>CM052800.1:15747124-16104382 GCA_028533885.1 Nasua narica | reverse complement strand
CCTCTCTGCTCCTACGAAGTCATCAGAGGGTATTCTATATATTCGGCACTGTTTGATTGTAAATTTTGTAGGTAAATATGTGCATAAAAATAAATACTTTACTTCTCAGAGTCTCAATTTTTTCTTTCATATAATAGTGCCTGCCTAATAGGTTTATTCATAAATTTAGCAAATAATCACCAATCACTTATTACATGTGAAAAGTCTGCTACATGCTGGGGATTCAGTAGTGAACAAGGAAGTAAAAAAAATCCTGCCTTCCTGGAGCTGGCAGATTGTTGCAAGAATTCAATGAGATAAGGCATTGAAAGTGATTTGCCCCGTGCCTGGAACGTAGTAGGTATACAATACATGTTTTTTGGTGAAATGAATACAAAATCTAGGAATAGCCGTAGGTGATGATACTCGTCTTTATCCCGAAGTCTGTCTATAAAGGAAGTAAATGTAATATTAACAAAGCCTTTCCTTTTCCAAGCGTCACTCTGTTACGGGGAAACCACTCCAAATTTAGCTATAGTAGTTGGGATTTGTAATTTAGAGGGCTTTGGTTGTAAACAACAGAGTAAAAAAACTCTGTTTTCCTGAAACAGGAGAGCAGAAGGGTATCAGTGCGGATAAGGCAAGGGAGGGATTGAACTAGGAACAACACCGCAAGAGGATCTCAATCACAATTCAGGTTTCAGTAGGTTTCTCCTGGGTTCTGTGTCAGCCCCTGGGTGGTAAGCAGGGAATGGGGCTTTTGCTTTCTGGCTCTTAGTTTGTATCTAATGGGGAAGGGATTACTTTGTAAAGGAAATTTGGGTGCTGTTCCAGTCAAGAAACAACATGTGAAAGCTACAGAGTCTTCAGGGTGGCGAGGATCTTGTCAGCATACTCTGACATTAAGAAAAGAAATGAGGTTCTTGTTTCCAAATAGTGGGAATTCTACCACCCAGTGGCATCCTCTAGAATTCCATGAATTGAAAATAATGCCGATATTTTAATTATTAGTGCCTTCAAAATATAAATGTATAAATACACTCACGAAATACATGTTATGAAACCTTACCTCTGACATTATTTGCAAAAGGAGAGCTCTTCCTCTTATGGTCCGGGCATCACATTGGCATTTGGCACGAGGCACTCGTTGCCTTTTATGGTGATTGAACAATTCGAGAAACATGTATGGAGCATCAATGATCAGCCACTTCTGTGAGCCCAGTGGTGTGCTGGCTCCAGGAATATGGGAGGATGTGTTATATTACATTCTGTAATCACATGTATTTGCTATCCTTGAGAAATCACTTATGTGTCTCTGCCAAGAAACATTAGTCTTTTCATTTAAAAAAATTCAAATAATATGTGTAGAAATAATGTAAGGGAAGTGCATAGTCCAACGCTTGTACGTAATTGGTAGTCAATAAAGGGCAGTTTGTAGAAGCATTCAATACCCTAAACTTCCAGGATAGCTCTGTAAAACAGAAAGTGTCCTTGGGAAAAGCAAAACAAAACAAAACAAAACAAAGAGCAACCAAAAAACCGAAAAACCAAAAAACAAACAAACAAAAAACTGTAGTAGAATTCTGGGCATGCTTCGAATTCCAGAGAGGGAGTGTCCAAAAGCCTGGCCCCGGGCTCTGTAGCAGCCCCTCAGTGATGTGGGGCAAGTGGGCCTTCTGTTCACTGACTTCTTAGTGTGTATCCAATGGATAGCTCCATCCCAATGTAAATTCCATGAGGGAGGGGCCATGTTTCTTCTTGCTCACTCCAGTACCCTTCACTTAGCACAGTTCTTAGCACGTGGTATGCACCTAAGAAATATTTGTTGAAGAAATAACCAAATTGGGAAGCTCCAGACAGAGGCCAAAAGGAAATGAGTAAGCTCCTTGCTTGAGTGGCTATCATTAGTGCATAATTTTCAAAAGCATTCCTAGAATGGGCAAGATGTTTAATCTCTGTCATGAAATGTAACCTTCAGAGGGAAGACAAGCAACAACAGTGTGACTTCTCAGAGAGCCCTGGGCCTCTGTCTCATGCGGCCAATGAGAGCCACCACGCCAAGGCATTCTGTATATGAAAGTGAACCACACTGAGTCAGTGATGTTTGCAATGACTAATGATTCCCAGGTAAACAGAAACCAGGAAGCAGGGGCCGACACTCCAGAAAATATCGACACACAGAGTCCTCGCTCAGAATCCTGGTTGCAAACGTTCAGCGTGTGGCATTTGCTGCAACCACGGCTGTGTGATTTTCTTTACAGTTGTATTGGTTCAGGGTGGGAGAACCTGGTGCTAGTTTATGTACCAGATGATTCCCATAACATAACTCTTGGGTGATCATTACTTACTCGATGACTGTTGAATGTCTGCTATAATATGCCAGGTCTGGCGACACTCGGGTTTTTCTGTGTGTAAATTATGGTGTTTCGTTGAGATATAGCATGTCTCTTTATCCACCTCTTTGCTTGCCTAATTCCTATTATCATCTGCATGTCCCCTTCTATGTCATTCCTCTTAGACTATCTCTCTCTGGTATCCTAAGGAATCTAGGTGCCTATACTGAGTGTCCTGCAGCAATTATACTTTTGCCCCTGACTTCCCAATCTACCTGTTTCTAATCTATTCTGCCTCTCCCCTTGGATGGGAAGCTATTTGAGGGTCTGGGCTGTGACTTCCACTAAAATAGTCCTATTACTTAGCTCAGTGTTTAATATATAGCAAATTCTTATTAAGTATATGTTGAATGAATAAGGACTTAAATAAAGCTGCAGTTGTTTTTGGAGTACACTTTTGCCAAGGTATAATGCTAGGTATCTGGAGAACCATCAAGTGTAAGTAGGTACTTGCTCATCCTAAAGGAGTTTCCAGTGAATTCGACCATTCTCACATATTGGGCAAGTGCTTTTTGAATGCCTACTATGTTCCAGGTCAGCATCTATTTGAAAGTAAAGATGGTTATTTTAAAGGCTAACTCATATTGAGTGTTCTTTGTCTGGAGGGTCGAATGGTAGGTTCAAATAAGACAATGATAAGTGAAGAGTGGCACAGGAAGGATATCACTTAGAGAAGCTGGTAAAATATTTGAATTTATTTTATTTTGAAATAAGGCCTTTCCTTTCCTTCCGTATTCTTCTTTCTTTCCATCCACTCATTCATCTGGGACTTATTCAGTATATGTTGCATTAGATGCTCAGAATGTAAAAATAAATGGCATATCTATCCCTAGGAAATACACACAGTGAAACATTATTTTAAGGTGAGCCCTGCCTTTGCACCAAACATTTTAGTACAATGCATCTAATTAGTATTAAAACACATCTTTACTATTGGCATTCAGATAATGAGCTAAAAAGTATAAATGATAGCAAAAATGTGTATTGCCATTTTTATGTTATTGGTAAATGCCAATATGTGAAGCTTTCTATATGGAGTTGATAAACTTCTATCATATAATTGATATCAACAAAATCATATTTTCTCCCAGTTGTGGCTTTCCATTTTAATTTTAGATCATTCCCAAATAGTAAATAAAATAAAACTCCTACATTTGAATGAATGGTAAATAGATTGTTAAAAATAAATTAAAAAATAATCATCATCTTTGTAGGACAAGGGCATCTTGGTTTAAGTTTTTATTTCTTCTCTCAAGTTATATTTCTTTGCTAAGCCTGAGGAATTATTTGACTATATGGCCTCTCTGTCAGGCCACACAAGTTGGGAGGCCTTCAGAAATGTGTTTGTGCTTCTGGTGTTTGGATAGGTCTATAATCAATTTTTATGTGAAGTCTGCATGTACCCATGATGTGCCTTCATTGTCCAGGTCAGAGGGAAAACCTAGAGGTGTTAATAGACCAAAATGTCAGGAGAGGTCTGTTTTGTAATGGTTGTCGAGGGGATTTCCATGACCAGAATTATGTATGCTATGGTAACCTATGCTAAAATTGCTATGCCTTGATAAGCAATCCCTTGCCTAAATTCCTGGAAACATTATTTGAAACTAAAAATGAAAAAAAAGAAAAAACACTAAAAATGAATCTCCCTTTTCAGAAATAACCCTCAGTATCTGAATGGCTTATCTGACACTTTTCATACATATAAGCCTTGGGGAGTTAGTGCTATTTTCATTGTCCTATCCCACTTCCTTGACTAGATTATAAACTCGCTGAAGATAACAAGCATAACATTTAACAATAGTAGCTATTGAAAGCCTCAACGTAGCAGGCAATGTTCTTAGCACTTTCCATGTTTTAATTCACGTAATCTTTAAAACCACCTTGGGGCAGATATTAGATATTTTCCCTGTAAAATTTGTCTTCATTATGGACAGGAAACTGAGTCCTAGCATTCAGTAGTGAGCCCCGGGTCCTCAGCCCTAGTTAAGTGGCGGAACCAGGATTCACACTCACGTGGTGTGACTCCAGATCCCGCCCCCTCGGCCACGTCACCATGTGACTTTGTTCGCTGTCTCAGTGCAGTAAGCCCTCAGTAAAGCCCTGAGAGAGCGAGCAAAGTCATGTCAAGTGCCTCAGACTTGGAAGGGACTCCACAAATATGAAATGATTGATTTATCAAATAATTTTCCAATCGTTTTCATAATTTTTTTTATTAAAGATTTTTATTTATTTATTAGAGAGCGAGAGACTGAGAATGAGAGGGGAGAAAGTCAGAGGGAGAAGCAGACTTCCCGCAGAGCCGGGAGTCCGATATGGGACTCGATCCCGGGACTCCGGGATCATGACCTGAGCCGAAGGCAGTTGCTCAACCAACTGAGCCACACAGGCGCCCTCGTTTTCATAATTTGATCAAGCTTTGGTATGTCCTTATGGATAGAAGATATAAGGCAGTGATTATTACCTTAATATTCTTGGTGAGAGCTGAAGTAAGGAGCAGAGATTATTTTAGGTACCACAGGAGAATTTTCTGCAGAAATCCCTCCTCGTCATCACCACCAAAAATTCATAGTGACCAGGCGTTTATCAGGTTCAGATACGGAAACATGGCTGACTCCCAAATTTGAGATTCAACTCAGTTTCCCTCCTCAGAATGCATCTCATTTTTCCTGAGGCGATATAGTAGATAAAGTGAGCAAATCTTTCTTTTCACTTGTTTAGTACATGTAGTGATTCTGTGGCCCAGTGTGAGAGAGCACACAAATGCCACTGCTCTCAGGGGTATATTGCTGTTGTGCAGAATCTTCTGTGCTAACCCTAGTTCCTACCTGTCTCCCGTTCTGCCCACGCTAAGAGATGTCTCAGGGAGTGCCTTCCGCTAAACGTGCTCCCCTCTTTCTGGTACTTCCCTTTCCTCAAGGTGTCAAGTTTCCAGTCGTTAAAAGTGTTGGTGAAAAGTCTTAGGTTTCTATAACCAAACCTTTCTTCTAATTTAGAAAACCCATACCCTAACTCTTAAATGCTTAAAGGAAAAGAAAATTCTTTATGAATCCATTATTCAAAAAGGAAACCTGATAAGAGGTCTATCATAGCTCCATCATACAATCAGAAATAACTTTGCCTGTAATTACTTCACGGGGATCATCTGGTAACCTGCGAACACAACATACTGTAAATTCCCTGAGGACAGTGACATAATCTAGCTGAGAGTTGAGGTAATTGGTATACAGTGGCACACAGGCACACACGCATACTTGCATAACTGCGTCATAGATCTCGCACAGATCTACTTCACTCAATTACGTAAAAGCCGATAAACACATGCTTATGAAAAGATGAAGACTGGGCTTTATATGATAAGCATGAAATATGGTATGATGTGCTAAAACACTTTAATAATGTTCATATTCAATGGGACAGGAAAATTCAAATGGGATGCTTTTATTTATTTGTTTGTTTATTTCATTTAGAGAGAGAGAGAGACAGAGACAGAGACAGAGAGCCTGAGTGGTCAGGAGCAGAGGGAAAAGGAGAGAGAGAGAATCCCAAGCAGGCTCCATGCTCTGCACCAAGCCCAATGAGGGTCTTGATCTCACGACCCTGAGATCGTGACCTGAGCAGAAATCCAGAGTTGGATGCTCAATGGACTGAGCCACCCAGGCACCCCAAATGAGATCTTAAGCCACACTTCGGATTTCTGTGAGGAAACAAAACAGAAAAACCATTTTATATCAGAGATACCATCATGAGAAACTGCAAAAATGGGGGGGAAATCTGGGGAGAGAACGACTCTGATGCCGATGGGAAGTACAGTGAGGTTGGCCACAAAAATGTCAAAGTCAGTGCTGTAAGGACCGGGGGAGCTGGTGGAGAACAAGAGAGGGCGTTCCTAGTGTCAAGGGATCAGCTTCTCCTCAAATCTTCTGATCTTCTGGGTTCTTTAGAAAAGACGGAAATTTTAGATGCTATCTCCAGTTTAGTAAGTACTATTAACCAATATAATAATGTTGAAAAACTTTTATAGGCAAGCCCGATGCTGTTCAAACAACACATATGTTTGAACTAGTTCTGGCCTGAAGACCTTCAGTTTGCAACCTGAGCTAGAAGGAATTGAATGAAGGAAGAATCTAAGTCTTAATTCAAAACATTATGGCATGCCTTTCCAGTGGGGATTAGTTGTAATTAAACTGATTTTTTTTTTCTGCCATACATGATGACATGATGAGGGCCAGTAGTAGAGAAAATGTGCTGAGTTGAAGAAAAGTGGAGGCTTGCTACTCAAACTGTGCTCCTTGGGCCAGCTGCCTGAGCCTCACCTGGGGGGTTGTTAGATACTGAGAATCTCAGGCTTCACCCCAAACTCCATGAATTAGAATCGGCATTTTACCAACATCTTCTGGTGATTTGTATGTACATAATTGTTTGAGAAGCACCGGATATAGTATACTTAATAATCTTGGGTTTTTTTCAAGATTTTATTTATTTATTTGGGAGATAGAGAGGGAGTGAGCATGAGTGGGGGGTCGAGAGAGACAGAGGGAAAGGGAGTAGCAAGCTCCCGGCTAAGCAGGGAGCCCCAAGAAGGACACAATCCCAGGACCCCAGGATCATGACCTGAGCCGAAGGCAGACACTTAACGGACTGAGCTACCCAAGTGCCTCAACGTTCTTGTTTTTAAGTAGATCCTGTAAGATCCATCATATACCAAGAGTTTGAGCAGATAGTAAAATTTCCAAGAACCTTTAGTGTTACTAATGGAACATGGAACCAAAAAAGTTCACTCTTACTGAAGCTTGAACAGAGCAGTTAATATGGTAATGCTGACATATTTAGTAATGCTTTTACAGTGCTAAGTTCTTTACAAGATTTTGATGAGCCAATACAAGGCTCAACACAGGTAATGCATTTATTTGGTAATCAGTAAGTTACCTTATATAGTCAGTAAATGTTGAGTCCTGGACGACTGATAAGATCGTTCGCTTTCACATGTTTTTTCGATATTGTGCTCAGCCTCAAGTAGAAATTGAATAGAGTGACCTTTTGATACTGTATGAAATTGACTGCATTTCCTAAGATTCTGTGGTTTCAATTACCATAAATTTTTTATCCTGGGTCCACAACCATTGCATCGGCCCCAGCAAACTGACATTTTATCCTGGGTTCTGCTAATGCAGTCGGCACCAGTATAGCGTGTTGTAACTAATATGAGTGTGAGCACACGTGTGGGTGTGTGTTCCCCATCAGAACTTCGTGTTGTGCACAGGAACAATATGCAATTTTCCCCCAAATCAAATCTAATCCCTACATGGATTGCAAAATGTGAATGATTTCTGTTCCAGGGATGGAAATTGTGTTCTAGGGTGCTAGCTGGCTCTTGAATTTGTGAGATGGATAAGTCAATTAGCGGTTCCTCAGTTTATTAGCAACTTAATTGTCAGAATGTAATAGAAACTTCTGAGCTGCAACAACTCATTAGAAGCAATGAAACATGTGACCTTCTTTTTCTAGAAGAATATTCAGTGAACTGTGTTTTTTTTCCCCAAAGAGATCTTGAAAATAAAATTAACACTTAAGTTTAAATGTCCACCTGTGAAGGTATAAGAGTTTTGAATTCTGACACAGGAAAAACACTCTGGAAAAGTGATGGGTAGGTACTAACAGGGAGGGAAACCTGGCTTCAAATTTCTTCTCTGTTTGGTATGGAAACTTAGGTGAGTTTCTTAACCCCGTTAATCTCTTTATCTGCAAAATGGTGATACTGTAGATATTTCAAAGGATTATCATGCAGATAAAAGGAAGTAGAACAGGTCAGGTGCTTAAATACATCCCGGGCACATACCAAGAACTCAGACTACTATTCTTTTGTCAACCTAGATATTTTTCTTTTTTTTTTATTACATCATATTAACCACCATACAGTACATCATTAGTTTTTGATGTAGTGTTCCATGATTCATTGTTTGTGTATAACACCCAGTTTCATTGCAACATATGCCCTCCTTAATACCTATCACCGGGCTACCTGATCTCCCCACCCCCTGCCCCTCTGAAACCCTCAGATTGTTTCCTAGAGTCCATGGTATCTCATGGTTCTGTCTTCCCCTCTGCTTTCCCTACCTTCAGTTTTCCCTTCCTTCCCCTAATGTCCCCCGTGCTATTCCTTCTGCTCCACAAATAAGTGAAACCATACAGTAATTGTCTTTCTCTGCTTGACTTATTTCACTTAGCATAATCCCCTCCAGTTCCATCCATGTTGATGCCAATGGTGGGTATTCATCCTTTCTGATGGCTGAGTAATATCCCACCGGATATATGAATCACATCTTCTATATCCATTCGTCCATTGAAGGGCATCTTGACTCCTTCCACAGTTCAGCTATTGTGGACATTGCTGCTATGAACATTGGGGTACATGTGCCCTTCTTTTCACTATATCTGTATCTTTGGGGTAAATACCCAGTAGTGCAATTGCTGGGTCATAGGGTAGCTTGATTTTTAACTTTTTGAAGAATCTCCATACAGTTTTCCAAAGTGGCTGCACCAACTTGCATTCCCACCAACAGTGTAAGAGGGTTCTCCTTTCTCCACAGCCTCTCCAACATTTGTTATTTCCAACCTAGATATTTTTCTTCACCTGCCCTTTATCCTGAAATAAGTTCGATTTTAGAGCAAACTTATGTTTTCAAGATTAAAAATGTAATCATTAAAAAAGCTCTTAGCCATTGTATTATCTATAAGGAAGAAAGCTGTATCTTGCTGTCATGCTCATACTTTAGAGAAATTGACAGTTTCTGCCAAAACAAGAGTTTACTTTTTAGTTCCCTGGTAGACTGTGGTTTGATTTTATTTGGCCTTTATGGCAATAGTACTCTGATCACTGTCACAGAAGCTGAAAGAAAAATCTTGCTGCTCCTCTAATGTTTTATTATAGCTCTGGCTCCCAAAGATCTTGGCAATGTTTAGGAATAAAGAGCAGTTGAAGAGTTGTGTGTGGTGATTAAAACTTTAATTCACATTTCAAAGATAGTAATTATTTTCTGAAGCCCATAGCCCAAATGAAGACTTTAATATGAAAAGAGTATTTCATTTCCAACTAAAAGTGATGATAAAATTATGGATTATACCACTCTTTTTCTAATTCCCTTTTCTCTGATATTTGTTTTTCTTTTTTCCTCTCTGTATTTTTATTTTTTAGTCTATTTTCCCTTCATTCAACATTTACATAATTATGTTGTGTTATATACCAGCGACAGTGAGGCAGCTAGGATGCTGTAAACATCACGAGGACAGGGTCTGTGTCTGTTAGAACCATTGTGCGTGCCTGAAACACCTGATATCCCAAAACTACTTTCTAAATCTACAAAGGAATCAAAGAAGAAATGAGGGGCACCTGAGTGGCTCAGGGTTCAGCCTCTGCCTTCGGCTCAGGTCATGATCTCGGGGTCCTGGGATTGAGCCCTGCATAGGGCTCTCTGCTCAGCAGGGAGCCTACTTCCCCCTCTCTCTCTGCCTGCCTCTCTGCAGACTTGTGATCTCTCTCTCTGTGTCAAACAAACAAATAAAATCTTAAAAAAAAAAAAAGAAGAAATGAATGTATAAAGCCAAATGGATTTCACTCAACTTAAATATGTAGTGGAGCCTTCTTCCCTTCTCTTTAAGGATACTAGAAAGAATTTAAGTAAAATATCTGCTGTGTTTACTGAGGACTCTATTTTATCTCATCATATTTTTAAGTAAAATGAATTATTCCTCCCCCTTATCATCTTCCAATGGATAAACTTTTTTTTTTTCATCTATATCCCCTGTTGACATTTCCTATGACTCAGTGGCACTTGTTTCTGTTTTAATGATATTTTCGTCCTAGTTCAACTATTCCAAATTAAAGGCAATATCTGTAGGGTTTGATCAGTTACTAAACCCAATTTGTTGTAGAAGAAGAAAGGCTATTTAATCAGGAGTAAAGATTGTAAATGACTTATCTTAAGTGGTAGATTAAATTCTTATTACATAGGGTTTCTTCAGATTTCTTCTTTGGTTTTGCTCTTTTATTGACAGGATAACATTTTGAAAATGGTTTTTGAAAAGGGATCTCGTTAGAGAACTAGCAGGAAGTACTTACACAGTATTCATGGTTTCATGGTGCCGATTATACCCAGTACCTGACTCACTCCTTCCCACGCTGTGCTGGGGCAGCTCTCTCTACTGGCCAGTTGATGGCTCTGGGGTCCCCAGGCCCAAATGCCTCTCCAAGGACATAGGCTTGCCTGAGACAGAATCAGAACGTGAACCCCATTCTTCGAAGGCCAAGGCCCAAAAGATTTTGATTACTGCTTTGGAAATATTCACAGTGGACATCAATAGGAACGGCAGCAAGATGAGAGGCCTCGGATTCATGTGTCAGAAATATTGAGCTGCCGAATGTTCTCTCAGGGGCCGATGGGAAGCAAAGGATTCTCTGTGGCACAGAACTATTTCCCTGTCAATTGGTAAAGCCCGATGTTTTCATCTTATGCCTGGGGGTGGAAGGATGGACTTCAGGGTCACCCTCTGCTGATAGCATCAGATCTTTTACCTCCGAACAGATTGCAGCTGGCTGACTTCATCCCGACAGACAGACCTGGAAAGTTTGTTTACAACCATTCACATCACCTGGGACAACGAGGACTCCCGCAGAGAGCACCCAGCCCCCGGTTCTTCCTTCCCTTCCTCGGCTTTGCTAGAGTCTCAGGCAAACGGCCGTCGTTCTTATGCAGGATGTCATGGTCTGCTTGATATCGTGGGGGGTCATGAGCAACAAATGCACTTAAGTGAAGGATGCGACAGTAAAAGTGTAGTGCAAACTCGGTAAATAGTGTTTGATTGACTTTATCTGAGATACATGTATCTTTCGTGTAACATTTTTGTATGATGCTTCCTCAAAGCACAGAGGTATTATGCTACGTTTACTTCCAATTACCTTAGGGGATAGAAAGCCGCGGCAGGTGTCACTGCTGCCAATATACAGATGAGGTCATTAGGGTCCCTGGAAAGGCAGGTTCTAAGCCAGGGCCCCAATGTTGAGCAGACCTGGACCGACCTTGATGAATTATCTCATCACACTTAAGCTCTTTCTCTGGTCCCTTTTATCACACGCTATACACGTTTTACATTTTTATATTTTTGTGTTATAACTACAGAAGTGCTCATTATAAAAAGATTAGAAAAAATGGAACTAAAGCCATCAGAAGCCTCCCTTCCTTGTAATACTTTGGAGCTCATTCTTTCAGATGTTTCCAGTCGCGGTGCGTGGGTCAGGGGCTGCACAAGTGCTCCTTGCTAACTTTCTTCATTGATTTAATACTGTTTAATGGGTAGGTTCCACTCAAATGACTTGCATCTATGTCATCATTCTCATGGTGACCGAGTGTCATGGTGTGGGTTCTCCTGGTTGTTTTCTTACTTTACACTCAAGCTTTCGTAGCCTGGCCAGCCTGTGGTCATGGCAATGAGGTTTTTGGTGGGTAGGTGTCCCTGCCATATGCCAAGGAGATCTACTTGCTGGACTTCTGAGACTGACAGAGCCTAGAGAAAGATATTGGAGGCACTAACCAAGGGGTTCAAAGGTCAAAGCTCCCAGCTCCAAGGAGGTAATTGAGGCAGGGACCCAGGAAAGGAAGCCTGCAAAGTAAAGCGGACAGACTCGATAGGTACTGAACGAAGATGGAGTGTCCATATTCTAACATTTTATGGAAGACATGAGGGTTTCAGGGTTTCAGGCATCTCAGTATGGGACAGTTGGTCTGCACTGATGGAAAAGCCATCTCAGCTTCAGCCTATAAGATAGACCATGGCAAATATTTTCACCTTCCCTCAAAGTCTCTACTGTTCAGGTCTTTTATAGGAGTAATTCTCAGTCCTGGTTCCTATTAGAGTCCCACCAGGGGAGCTTCTAAAAATACTAACTCCGTCCTCCAGACTAATTTTATTTCTCTGCCCACCCCTCTGGGCAGGGGGTGGCAGTGGAGGGGAAGCATAAATATATATATTTTTAATGCTCACGTGATTTTAGTATGTAGCCAAAACTGAGACTTGTGGCTTTACAGGCATCTTTCACTCTATGTAAAAGATGGCCAGTAGGAAACTTCTTTACAGCAAGTATATGAAAGCTTTATTTTCAACAGTTTAGAGATTAAAGTGTTTCTAAGTTATTCCAGTCCTTTCCTAAGAAAGAAATACCCGTGCTCTGTTTTCCTAAGTAAATCTTTTTTTAATAAATCCGATCTTAAAAAATATTTTGCTTGCCTTAAATAAAAGTGGAATTCTTGTTGTTTTCACCATTCGTATCTTCCTTCCGGTTGTTTGTTTTGTTGACGGTAATTTATTTCATCAGTGTCTTTTCTGCTAGTATAAGCTTTGTGAGGGCAGGGATTTTAAATTATTTCCTTCTTTGCCAGATCCCCAGCATCAAGAATGGCTGGTACACAGTAGGTACTCAACAAATATTTAATATTTTGAAAACAGTTCGACATGCAAATTATGATTCCTTTTTTTTTTTTAAGATTTTATTTATTTATTTCTCTGAGAGAGAGGGAAGGCACAAGCAGGGGGAGTGGCAGGTGGAGGGAGAAACAGGCTCCTGGCTGAGCAGGCAGCCTGACATAGGGCTCCATCCCAGGACCTTGGGACCATGACTTGAGTCGAAGACGGATACCCAACCGACTGAGCCATCCAGGTGCCCCATGATTCCTATTAAGAAGCTTATGATCTATTGAGAAGCACAGACATGGAATTTCTTTGGGGCCCAGGATTTCTATAGAGGTCTGAACTGGGAACTTCCCATCTGCAATATTTTAAACAATGTTGAGGCCTAAAGAAGAAAAATGGCAAATGGAGGAGAGACATTCTTTGCTATTATTTGCTTTTATTCTCCCAGGAAGCAACATGGCATTGTAGAAAGATGAGGGAGCCCATAGGCCCCAAACAAATGTACATTTAGATCAGTTAGGAATTGACCTTGAGAGAGTCCATTTAACACTTTATTTATCTGTCTTCTCATCTCCAAAATCATACAGTTGGATGAGTTGACTGTTTTTGGCTTTCCCTCTTCCGTATTTCAGTTACTACATCCTATCATTATGTGAGTCTGTTGTTAAATGACTTTTTTCTGCTTTTATCGTCCTGTAACTCTTGAATTTTTATCCGGTTTGGTTTGTACTTCTTTTGTCATTTCCCATGTTGTGACAGGCACGCACGCTTCTTTAACCCAGTTATCAAGGTCACTTTAAAAAAGGTTCCCTTGGATGTTATTAGCCACTTTGTCTAACTGGGGGACATATGCAACCCTACTATGTGTGCTCGCCACATAGGCGTATAATCACGGATCATTGTGAGTGATTCTGCATTTAGAACGGATTCAGTATAAAGTATTTAAAGATTCTTCATGAGGGGTACACTCGTTCTGGTATTACGAGAAGCTCAGACCCTAAATCCTACGAGATTGCAACCTCACTCAGATGCGTTGGAAACTGAAACCCACGTGGCATACTTAGACACAAAGTCAGGGAGACTGCTTATACTGTATTCCATCTGGCAAGTGTTTTCTGACAACTCACCACTCTGTTCAGAACCCTTGAGGGGAAATGAAAGTTGCTCCAGGAGTCTAAGACCCAGTCCCAGGCTCTCAAGGGCTCTATTCTCCTGGGGGAAGGGCCCCGCACAGCCCCGAGGATTACTGGGAAGCACACTGGTTCCTTTCACCCTAGATGCCCCCACAGAGAAGACAGCCTGGCCTCTAAATAGCTTCTAACTACCTTGAGACAATTTTCTCTCATTTTAATGCTATTGCCAGAATATTGCAGTAATCAGATCATTTGCTGTTGCCCGAATCTTGGCGTCCCCACCCTTAATATACCATGTGCATCCAGGTGCCAGGGATCTGCAGCTGCTGGGTCTGCATACATCTTGTGGTGCTAAGTGTGGAGGAACCAACAGCCCTGGCCCGTGCAAGAGCACCTTCTAAGCACTTCTTGGGGGCAGAAAATATACTGTCTTATAGAGAATGTATTGGTTTTAATGGGAAATTGTTACAAAATGTCTTATAGAGTCAATCGAAAATACAATCTGCTTATACACAGGGTGAACACAATCTGCTAATTTGCCGCAATAAGACTTTGTGTCATTTACAGTATAGGCCTTCTTTCTGACCTCCTGGTGCTGCTGTTGTGTGTGATCCGTGCTCCTGCGTAATGTTTGTTAAGTATTTTCAACATCGCCTCCCTCCCAGATAGACCAGTATGGAAACTACAAAAATATGAACGTCTTGCTCATTGCAAGTTCTCACCTTGGAACCTTTGCACTCGTCCTTTCTCTGACTAGACCATTTCTTTCTCAGCTATTATGGCTTGCTGTTTCAAATGCTGTCTGTCAGTCCATCTGTCTCTTTCTCTGTATATATAAACATATATACATATACCTTATGGAGGCTTATATTTTACTATCAAGTTTGTATATATATGCATACATACACACATTGTATCCAAATCTATCTCTGTCTCTTTTTCTCTCTATATACATATATAATATATAATGATATATACAATTAATAATATTATTATTATATAAGCCCTATATTCTCTCTCTACATATATATTTTGTGTGTGTGTGTATATGTGCTCTATAAACTTTATATGTGTGTATATATAATATACATTATTGGATGTATATATTTTACTATCAAGTAGGTATATATATGCATATAATGCACATGTATATATACACACACACGTACTGTATTTTTCCTCTCTCTGTTTTTTATTTATATACACACACACACACACACACACTCCAAATATATCCCTCTGTCTCTTTCTTTTTTCTCTTTCTTTTTCTATATATATAATATTATGTACTATATAATAATGATGTATGTAATATGTACAACTAATATTAATATTATATATAAACTATATTCTCTCTGTACATACATACATTCTATGTATGTAATGTGTGTGTGTGAATATATATATGTGTACTCTATGTTCTTTCTCTCTATATATGCATGTATATATATCCTATCTATTTATCTATTTTTGGAAGGGGTTCATTTGTTTATTATCTGCCATCCTCTCACCACCAAAGTAAAATGTAAGTTCCTAGAAAACAGATTATAGCATAGAGTAGGCACTCAATAAATATGTGTAAGTAGTAAAAATTTATGTACTTGTAAATATGCACATAAATATACTGTAGGTCTGCATGTGTGTATGTGAATGGAGGGTGTGTCAAGTGTAGATATCATGGTTCCACGTGGTATGGATCTCGGGTGATCACTCTATGCAATAAACATGTAAACAGCAGTGATTATGTCATATCACATCTTTTAATTCCAACATACCAACAATAGGTAACAGGTAAGCAGTGACCTTTATACAAATTGTAAGACTTTCTGAGCCTTCGTGGACATAGTGATTTTGACGCCATATTTAAAATCTCTATATTGTGTAGGCTTATTGTATAGAATGGTCTTCCCTTTTCCCTACCTTTGTTCATATCCTATGCCAGTCTTGAAGTCTACTTTATTTGATTTTTATTTTTTAAAAAATATTTTATTTATTATTTGAAGGAGAGCATGAACAGGAAGAGGGGGCGAGGAAGAGGCAGACTCCCTGCTGAGCAGAGAGCCAGAGGCAGGACTTGATCCCAAGACCCTGAGATCATGACCTGAGCCAAAGGTAGCTGCCTAACCGACTGAGCCACCTAGGCACCCCTTGATGTCTTCTTTAAATGTTCCCTCCACTATAGTATTTTCCCAACGGATCCATTTTTTGGTCTCACTTATTTTGAACTCAATCTAGTGCATAAAGACTATAATAATGATAACATTAATAGTAGCAAGGTTAAGTCCTCACTATATATCAGGCCCTGTTTTACAAGGTTTTCATGGATTTGCTCAAAATAGCCCTTCAGTGTAAGTTTTATTATTATAACACCTTTCTCAGACACAAAATCTGAGACACAGAGAGGTTAAGTAACTTGCTGAAGGTTATGCACTGTGTAAGTGATGAACTCAGGACCCAGATATAAGCACTCTAACTTCAGAGTCTTTATTTTGACTCACTGCCTCTTTCATAATAACATCAAACTTGTATAAAGCTTTTATGTACTTCTTGAGCTTTAAAAAAAACTTAAGAAGTCTAGAAATGTTTAAGAACTCTGTGAAAGTATATAGAAGAAAATCCTCAAGAATCATTTAGCATGTAGTCTATATACTCAAATAGACTAAAAAACCGAAATGAACTTTATGATAATGATGATGGTGAGAAAATGTTGAAAAAAGAGGAGAATGATTGGCAATAAAAAGAGTGAAATGCCATCGGACTAATCAAAAAGAAATTCAGGGAGTAAATAACCAGTAAGTTGTAATCAACAAGGAAGCATAGACTATAAAACATCTAGGCACATAATGTAAGATATTGGAAATAAGCATTCACATAGAATAAATAAAAAGTTATTAATAACTATTAAGAACGGCTAGAACTGCATGTGTTAGAAGGGATAAATCTAGCTTACTTGGAATCATAAATTTCCAACATAAATTGGTCTATACACTATTTAACAGCCACAAAACAGCAAATTATCCAAACTTGCATGATTCAGAATCACTTAGGGTACTTATCAGAACTTCAGAACCCTGTGGGCTCCTGGGTGGCTCAGTGGGTTAAAGCCTCTGCCTTTGGCTCAGGTCATGATCTCAGGGTCCTGGGATCGAGCCCCGCATCAGGCTCTCTGCTCAGCAGGAGCCTGCTTCCCCCTCTCTCTCTGCCTGCCTCTCTGCCTCCTTGTGATCTCTCTCTGTCAAATAAATAAATAAAATCTTTAAAAAAACAAAAAAAACCTGAAGAATCCAGGACTGTTCCTCTAAGACAGTCGTTCTCAGCTGGGGGCAATTTTGCCTCCCAGCAAATATTTGGCAATGTCCAGAGACCTTTTGGATTGTTTTGATAATTGGGGAGGTGCTCCTGGCACCTAACAGGGATAGGCTAGAGATACTACAAAACATCCTGAAATGCAGAGGACAGCCCCTAACAACAAAGAGTCATCTGGCCCAAAATGTCAAAAGTATCAAAGTTGAGAAACCCTGATCTAGATGTTTTGATTTAGTGGTTGGTGATGAGACCTAGCAATCTGTATTTCTCTCCAGGGATCCAGATTTTTCTTATAAAGGCATTAAGAGCTTGAAGACAGGCTTTGAGGTAGAGATAGGACATGAAGAAATGAAGGGAAATGGAAAGAACATTTTTTTTTGAAGATTTTATTTATTTATTTGACAGAGAGACACAGCAAGAGAGGGAACACAGGCAGGGGGAATGGGAGAGGGAGAAGCAGGCTTCCCTCAAGCAGGGAGCCCGATGCGGGGCTCGATCCCAGGACCTTGGGATCATGACCTGAGCCAAAGGCAGATGCTTAACAACTGAGCCACCCAGGCGCCCCTGGAAAGAACATTCTAACAGAAGAGCAGATCACACCCAGTAGGACTAAAGAGAGGCTCAGGGGTGACACTGGGCCAGAAATAAATACCGAGAAGCAACATCAAAGCAATATCCTCTTTCTACATGGAAGACCAGCTCTGCTTCATGGGATATAAGGGCATTTCTCCACCTTGGTTCTTATCTGTTCATAATTCACTCATTTTTGTATCTAGAGGATATGATTACATATTAGACTAGCACATGCCCACTCATTTTAGTTCCATGGATTCATCCATAAAATTCCAACATATAAGGAAAGGAAGTGAAAACAAGGTTTTATCAGATATATCTGGTTTGGTATCCAACTCTGCCTCTGATAAGCTGCATCAATTTAGGGCTAATCATTGGGTCAGTGGGTGGTTTAAATGAAATACTGTGTGTCAGGAAATGAACTCAGTACTGGGCACATAGGAAGCACTCAGTAAAAGTCAGCTGCTACTTACTATTATTTTTTATTTAAATAACATTTATCTGTCATAATATTTATGAAACTAAATGAACAGGAAAAAAAGTGAAGTTGAGGTTTAAGATGATGATCGGTATCTTATATCAATCTTAGCAACTGATTATTTTGTAGCCTGTTTTGATCTAAGAGGATTGAGAAAATCCTGCTTCATAGAAATGAGTATGTGTAAATGGCTCCAGGTTTTAAGCCGCTCACCCTCGCTTCTCAAGACATTTTTTTAAATCCCGAGACCAACATAAAATGATTTAACGTGGCAAGTTAATGCAGTGGTGGTCTCCACTGTGCTTATGATAAGAGAAATAACACAGTTGAGTGTGCATGTTGCTTTCTAAAAACAAATTAGTTATATTTGGCATATGAGCTCAATTATATAAATGCGTAAAATATATCATATACTACGGTGTTTATTATCAGTCCTTACAACACTTCTGCTATGGCTACAGTTCCGTGGCACACAGTTGGAAAAAACCTCTGGCTAAGACTATACTCTCAGTTTATAGATGAGTGTGTTACACAGGATGGAATCCAGAAGCTCCCTCCAGATAGATTACATCAATTGTTTTCTCTTGATTAGCGAGCCTGATGCTTCTGCATGGACAGAGAGTAAGTTGGTCTGGTATGATTTTCTCTTCACAAATCATCTTGGTTCTTTGGAAATTTTTGCAAATTAATTGCCTGATGATTCATTCCCATGTCCTCCCAAACATCAGAGCTGGGGTGAATTAATCCCTGCATTTATAAGACCCACATCAACCTCTTCCTTTACAAAAGATGTATATTACGCTGACTCATACAGATTCAGTGCTTTGGGGGCTCATTTCAGAATGAGCCCCTCTGTGGTTCTGTTCGAATTTCCTTCCCTCCCACTAAGAATATATTGGCTGTTTGCCTGGCCTATCAGCTGATGTACAAGAACGAATGCGAGCTAAAAAAAAAAAAAAAAAAAGAACGAATGTAAGCTAATTTCGAATTATAGCCTAAGATAAACACTATTAATTGGGTGAGGGTGGAAAAAGGTGGGAATTTCAGAGCAAACAACAGTGACAACAACAGGAGAATGAAAAGTCACAGTATGTTTTTAGGATCGATTCACAGTTCTCCTTACTCATTTTTAATAAGCATCTACTGTATGCCAAGTGCCTTAATAGTGATCCAACAGGCCTCACAGTGCTTCCATTTTAGATAGGCTGTGAATGAGGTAAGTCAGTAAAATATATATTGAGCTATAGAAATAAGTGCCAAAAGGGAAAATAAACTAGGGTAATGGATACACTTTTCGGAGTGGTTGGGAAGGTCTCACTGAGAAGGTGACTTTTGAGTAAATGAAGGGATGAAGGGGCAAGCCATGTGGCCATCTGGCAGAAGAGCCTTCTAGTAAGGGCAAACAGCAGGTGCAAAGGCCTTGGGGCAGGAGAATGCCTGGCATTTTTTGAAGTGATGAGGTCAGAGTGGTTGGAGAGGATTCAAACAGATAAATGGGGGCACTGACAGGGTCAGATGATGTAGGTCTAATATAGGGCAACCAACCATACATCTCAGACGGCGATCGTCTGCATTCTCACCCAAGTGGTTAGTATTTACATTCTCGGAAGTGTTCTAGCTTGGATGATAAATTTTGTGGTGATCCTAGGCTAGTAGGTCACTCTGAGGATTTTGACTTTGAGAGACATGAGAAGTCATGGAGTGGTAGGTCACAAGAGAGACAGGGTATGACTTAGGTTTTATCAGAATCCCTTAGCCTTCTGTGTTGACAGTGGACTACTGGGATGGGGAGGCGAGTGGTGAGGGTGAAAGCAAGGGAGTCAGTTAGGAACCTACAAGATTATTGTTCGGCACATGCACTGCAGCCAGAGTTGAATTGTCTTACTTGAGGCTACATAACTAGCTGGTGATGCAGATGGGACTCGGGGCAATTTTCCCGACTCTCAGTCTGGTGTCTTTTACACAGGGCCCAGCTTCTCTCTTAGTTCAAACTTGAGAACAAACGGAATGCCAGGCTGGATCTTTACAGGTCCATTAAGCCTCCTGTTTGGTGGCTCGACTTGATTGCTTCCTCTTCATGTTGTGAGAAGCAGACGTGAAACATCTCCTTTCCCTCCACCCCATGCCCCCCAAAGTAACTCGTTTTGGAGCAGCAACCAAGCTTTTTCTTAAGTCTTTCTCTTGCAGGTTTGTATTTACACTTTTGGCTCATGTAACCTCTTCAGAATAATGAGTTCCACATATTCAGTGCATGTTTATTAACTCATGAGTGTGTGATAGAAGCTAGTAGGTTCGAATGGAGCCTTATACAGATGCGAACACATATTTTATGCCTGCTTAAATAGGAGCATGAATATTAACAAAAATTAAATGGACTCCCACAGGTAAAAATATATCTACGGAGGGAGTCCTTCCGTTTTGGTTGTATTTATTTCCACTTGATTCTTGATTTATTGTCTTTAGTTTTTGATCATTGCTTTCCTCAGTTGGAGTGGATAAATGGGAGGAAGAACCATGTGCCAATGGTACACATATATAGCCAACTGCAATGGAATATATGAGAATATACCTAAGAGACTGAAATGCAAATGGACATATTCTGTTTTACATATGTGTACTTGAGATGCAAACTTGTGTGGGTTGGGGCATGGTATGGATAGACCTATTTACATACATGTTATTTTAAGTAGCCTTGATGTCCATGGAGAGTTACCCAGACAGTGAAATTAAAATTTGTGTTCTTTCTACTAACTACTCTAGCAGTACAACCTTAAATTCCAGCAACTTTGGCATCCAACAGAGCAGATACAGGGTCACATAATGTGCTTATCTCTCCTGGAAATAAAAGAGGCGACTAAATTAATTCTCAGGGCATCTGTAAGAAGTGAATTTTCACAAGTTTTTTTTTTTTTTCATAATACAAGAAGTATTTCTCATAAGAAATGTGTGATGTAATGCAAAGTCTTTATTGTCTTGGTTATTTTTCTGCTGCACATATATGCTTGAAATTTCTTAGGTCATTTTTTTCCCATCTTTAAGCATCCATCCCATTTTCAAAGCCATCCCACAAACAGAGAGTTAGTGGGTTATGTTAGGGCCTTCTGTTCTTTAATGGGGCAGGAGTTAGCAAACTTTAAGAAGTGCCACATGGGGAATCTGGTCATTTTCTGTTGGGTTGTGAGAAGGTGCATGGATATGCTTTTGGTCCATATCTAGGGATAAGAGAAGCAAGGAAAAGCACATTGGGATTATAAAGCATTCAAGGAAAGAAAGAGAAGAAACAGAGAAAAAAAAGAGAAAAGAGTTGTTTGAGAGGGAGTATTCAAAATATTAACATCTCCAGCAAAGGCTTAGTCTCCTCAGAGCAGACATGTATAATACACAATCAGTGAGGTGTTATCTTTCCTGATTAAAATGCTTAAAGAAAAAAGCTGATAACCTCAAATCCTATTTCAGTAGTCTAGTCTGAATTATTTTTTCTTTCATTTCAGAAATTATTTTTTAAAAATTTTAGTTCAGCTTCCTGCAAATTGTGAATCAAACTTTATACATTAAAAACGAAATTTATACATGTAAAAGTTTTTTACTTTTGCCTTTTTGTGCATGAACAAAAGGTACAGAACTTTGTGTAGAAAGATCCAGGAAAGGGACTCCTATGATCAACTGTAATTCTTCTTTGAACCCCTGAATCTATCATAAAAGTCACTTTCTCATTTATTTATTTCAACTCCTGGTTGGGGTCTAGTGGGAGAAATAATCCAAAATAGTGGATAATCCAAAAATGTCATTTATATTTGGCTTCAGAATGCATTACCAGATGTTACTCTAGCAGATTTCCCTTCCTAATTAGGCCTCACTTAAAGTAGGAGTTAATTTTGTCTTCATTAGCTGCTTCCAAATCAGCAGGATGGGGCAAGGAGGAAGCCCAAGGCATGCTGGGTATTTGGGAGGAAGCTGGCCCAGTGCTAAAAGTTGGTGGTAGATCATGCTCAAAGAAGGAAATTCAAATATGGGCAATAGAGATGATGGGCATATACATTGGAAATGTTTGTTGAACCCCTTCTTGAAGGATTCTCAGCCTTTCACCCATTCTTTTTTTCCTCCCTATTAACCATGAATACAGAAAAACTCTGTCGTTGGAATTAGGCAGATAATAACCTGAATTAAAAAAAAAAAATAGAGGCTCACAGAGGTTAAGTGACCTCTCACATAGATTGATCTCTGAGTAAACAGTACCTAAGATATTGAAACTGATTAATGAATGATAAGACCCCACTGTTTCCTTCTTATTGATGATTTGAATAATGAGGAAGCAGGAATTCTCCTGGCCTAATTCGCATTAAGAGAGCTAAGATAATGAAGCTGTGATTAAATGGCTATTAAACTATTTTTATCAAACAGAGATCAAGCAAGTGTGAGAATCTGGGGACGCAGAGTGTAATTGCAATTCTACAAGATGTGGAAAAAATTACTATCATAAGCAGGGCATGGTCCTTCCATAATAGCCTGCATTTAAAAATCTTTGGGATACCACATGCCGGTTTCACTTTGCAGTTCTCCCTTCAGGTGTCAGGTAACATCCCGGACTCCCTCATTTCCTCCTTAATTTAGTAGATTTATTCCCTCTCTATGCACTTGGGTGAGCTCAATGCACTGTCTGCCCCACCATGTGTAATCAGTCGGAAGATCCTTTTTGCCAACTGCTCACAAGGAAGGAAGGCCCAGATATTATGTCCTGGGCGCCAAATTTCAGTCTTGAGGTGACTCTGAGCACCCGAAGATGCAGAATCTGCCTTCTTTTAACTGTGCTCTTTGAATTATATCACACTTAGGGCAGATCAGATGGGGACCCGGGAGTCCCAACGAGCAGTAATGAACCAAGTGTTCTGAAGTATCGTTTGTTAATGACATAGCATTACTTCGGAATTATTGCCCATTCTGAATTTTGGGTTGTTAGCATATACGTACGTGTATCACCTACCAGCGGAAATTCTTTACAACTTGAGTAGCTGCAGAATGGGCTTCTTTACTCTGGGAGCGCCCTTCGAGAATGAGCATTATGGTCACACGGATGTTTATTTCGGTGGGAAGAAGAGCAGTAGACTTGCCTTGGGTAAGGAGAGCCCAGGATTGATGCCCAGCATGCTAAAGCAGCTTGAGAGGCTTAGAGCTGCCCTGTGGAAATGCCTGTTGGCCTCTACCCTACCTTGCTTTCCCTCTCTGCTGCCACTGGGCTCAGCTGTGGAGCTTCGATCACTACCTACTTGGTGACCTGCTCTCTCTTTTTCACCTCTCCGCTTTTCTTTCCTTAACTTATATGGAGCTGATAAGCATATTTTTGTAAAAACAGTAATTTCGAACAATTAGAAAGCAGTGTCAGAGCAGAGTCTTTGAAAGGTTATTTTGCAAAGTCGTTTTCCTGCCTGATGTATTTCAATGCCCCATCACCTGTGAACAGACATGTGTTCATAGGCCAGAGTGCTTCATCTGCAGTGACTTTGATTTATTTGCTCTGTAAATTGGGATGGAAGCAATAATGGGAAGTGACATTAATTGTTTACCAGAGTCCTTTTTGTCACATCCATTGCCTTCTCTGGAGCATCGGATTGTTGAAACTCATGCTAAACTAATTGGAATTGCCACAGTGAAGAGCAAGGTCCACTCAACTTTACATACGGGAATATCTTTTGAGTTTCAGAACAAAAATGTCACCGGGAAATATCTTAACTTTTTCCCCAGTTTTCTATGATTGGACAAAACAGAGAGAATTTGAAATGACACTCTTTCCTTCCATAATTCAAGAACAACTTCACCAAAATAAACTGTCTCCAAGCCCCTCACTGAGTCAGTCTTGTGCCTGATGAAAACGGACTCTAACTCTAAGGAAGGATTACATTACAGCCCTACTGGTCCATTCTTGTTGAACAACAGCCTACCCTACCCACATACCCCATCACTCACACACACACACACACACATACACACACACTCACTCTGCCGATCTTCCATTCCACAACCCTCCCTCCCATTGTGGTTCCAGTAGAAAGAATTTAAATAGCTATGGCTTAATCAGATCTTGTAAATTAATTATGACATTATCAGGCTCCAATATTTCTGCCATTGTTTTTGATGTACATTCACCCAGGCTTATTAAAGAAATTGGAGAAAACTAGTTAATTTAAGTGTTCTTTGTCATTCTGACTTGATTGGAATTATTGTAGTTTGTTTACACTAGGGATAGAACTAAGGCGCTATTGTATTATGTGATTGAAAGCAAATAGAAGCTTGTAGTGTTGCTGGAAAGCCAAATACAAAATTTAAATGAGGGTAAACAAAATTACTCATTTATTGGTAAACATTGTTAACTGTTTTTCTGGAGCTATTTTTGAACTTCAGTGAAATAAGCCTTTCTGAAAGTTGGGATACCTGGAAAAAAAAATCCAATTTACTGAAACCATGTGTGTGTGTGTGTGTGTGTCTGTGTGTGTGCGTGCTTGAGATATCTTCAGAGATTATTTTAATTAGATAATATGGATTTATATTAATGTAAATCTCATGATTTTAGGTGACTTAAAATAATATGTGCTTAAATTAAATATAATTTCTATTTAGGACAGACGAATAACCCAAATTTGCTTTTTCGTATGTGGAGGGGGAGGCAGAATCTGAATTGAAAGGGGAGAGATTGGAATCTTTGGACACCAGATTATCATCCCAGGCAGACAATAAATGAAAATCATTTCAATATCTTTATTATTCAGATTACATGGACAGATCTAGGAGAATTGAGGCTCCATGGTATGCTCAATAATGATTTGTTATTAAATCAAGCAGTTTGATTTTTAAAGAATCGGTCAGTTTCTAGAAGAAGTGGTGCCATTTTGAAGTTAACATTCCACCCCCTACCCAGGATTTACCTCCTGCGGTGGAGTCCTCAATCTCAGAGAAGTGTCATTCCATCCCCTGTGCCCAAATCCACTTGACTCACAACGTGAAGTCCAGGGGCACTAGAGAGACCCATTATGCAAACATAAGCAATGCTAGCAAAGCCTACCATGAGTACAAACGGCTCTTTTTGGCCTCTTGAATCCAAAAGAGAAAGAAGTCTGCAGTTTTACTCCTGGATGGGGACTCATCAGTAATGAGGGAAAACAATTTTTATGTGAAAATAGAATGTATACGTGATAAAGGCCTGCCTAATTTCTCTAGTAATACAATTTGATTTTCTGATTAGCTGTCTTATTCTGTGATTCTTGTAATTTTGTCAGGTCAATTAACTGGAGTTCAGTGCTAGAGAGAAAGGACGTGTGGGCACTGCTGGCTTCATTAGATGTCAGCCGTTTAGGTGCATTTTGTAATAGAATCTGGGTGGGATAATTTAGCCGATATTGTTAATGTCATAGCATCCAGAACTTTAAAAAAAAAAGATTTATGAAGCAGGTCAAATTGGACAAACAATGTGAAGTGCTAACAGAAGGAAGAGAAAGTGATCTACCCAACATATATTCTAGGCACTAAATGCAGATCGATGAATTATTCAGCAAGTAATCAATGACCATGCTGTGCACCTAGCATTGGCACTGGTTGCCCAGGATTAGAATATAGCACATTTCCCTATAAACAGGAAACGGGTGTATAAGCTTGCACAGAGTACTGAAATAAGTGTTATCTTTTATAATAAATTATTCACAGGTTCTTTCCCTTCCACTGGAGGGTTTTTGGAGGGCAGAGGTTTATCTTTCTCTTTCTATCTTGAACACCAAACATGGCCTCGGGATACTAGGTATGCAGATATGGTTATGGAATGAATGCCTGAAGATTAACTTTCCAAGGGTGTGAGGATGCGAATGACTGTGAGAGTTGTGGAAACAAGTTACAATATGCTCACAGCAGCCCCCATTCCAAATAATGTCGCACTAGAATCGTACCCCAGCCACAAGAAACAACTGCGTTGAAGAGACATGACAAAGTAAGACTCTATTTAATAACTGACCAGATGAAAAGGACTCAAGGTAGTTCTATAGTCTGGGTCGGAGGAATTGTTACCCAAACTCAGGAAGTCAAAAGAAACAGCAGTGTCGTTGTAAAAGGTCCTAAGTTTGGGTTTTGGAGGATGAGGGAGCTATTATCAGGTGGAAATGTCCAGTGGGCAGTTTTAGATTTATGACTAAAGTTGGCAGAGATGTCAGGGAGGGAAATAAATGGCTATGGAGTATTTGGTGATGAGATTATAATTGAAACCACGAAAGTGTATAATTCCTCTCAGGATAGTTTCAGTTTCTGGTGCTGTTCAGAGAGTTATCTAAACATTTCGGCCACACAGGAGATTGAAACACTGTATCTGAAGATGGTTAAAATTCTCTCAAGTTCTGAGATTCTCTAGACCTTCTCCTTTAGTTAGGGAAACAAGACAGACGCATGGGGAGAGCGACTGTGAACAAGATTGCATCCTATACGGCCATAATAGGCACCCCATCACAAATTGCTAGCTTGGACAGCTCAACCATCAGAGGTTGGTACTGAGAGGTATCAGTTCATTGTGTGATTCAGACCAGAAGTGAATTTGGAGTTTGAAGAAGACATGGTCTATTGTGTTCCGTCATGAGCGTTTAACATTTCATGTACACTTTACTACTCATTTGGATAAACGTGATCCGTATACGCTGATAGTTTAACCTGTCCCCCAATGTCAGCTCGCTCACGTTGTCTATTTTTCTGCTTTTCCAGAAGATAGATGAAGAGAATGAGGCAAACTTGCTAGCAGTCCTCACAGAGACACTGGACAGTCTCCCTGTGGATGAAGACGGATTGCCCTCATTTGATGCGCTGACAGATGGAGATGTGACCACTGAGAATGAGGCTAGTCCTTCCTCCATGCCTGACGGCACCCCTCCGCCTCAGGAGGCAGAAGAGCCGTCTCTAGTAAGAACCCTTCCTACTGTTTAACAGGAATTGGAGTTGCCTCTGGCTACCCGCTGCATGGGTATGATGTAGTAACAATAAGGTTTGGATTTTTAATTTAGACTGATGCCAAAAACAATTCCCGAGCAGACTCGAAGTTGCGAATTCTGTGATTCTGTGTTTAAAAATGTTGATAATAACAGCTTTCATGTGGTCTTACTACAGTTTGTTTTAACTGTCTTTTGCTATGTTTGTTGTGCGTGTATTTTCATTTCTTAGCATTATTTATGTTCATGGTAGAAACTTAGAAAACGTAGACAACCCAAAAAGAACAGACCAAAAATTCATCTATAAGATCAAATCATCTCTGATATAAAAAAAGACTGAAATCTCCTCTTGTTTTAAGATACATCATTATGTTGGGGCGCCTGGGTGGCTCAGTTGGTTGAGCAACTGCCTTCGGCTCAGGTCATGATCCTTGAGTTCCAGGATCGAGTCCCACATCGGGCTCCCAGCTCCGCAGGGAGTCTGCTTCTTCCTCTAACCTTCTCTCCTCTCATGCTCTCTCTCACTTTCTCTGTCTCTCAAGTAAATAAATAAAATCTTTAAAAAAAAAAATACATCGTTATGTTTATGAATTTGAAATATATGCATAATTGTTTGCATCACATATTATTTTTTTAATTTTTAAAAAAGATTTTATTTATTCATTTGACAGAGAGAGGGAGATCACAAGTAGGCAGAGAGGCAGGTGGGGGCGGAGGGGGGGGAAGCAGGCTCCCTGCTGAGCAAAAAGCCCGATGCGGGGCTTGATTCCAGGACCCTGAGATCATGACCTGAGCCGAAGGCAGAGGCTTTAACCCACTGAGCCACCCAGGCGCCCCTGCATCATAGATTATTTTATTGTTTGAAGATGTCTTAGTTCATTAAGAGATTTCTTATGGCTGGATATTTAGTCTTTTTCCTATTTTTTCACCATCATAAATTATATAACAATCGACATATTTATAGTTTTATTCTTATGCCTATGATTCTAGAAATAAAAGGTAGATCCAGGGATATGCAATATTTTAAGGTTTTGGATCCATAATTCTTATGAAGATTGAAAAATAATAGCACATTTGCAACCTAAGTTCCCTAAATTTATAGGAGGCAATGAAGAGTGAATTTGTTGGAAATGAAGAGTAAATTTTCTTTCGATGCAGTGCTTGACCAGAATTTTATTAGTTCTAAGACACAGTTTACCTTCTCATCTATGGTAGCCATTTGTCATTTGCCATAAATCTGATGTAAGACCATACTATGTAAATTATGGAATGCTATCCTCCAAACTTTAATAATGTTCCTTGGCATGCCATTTAGAGGTTGTTTCTCTCCCATCTCTAAGTTTTTTAAATGTTAAAAGCAGTCCATGTAAACATATGGAAGGTCTACTTGTACTCCTGTTCATTTTGAGATTTCTGGTTTAGAAGAAACTCCCTCATAAGTAATTGCTACCCTCCCCCTCTCTTCTCCCACCATTTGTCCATTTGCCGTTGGCCTTGCTGTCTGGTACTTTGATGGCTTTACATTGATACCAGAGGATTTTCATCCACATAATTGGCTCAGCTGGGAGGGGTTGCTAATTCAGCCTCATACTGCCTGTCTGAGCAGGGAGGGCCTAGAAGGCCAGCAAGTCAAATGAAGAAACAGAGGTCAAGACACAGTAAATGCTTTGCCTGAGCCAGAATCACATCTCCTGACTGTCCACTTACGAGTCTGTTTCGGTGATAGCCACTCTTTTATCATAAATATCCTTTGAATAAGTAAGATTAAACTGGATTGTGAAGCTATCATTCAAAGCATTACAGAATCTTTTATTTCTTTTCATTTGATTCGTTTGAGTTTTTGAGGGGGAAGTTTCCTATATTCTGTCCCCAGCCCTCAATTCCTCAGTTAGCCGGGCAACTTTTCTCACCTAGTAGGTATTTGGGAATCCTTTCAGGAGGATCCTTTTGCCTTATTTTACCCAAAAAAAGAAAGAAAAAATCAAGGTAGATAATACCAAGTCTCAGTGTAGGGAAGGGAAATACTTTCACAGCTCGTAGCATAATGCCAACTTTTTTCTTACTTTTTAAGAATGCATTTCCTTTAGCGCTATCGTGCCTTAGCATGACTGTAATTAAAGAGTGAGAGAATTAATTTTTTTTTTGAGAATTAATTTTTTATAATTGATTTTCAGTTTAAAGTTTCAGTAACATATTCTAATGCTTACAGGATGCATAACTCTTCTTGCTTTTCCCCTTCTCTGCTATGTTTCTAGCTTAAGAAGCTCTTACTGGCTCCAGCCAACACTCAGCTAAGTTACAATGAATGCAGTGGTCTCAGTACCCAGAACCATGCAAACCATAATCACAGGATCAGAACAAACCCTGCAGTTGTTAAGGTACAATGCAAACTTTTTAATATAGGAGGGAAAGTAACAAAGGATTTTGCTGGAAGCAGTAAAACAAAAGATAGGTTTATTTCTATGTATTCAACTGGGATCCTGCAGTTGCTTTACAATGTGAAACAATATGAAATGGGTTTCCAAAAGCAGGGCTCCAGCTACTTTAAACTAGTGAGAGTTCATTTATGCTTTGTCTTTGGATGATTGGAATGGAAGTTCCACCGTCTGTTACTCCTTGCCCACGTTATTAATACATGCAGCAATGTGGGTTACAATAAGATTTGCTGATAGGCTGGTATTATCTATGAGTGACTTTAAGATGCCGGATTGCCATTTTGCCAGCTGTCTAACCTGAGAAAGATTGCTCTGGAATCACTGCAAAAGATCTATCTCTGCCATTAATTGGATAGAATGCTGGCAATGACATAATTCGGTTAGCGGGCTGTATTAAACAATGTTTGTCTTGCCATTCACTGTGAGTGAAAACGGAGCGTTAAGGGGTACTTAAGAGAATTGTGAATACGGGGCTCCAGCAATCAGTGGCAAATTAAGGTTTAAACCAGCTTATTTTTTTTTATTCACAGTAAAGGCGCTATAGGGTCTTGTTAGTTACATGTTGCTGAGTAGGAACATGGAAATGTAGGAGAAATGAAATAAAAAGCTGCATAAATGTCATTTAGGAATTTTAAATGTAATTTTCTTTCCTTGTTCTGCAAACAATTATTCACAGCTCATAGATCTAGTACACTTAGACTGAACACTTCATTGAAAATCTCATCTCTTCAGAAAACCTATATCCATTCTGATAAGGTTCAGTTCACTAATTTGAGCTTTCTTTATGCCTGTTTTGAAGACCGAGAATTCATGGAGCCATAAAGCGAAGAGCATTTGTCAACAGCAAAAGCCACAAAGACGTCCCTGCTCAGAGCTTCTCAAGTATCTGACCACAAATGATGACCGTCCGCATAGCAAACCTACAGAGAACAGGATCAGTAGCAGAGACAAATGCACCTCCAAAAAGAAGTCCCACACACAATCGCAGTCTCAACATTTACAAGGTAGGTTGGGGACCAAAACACAGGCTGTCTGTGAGGGCGCTGAAGGCAAAGCGAGCACGCACTGGGCTGGGAACGCCCAAACTGAATTCAGCACTTTCTTATAGACTTATTAAAAAAAAAAAATCCTTCCTTGGACACAGGTTGAACATGTCCTATTCGGCTGATATGCAGCCTAATTCCCAATCACCAAAAAGCACCTGACATGTGAGCTGGGGGGGGGAGGGGGTGGCGAAAGGTTTATGTGAAATCTGAATTGCCCAGATAATTGAAATTCGGAGCAAGCTGGGCTAGCCAATATTAAAAAGCTTTTCTTTTTTTCCTTTCTAATAATGAAAAAAATGAGGCATTGTTGATTTGCTGTATATACCTTAAGAAAGAGTACGTGGTATTCGTGCGGCCTCTCTCGATTATTAAGTGCGTTCTTTTTTTTTTTTTTAAGACCACACGTTACACTCATAGATTTTATTTTGTAAATAAGGACTTGGAAATCCCTGGAATTTATTTGTATCTGCTCTCTATTACAAAACGTTGCCCAGATCAAACTAAGCGTCTGGGGTGATTTTTATTGTCCCCATACATTCTGGAAGGCTGATGCTTCTGAGGCAGGTCAGGGTGATTTGGGGAAAACCTGTCTTGGCAGAGATATAATTTTCTTTCTTTTTGGCTCTTCCCTCAAGAGGGTCCTGTCTTAGAGGCCCAAAGGAAACTTGCTGAAAGTTGCTATTGCTTCAAAATATCCCAGCTTCCACATTAACCCTACCTTTAACCTTGTAGTGGAAGCAGGCATATTCTTTTTTTTTTTTTTTTAAGATTTATTTATTTATTTTAGAGACATGAGAGAGAGTGCAGGGAGGGGGTGGGGGAGGGAGAGAGAGTCTTTGGCAGACTCTGTGCTGAGTGTGGAGCCCAATGTGGGGCTTGATCTCACAACCTGGAGATCAGGGCCCCAGCTGAAACCAGGAGTCAGATGCTTAACCAACTGTGCCACCCAGGCGCCCCAGAAGCAGGCATATTCTAAAATAGCAATTACAAACACCTACTTCTCTTTTCCCTTTTGTTTCCCTGACTTCCCCTTCCAGCTGCAGAGTGGTAGTCCCTGATCCCTGTTTTGAACCATGATTATTTCATACAGGTATGCTGTTGCTGCTGCTTTTAATAAGTATTTTCTTTCCAGTGTTTTCAATTTCCCTCTCTCATCCCTACCTCACCATAAACCTTCAGGAACCATCTTTTAAAGTTTTAAATTGGCTCTCCATTAGGTTTTCCCTGGTGCATATCTCAAAATCACTTGGCCATCCTTTTCTGTCAGTTCAGGGGAAGATATTTATTGAAATGGGCTGCATTTTTTTTTGTAGCTCGCCTTGCCCTGATGGGCCCCTCAAGCACATGCCGTGGACCAGTTTCTCTTAGAGCAGAACCAGCAGTGCTATGGGATATGATGTGTGGAGAGCCTCAGGTGAAGGGAAGGCAGCTGAGCTCACTCTAGTGAGTGGAATGAAAAATTCACGGGGCTAGTCTCCACCTTGTCCTAGTGTGTCCCAGTCAGGCGTTCATTTCCTGGAGCTGAATTTGAAGTCCTAAGCCAGCTGTAAGCCTGTGGTCAGTGAACGGAGACCAGTAGCACATGTTTTAAACATCTTTTTAATGTTCATATTCTTAAAATTGTATTTGGCCCTTTTGGATTTTGAGAGTTTGAGAGGTTCAGGGTTTGTTTTTGAAATCCACTTACCACTAATATTACTGTAAACTCTTACAAACCATGGCGGTGAAGAGTTCAGTTGGCCAGTGGAGGACATATTCTTTAGCTGAGACCTGCTGTATGTGGATGTTTTAGAAAGACATGTGGCAAAGCATAAAAAGTTTATCCCAGAACAAAGCCTGTTGACAAAAACACAAAAAAACAAAACCCAACAATCAAAACCCCACAAAATTCCTATAGTTATTAAAGGCCAAGAACAAAATGACTGGTTGTGAATAACCAACAGGAAATAAATGCTCAGCTTCAGGATTTATTTAAATTATGATTCAAACTTTAAAAGTAGAAAATATATTAACAATTAGAGACAGTAACCCAGGATCTACTGAGGTTTATCTTTCTTGTCATAATGTGATGTTCTCTCACTGAACTGCATGTGTGCTATGATATTGTAGGGTCAAGTTCTTTTCCCTTCCTTAAGATAATGGCCTGACCTTTGGCTTGTGTTGGTGTCCCCTGTATTCATTGATTCATTCATTTGCTAATGTATTCATTCATCAAAAAGACCATGATCTGCATGAAAAAGACGCATTCCTGCCCTCAAGGATTTTAGAGGCCCCAGTCTGTTAGTCATTGGAATAATGTGGATTACATTCCCAGTAAACCAAATCAGTACTCCTCTAGTGGTAGCTTTTGTGAGTGTGGGCATATTCAGGGATGGCATTCTGTACTGTGTGTGGTTTGGGGCTGAACCTTCCTATAGCCTTCTCTTCCTGTTTGCCATAGGTCCTATTAAACATGGCCACTGCCTTATGCTCCTCTTCCAGTGTCCTTGCCATCACCTATACCCAACTGTCACAATGTTAGGGAAATTCCTCTGAGCACTTCGGATAGCCTACCCTACACCTTGAAAACTGGAATCCCAGAGACCAATTTTCAATGTATATTTACTGTGTGACAGTACATATTTCATATCTAGTGATACTTGCTTATGAAGCCTGTGTGCATGATCCTGATTATGAGTTGAATGCCGAAAATGTTGGTAAATTTCTTTCATGAGTGTGTTCTTTTGGAAAGGCTCATTATATCAGACATACTAAAAAAATTAATATAAAACCAGTTCATTTATCTGTATATATAAAAGCCAATCAATCAATGTACCTAATTTGTAGAAGACAGCGTGAACTTCATATTTCTGGATGCACATTGGATAGATGATAAACCATTCGATTGTTTAAAAACTAAATCTAAATCGACAAATTAGATATGTAAATACTATTTATCCAAGTAAAGTATGTAATTTCAGCCTAATTTGGACATAAATAATATTTTCACATTTCAAAGGACCTTAATTACTGGGGTTGATTAATTTACTTTAATATCTATTGAATGCAATTCCTTTTGGTAATAGGAAAAAGGAAACATATTCTGGGCTGCCTCTGCCAGTAACTAGTTTTATGGCCCTGGAAATATCATTTCACATCTTTAGGTCTCAGGTTTTTCATCCATAAAATAAGAGTTTATTCTAAAGACCTTTTTAGTTTCAAGTCTATGATTTTCATTACGTAAACGACTACCTCTTGACCTTTTGAAAGTAGTTATGTTAATGAGAAAAAATTGACATAAACCTACATACATATAAATATATCTTTATAGATAAGCATAAATATATATATATACATAATATGTGGATGTATATCCCAAGTACGTTTCTCATCATGTTTTCCCCTCCTTCTGTTCAAAATACAAGACTGCCAAGGAGAAGCAATTGAAATTTTGGAGTGAGAAGAAGATTCTTACTCCACCCTTCCTAATTGGGAAATGCCTCCTGTAGGAGGTAAGATTTAGGAAGCATAAAAGGAAGTAAATGAGCTCTCTTTGCAAGTCTATAGGTCTCTCAACTGATAAATGCAGTATCTTACTTTAGTTGTCTATAAGATTTGGGGATCTGAACCCTTTTTAAACCGTCTGGGTCAATGCCCACAGTTTGTCATAATTTCTCAATTAATTTTCAGTAAATGGAATGGTTATTGCTTGAGCTTTGGCCTCATAGAAATAACCTATTCTCAGGGCTAGATATAAAATTATACATTTTAGGGGAAAAATCAACTGAATATTCATAACGTTCTGTTGTCTTATAGTTATTCTGCTGTTTTCTTGTCTAAACAAACCATGTACTGTATTCCAAATTAAAATAGAACACATTATTTCTCTCTGATGGTATGATGCAGATTTTGTATCCTTAACAGAGATGCTACATTTTGGGGAAAATTCTGTTTTTGTATGTGTTTTTGAATGATAGTTTACCGATGCAAATGTTGTTTGGAATTTGTTTTAGCATAATGGATTGTTGTCTGACTTTGATCCAATATTCAGGGATTTCCTTACTTTAGTTTTCCAGTTTCCAGTTTCCAACCCGATTGTAGTAAGAAAAAAAAAATTCTAAGAAAAAACCCCCCAAAAGCTCAATATTTCATAATTAGTTTCCTTTTTTTTTTCCCTTTAGCCAAACCAACAACTTTATCTCTTCCTCTGACCCCAGAGTCACCAAAGTAAGTATTAAGAAATGTAACCATTTTCAGAAAGGGAAGGGGGTTCTAATACATTTGGCTACAGCAACTCCATTTCAGTTTGTTTTTATAAATGTGCCATATCTTCCAGTGACCCCAAGGGTTCCCCATTTGAGAACAAGACTATTGAACGAACCTTAAGTGTGGAACTCTCTGGAACTGCAGGTAAGCCTTACATTTCACTTGGAACTCTGTGTGTGTTTGCGTGTTTGTGTGAAATATGTATTAAATATTAGTACATATTCTCCATGTGATTAATGAAAATAACAGAGTACAAGCAACATTGGATAAGGAGTTACCTATAAATGTTTTCACTTCTTTTTTCTTTTTTTTTAAAGATTTTATTTGTTTATTTGACAGAGAGGAGAGAGATCACAAGTAGGTAGAGAGGCAGGCAGAGAGAGGAGGAAGCAGGCTCCCTGCTGAGCTGAGAGCCTGATGGGGGGGGGGCCAGGGGGGCTCCATTTCAGGACCCTGAGATCATGACCTGAGCTGAAGGCAGAGGCTTTAACCCACTGAGCCACCCAGGCGGTCCTTCACTTCTTTTTTTCTTTTAAAGAGAAGACATTTATTGTGTGTCAGACATGGGCCAGACCCTCTGATGTATACTATCGCTTTAGATCCCTAAACAACTCCATATCAGATTAAGACATCAAAACTTGAGCAGGAGGAGAAATTAACATTTATCGGTTTCCTACTCAATAAATGTGTCAGGCATGTAAATGGTTTTGACTGGTTTCACAATGACCTCATGAAGATAGTGGTTATTTTCTCATCTTTAAGATAAGGACATAAAGTTCAGAAATGTTAAACAGCTTGCCCAGGATCACAAAGCTAGAAAGCAAGGAACAAAGTTTTGAACCTCAGTTTATTCATTATGTCAATGTTTTAATTGGAGTATTTTCTCACTCACTATTGTACTATACTATAACAGTATAATGTTCTCTTATATATGTTACCATTTTTATATCTTTTCAGCAAAGGAGAAAAATGAAAATGTGTCCATTCACCAAAACAAAATGTACTTAGATATTTTTAAACAAGAGTGAGTTTCTTCGCCATTTGGACTTCTGGACTCATTTAGTCAGTCTTATTTTATACACTGAAGAGGAAGGAGCTTTAAAAGCTTAGAGTAACCCCCAAGTAACTTAATAATCCACAGACTTCCTAGGCAAACTTCTAAGTTGGGTGTAAGTGGTGCCTTTGCACTGACTGAGTGGTTTAGGTTTAGGTAGTGAACTATACCAGAAAGTGAAATCATAGGCCGTCTGAACAAGAATGGCCTTGGCTTCTTGGCTCTGGCCATTGCTGATAAGGGTAAAGAAACAGTAACTTAAACAAGATGCTTTCAACCAGAACTATAGTGCCTACGTACACCATGGTCGTTGTCACTAAGTTTAATTTCACACTTTGAGTTTGTTAAATTACCACTTCTTGCAAGGTCTACTGCATGATCGCATGATTTGGTCAAGCAGTAGAGTAGTTAATTTCATGGTATTTATATATATTTTATGTGTGTGTGTGTGTACACATGCATATACATATACATATGCAAATGTATACACATATTTATATGCATACATACATATATACACATATACTCACTTGTAGGCATATATGTAACATCATTTCTTAAAGTATAATTACGTATGTGGTTATAAGTAACTTTTATGTATATATATCATATGCAATAGAGACTTTCTTATATGACCAATGAGTATTTTGGTGAACATATCCAAAAAATTGATTAAAGTATACAGTTTTGTCATTTTACTTTTGCCTAAGTCATGTAAAGAAACATTCAAATATCAAGTTTTCTTTGTATGAGAAACAGAGACCTTGCCTTGAACTTAAATATCTTAACTGGCAATTCATTCATCTTTCTGGCACAAACTGTAGTAATAATGTATCTTAGATAGTATCCACCATTCATTTCTTGCTTTTTAAAGGAAAAGAATTGGAGATATTTGTGTAGTAGTCTGAGTGCAAAATCATTCTAGATTTTTATGATTTTCATATAAATAAATAATAATCATGATTTCCCATGTTTTCCCAGTATTTCTGATACTACCTGTCTACAACTAATTTGACAGCTCTTCTTTTAGTGACATACCTTTATTGGTTCTTCTTATAGAAACAATTTTTCATATACTTCATTCAATGACATCATATTTTATTACCTTACATGATTCTAGTTACCACTATACTATAATAGATATCAACTGGTTTGGGAAATACTACTGTGGCTGACGATAACAACTCAGTTGAAAGGAATCTATTTAGGTTGAGTGTTCAGAATGTTTTATTAGTCAGTTACTTTGTTTCAGAGAAGATTGAGAAAGCTTCCACTTTATACACCCACACCAAGGTTTCTTTTAAAAGGTTTTTATTATTCTCTTACTATAAATAATTTAAACTTACTATAAAAATGTCAAAAATATAAAGCGGTGGAAAAATATTTGTAATTCTTTTTTTAAGATTTATTTATTTTTTTGAGAGAGAGAAAGACAGAGACCATAGCAGGGAGAGGGGCAGAGGGAGAGGGAGAGGGAAACAATCTCAAGCAGACTCCCCACTGAGCACAGTTCCAGATGGAATCCCATAACTCTGAGATCATGACCTGAGCGAAAATCAAGAATTAGACACAAACAACTGAGCTAACCCAGGCACCCCTATTCACAATTCTAAGATGCAAAGTTACCATTGCATTTTTTCCTATGGATAATTAGATACATTATTTTTTTTAATTAGATACATTATATTTCTACTATAATCATTTTGTATATATAATTTTGCATCCTGATTTTTCAGTTGACATTTTAATGAGAAATTTTTATGTTATCACAGACCCTTTATTATCAGACTTTTGGTGTGTTATAATGACATTAGTTTGAGTAGGTACATCAAAATTTATTTAATCATACTCCTCTTATAAATTTAGGTTGTTTTAAAGTGTTACCATTTTGAAATAGCACTGCATTAGAAATGTTTGCTCATAATTTTTTTTGCTGATGTGTAGTGGACAATGTTATGTTAGTTTCAGGTATACAACATAAGTAATTCAACCCTTCCATATATTATGCAGTGTTCACCATGGTAAATGTCCTTACCATCTGTCACCATACAAGTTTATTACTATATTATTGATTAGTTCCCTATGTTGTACTTTTCACCCCTATGACATATTTATAACTGGAAGTTTGTACCTCTTAATCCCCTTTACCTGTTTTGTCCATTTCCCCACCTTCCTCCCCTCTGGCAATCACCAGTTTGTTCTCTGTATTTATGAATCTGTTTTTTGTTTATTTATTTATTTATTTTGTTTTGTTTTTGGATTCCACATAGAAGTAAAATCATATGGGATTTATCTTTCTCTGTCTGAATTATCATTTAGCATAAGACTCTAGATCCATTCATGCTTTCACGAATGGCAAGATTTTATTCTTTTTTTATGACTGAGTAATATTCTATTATACATGTATACTATGTCTTCTTTATTCATCTATTGCTTTTCTATCTTGGTTATTATAAATAATGCTGCAATAAAAATAGGGGTGCACGTATCTCTTCTAACTAGTGTTTTCATTTTTGAGGAGTAAATACCCAACAGTGGAATTACTGGATTATATGGCATTTCCATTTTTAATTTTTTTCAGGAATCTCCATATTGTTTTCCAGAATAGCTGCACTGATTTACATTTCTACCAGCAATCACATGGTTTCCTTTTTTTCCACATTCTCATCAACACTTGTTGTTTCTTGTATTTTTGATAATAGTCATTCTGACAGGTATAAGGTGACATCTCATTGTGGTTTTAATGTCCCTTTTCCCGATGATTTAGTGATGCTGAGCATCTTTTCATATGTCTGTTGGCCATCTGTATGTCTTCTTTGGAAAAATATCTATTCAGGTCTTCTGACCATTTTAATCAGATATTTGTGGGTTTTGTTGTTCTATTCACAAATTTATCTTATTTTGTTAAGATAAATTCTTAGTAGTTTGTAATAGTGAATATAAAGATACAGTATCTCGGGGTCTTCTGGTATATATTGCTTTCCAAAGGAGTCCTTTCATTTATAGCCCTATTAGCTTTACATGGATATACTTGCTTTATTATATCCTTCCTAGCATTGGATATCTTTGTTTTTGAAATGTTATATATATAAAATATCATTTTAATTGCATTGCTTCCATTACTGAGGTTATGGTGTTCTAAAAAAAGCACTCCTATTTTCTTTTTGCAAAAGTTTTAACATTTTTCTTATTGATAGGTACCTAATTTTAAATATTAAATAAATAATAATATAAATTATAATTTATAATAATTTTAAATAATTAGTGATGATTTCTAAAGTTTAGGAGCCTACACTATTGAAAAACAAGTAGAGATGTAGAGAAGATACATTTTTTAACATATTTAGAATCCTTAAAAATGCACACAGGGGATTTATTTCTGTCAGTGAGCCAGAATTCATCTGACTGGTTTAAATTCTTTCCTCTTGGGGCTTTGAAAGATTATTGGGTACAATGGAAATCAATTTACCAACATGTTTTTAATACCTGCTCTATGCTTGCAATAGGATAGGTCTTAGTGGATTTACAGCAAATGGAAGACCTAGAGACTGATCCACGTAAAACATGAAGCATTGTCCTTGGCCTGCTAAGTAAAGGTTCTTGTGTTTAAGATGTGGGCTTATAGCCTGTTGGGGAAATAACACACATTGTACAAGTAGCACGAAGGCAAAATATTATTTATTACCTATAATGTTTTGTTACCTTCTAAGAAGGATGGGCCCAGGAGGTGTTTTCTAGTTTATTGAGTGTGGTGGTTTTAAGTGTGAAGATGCAAATTAGAGAAACTGAGGGAGGGCCAAATTGCCTTACAAAGTAGAAAGAATTTAGAGCTCTAGGAAAACAAGGGGCTAAGGACAAACCTGGAGCATGGTGAAGGAGGCTGGGAAGAGAAGTTTGGAACTCGACTAGAGGGTGGTGTAAAGAAGAGTTTTTTTGGATAGAGATATTGTTCATTTGAAATGCAATGTAGTATGGGATGGTTGTGCTCTCCATCTCCTCGAACAATCTTTAGTAACATTCCTTGCATGGTAGAGATTTCAGGATGTGACAAACACTGATTGCACCTCAGGAGAATCACCAAAGGGAGAAAAGAAGTTAGTGAGGGGAACCCTGTACCTTTGCTTCAAGTTAAATACAATGATTGCACAGATGATTGAAAACAATTACAAAGATAGTTCAAGGACCAAAAGAAGCATAAAGGTGATATCATTAGTGAAGGACCCAGGTGATCCATGGAAAGGAGTGGGGAGGGAAGTATGCTCTCCATAGGCAAAACTGACATGGGGAGCCCTAGGGAGAGAAGTATTTGTATCAGATTTGAACTGCACAGATGGATAGGGGAGAAGTTATTGATGGAACAGAAACAAGAAGGCAGGAAATCAAAGCCATGTTTGAGTAACACTGTACTTGGCAATGGGCAGTGAAATCAGTAAGGAACTACAAGACAGAGCATTTACTTTTCCACCTTCATCTTTTAATTGCTAAAATGCTTTTCTCTCTCCTTAATCTTTTCTGGGTCTTAGTTTCTTTAATGTTAAAGTCATATTTATAATCCCCAAATAAAATTACTGTCTGACTCCAAGGACTAAAGTATAGGTTGAAGAATAAAATTGCCAGTATTCAACCACTTTTGACATCCAAAAATGACAATTACATGTGCATTCAACCAGAATTTAAAAACTTAGCAGCGAAGCTCCAAATGAAAGTAGTCTGCTATGATTTTCTAAAAGCAGACAATATGGCTTAGTGAGGTTGTGCAAAATCTTGGCTCTGACCTTGGACAAACCCAAGTTCAGATTCTGGATCTACCATTTAGCAAGGTGGCTTTTGGTCATTTTAATTAACTTTTGTAAGGCTCAGAATCCTAATGAACCAAATGAATATAATAACAGTACCTGTATCTCATTGAGTTACTCTGAGGATAGAGATAAAACATGAAAAGGGCTTCCTCCAGTGCTAGCATATAGAAGTATTCAATAAATACGAGATGTTTAATTATAAATTCTGCATTAACTTTATCTGCTGAGGGGATTGTACCTTGTTGCTTCTCTTTTCAACTTTTGATTATCTTCACCTATTCCCTTTCATTGACACAATGTTGTTTTCTCTTTGGCATGCTCATGTATGAAGTTATATATTTTCTTTGCGGCAAAAATGCCTCTAATTCCCCCATAAAGCTGAACATACAGTGTTTGGGTGTGTGCGTTGGAATTTACCAAATCGAGGTAGAAAAATCTCCTCTTTGATACTCTCTCAACAACTCTCCTCCTTCTACATTACTACACATTCTGAGGTTAGGCACTCCCCAGTAAGCATGTTCTATACGTTATCTTTTCCGTTCTTTGGGCCATTTCATCGTTGAGGAAAAAGCTATGTGTTGACACTAGCGGTGTGGTGGACCCTGGGTTCAAAGCATGTCTGTCCGACTAGAGATGATGTCTGTTTCCTGAAGCCTGAATTTTGAAGATAGTAGTCAACATCTGTTATGTTAAATAGGTTTCATTTCACTTGCCAAGTGTCGTTGATTGGTATTAGCCGCCAGGAGCATTGTGTTGAAGAGGATTCCAAGGCCAAATCTGTACTCAGTGAAAATGTCACGATCAATTAATGATGTCTGTCATGGGGGCCACAAGGGGGTGGACAGGGTGGAAACAGTCATGGTTTTGATTTGTTGATCCTTGGTCTACAGTCTCAATGCATGTGGTTCCGACCAAGGAAATGGATCAAGCTGTTGCCCAGGACTTTCTGGTGTCTTCTTTTTCTTTATTCTCACAAATTTTAGCAAAATTTTCCACACATTTAAGTACAAGTGTAAAGAGTCAACAAAATTCTGAGACCTCCAGAGTAATCCCTCAGCCCCATCTGCAGAGTCTTTGGGAAACAGGAGGGATGAGACAGGAAGTTTGCTTTATTAGGTATTGCCAGCTGGTCTGACTTTGTGATTGTCCTAAACTAGCTCATTTTGGCTGATAAAAAAAAACACTTCTTTTTTACAGGTGTAAAAACTAATTTGATTTCAAAATAGCTGTTAGTAAAGCAAGATGAGAGGAGAGAATGCTCTTTTGGCAGAAGGCATTTAAATCTATTGCATATGGAGACTTTCAGAGTGCTAGACTTTTTTTGTTTCTGAAATGGAAATGGCAAAGCAATGTCAGCTCAACTAGATGATGGTTTTATCCAACAGACAGACATGAAGAAATTTGGTTAGGGACCAAAGTGGCTGACCCAAAACTTCACATATGTGTATATGTGTGTGTACATGTACATGTAAATTATTTTTAAAGTTATTACTATACAAGTAATAGAAAGCAATATAGCTATTTTATAACTAATTAGAGAAATGAGAAGAACCAAATAATCAGCAATTTCATCACCCTAACACACTAGGTCTGAGCGATGTTGTCTTCCCTCGGTATTGTATTTTCCTCATGGTTTTGATGAAGGTGAATGATTGGGTGCCATTTGTTTTTCACTTTATGTTTCACCTTGGTTTAAATGGGCAATCATTCAAACTGCACTTTGGTGGATTTGTGTTTAAGAACCCACTCATTAACCAATCAATTTGTAATTTCTTTTATGTAGACTTTTATATTATTATCCATTTTGGACTTCCCATTTAAAAACTCATTGTGCTGGACAGAATATTGACAGACAGCACACATTTGCTGTACCCTTTTGGTATATGTGTCTTTTTGTATGTGACTTAATTTTGGGGAAATAAACCAAAGCAAAATATGAGCAGTAGCTGGTAGTTTTAAAAGGAAAACCCTAGCATGAGAGAACTGGAAAGTGATTTTGACAGGTCATATAATCCATTCCTGAGCCCGAAGAATCCAAGAAAGAGAGACCCCACAAATTCTCTTTACAGCCCATTCCAACGTTTGGCAACTCTTACTGTCAGGGATTTCTTCCATGTTTCAACTATATCCTTCATTTTCTTTTTCTGATCTCTTTTCTCGACCCAACAAATGGAAAGATCATTCCTTTGTTCCTGAGTTACCTTTTTGGGAAATAATAGTATCCAAATTTCTTGTAAGCCAAGGATAGCAAAGTACTGTCCGCTCCCACGTCAGCTTGTGGGGGGAGGGGGTTGGTGATGGCTGCTTGGAAAGACAGGTTTCCCCTCCCCCCCAACCCTGATCCCCACTCCTGCCCCAGTGATGTGGGAAAGCGCATGGGCGCCAATTAATATCTTCCATGAGCCAGAGTTGGGGAATTAGGCACATGTCTTAAGAATGCTCTGAAGCTTTTTTGTGAGGCCAGTTTGTTCCCCAGGAATCAGGGGTGATGCAGGACATACCAACAAAGGAGTAAAGGCAGGGGCACCAACGGTCAGAGCAGCCTGGGGTGATGGCCGCCAGAGTACTGAGCAGGGTGTGAGAGGTTCCGATTAACACTTCAGTGGTTGGCTTCTCTGGACCTCCAGGAAGTCCTGGCGAAGTTGGGGGCTGGGGAGGAGCTTCTATAACAAAATATCCTCACTAGCTGAGCAGTAACGGTTCATACTTCGTATCAGCCCTTCCTGTGGTCTCTTGACACCCACTCCAAGTTCTTGAGGCATAAAATTTAAGAGTAGGATAAGCCACATGCCTCTCTGCCCAGTCCTTCTTTTTCGGTAAGTTTTTGAGTGAATCAGAAACTCATCTTCTAATTGCTTTTCCTTAAGAAATATTCCAATTGACATGTGACCTAAGAGAAATCTCTCTCAGAGAAACTCTAAAGCAAGTCAGTTAGAGCAGTAGATTCTATAAAGTGTTATAAACTATTAAAAAAAAAACAAAAACCCTGCCGAAGTCATTGGCTGGATTGTGGAAGACACACACACACACACACACACACACACACACACCCAGAGGAGTCATCATTTATCAGAGTCATTCAATTAAACAAACAAACCCAAAAGAGAACTCCTCAAAGAAAATCATTTTATGGCGCCTAATGAAAAGCAAAACAAAACTGTTCTCTGACTTTTTTTTTTTTTTTTTTAAATAAAAGGGCTGTTGACAAAGATGACTGTGGAGTGTGTAGCACTTCTCCCCGATTTGCTGTGCGGAAGTGCGTAAGTGTGAGTGATGCGGAGGTACTTGTTTATTATAGAACACATTTCAATGCAGTAATCATAAATATTGCTAAGGTTGTGCTCTGTTGAAATATGACCTACATACTCTTGATTGTTTGTGTTACGTGATTTGTTTGACACCCATTACATTCTGGGTAATAGCAGCCATTTGTTGCTCTGCACAGCAGGCTCTTTTGACAAAAGAAAATAGGCAGTAATAAAAAAGCTATAGTCTGAATTACATTCTGCACAGTGCTGCACTGCTGAGAGTTGGTGCAAGTGTGTTAACAATGCTCTGAACTGCCTCTTGTCAGCCTTCAGCCTGTAATGGCCATCTGTCCTCACATAAATCTGTCAAAACCTGCTAAGTTCAAGAGAGAGCATGGAATATACCTTGTACTGTCAACACCAAAATGTACACATTCCCCAGGAAATCAACACACAGGAAATAATCCGGAGGTTATGGGAAGCATTAGCACGGTTGATGTAAGCTTGTGGGGTGAAATTGAGAGTCTGGCCATTAGAGGGAAGATGAGCAAAGGTAGTGGCGTGAAGGCATTGAGTATTGACTGCCCTCCGAACGCGGGGGACTGAGTTCTGGCTGGGGGACGTGGGAGAGACCCAGTGAGCTCAGGTGTGGCAGGAGGTCTCCGTCCCGTCAGTGGCTCTTAAAAGTTTGACACTATGTTTAAACAAAACATAACCAAACAAAAGAACCAGTGTTTCTTACACTTCTATTTTGCTTTGCTTTGTTTTGCTTTGGGTCTCCACTCTATCTGGAAATAGATTTTCAATTAGGCACTGGTGGTTCCGTCCTTGAGATTTCTCAGTCTTCTTTGGAGGTATTCTCTGAATAAAGATATTTCAGTAAGTAGTAAAAAGTTTAGGGAATTATCTGAATTGTTTTCCCACCTACTCACTAATCCTAAAATAACCCCAATCCATTAGGCAACTTTTATTGTTTTTTTTTTTTTTTTTTTTAACAAGGGGTGCCAACAGAAATTTACAACCCTGTTATTTTTACGTGTAGGGTATATTTGGTTATCTCGGTGTTTCTGTAAATTTTAAGCATATGTGCAAGAGCATGTGCGTACTTCAAATTTTGAAGATTTGCTCATTTATTAAAAGGGACCATGAAGTCTCTGATGTACCAGCATCTGGTGTATTATCCAGCACGTAGTAGGTATTCAGTGAATGTCTGTTCCCATTGCTACAGGCTGCCTGAGATGTGAAGAAGGTAAAAGGCTTGGCTTTTAACTCAAAAAAAGAAAAACAAAAAAACAAAAAAAACCCCAAAAATCACAACTACAATCAGGGTGTCGCCACTCCCAAGAGCAACTTGAGAATCAGTTATTTAAGCGATAATGAGCTTAGGTACTAGGACATGGGTTTCAAATGTTCAAGACTAAAAAGAATTTCTATATTTAAAATCCCTAGATAGCTGAGCTATTTTTAGAACGAGTCTCTCTTTAATAGTGGCCTAATTTGGTGTTTCTGAAGTTTAGGGTTTCTTTTTATATGTCTAGAATGTCAGTCAAAATACATGTACCCGAGAACAAGGCAATGTGCGGCATGGATACCACAGCACACAGGCTCTCTATATGTGGTCCGTGAACCGCCTCATTAAAAATGTTTGACCAGCTTCCCAAGTTATTCTTGGGCCACTGAAATGTAAGACCCATCACTAGAGGAGAATCTAGAAAACATTTTTTTTAAGATTTTATTTATTCATTTGACAGAGAGAACATGCACAAGCAGGGGGAATAGCAGAGGAAGAGGAAGAAGCAGCCCCCCACCCCGCCCCTCGGGGCAGAGAGCCCAATGCAGGGCTGGATCCCAGGACCCCCGGAATCATGACCCGAGCCGGAAGCAGCCGCTTAACTGACCAAGCCAGTCAGGTGCCCCTAGGGAATAAATAAATAGATAAATAAACAAACGAGTAAGAATTTTTGTAAAAATAAGCCCAGGCAACATTTCCACTAACAACATATAATCTATTTGGAGAGACAAGATAAAACGTACATTCAAAAAGAGATGAGCAAGAATATATAGCATTATCCGATAAGTATCAAATGAGTGATCCTGGCAGTAATTTATTAGGAAAGTAAAAACTACCCTTGTTTGGGAACCATGAAAAGGTTTACGGAATTGGATTTTAGAATGTCGAATGTCATTTCCCCCATTCAAGGGCTATGCCATTTGGAATATTTGACTGTTATTTGTTCAGCAAAGAGAGATTATTCATCGTTATTTCTCTGAGCATTCTTAGCCTCCTTTGAGAAATATCTGAGAGTTTGTCATTTGTTTGAGTGGGGCATTAATAGCTTTAAATTTGTTGTAATGGCAAATGAAGGTAGAATGCGGTCAGAATCAGTGTTATGACAGGGGAGTGCAAAAGGTAAAGGAAACAAGGGGAAAAGAGAGAGAGAAAGGAGAAAGACAGATTATATAGGAATTTCTTAGATTGAGGAAAAGACATACTTGTCCACGAAGGAGGGAGCAAGAGGAGAGTGTGCCTCAGTGACACAGATGTTTCATTCAATAATATGTCACCTCCCAGAATTCTTCCAGTGAAGAGTGCCTGGCTGCTAAATCGAGGAAACTTTGCTGGGACACTGATGTGTCCCTTCTCTTTGTGTTTGTATTCCCTGTCTCACTGAACTTTTCTGGGATGGAGTTCCAAAGTCAAATTACTTTGCAGTCTTATAGCTTTGCTCTCCTCATTTAAGGAGCGTTAGCTATGCATAATAAAAACTGCCAAATATTTTGGCAAAGTGGTGTAAAATATTTTGTTATAGAGAAAATAGTAGTATTAATTTCTTTCATCTCTCTATTGTAAAGTGGGAGAAAGAGGCAATATCTTCCTGTTTTTTTCACCAAAATTTCAAGTGGCTTTCTGAGACCTACTTGGTTATATGTGTGTATACACACACACACACACACACATATGTATTTTTTTCCCTTTCTCCAACAAGGTTAGATTGCTCTCTATTTCTCTAGATTTCTCTAGATTTCCTTGAAATGTGCAGTTGCCTTAAGTCTAACCCCAGACTTGTTAGCAGACTTGAAGTTCTTTTCTGCTGAATAGCCTTCACCCATCCTCCTAAATAGAAAGTGTGCTGTAAACTCAAATATTCCCTTGTAAGCATAAAGTCATTTGAACTCCAGCCTGCCCTCCTTCTTCAAAGTTCCTTGGACTCTGGAGCCATTTCCCTATTATCCTCCCTCCGTGTAAACGGATCGGTCGAACTTTCTTGGCCGTAAAACATAGAGGAGGCAACCGTAATTCACAGACTCTCCCACGATGGCATCTGATGGAATTTTCCTGCTCTTCCCTAGAAAAGGACGAAAGGCACCCACTGACAGGGTTTCTCTCGTCTCCCTTTCTTTTTTTCTACTTTTTTAATTAGTTGGTTGCTGAAGTTTGGATCTGTTTCAATCCTTCAGCCTCATCGCCTGCCTCGATGCTGTGCTCTGAATAAAACGGTCCGCTGGCACTGCAGTATTTAGTGTTTCTGTTCATTTAGGTTTCTGTTGCCGAACCATATTTTAGACAGAATGTATTAGTTATGCTTACAAGAAAGTATTATACCTACATTAGCCATGGTTTACTAAGTTAATGAACTGTGGAGACAAAGAATCATTGCCGTCGAGTTGCAGAGTCGTCTGGTTCCCTGCCTTGGTCTGTCGTGTTTTTCTCAGCTTACTTTGAGGTTGTCTCTGTCACTCTGCCCCTGCCCCACATTTGCTGTCATCCCGTGAATTTTTTTCCTTTTTTTTTTTTTTCTTTCTTTTTTTTAAGTTGTCTAGTTCTTGGGCTCCTTGATTGGAGAACAATTTCTGGCCCACTCATACGCTCCACAGCTTTCTTTGTGGATGAAAGCTACCAAAGCGACTCTGTGATTCCCCTGGGCCACACTGTTAATTCTCCACAAGGCCGACAGACGATGCCCTTGGAAATGTGAGCTTTGGTAATGCCTGGTGTCAGGGAAGCCAGTAGGGAGGCCTTAATGTTTTCTGGGAAGCAAGCTCTGTTAGCATGGGCATTTAAGATACTAAAAAACATCACAGATTTCACTGATGCCCGGCAGTCGTGAGATCCATCTTTTCTTGGTGACAAAGGCCAAGGGAGGGAGAGAGGCACTTTTTCAGGTCTTGACATGAATTTTGTTTCCTTCTTTGTCACCATTGTCTGAAATCCCGGAAAAGTTAGGGTAACATATCCTGGCATTTAACAGCATTATCTCCGTCTCTTGTCTCTTGTCTCTCTCTCCCCGCCCCTCACCCCCTCCTTGTCGTTGTGGTCCTTTCCCATTTTACCTTCAGGCCTAACTCCACCCACAACTCCTCCTCATAAAGCCAACCAAGATAATCCTTTCAGGACTTCTCCAAAGCTGAAGTCCTCTTGCAAGACTGTGGTACCTCCGCCTTCAAAGAAGCCCCGGAACAGTGAGCCTTCTGGCGCCCAAGGCAATAACTCCACCAAGAAAGGGCCCGAGCAGTCTGAGTTGTACGCGCAACTCAGCAAGACCTCCGCGCTCACCAGTGGACACGAGGAAAGGAAGGCCAAGCGGCCCAGTCTACGGCTGTTTGGTGACCATGACTATTGTCAGTCAATTAATTCTAAAACGGAAATACTCATTAATATATCACAGGAGCTCCAAGACTCTAGACCACTAGAATATAAAGATGCCTCCTCCGCCTGGCAGGGGCAGATTTGTTCTTCCACAGAGTCAGACCAGTGCTCCCTGAGAGAGACTTGGGAGGCGGGCAAGCACGTCTCTCCTGGCAGCACCAGAAAACAGCTCCAAGACCAGGAAATCCGAGCCGAGCTGAACAAGCACTTCGGTCATCCCAGTCAAGCTGTTTTTGACGACGAAGCAGACAAGACCAGTGAACTGAGGGACAGTGATTTCAGTAATGAACAATTCTCCAAACTACCTATGTTTATAAATTCAGGACTAGCCATGGATGGCCTGTTTGATGACAGCGAAGATGAAAGTGATAAACTGAACTACCCTTGGGATGGCACGCAATCCTATTCATTGTTTGATGTGTCGCCTTCTTGCTCTTCTTTTAACTCTCCATGTAGAGATTCTGTGTCACCACCCAAATCCTTATTTGCTCAAAGACCCCAAAGGATGCGCTCTCGTTCAAGGTCCTTTTCTCGACACAGGTCGTGTTCCCGATCACCATATTCCAGGTCAAGATCAAGGTCCCCAGGCAGTAGATCCTCCTCAAGGTAAACCTTGCCAATGCCCACCCAAAGCATAAGGTCCCCCCCAAAATGCCTTCAAAACCCACAGACAGCCCCAGCCCCTCTCACCGGGCCATTCCCAGTGCCTCTGAAGCTAACTAGGTTGTTGTTACATAGACATGCCTCCTCATCGTCTCTTAAATCTGTCAGCCTTGAGCACAGTGCCTTGAGCCAGTGGCATCACAGAGAGCAATTTGTAAGAAACTTGCTCATCTAACTTTTTCCATTACCTGGAGAGCTGCCCTACGCCAGGATAGTTGAGATCCATGCAAGATAAAGCTGACAGTGTACCAGACTTGTGCTCGGCGTTAACATCAATAAGAGAGCCTGGGAGAGAACACATCACTCCCAGACCTCTAAGCTGACTAGATGATCACAAACTGTCACCGGGAAATCTCACCAGTAGCTAGGAAGAAAAAGAGCCGCTTTATGTCCTACGGTGTTTCCAGGGCATGCTCAGTAGGACCGATAAAGCGGGGTTAAGTGGCAGTCGCAAATGCCCCTTCTGTTTCTCTTGCCCGCAGATCTTGCTACTACTATGAGTCAAGCCACTGCAGACGCCGCGCACACCGAAATTCTCCTCTGTGCGCAAGATCGCGTTCCAGGTCGCCCTACAGCCGTAGGCCCAGGTAAGGATGCAAGTCCTTTCCCTTCCATTCCTCCTCTCCCCCCTCCTCTAGATGACTCGAGCTAGCTCGCACCCCGCCCCCTCCCCAGTTCCTGATTCACTGTGCTTGCGTAAACGGAGGCGGTTGACTTAATGACGAAGTTATGTTTCTCAGGTATGACAGCTACGAGGAATATCAGCACGAAAGGCTGAAGAGGGAAGAATACCGCAAAGAGTATGAGAAGCGGGAATCTGAGAGGGCCAAACAAAGGGAGAGGCAGAGGCAGAAGGCAATTGTAAGCAGCTTGGAGCTCACTTTTGCTTTAAAGAAGGGTTTCTTTTCCTTTCTCTCTCTCTTTCTCTCTCTCTCTCTTTCTTTCTCCCTCTATCCCTCCCTCTCTCTTTCCCATTTTTTCTTTCCCTTTCTTTTTTTTCCCCCCTTTCCTTTCTTTCTCGTAGATTAGAAAATAAACCGAAGCTAAGGCTTTTGTTAGAATATGCAATATTCTGCAGCCTTTTGGCTTTAAAACACCAGTGGGTCCCCAATCTCTCCTGACGTAGATTACGGGGAAACAAAATGTTAAATGAGTGTATGTTCTTATTCATACTTCATATTTCTCATTCATCTGGAAGCCCATTGCTGTTTTCCAAAATGGGATTGTTTTTGGTCAAATACTGGCTCCATCGGGTCAGACGATGAGTGTTTCAGACTGTTCTCTGCTGCATTTTTGTTAGAGTGGGAGATGAGGCCGTGTCAGTGTTTGGTTTCAGTTTTTGTCTTTTTGGCAGACGTTAGAACTGGATTATCCACGAAGGGTCTGGGTTCGAGTTGGATTTGAAGGAGGCAGGAGAGGAAGAGGGGCTAAAGCGTCATCATTTTGGACTCGTACTGGGTCAACATCTCACTTAGTAGTTGACACATCCCCATTTCTCATGAACTGTTTTACAATAACCCCTTTTGTAACCGGGGACTACTTACTGCAGGGTACTGTGTTTCCCTGGCATACCGACATTATTGGTTCTTTGGTCTAAAGATCCAGGTTATGTTTGTTCTCTGCGGGTCAGTAGTTTCAGCACCTGCTCACAAACTGGTAGACTTTCCCCCACCTCCCTCCTATGGCTTATCAACCCAGAACTTCCATGGCAGAAACTCCACTTGTCATTCGTGTCCATGGCAGACATTCCTAATCAATTGTGGAACTCTTCCCACTGAGCCTTTGGGGAAGCTTTGGGTCTCTCCCAACTCAGTGCTTCAGGGAGCCCTGAGTAATCAATCAGAAGTGACACCACTTTTGTTCACTTCAGCTGCCTATCTCTGCAAGCTCCTAGGAGTCATTTCAGTTGGATCAGCTTTTCGCTTCTCTTGCATAGAAAGTAACCAACATTTAGGGAAGTGACTATTAACTGTAAAGGTTAGATTTATATAGTGCCTCTAAGAAAACCTACTACCATCCACAAAATCTTGAAAAACCTACGTAAAAGAATGGAATAATGGAGTCAAAATCAAGCGGTGGCCAACAGTTATCAACCAGGAGGAAAAGGCAAACTGAGAGGCTTGTTCATCGCAGGCACTCAAGGAAAAAGAAGGGAGAAGTAATTGAATACTTAGGCTAAAGGTCTAGGGTGTTTGCTGTCCTTTAACGTTGAATCTACATAAGGCTGAATCAAAAGTCTTATGGAAATTACAACTCTTTTCCTCATTTTTCTCAACTTTCAAATGAGCTGTGATATTAAGAGCTGCCAGAGTGTCATTAGTTAACACTTAAGAAGACTAATGAAAATTAAAAATTCAATTTTTCTAATTTTGCTATATTTAATTAATAGCCTATTCAATGATTATAATAACTCACATTTATATAATGCCATATAGTTTACAAAGCCTTTTAATATGGCACATTACAGTTAATCTTTACAAAAGAGAATCATGTTGAGCAAGCATGTAGGAAAATAGTTATTTCAGTGTTTGCACATTCATATTTTATAAAATCCTTCATGTTTCTTCCCCAAAGTATCACACTGAAGAGAGAGATTAATAGTTTCATCATGCATTAGCTCTTTTAGGCAAAATACACCACTATACCCAAAGCTGTAGATAAATATAGCTATATGGCATGTGCTTCCTTTCTTTCTTCCAAAGATAATTCAGTGCCGGATACTTAACGAAAGTGCATAAAAAGAGGGAGGGATCTTTTCATTAGTTGGCTCTTTCAAAAACATCAAATAGTGTGATTGGTCTACATTCCATAATTGATAGCTTCGTCAAAAGCAGCCTTGAGGCCACTATCCCCAGACTGAAAGCAGATACCTCCTACCTTCGCAAATGTTGACCAGTTCTTTACTTAATTCTTTGAGTAGGACGGTCTTTATCAGTTCTCCCTGAAAGATGGCTTAGATAGTACAAATGTTAAGTTGGCTTACATTAAGTCATTATAAATGAAGCATTTGTCAGAATTTTCACCTTAATATTTGTTTTTGTTTTTGTTTTGGAAAAGGAAATTAAAATAACAACACCACCCCCGAAACTGGGACATAGAGATTATTTACTTTACCAACATGGTGGACTATAGTTAATAAGAGCTTAATATAAAGATTTGAGATTTACTCTGAAATTAATCCCCTCTTGGACAATGATATGCTATTTCTACTTAACATAAGTGAAAACTCATGATCCTTTATGTGACAAATATTTGCTAGGTACTTGGGATATAAAATTAGGTAAGACCTGGTCCACCCATCCAGAGAGTTTCAAGTCTACTGGCAGATAAAGATATGCAGTCAAGCAATAGGGTATGTTAAGTGCTATTGCAGAAGGTAATTAAGGTCCTCTCGTGGCAAATGGGGGAACACACCTAGACCTGAGAGTGACGGAGGGCATCCACAGAGAGGGTGAGACTGATCTGAAATTGAAAAAGGAGGGCGGGAGAGGTTTTCTACACCTGTGCTGTGCAATATGGTGGCTGCTGGGGACACAGCAAATGCAGCTAGTTCTGAATTAAGAGGCGCTAATAAATGTGATTGGATTTTGAAGACTTAGTTCAAAAGTATAAAATTCCTCATTAATGCTTTTTATATCAATGACCAGTTGAAACGATAATATTTTGGATATATTGAGCTAAATAAAATACATTATTAAAATTAAATTTTCTGTTTCTTTTTACTTTTTAAAATGTGCCTCATAGAAAACTTTAAATTGTGTATGCTGCATTATATTTTTGTTGAGCACTGCTATTCTAGGCAGGAGCTAAAGCTCACACTAAGTCCCTGGACAAGAGCAAGGTATATTGGGAAAGTGCTAGTCATTTAACCAGAGTACTGGGGCACAGGAGCAATAGGAAACGAGTCTGGAAGGGAATGACCAACAGGAAATACGTCTCATGGATCTGGTTTTCAAGACCATATGGAAGCCAGGTCCCTAAAGGGACCTACAAGTCATGATAAAGAGTTTGAAGTCAATCTTGAAGGCATAGTGGAATTACTTAATGAGTTTACCCACGAGAAGATTTTCTGATTGATTTCCTTTCTCAAGATGATCTGCTTTCTTGTGCCACAGTGCATTTGCAAAATGCATTTTTTTGGACTTGGGCACAGAGATACATGCAACAGGTTTTGACTCATTTGATTGGATTAGCTTGAGATGTCATTCACAAAACAGCTAAAGGAAATAGGACAGTCTGCCCAAGCTGATTAGGTAGGTAATTTCCATTCATATTTTTGAGACACCCTTAAAGTACTGGATAAGTAGCAAATTATGTTCGGAATATCTAGGGTGTGGTGCTCGTTAAAAATTAATTCAGATTAGTCATCTAATGAGAGGACAAGCAAGGCAGAAGCTCAAAAAGGAGGTGAAAAACATGTTAAAATAATCTAAAAACAGGTATTTTACAAAATTAAAGTAGTCTTCACCACCTTTGTCTTGTGGTCTATACTTCTTTCATTTTGAGTTCCATGAGGAGATGATTTAGGAGGTCTTTATACTTTTCATTGTTTATGCATCTAAAAATCTTTATCCAGACCAGCCTGACTGCAGCAAATCTGAGTGTTAAGAGAAGACTGGTAATTAGTAGTTACTGACACAGAATCTTATACTGTGGTTGACCATTGCCATTGTTTCGTTTGCTCCTTTCCTTCATTTTCCGGCGAAACCCTTTCTCAAGAACCACTTTACCTCTATCCTCCTCAGCCTCCTAGGCCTACAGTCACTCAGGTTAAGCCGAACTCTGCAAGCCAGAGTTTGCTACTTAATGTCTAAACTGTTGCTGCTCTCAGTTCCTGTGGAGTTCTAAGTCCAGCTTCATTTGCAGTCAGTACAATTTCCTGCCAGAAGACTGGTAATGAGATGTTAATTTAAAGGGAAAATCTACACATTAGGATATGGCTCAGTGCTCGAAACCCAAACCAGGTGTGCCTAGGCAATGACAATGCCACTTCGTTTCTCTTTTCCATTCATCAGTCGTCAGCCTGGGAGCCAGGAACAGTGCTTCATCGTGGATAATTATCAGCTCCTTCCAAGTGAGGGGGAAAAAAAAGTGTAATTTTTCATATTTTTGGAAAAAATAGTTTTCTATCCAAACCTCTTTCAAGAGATGCTTCCCGTGGATTAGAATATATGTTCTATTATGAATTGAAGCTCACTATTTTGAAATTATCAGTTTTATGGAAAGTTGTCCCAAAGTTTCTGTGGTTTCTGTCTTTTCAGTGTGGTTCCTTGAAGTTGCTCTAGTAGACTACCCTGGATTTATTCTCACTGATCCAACCTTAGACTCTAAGGAAGAGTTTTCTTGGGTTGTACTTGGAGGCAAGTAACTTTGGAAAACTGAGTACTGACGTTTTGTTTCTCCCCTAAGACTGCCCCCTAGGAGTAGACACTTACTGAATGCCTACTGAATTAGATAGTGTAATCAATACTAGGAGAAAGAGAGGGAAAAAAATCCACTTTTTTTTGGCATTTTGTCAAGGTTTTGGCATTTCTTTCTGTCCATATGTGCCTTTTCACAACTATCCACCCCTCTCACTTTATCTTTTAGATGGAGGACCTCACTGTACCATGCAGCCTCAAATGGCAGAAATTTTTTCCATTCATCTCACATATAGTATTTGGGATTTCTTTGGAATTTCTGAGAAAGTTGAGTTGGTAGCTAATGTGGAAATGAATATAAATCTTTCATGGCTGAAGTTGACATGCAGTTTCCTTAGCATACGAGGAACAATTTTTACATTATCCTGACTTGGAAATGTAGAATAAAAGTTTTGAGAACCAAAATCTAATTACATCAGGCTGTTCCTTGTTGATGCCTAGCACTGCAGAGCATTTTAGTGAGATCGTCCTTATAGAAGCATCAAACACACTACTTGGCATATAGTAGAATTCAATAAATGTTAATCTCCCTACTAAATTCCCTTTCTCTTAGTCAAATCCTTTTTTACCAAGACTGGCTTATTAGTTGATGAGAAACAACCATTGTATGTTTTCCCCAGCTAACTGGGAGGCTCTCTTCTCTTTTTGATAAAGATTTTTATAATGCAAAGTCAGTTAATTTCAGTTCCTTTTTTTCTTCATTTATCCCCCTGTATTTTGATGTAATGATGATTTACTATAGCTGTTAATGCAATATAAATCTTCAATTTTGCTATCCACCCCATCAGCAAACTAGCTTTTGTGAAAATTGAAGCTAAAAGATATTTGATGAATGTTCCATCCTCCTCAATAGTGAAAACTTCTCTGAAAATCATTTTTCAAGGAGCTTTTTCCAAAGGTTTAGAGTTCCTCCAAGCCTTTAAGAAGTTGAAAATGTTATTAAGCATTTTGATTTCTTTTCCTTTCATCTCCTGTTTAGAAATTAATGTCTTGAAAAATTGGCTGCAAATGTTAAGGTTTTTTAAAGATACGGAATCTATTCATCTGTCTAATAAAACTGCAACATGTTAAAAATAATCGGTTCTTTGCTAGACATTTTGGCCAATCTTTGAAAGATTTTTGTCTTTGCTTTTAGACCTTCAGATGCCTTTTAGTTTCATTTTTAGCACTAGGAAAACCAAGCACTCTAATCATTTTCTAAAATGAGAATTTCAGCATGTATTCAATCTCTGATCTTTGTAAGGAAGCAAGACGTGGTTCCATTCCTGTGTTTCATAAAAGGAGATGATAGACAAATAGGTAGTTTATGTGATTGTGCACCAGCCCTTGGGGTTTCTGTTTTTTTTTTTCCATCTAGATTGTGTCTTCTTTTTACTGCAGAATGTATCAGTATCTGAAAAGGTCCTCTGGTTTATCTTCTTTGTAGGATCATTGTTGCATATAGTTTTGTATAAAGAAGCAATTCAGAGACTGTCCTAATATGTCTGCATATGGACGTGCATATGGTCGATTTTAGCTTTAACTTCAAATTTCCTTGAGTACGTAGGCTGTGTGTATTCCCATAATGGTAGTTGAGCAATTTCTTTGTGATGGTTCAATTTCTTTCTCTCTCTTCGACATTTCCCCCTCCTTTTTCTTTATACAGTAGTAACCTTCCTAAAAAGGCCCATTAAAAAAAAAAAAAAAGTGAAAAACCATAACACCCGTGCAAGCAGGCGCCAGAAAGTTTAGACAACAGTCCCATCCCATTTGGCTGTTTGGTTAGAGCTGGCTACGTAAATAGAATGGAATGTGGTGTTATGACTCCCTTACAACACTGTATAACACTGCCCCAGGATGAGCCTCGCCATCCCTTTATGTTTATTGACCTCCAGGATGTGCGGGGCGCTCTGAAACAGCGCAACTCCAGCCTTCAGTTGAGACAACATACAATCTACGTGGAGGTGAATCGGGCAGTTGCCTCTGTTGGCTTGACTTCACCAGGTCCATTATTTAGGCCTGACGGCTGTTGTCAAAGGAGTTATGTTTTTCTGAGTGTCTCAGTGGAGGCCCGCCTCTGATTTTCCGAAGGGATTTTAAGAGTGAGAGCTCTGCAAACATGTAGTTACTCCATTCTTCTTCCACTTAAACCTGTAAAAACAAATCATCGAAATCTTTGTCAATTCACTCAGCGGAGCCACCTGGGCAGGGTTTTCCCTGTGGTTAAGCCGCAAAGCTGGCTCTCGTTCTCCATTGTCTTAGAGAGTCTCAGTAAGGATTACGTGTAGACATAAGGGTGAGGGTTGAAGATGATTAATTGATTGGCGATTGATCGATTTTTCAGCAAATATTCTTTGAGACTCTGGTAGGTTTCAAGTACCTTAAAATACAGTAGTCAAGAGGACAGATGTGCTTTCTGCTTTCAGGAAGCCTTCACTGTAGAGCAAGAGATGGACATTAGACAATGAATTAACCATTAACTATTTAATTGCAGTTGGGCAGAGAACTATAAAGAAGAAACAGTGTATCATAAGGACAACTAAGGGGAAGGCTGACCTCATCTGGAGTCTCAGAAGGAAATGATTGTTGAGTTCAGTGTAATTTTAGACAGAATGTGTATGTTGGTGAAGGAGAGAGAGAGGCAGTGCAGGGAGGATCTTACAAGTAGCAAGGGGACAGCTGGCACAAAGGTCTTGGAAAAGAAAAGGAGCACGGTATATGCAAGGGACTCATAGAAGCTCAATGTGACGGGAAAATAAAGGGAAGAATGGGAAGTGGGAGGAGAAGCCCGTGATGAAGACAGGTCCAGACTACGCAGGGCCTGGAGGGTCCTGTTAATGATGTAGTACGTTCCTTAAAAGTTACATGAGGCCACTGATATGTTTTAGACAGTAATTGACGTGATCAGATTCCTGTTCCCTTAGCAAAGATTATTCTGATTGAAATGAAGGAATAGATTAGAGAAGGGTAACTATACACAGAGGATCCCAGTTAAGAGGCTGCTATGCTAGCCCAGAACCAGGTGCTGGCAGCTTGATTTAGGGGAGATGTAAGAGAGACAGAGCAGAGAGAAAGATATTTACGAGGTAAAATTCAACAGGGCTTAATGAGTGATTGGATGTGCAGAGGGGCCTAAGAGGGAAGAATGGAGGAGGCACTCAGGTTTTTGTCCTGAATACTTGGCTAGATGGCACTAATTTCACCAACACAAGAACATTGGAGAAAGACCCATGGGGGAGAGGGGGCAACTGGAGAGCCGGGTTTGGGGAATGTTGGTCTAGTTTGAAGTACTCAGAAGACATCCAGCCTGAGATGTCAAGTAGACAGTTGGCGATTTGAGTCTGAAGCTCAGAGGAACTTCTCTGATGAAAACAGAAATACTAGTATTGCGTATGGTAAGAGAAGGTGAGGCACAATGATCAGATCACCTAGGAGAGTATATATTGTAGCTCTATTAATTGCTTAGTTATGTTTCACAAGTGCTTACTGATTTCTCTTTGCCAAGCCCTTTGCTAAGTCCTGGGGATATGAAAAGGAAAGACTTCTGGGAAATAATGTAGAGCATCTCTTTGCCTTAAGCCCAAATTACTCTTTACGTCATCCAAGTTGGATAGTTTCAGTATATCCAGAGAAAACTCTTGGGCAAATCTATGCCTTAGTCCTGTGTTTTGTAGTCTCTGCTCTCATCTAACTAAAACCTCTGCAGCCCTAAGTTCACTTCATTCTGGTTTGTTCTTAGTAGGTGTAGAGATGAGTTAGTAAGTGTGTACTTTATATGGACTCCTTGCATTCTTGAAAAACCTTCCCTTGGTTTTGAGAGACAGCATCATCTTTGGCCTTGTCTTCTTAGAACAACTGATATAGGATTGCTTCTTGCTGCTAAGAAGAGTTTGTACTGTTTTGTGAAAAAGAAGTCCATCCTTGGGCTATATTATTTCCATATTTTGTAGGTTATAAATTGCTGATGACTTTCAGATTGTGATGATATTGACTCCATTTGTGAAAATTAGGCCACACCCTTCTAGTCTGTTCCTAAAATAAGATTCACTAGCAAAGTGAAATTTATAGCCTCTTTTATAGCTCTTATTCTTCAGAGACCCATGGCTTAAAATAGCCTACATTTTAAGACTGTATTTTTCAAATTATTGTCTTTGGACCACCTGCATCGGAATCACTAGGGTGTGCTTATTAAAAATGAAGATCATTGAATTGTCTTTTCCGATTTTTTTAATACTGCCGGGATAAACCGTAATAATTTGCATTTTTAATAAGGACTCTAAAGTAATTTTTATTTATACTAGAGTTTAGAATCGTTGTTTTGAGGGATGTCAAAATTTGTACATCTCATTATGAGAATCCTGAAGTTAAGCAGTTTTGTGAGATGGGTCAGTTTCTTACTAATTTTGAAGATTAAGAATCAAGTCACAAGGGTTACAGTACTTAACAGGGATTGTTCGGCCGCCCAGTGATAAACAGATCGCATTACCCCTATTTCTTTTGGAGTATGCCAAAGCTCAGGAGAGAGAAGTGCAGAGCTGGGGAGCAAAAGCAGAAGAGAGTGAGTGTCAGAGTAGGGTATGTGGAAGGAAGAGTGAATGCAGAACACGGAGAGATGGATGCTAAAACTTGGGTCATATGTCATCTTTTCATTCAGTTTCAGTGGATGTTTTTTGCTTTAGCCAGCATGCTTGGTGGGTTCTCAGTATGCATGACTGCCCATTTAGGTATGTTACTAGAGATGCAACTTCCTTCCTATCTCCAGAACTGGCAAAAGTCTCTCTTTACTCCCACCCCCTCCCCAGGAAGAACGCCGTGTGATTTATGTGGGTAAAATCAGACCTGACACGACACGGACGGAACTGAGGGACCGTTTTGAAGTTTTTGGTGAAATTGAGGAGTGCACAGTAAATCTGAGGGATGATGGGTAAGAATCTTCAAGATTATTTCTTGTTTAGAAGCTGACATATGTAAAAAATTATGGCTGTAAGATTACTAGTATGGGAATGCTTTGACAGATGACATGTTGAGTTCAGAACCTTATTTATTTTCTTTTATCCCTTTTTATTAATCTTTCTAGTTGAGATTTCCTGTCCCCGAAATAAGTATTTAGCTGCTTGACAGGACAATCACACTGATAAATGGATGCAGGGTTGAGACGTTGGCACCAGCGAAGTCTTCCAAAGTAGGAAGGGTTACAGGCATATATGTTAATGCTTCCTCGCGAGCTTTGAACCTCTCTTCTTTGTCCATTGCAGAGACAGCTATGGTTTCATTACCTACCGTTACACCTGTGATGCTTTTGCTGCTCTTGAAAATGGATACACTTTGCGCAGGTCGAATGAAACTGACTTCGAGCTGTACTTTTGTGGACGCAAGCAATTTTTCAAGTCTAACTATGCAGACCTAGGTATGGATTTTATTGTACGTGGAATGAGGAATCTATAACGGAGGGCTCAAAATGGAAGCAGATGTAAACCGTGGGCATATTGGGTTGGTCCATCACTTTATTTGGCTGGAGAGAACGTTTGAATACAGATTTTATCTTATTTTTAATTTTTTTTTAAAGGTATAAGACAGTTTCAGAAGCAAAGGGCTCTGGTTTTGGCAGCAAAGAACAGAAGTAAATTCTTTGTACTGTCTTTCCAAATGCTGAAACTCTGTACTGTGTGCGTATGTGTGTGTGTGTATCTTTGCATAGGTTTGCCATGTGCTATTGCTTTCCGTGCCTGCCCTAAATCCTTCTGTATAAACCTTAGCATTATCATCATTGTTTTATGGAACAGAATATGCGACAGGATATTCTGGCTTTTTTTTCCTTATTATTCTACAAACTCTTAGAAATGTTAAGACATTTTCTACAAATTATACCTTGAGAGGGGAAAATATAATTTTATATGCTAAATCACACTATACTTTCTTTAAAACTTTCTTTAAAAAGAAGAAAAAAACCTATTTTTTTTTTTTTTTTAGTGTTTTCATATGCTAGGCCCTGTGCCAGGGGCTCTGCAAGCCTTTTTTTAATTTAATTACCAGAACGATCCTGGGAGGTGGTTGTTATTATTATTATCATCCTTTTAAAGATAAGGAAACTGAAGCATTTGTAAGTATTCCTTTTTCCTGTTCTAAAAGTTTTACGGACTCAAGGGGTAAAATTTGGAAAATACATAAAGTATCAGGAAAAATAGTAACATCACCTGTCAGCCTATCACCTAGAGATCTGTGTGATTTACAGTCCAGTGTTTTGTCTCAGGATGTCTACTTTCTTCTGGTTGAGGTCACATAATTTAGATCTATCAATTCTTAAATTCAGCTCTTCTCAATTCATATTATGTAAGCTCATTTTCTACTGTATTTGTGGGATTAAAAATAATTTATTGACTTATTTTAATGGTTGCACAGTATTGCATTTGGTGAATACTATTACATTTAATCATTCCATTATAGCTAAACATTTATTCAATTTTCAATTTTTTTGGCATTATAAATAATGCCAAAATGGACATCTTAATTTTCTTCCCAATTTTAATTTGGTCCCTTTGTATGCCATTCCCTATTTAATGTACATATTGTAAGCCTTTAAATCCTCTGATGAAGGAAAGAAGGAAGGGAAATGGCAAATGTCTTGTGCATGTGATATAATTGATTTAAATCAATTTATAATAATCACATAAAATTAACGTATAAATCTATTCCTCGGCATTACTATATATCTATCTGCACTTGCTTTGGCCTGGTATAAGGAAAGAAGCGAATACTAAATACAAGGATTTTTTTCTCCCCTTCACCAAAGCGATGTCTTCCTAAAGTAATTGATATAGGTGGTGTGCATTGTTCAGGGGGAATAGGCTATAATTCACTTCACAAGCTAAATAGATAGTCTGAAGCCGGGGAGAGGCAGCTGACAGAGAGACAGAGGCCTAGGGATGAAAATATAAAAGGTAGCAAGTCATTTGTTCAAATGTTGGCTGATAAAAACAGTCAAGACGAATTGAAGTCTTAAGTTGATTTGACTTATTTTCTTCAGTGATGAAGGCCAGGGTGTTTCCAGTTTTTCAAAACATCTAGAGTTTAAAATAAGCTACCTAGAGGGGCCTTTAAATCACGATTCATCACTAGGAGAGGGAGGATTGGATGGTATTTCCAAATTGAACCAGAGCCTCCCTGAAATATTTCTGAGAAGAATGCTTCCCCTCTTGTTATCTTTCTGCCTCGCCAGCAGCAATAGAAACTTTGCCGTTGCTAAGCCGGCTCTGTATTTTCTGAAAAGTATGTTTGATGTGTATTGTACTAGCATGGGTTTTTCCAATTCCCTCAAGCCCTACAATTTCACAAAGGGTAGTCAATCTGAGTGTAGGCATGGCGTATTGGAAAGAGCCCTGGTTTTGGAATCTTATAGACCTGATTTTGAAGCATGACTTAGCTTCTGACCTTGAGCAAACAATTAAGCTCCCTTTGCCTCAGGTTCTTCATTGGTAAACTACCTCATAACATTGTTGCGAGGATTAAATAAATGTTTGTGATGTGGTTTGTATCTGGCATAAAGTAGGTGCTCAATAAATAGTAACTACGATTATAACAAAAAATGATGGCAAGGAGAGATTAGAAATGTCAAGTTATTTTGAAATGAAAGCATCACCATCAGGGGCCAGATCTGGAACCAAACAATAGACATTCATATGGGTCCCGTGTTTGTCCCTTGAAGAGCTCAAGTTAAATGCTTCAGGGATGAGCAGTGAATTTGGTGAATGTGAGATTGTACTGGACATTCAGAGGGATTGGGAGCTACATGTGTGTCTCTTGAGAGTTAGTGAAAATGACGTGATATCAATTAATTTTACCAAGAATAAAGTGACCTATCATTTTAGATAGATAGATTTAATTGATTTTTTTTTTTTTACATTTGGCTCCCCAATTAAGTGAGCTCACACATCCCTCTACTATTGGGACCACCCAGTGATTACTACAACACTATTAGTATAAAATGTGATGATTCCAAGTTAATATTATGAGCCAGTTTTATAAGTGAGACTCAGGGTTGAAGGGACAATCAAGGTTACATAGGTAAAGCCAGGATGTAAGCCTGGTTTTTATGAATCTGTAATCTGTGAGTCTGTCTGTTTATTGTCCTATAAATAGATGGATCTTTCTCAAAGACCTCAATGAAAAATCTCAAAGACAAAAGGTAGAAATTAAATTAGGACTATGGAACCAGAAGAGGAAAGGATCAATATTAAGTATATGATCATACATTTATCAGGAATTAGTTATGGTATAGAACTTATACTTAAACATACAAGAAAAATGAAATAACATTCATCACAAAATCTTTATTAACTCAAAAGCTATCTTAATTATCAGCATCTCAAATATATATACAACTTTATATATACCCTTGGTATTCATTGGTAAATCATCCCAAGATCCCAACACAAAGATTTTCAACCACGGTTTTTTAAATTCAAGATTAATACATCCATTCAACAAATTCTAATCTTAGTACCTGCTTTGTGCCAACAGTTTTATAGGTGGTAAGAATACAGTTGTATTGTGATATGTTCCTATTTATATGGCATCATTATTTACAACAATGTGTTGTTTAAGAAATAATTAGAGTGGCTTTTGGCTTTTTCCTGTCAAAATTCTATTATATCTTAGTTATGTTGCAATATCCTTTGGTGACAAGAAAGAGGTGGCATGGATATTGTTGTCTCAGGAATTGCATGTAAGCATGTATTCATACAACAGAAAAGATTTTGTGGATGTCTATCGTGTGACAGTCCACCTGTGTAAGTGATCATAGATATGTAAATACCAGTCATCGTATTTCATAGCGAAGAAATTCTTGAGATCCATTGTTTCCAAAAGTTTTTGTTTGCTAATGAAAATATGGAAACACTGAAATTCTGGATTGATATAGAATAACCCAAAGTTAAGATATTTTATTTTATTTTAAAGGTTTTTTAAATTTATTTATTTGTCAGAAAGAGAGAGAGCACAAGCAGGCAGAGTGGCAGGCAGAGGCAGAGGGAGAAGCAGGCTCCCCGCTGAGCAAGGAACCCAATGCAAGACTTGATCCCAGGACTCTGGGATCATGACCTGAGCTGAAGGCAGCCACTTAACCGACTGAGCCACCCAGGTGTCCCAAAGTTAAGATATTTTAAATTTATTCTCAAAATGTCCTTCAAGGAAGGATCTGTATGTGTGTTCTTTTTTTCTTTTTCTTGAGATTTTATTTATTTATTTGAGAGAGAGAGAGAGAGAGTGAGCGGGGTGAGGGACAGAGGGAGAAGCAGACTCCTTGCTGAGCAGGGAGCCTCATGCTGGGTTCAGTCCTGGATCCAGGTCTCCGGGATCATGACCAGAGACAAAGGCAGATGCTTAACTGACTGAGCCACCCAGGCGTCCCTGCATGTGTGTTCTTGATGTTTCTGTGCTGACCTTCATGCCACACAGACTCCAGTCATCAGGAGGCTCTTCTAACTTTATTTATAATGGAAGTGGCATTTTGGTTTCAGGTTAATCTCAAGCAACGAGCAGGACTTTGTGTGTGTGTTTCTGTGTGTCTACAAAAAAAGACTTTAATTGGAATGACAGCTGCTTGTGAGGCTTTAGTGATAGAAGCCAACTGCTTGTTAGGCTATCTGTGAAGAGAAGGATGGGAGCCGGTGTAATTTAAAAATTGACTGTGTGAGATATTAGTGAGGAAAGATTGGCCATTTTTGTCCTGTCTTTTATGTCTGAGGCTGACTGTTACTGCTGCTCTTACCTGCAAAAACTTGGTCGGCAAAAAGTCAGTAAATACAAGGGATTGTAAGAATGAAAGAAAAAAAAAAGTGAAGGAATTTCCTTGTCTTTAAATCTAAGATGGCTAAAGTAGTTTGAAGCTAGGATGAAAAATCAGCCTAGTGCTGGAGAGCTTGAGGAAATGTAACCTTTTCAGCCAAAGAGCTCGTGAGGTCAATGAGTTTGCTGCCATATTATCTAATCTTACACTTTTCTGTCACTTCGGACATTTCTGTTTTGTAACATTCTGGATAAAACACAGAAATGTTCATCTATTAGTAGGATTGTTAATACTTCCCAGAAAGGACTGGTTTTTCCTTCAAGTAAATGCTCTCGGAAGAATGAATTTATTTGCAAGAGGCTTTCTATGATATTTCTAAGATGTCTTTCCTCATTTGCAAGACCAGCGGAAATATCTGACTTTTTTATAAATGTCACAGGAGAAATATCAGAAATATTTAGAATCAGAATTTCATTTTATATCCGTCATTGCTGAAACATGAATATTTTGTTAAGGGGCTATGTGAAGTATATGGAACTTCTCACAAAAGCTGACTTGGACTAGTTCAAAGAAGACCAGGGTTTTATTTATACCCGTGTATTTTTCCTCTAGTATGAGCGAGGTTGACTTTGCCTTCTCCGGACAAGAAGTGTTTCCCTATACCTTCTAATTTGGGGTGATTTTGTGCCACTATTGCTAGGGTGCTCCCAAGATACTGGAATAGATAAGTAGATCATATGTTCCTCATGCTTGAAAAGAGAGTAGCCAGGTGGCGAGTAGGTTAAGTTCTGATGAGTCCCTCTCCCTCCCACTCACCAGGCTTTTATGCTCAGTGAAATCAATCCCATTGAATAGGAAAATTAGTTCCAGCTTCCACTCTTACCACTTCACCTGAGTCATTGAGGAAACTTGGGTAAATTATTTAACATGCCAGGAAGGAGGCAGGACATGGTTATTTTAAAGTATATTGATTAAATACGTTGCTACTGATTAGAAATATTAAAGTTTGTTCTGATTACCTCCCAGGTAATTTAAGGCTAAAATGTTTAAGGCTAAAATGAGTCAAAAAGTAGTGTTTTGAATGCTTACCACTCCTTACCCTCTGTAAACATATCACTTAATCTTAAACTCTCTCTTTTTTTCTCTCTGTAAACATATATATTTTCAAATATTTTTATGCATTATATATAATTATTTATAAATTTATAAGTATGAATAATACATTTATATATAAATAATATACCAATAAAATATTGGATATATATATATACCGTCTGCAAATATATATACATATATATTTGTATATGTACCCATATATTATAAATGTACCCATAAAATCTATCTATCTGTACATTATAAATGTACCCATAAAATCTATCTATCTACCTATCTATCTATCTATCTAAAAGTTGGGTATAGTTTTAGAAGTATATCAATTGGATAAGTTGTCATTGAATCAAATAATCTTGAATTGGATGATTGAACTTGCAACGAGAGTGTGTCTAACCTGGCTTGGGTTTCTTGCAGATTCAAACTCAGATGACTTTGACCCTGCTTCCACCAAGAGCAAGTACGACTCTCTGGATTTCGATAGTTTACTGAAAGAAGCTCAGAGAAGCTTGCGCAGGTAACATGTTCCCTGGCTGACGATGATGGAGGGATGGTGAATACCTCACGGGACAGCGCGTCCTTCCCTAACTGACTATTGCAAGTCATACTTAGGAATTTCTCCTACTTTACACTCTCTGTATAAAAACAAAACAAAACAACAACAATACAACAAGAACAACAACAATGGTTTACACGAACACAGCTGCTGAAGAGACAAGAGACAGAATGGATATCCAGTAAGCACATGTTTATTCATGGGTGTCAGCTTTGCTTTCCCTGGAGTCTCTTGGTGATGGAGTGTGCGTGTGCGTGTGTGTGCGCGTGTGTGTGCGTGCGTATGTGTGTGTGCGCGGGCATGCGCACGCCTGGTTTGGGGGAAGTATGTGTGCACAGGTGGGGACTGGGGACACCTGACCTGAGTGTGCCAGGGCAAACCACTTCAAATGGCAGCAGTTCCATGAAGACACACTTAAAACCTAGAACTTCAAAATGTTCATATTCTATTCAAAAAGAAAAAAAATGCGTAAATTCAAAAGGAAAGAAAACTAACCAACCAACCACAAACCACCCTAACATGACAGCCACTGATGTCTGGGCATCGACCTCCGTACTCTTGTTTTTTAAGAAAGTGCAAAATCGACTTGAATCAAGCTTTCTTTCATAACGTAATGGTTATATGACAATCCCGAAGAAACCACACGTTCTGTAGAACTAATATCCTTTCTCTCTCTCTCTCTCCCTCCCTCCCTTGCTCTCTCTTTCTCCCTCTCTCCATCTGTTTCTCTCCCTCCTCCTCTCCTTCACTCTCTCTTCCCTTCTCTCTCTCTGTCCCTCTCTTTTTCTTCTTTTTTCCTCTTGCCATGGCGTCCGGGTGGGAGAGGATACTGCAGGCACCGGAATGCTAAACTTTCCTAACATTTTGAAGTTTCTGTAGTTCATCCTCTATCCTGACACCCATGTAAATGTCCCAAATGTTGATCTTCCACTGCAAATTTCAAAAGCCTTGTCAATGGTCAAGCGTGCAGCTTATTCAGTGGTTTTTTCCTGAGGAGCGCGCACGGTGTTACATTACTAATGAGAGTTGGGTAGAACTCTCTGGTATGTGTTCAGATAGTGTAATTGCTACATTCTCTGATGTAGTGAAGTATTTACAGATGTTAAATGGAGTATTTTTATTTTGTGTACATACTATACAACAATGTTCTTTTGGTTACAGCTATGCACTGTAAATGCAGCCTTCTTTTCAAAACTGCTAAATTTTTCTTAATCAAGAATATTCAAATGTAATTATGAGGTGATACAATTATTGTACACTAACATATTTAGAAGCTGAACTTACTGCTTATATATATTTGACTGTAAAAACAAAAAAGACAGTGTGTGTGTCCGTCGAGTGCAATGACAACAAAACGATGCTTTACGCACATCCATCCCTTCTTAGGTGAGCTTCAATCTAAGCATCTTGTCAAGAAATATCCTAGCCCCCTAAAGGTATTAACCACTTATGCGATATTTTTCCACATTTTCTTGTTGCTTGTTTTTCTTTGAAGTTTTATACACTGGATTTGTTAGGGGAATGAAATTTTCTCATCTAAAATTTTTCTAGGAGATATCATGATTTTATGTAAAGTCTCTCAATGGGTAACCATTAAGAAATGTTTTTATTTTCTCTATCAACAGTAGTTTTGAAACTAGAGGTCAGAAATCTTTTTAAAATGCTGTTTCGTTTTAATTTTTGTGATTTTAATTTGATACAAAATGCTGAGGTAATAATTACAGTATGATTTTTACAATAATTAATGTGTGTCTGAAGACTATTCTTGAAGCCAGTATCTCTTTCCCTTGGCAGAGTATGATGATGGTATTTATCTGTATTTTTTACAGTTATGCATCCTGTATAAATACTGATAATTCATTCCTTTGTTTACTAAAGAGACATATTTATCAGTTGCAGATAGCCTATTTATTATAAATTATGAGATGATGAAAATAATAAAGCCAGTGGAAATTTTCTACCTAGGATGCATGGCAATTGTCAGGTTGGAGTTGAAATGTTTCATTTGGGAAATTCAGCTTTTGCAGAAGCGGTGTTTCTACTTGCACTAGCTTGGCCTCTGACGTGACCATGATGTTGTTCTTGATGACATTGCTTCTGCTAAATTCAATAAAAACTTCAGAAAAACCTCCATTTTGAGCATCAGGATTTCATCTGAGTGCGGAGCCCTGGAATGGAAGCCAGTAAAGTTTGGAGTGTGTATTCAAGTTTCTAAATTGAGATTCGATTACAGTTTGGCCGACATGACTTTTCTGGAAGATGTGAGATACCTACTACTCAATCGTTCTTTTCCTTTCTCTCGCCCAACACAGTCGTATAAAACGGATTTCACCCCCAGGCCAATGCAGCTGATTTTGAGAGCTGCATTCATTTATCACCAGCATATTGTGTTCTGAGTGAATCCACTGTCTGTCCTATCGGATGCTTGCTTGATTTTTTGGCTTCTTATTTCTAAGTAGATAGAAAGCAATAAAAAAAAAATAGGAAATAAAAGAACTTGTTCTGCGTTACGGCAGTAACATATCTTTAATCCGCCTAATTCTTGTTGTTCTGTAGGTTAAATGCAGATATTTTAACTCTGTGTGAACGCCAAACTAAAGTTTACAGTCTTTCTTTCGGAATTTTGAGTATCTTCTGTTGTAGAATAATAATAATAAAAAAGACTATTAAGAGCAATAAATTATTTTTAAGAAATCAATATTTAGTAAATCATATTATGTGTTCAAGGACCAGATGCGTTCTCTACTTTGCCTTTAAATTTTTGTGATCCAATTTTAAATACATTCTCCTTTTTGCCCTGGATTGTTGACATGAGTAAAATACTTGGTTTCTTTTCTTACGTAGCAAAAGACAACACTGCAGATTTCACGTTGAGGATTAATTTATCCCCACTCTGGCCTGACAAATATGTTACCATGAAGATAGTTTTCCTCCGTGGACTTCAAATTGCATCTAAAATTAGCGCAAAGAGAGAATCACTAACCCATCTGAATAGAGCTTTTTGTATCTTATGCAGACCCTGTGGGTAGCCCATCAAAATGTAAACTGTGTTCCATTTATTTTTATTTTTAATTTTTTTTTTTGGAGAGAATATTTCAAATGAACACATTCACCCCATCATCACTGGAGGCAAATTTCAGCATAGAACTGTAGGATTTTTAGATGACCACAGGCCAATGCCTTCACGCTGTGGTAAGTACCACATCTACAATTTCGGTGACCGAACTGGTGCTTTAGAAATGTGGGTTTTTTTTTTTTTTTAAAGAGATGTAGCGGAATAATTCTTCCAGTGCAACAAAATCAATTTTTGCTAAACGACTCCGAGAACAACGCAGTTGGGCTGTCAACATTCAAAGCAGCAGAGAGGGAACTTTGCACTATTGGGGTATGATGGTTGGGTCAGTTGAAAAAAGGAAACCTTTTCATGCCTTTAGATGTGAGCTTACAGTAGGTAATGATTATGTGTCCTTTTTTGATGGCTGTAACGAGAACTTCAATCACTGTAGTCTAAGACCTGATCTATAGATGACCTAGAATAGCCATGTAATATAATGTGATGATTCTAAATTTGTACCTATGTGACAGACATTTTCAATAATGTGAACTGCTGATTTGATGGAGCTACTTTAAGATTTGTAGGTGAAAGTCTAACACTGTTGGTTGAACTATGCTGAAGAGGGAAAGTGAGCAATTAGTTCAGCCCTTGCCGGGCTTTTTTTTTTCCACCTGCCAATTCTACATGTATTGTTGTGGTTTTATTCATTGTATGAAAATTCCTGTGATTTTTTTTTTAAATGTGCAGTACACATCAGCCTCACTGAGCTAATAAAGGGAAACGAATGTTTCAAATCTACTTCTGCTTTTCTATTTTATTGTAACCAAACTCCTGGCATGTTTCTCAGATCCGTGCACATTAGTTGCTTGTGATCATTCTGTTTCCTTTCTGGATATCTCCCCCTTTCTCCCTGCTTCTCCACATTCATGGATGGATTTCGGCTCTAAGGTAACGTAAACCTTCTGTATTTCACCTTTTCTCCTTTCAAATGACAAAGGCGGAAGTGGTTTCTATAGTGAGAGATGACGTGGGACTTTAGGAAATGGATTGACTCTGCCTTTGTACAGAAAGTGTGTATTTTTAAGCACAAGCCATTGGCCCTCGTGAGAATCCTGCTGAGTATTCAGCTTAGGAAGCAATTCTGTAGATGCACTGTACATCACAAAGATTTGTAGCAGGATGCCGCCCCCATCGTGTCTAAGTCATATGGGACAAGCTGATGGCTGTGGATACAGCTTGCTGTCGAAATGTCTGTCTACTGTGCCTCATAGGTGACTGGTGGTCCTGATGACAGAGAAGAAAGTGAATGCATTTGTGGGGGCTCTGCCCTCTCCCGATTTTAGATGGTCATTCCCACTCCCAGACACCTGCACTGCAAGACCCACCATAAACATGGCATTGGGGAAAGGGGGCTAAATATATCCCAGCCCTTGCCCCCCATCTCCTAGAGAAAGAAGGGTTTGTAATTACTGGAAATGTGATAGAGCTAACAGTAGTACATTGAAACCTGCTACATAACACAAGCACTGCTCACTGTTCTGTTTCTATTCTATACAACTTTAAGATTTGCCAGTCGCTTAACTGAAACAGAAAATAAAAATTAACATTATCTTACCCAAATATGACCCTCACTTACAACTGTGGCTACCAAGCATGCCTGGTGGATTACCCTCGGATTCTGACTTGTCTCCGTCCATGCTTAAATTGCATACGACATTTTTAATCTTCTGGACTCAGAAAGGACATTAGAATAATGCAGGTGTTCCTTTTAAAGGGTTAACTTTTTACCCTTAGAAATCTTTTGAGAGGAAAGAGGAAATTTGAAGAAGCAACAGTAGTAGCTGCTGGCCTGGTACTAGGATATTCTGATTAAAAATAACACTGAAAAAATAAAATAAAAGTATTTGGGAAAAAAATAAAGTATTTATTTCGTGTTGTCCTCAAAACATTAAATCACTGCCATCCTTGATGATTCTAATGGCAAATAATTATTGAAACCAAAATTAGGCTGATAAACGTAAATGAACACTGAATATGAATGGTTTATTTAAAAGGAGCTTGTCTCAACTCAAAAGTCCTCTACTCTAAATCTGTCTAAACTGTACAATGTGATATTCGAAATCCCTTTTCAGCATTGCTGGTTTTCTCTCCATTGTAGGATTATTTAGCTAATCATTGGATATAATTTACAGCCCTAACAACATTATTATACTCATTTGACACCAGTGTTACTAGCTACCCAGTTGTAACTCAGCATTAATTATAAAATATTTTAACCAAAGCATACTTTTGCAGTATTTACTTTATATTAATCTTCTATTTTGCAATTCTTATTGCCATTCCTTGTTTTTAAACACATTATACACCATTATAAATCAATCTTCATACCTTATCAAACAGCAGAGTAATAAAGAAGGTCACAACTCATAGAAGAGTTCCTTGGAGGTTTGTAAGATCATGATTTAAATCTCAGAAAGATTTAATCAAAAGCTGAATTAATCCCTGGGGAAAAGATGCTATATAGATTCTGTTGATGGGCACAAAGCAGCCTATTTCTTTTCATTGGTCTCTGTTAACACGTTGGGAAAAAGAAACATAGTTTTTCTGCGGGAAAGAAAACAAGATTTCCTTGATGAGGGAAGTGTAACATGAAATGGCCTTTATGCCAGGTTTCTTCTCATTCAGAATGGTCAGTTTCAATCCATTTACCATGGCTCTATCTGTTTTTCTAGCACAGGGTTAAGTTAAATGTCCTCCACTCCCTCGCTCCCCTCCGTGTATCCCATGTGATTCCAGTAATTTCTGCAAAGTCTCAAAATCTCCACTCCAGTCAAGCATGGGGAATGTGTGGGTCACATGAGCTGGTTTCTAGGTCTTCTGTTGAAATCAGGTGACTGCCCCCGGGGCAAGTTCTCAGCCATTCAGGGACACTGGAAACTTGCAGGAAGAAATGATCATAAAATGATAGTATTTCTAGGACCAGCTTCTACCGAAAAGCCTATCATTCCATGACTAGGATGTATACTGAAGATAAGAGGCCATCACCTTCCCATAGGCCTCTTTTCCACCCATAATTCCATAGGAATGTGACCATATTCCTGTTAGCTCAAAAACCATTACTAACCATCAGCTGACTTATAGAAGGGGCAAAGTGGAATTAATTGAGAAAAGTGAGAGAACTTTTAGAGGAGAAAACCAAATGATCCTATAATATTTTCATGATTAAATTAAATGAGCATAATTATACATGCACAAATGCACACCAAGGCATTATTATAATCGAGAACCTTAGAATATGATATTGTTTCAAATTTATGCGTATAGCACTTACTGAAGGCAAGGAGCTGGTGTGATATTTGAATTTGCATATTGACCATTTTCATATATTTTCATATATTAATTTCTAGTAGGAAGAAGCTGAATTATTAGGAAAAATCCTGGGGTGATTTAGAAAAAATATTGTGCTTCTGCTCATTTTTGAACATCAGGGGCACTTAGCAACATTATCTTTTCTCCCCCACATAGTTTTCTGTGATGGATTTTCAACAAGATGACATCCAAGTGAAAGCTGAAATTAAATGGGAAGGAAAGAATGTTAAGTGGTAAAATCCTAAATAGCTTATTAGACTACTTAATTGGAGGGAATTTATTTTTGCTGCTGTTAGGAACTCTATAGTCAAGCTTCTCTTTAACAATACTAATTGATAAAAAAAAAAAAGTAGCTATAGTAACATAGTTACCACAAGATACCCTCCAGCAGGTCATTTAAGGGAATTCACAGGTACTTTTCCTTTGATTGATTTCAGTGTTGTTGAAAATCGAGTCCTGTCTTCATTCATGCTGTTGCTTTCTCACTTTACTCCCAAGCAGGCTTCTTGCTTATTTCTACCAGAGATTCTCAGTGCACTTCAAAGACCTGAAAGACAACGAGACCATGCTTGGTCCCGGTTTGACCATTTAGCCGGTTTTCAGCTCGATTGCTATACCCCCTTCCATCAAGTGGCTAATATTTCATAGTACTTAGAAGTATTGACCCCTGTAAGCACTTCCCTATTTGTTGGCGGGAATATGTGTACAGTACCCTAGAATAATGATTAATTAGTCTGATTCCTAGAGCAGGTTAAGTTAGTAAACTGGTCACATAGCCTGTGATGTCACCACGTTACTTTCATGTCAGGTAACTTAATGGTCAAGTTCAATGCATGCCCTAATTTTCCGGCCCAATTAGCTGGCTACCTAGGATAAATATCCTGCTCCCCATTCAATAAGCTGCCTTTCCCAGGGTCAGCAATCTGAATCGCAGTTCAGACCATCCAACAGGAAAATAATTGGAGGAAAAGCAAAAATTGGAGTTCACCACAATGTTTGGCCTCAGTGTGTAAAGATGGGAAATACCTGTGCGTGGGGACTGACATTTTCCAATTTTTAATGGCAGGTTTGGTGGCATACAAAGGGAGTGCCAGTGTATGCACCTGATGAATGAAACAATTCATAGGGAGCTCATAAGAGTTTCTTTGTCACATGGTACCAGGGTCCCATTGAGCCACCTTCTACCATGGCACACCATGGCAAAGACTAAGACTAGAAAGGTCAGCTCATGAAAAGACAAGAAATAAATAGAAGGTTAACCAAACATATTTGAACTTCGGGTACAAAACAAGGTTTGGGCAAGGATTCCCCATGGTTTCTTATTTGCCTTTCATGCCGACTCATTCTGTGGGATTCTATAAACAAAAGAGGTGATTGTACAAGTGGGACAGTAGAGCTGTGAAGAAGATAATGAACTTCATAATGCTGGTTCTGTGTATGTGCATGGTTATGTGTCAGCTACACAGCAGTTGGCCTTTACCGACCTGATGCTGCTCAGGGGGGTTGATTAAAATCCTGTTTCTCGCCCTGGCTGCTGGATTGGTGGAAGGTTGTTAGGGATTTCCATGGCCAGGTTTTTGGATGGATCTTTTCAGCTTTAATTTTGTGGAATGATAAAAAGATGCCCCTCTGTGCATCCAGTAAACAACGCTTTTCATGTTCCAATAGTGCATTGAGGAAGACCCCCTTTTTTCTTCTAGTTGTTCAGTTTTACCATCCCAAAGTAGCCATTTGAAGTGAGGAAACTTCTCAGACTTTCAGCATTTGGAAGGTTAAACTTGAACACCCTCAAAAGTCTTATCTGTGAGACACTGCAGAAACATTTAAATTCATGGCGTTGGGGTGATTTTAAAATATTATTTGATTTTTCCACACTCTTAAAAACTTAACATTATCAACTCCATTTGGAAACTGGATCCACCCGGAGACTTCCTTTCTTAGACTTGGCTCTCAGTGGCACACATGGCTACGTTACTGTGCAGTACTTCCCCCTCAGGTGGGATGATGGAACTTCACCTGATCCGTTTTCTCCAAACATCCAAATTTTAAATGAGATGAATCTTCCTGTTGCAATGAGAAGACTGATTGGAAAGCTGTCCGCCATCTGAAAGTCCAACAGATGCAGGGTGGGATTGAAGACAATGATGATGACCATGATGGGATCAGCTAACATTTATTGTGGGATTATTATTATTGCCACTTCACTTAGCTCTTTGAGTTTTCTTAATGAGTCCTCCCACCTGAAAAATGGAGTAGATCTATAACTGTTCCTATTGCGTATATGAGGAAATGGAGGTATAAAGAAGTTAAGTAACTGCCAAGATCTGAGCAAAGTCTAGTTCACCCCAAAACTGATTTGATTATCTTGTTACATATAATGCTTCAAGAGGTAAAATATAAATGCTCCCCAAAAACATTTTCCATTGGAGGTAATTGAAAAGTTGGGGTGATTTTGTTGTTACCATCTGATTAAAGCCAAACAGCACATGTTGCATACATTCATTGAACTCTTCCTTTTTTTTAAAGATTTTATTTGTAAAGAGAGAGAGAGAGAAAGAATGTGCATGAGCAGGGGCAGGGGCAGGAGGAGGGGCAGATGGAGAGAGAGAATCTCAAGCAGACCCCCTCTGAGCACAGAGCCTGACAGGGAGGCTCAATCTTACCACCCTGAGATCATGACCTGAACTGAAATCAAGAGTTGGATGCTTAACTGACTGAACCACCCAGGCACCTCTCAGTGAACTCTTCCAATGGGTCAGAAACCGCATTTGGCTCTAAAAGCAAAACGAAGAATTAGACTGAGATCCTCCTCTACATTCTAGCTGGCAATAAAGTAAAAGAAAAATAAAATAGGTATTTACTAATAGCAACAGCAGGACCTTCTTTCCAGGACCTTTAGTGTGTGTGTGTGTGTGTGTGTGTGTGTTCTGAAATGTCTATTACCGTATAGCCAATGTCTATGAAGGTTAAGGTCAAGATCCTCATTCTTAATGGACAAAGATGGCAAAATGCTATGATCTCATGGTATGCAATATGATTTAGAAGGACTGGTAGCCAACTTAAAAAAGAAGTAGACCTCCCTACATTAAAATGGATTTGGAGGTTTAGATTGGCACACTATTACCACTTAGGCATTCAATAACAAAATAATATTTTATAGCTCTTAATGATTTTACAAACACTACAAGTTTCTGGTTGAAGGTTGGGATATATGATGAACAATAGGCATATTGACTAGTCGCCCTTTAACTGGATGCTTCCTTATTCCTCTGGTTATAGTCACTGTTATCTTGAATCTCAGCTGTTCATGAATGACAGAGGACCTCCTTAAAATTTCTCAGGTGTATTTGTCTCTACAATGTTAACCTTTCTACAGTCGGTCTTACGATTACCATGGAAATTGACCACTAGGCACTCACAGTCCCGGTTTATGGATGGTCCTTTTGGGGTAGTGCCCTTGTTGCATCTAGCACCAACAGGAGGGAGAAGAGGGCTGGGTTGCCAATACTGCAATATCTGGGCTCCATTTCCAGTTCAGTTGTTAAGCTCAGTGAGGTGAGTTAAAATCATGTGTAGGAAAGAGGGGTAGTTGATCAGGAACTTTAGTCTTTGGAATTCTGTGAACCTTAAAGAGCTCAGTCTTTGTCATCTCTATGGTGAGAAAAAGATGTCTGAGAAGTGACTAACAAAGGTTGCAAAACAGGTGTAGTCCTGGACTCTTTAACAAATGTTTTTAAGGTTAATTAGAAAATATTTCAAACACATGAGTTCATAAAATAATCCGATAGAGCCCTGGGTATCCACTTCCCAGATTTGTAAGTTCTCAAATTTTACTCTGTGTGCTTAAAATCTCTCTTCAAACAAATCGCATCTTTATCGCCTTCTCTTCTCAATAGTGACCCATCCCCTCTGGTCTGTGCGTGTTATTCCCCAACCATTTTTTTTCCCCTTCTAACTACATTTCCATATATCCAAAATTAAGATGCAGTATTATTTTGTGTCTTTTGAAAATTTACATAATGTTTTTCTACTGTATGTATCCTTTTTGCAATTTGCCAGTGGTGCCTTTTAATGCAAATGCAATTAGAACAATTCAGCCCTGGTGTAAGCCAGAAGGAAATCCTTCTTTCCAGGTGTTTGGAGTTGCCTTAGCAGCTGCTCCAACTGTCCCAGCTAATCATTCTTCACAGTGTTCAAGTCACCAAGACATTCATCTTGGTTTCCGATTTATCACTTTGGCTCATGGTTAAGTGCATTTATGCAACATCTTTAAAAATCTTTGCCCCTTGACCCACACCCTCATCTTGCTTATTGAGTGGTTATAAAGTTATTCCAAGGAAACAGGAAGTCAAAAATCAGAGCAGATGATGAAAACCCATACCTAGGTTTTTGTTTTGTTTTGTTTTGTTTTGTTTTTATAGGAGAATGGATTCTTTGATTTTCCTTCTTAGCTAAGTCAGAGATTTTTGCCAGACTCCTAACCTTCCCATTCCCACATACCTGTGTATGGCCTTGCCCCCTCCAGAGAGGACATTGGGGAGCCCCAGCACTGAAAAAATTATTTCTTGTAATAGTAACCGATTAAACTAGTTACCAGCTGGGGAGCATGTTTTAGCACTTAAGTTAATTGAACTGTTGCAAACTAAATATGATTCTAAATTGTTTCAGTATTCTAAAGCACTTCATGCGTGCAGATAAAAATGAAAAAAAAAAAAAAAAAACCCAAATCGGTTTAAATGTGCAAATCAGGCATACAGTGCTGACATTTAGATCTATGACCTGATAACTCTGCAGTAGGTACCTTGAAAAATTTTGTGGGCTTTTTTTTCTTCTTTTGCTGAGCTCTGCTTTGAAACCCCTGAACCACTACTTGATGTGATATCAGTAAGTGGAAGTCAGGCTGCAATCAGAAGGGGAACTGTCTGCATCAGGGTTTTCCTACCATTTTGCCCAGAAAATAATCTCTTGGTGATTCATTTCACGAGCCAAGTAAGAAAGGAATTGTTGAAAAGAGGTTGAGCTTAATAGAAGAAATGCAGTATTTCAATCTGGAAGAGTCTGTCTAGAACTTGGTTCTTGAATCTGCTTGGAGGGCACCTTTTTCCTTGAGGTGGTGGCCTTTCTGTGTTTAGGACAACTGTATACAATGAACGTTTAAATTTAGAAAGGAAGCTGTTCTGAAGTATGTCTGGATGGCAGAAGATGCTACTCCCCCATCTGATATGTCCCTTCTTCTTCATGTCTCCCCCATTACCCGACAAATATATAGGGACCATTTCCCTTCCAGAGCTTTCTGTTGCTATGCATTTTCCAACCCTCTGCATAGATCAGGCCAAGAGTTGGGACTGAATGGGTTGTTTGAGAGGCTCAGATGGGCTGTGAACCCCTTGGCAGCTTAACAAATCATGGTTGAGTAACAAGTTATACAAGGTCGATGGCAATCCTCACATCCTGCCAAGGTCGCCCCGCCCTTTCCCAAAGGAAACCTACTGGTAAGACGAAGTGAAATGCCATATTTGTTGACTTCGTGGACTCTCACTAAAAAGACAAATGAAATTCAAAGGATTATAGAACTAACGTCACAATGAGGGTCTTCAAGGACACAAAGGAGGATACTGGGAATCACAGAAGATAAATTCCTGGCTTCAGGTCACGCAAGGGTAGAGCCCTGGTTAGAACAGACTGCCTTTGTACCAGTAAGACCACAGTAGGCTGCTGAACACCCTACAATTTCAGAACGTGAACCAGCAACACAGGGACAATAAGAAACTCATGCAGAAGGAACAGAGTCCATTAGGACAACAGGGATATTGACTGACCAGTCAAGTGTGGCCAGAAAGGGAGGCAGAATCAATCTTATTATAGATTAGGCAGTGCACCCATAGGAAGAGTTGTGAGGTCTGTGTATGGGTTTCCCTGCCACAAAGTATCTCTTCCATGGCTTACAAATGATACTTATAAGTAATCAACTTTCAGTGGTCCCTTTATTTTATATTTATTTATTTATTTATTTATTTATTAAAATTTATTTATTTGACAGAGAGGAGAGAGATCACAAGTAGGTAGAGGGAAGCAGAGAGAGAGGGGGAAGCAGGCTCCCCGCAGAGCAGAGAGCCCGATGCGGTGCTCGATCCCAGGAACCTGAGACCATGACCCGAGCCGAAGGCAGAGACCTTAACCCACGGAGCCACCCAGGTGCCCCAGTGGTCCCTTTATTTTTAAATTGAACTGGAAAGAATGATAATAAATAATGGAAGTAATATAAGCTAATGCACTATAGCCATTACCAGTTCTAACTCACTGTTACTCAGATAATTTCAAGTTATGTTACGGGAAAAGTGAGGGAAATCTGGATACCCAAGCCCCTTACTGTCTGGAGGAAGACAGGAAGGACAATGACATTAGGTAATCAGAAAAAGGACATGTAGTGGGTGTGTCATTGACCTCACTATCACATTGAAGTTTGAGTGGGCTCCTAGAAAATGTAATACTTATATTCTCAATATCTAAGAATGTTCTTTTTCACTTATTTATGCATTCATTAAACTTTATTGAACATCTACTTTGAGCATTGTGCTAGACCTAGAAGGGACGAATCACATAGTTCCTATCTTGCGGAAACTCCTAATCAAGTGTGGAGACATATACAGTATTTGACGAACTTCAGAAAAATACCTGTTCTGTCCCAGACACTGTTTTAGTCACAAATTGGCAAAAATGAATTAATGGAAGATTCTTGTCTTCAAGCAATCTGAGATCTAGTGAATGTATACAATGTCATGAGCATGTAAGTAGGAAATGTTCCAAGATCTATGGAAATAAACCCCACTACTCAGATAGGAGGATGGACAGTGAAGACTCTATGGGATCCTTACTGTCTGAGCTGACCTGGATATGCAGAACTGGGCACTGGCAGGACTAGAAGTAGTCCCACTATCCATTCCCCAGATCGCTCCTAGAATCAAGAGCGTTCCAGATTCCGCTACTCTGCCTGTGAACGCTTGCCATCTTTCCTTGACTCATCCAAGTGTTGCCTTCTCTACAAAAGCTTTCCTGACCTATCCCTACTTCCCACCCCAGGTTTATAGAACTGACTCCTTCATTTTTGTGTCTTCTGCATCTCCATCTATCACAGCAGTGACAATATCATTTTTTAATGTGTGAATTTACCTTTGTTTTGCCCTTTGAGTTTGTGAGGGGGTTAGCTACCTAGATGGATGGATGGATGGATGGATGGATGGATGAATGGATGAGAGTTTTCAAGTTTAGCTAAACGAATCCCCAAATGCTATGACTGTGAATCACTTCTGGAATATCATTCTTCTGAAGCTCCTCTAAAAATGGCAATTTGTCATTATTGAGAAGGGAAAATGATCCCTCAAGCCTTCCTTCTCTGACAAACTGGGTGTAAGGAATACTCATGCGGTTGCATTTTCCCTCTCATGGCTCATTCAGAGAACCACCCCCTGAAACAACAGTTTTGCTGTGTGAGAGAGGTGATTTCTTCATTTGAGGGTGGTTGTGATGAGTTTGCTCCACCTGGTCCATTCAAAACAACTATCTTAGTGCTTCACGGTATCTCCCCCAACAGACTAGCTGTGGGGAAGCTCTCTGCTGCTTCTTGCTTCTAAACTGTGCTCTTCTTTCCTAGCTGCTTGGTTCTGATATTGGATTCCTTGGATTACATATCATTTAGGCCAATCGTTTTGGTTCCTTAGCCAAGAGGGAACTTGGGTCAGGCAAGGGGCTGCTGATAACTTGGGTAGAGAGCCAGCTTTTCCAGGAGTTGGCCATTATTTTAGCAGTCTGGTTATAGTTTTAGGGAAACTTCTCTGGGGGCCTAGCAAGTTCTGCTGAACATAAGGACTTAGGAAGCTTGAAACTTTGTGTAAAAGCTTTGCCTGAGCTCAGATAGATGAAGCCAGAAAAGATTTGCTCATGCCTTCCAACTATCTGTCCCCAAAGTCTCATTTCTGCTATTTCTATGGGCAAATGAATTGTCATATCCATGTGCATCCCTTACCCAGCAATCTGTTTATCAAGAAAGAGAAGCCTGTTGTCTCCCAATTTCTGCTTTCCAGGTGACTGATATTAATTAGTTTGCAGCAGCCGCAATTTATCTCCAGTTGAAACCAAAGCAGATGAAAATGCTGCCATGCAGTGAGATTTCTTTTCTTGAAACGATGAATGGGATGAAGATACTTATCTGCAAGAACAAGTTTCAGGTGGAGCTTCCATCAGCCGTACTTTGAAATGCATTGTTAGGGTACGACTGATCCGCGTAAGGAATAAAAATAGCATGTCATATTTTGACTACATTAACTCATTGCCAACAGAAGAGGCTGAAGCCTCCGCACAATGATAGACTTGCTCTGAGGTACAAAGCACCAACTAATAACTCCGAAGTTAGTTCTTAGCTATTGGCATTTCTTGAAAGATATTGCTAATTTCCCCAAAGCTATGGCTCCAATGTAGAATTCCTCTCAGTCCCCCAGTACAGAGAACAATGATCTTAAATCAACCTAGACTCCCCTTTATTATTATTGATTACCCCTCCCAAATTGTCCCGTCTGGGGAGTTTGCATACGGAGTCAGCTCTGATCTCCCAAGAAGTTGACAAATAATTACAACAACCTCACAATAAAATAACTGTCTTCCTTACACGTACGCTTCCAACAAATTTATTTCTTTACATCTCTTAGCCTCAGTGTTTCTTCAGTAAAAAGTGGGAAAATTAAGCCTATTTTGTGGGATTGATAGGACATTTCCTAGGCCGATCTGTGTCAAAGAACCTGGCAGACGATAAGTACATTCTCATCTTCTTACTGGCAGTTGAGATGCCTTTCAAAACGGAAAATGATGAAATCTGAGGTCAAAAGGGTACTTTTATTAATCAACATTTTTTTAGTTCCCATACATTACTAACAAAAAGCGTGGCATAGGTTGCACGGGAAGTTCAGGGTTTTAATTTTGGCTTTACTATAGACCAGCTGCCCATACTTTGCCAATGCCCTTTGTCTCTGCAGGCCCCACTGGCCGCATCTCAGACTGAAGGGGGCAGATGGCTTCCAGTTCTAACATGCTCCCAACATAGAAAAATATGCTCTCATCCTTCTCTTCTGACCATCCCATCATACTCTTCATTAGTTTGTTTTCCCCTACTTATCTCTTGCATGTTGATATTCCGCTGGGTTTTTTTTTTTCTTTCTTGAATCATCTTTCTCTTCTTTATGTGTGTTCTTCTCGGCATGAATCACTGAGTCCAATAACACTGACTTACCAAAGACCATGGGAGGTGACTTCTACATCAGCTTCACCAATCCAAATCCCTCTGTCTCATAGACCTACTAGATACGTATTTTGAGTCTCCCCTGAAAATTTAAACATGATACATCGCAAACCAAACATATCACCTTACCTAAACGTAACCCTTTTCAGAGATTGTTATCAACTCAAACTGCCCTGTCCAAAACCCTAGGAGTCACCATAAATCCTCCCTCTCTTTCCTCACCACATCTAATTTCATCAAATCAAAGATTACCCAATCTTCTTTATTCTACTTTCAAAACTCTCAAAATGACTGTTTTTCATCATCATTATTTCAGTTATAACCAATTCCACCACTTCCATTTAGCAGTCAAAACTCCAATTTTATCCTACTTTGTTTTTGTTTAGAGCCCACTGATATGCTCTAGATAAGGGCCCCTGGAACCAAGTACCAAGCCCTTGGCGTTGAGTGTAAGTTCGTCTATAAATGGTCTCTCCCCTCCCACAAACATTATTTTCCTCATGCTTCCAGCCCCACGGCCCTCTGCATGACAGCTCCAATCTTACTATATCTTTTGCAGCTTCTGTATTACAGTATGCCCTATTCTGTCTTGTTTGCGAAGCTTGGTAACAGCTATCCCCTCTGCTTGGAATCCCCTTCTTCAAATGCTCTATCAGAGAGGCCAGAAGTCTGTCCCCCAAGGTGGTTCAGAGCCATGCTTTGGGATAAGGTATACTGGAGATCAAATCCAAGATCTAGTAACTTGTGAAGTTTGTAATGGCGGGCAGGCTCTTTGTGCTTTCTCCATTCCGGTTATATTACCTTTAAAGTGGAAATAACAATACCTGCTACATAATGTTCTGAAGATTAAATAGGATGTATTGAGTATAGTATCCGGCACATAGGAACATTCGATAATTGTTAACTAATTTATGTATCCTTTTCAAGTTGGACCCTAAGCTCCTCCTGTCCCCCCACTACACCTCTCTATGTCCTCAGCTGGACTTTAAGCTCCTTGATGTCAGGACAGTTTCTATGTTCACGTTTATCTGGCACTTGGCACTTTGTCTAACCCACAGCAAGCTAACCATGAAGTGTTTCTCATCTCCATTGAGATGCAATGCAAACACTGTTCCTTCTGGAAAGCTCTTATTAAACCCCTAATCTTCACTCAGCACTGGTTAAGCACTTCTCTTAAGGAATAGACTCTGCTTATATGCTACTGAAATCGCTTCACTTTCTTCCTACACTCTTGAGGCTCTGGAGGGCAAAGAGTAAGTCCTGCGTATCCTTGAATCCCCAACCTTTCCTAGAGCCATACAGTAGCCCTCAGGTAACGCTTTTTGAGTTAACGAAGAGGCGAACAAATGGATTCTTTCCATCGTGTCTCTTTCTTTGACTTCTTCTTGCCGTGCTCCATTTACATTTTGCTTGTAAGAATCAGGTCGAGAGCGAGCAAACCAATGGCTAGCAAGCAGGTTGGACCACTCCTTCACGTCAGAGCAGACATCACAGCGAGCCCCCCGGCATTCTCCTCAAATAACCGTATTGACGGTGACACCTGGGTGGGCAAGTGTCTTCCATCCCAGGAGCTTTAGACAAGTTTTCCCCTGAGCAAGGGCATGAGAAGAGCACCGACCAGCTGCTGGAAACTACGCAGACTCCCCCGAAGGAAGCCTGACAAGCTGGAGCGTAGGGAAGAGTCCAGCGCGTGACTGCCTGTAGAGGCTTGAATAAAACCTGGGAGGACTGCGCATCTCGAAATGCCCCAGTGAGAGCGGCTGAGAGACGGTCGGAAGAGGGAGAGGAACACTCCTCTATCTGTCCTCTGGGCCTTGGCCTCCAAACCACCTTGTAGGCCAGGCGAAAAGCCGGGCTGACCCTGATAGGTCTCGAAATGAAAGGGTTTGTGTACAAATCAGGGAAGAATTCTGTCAGCACCTACAGGACCGGTGCCAGGGAGCTAACATTTGGAACCTCCACTCGGTGCCAGGTCATTGTTTGAAAAGCAGCCAGTGAGGTACAGAGGGGAAGAAGTGAGGACAAGGACTCCAGGAATTAGCTATTCAAGAATGTTCAAGAAACCTGATAGCTCTTTTCCTTGTCAAAAGAGAGGAGAGAGGGAGAGAAGGAGAGAGAAAAGGACATTCAAAGGAGCGTTCATGGAAGCAGGCTGCTCAGGGTTTTCAGGGAATTGGGAGGGCAGATGCTACGAGGTTATTGGAGTCAGTGTCAAATGCGAGAACAAAGTGGCAGTGACATGAGCTAAGAAATGACTAAGCACTCGCAGCCCGGAGTGGCTAATAGATGGATCCAAATGCCAAGTGAAGCAGTTGTCTCAACTCATTTGAATACTTCTGAAGAGGCGATGAACAAAAAGCAGGAGGGATGCGACCTCTTCTCTTCAGGAATACCCCACGCTTAGAAGCTGACACTGCCTTACCCTCAGCATTAGCTGATTAGCTGCGCCGGGTCAGCCACCCTCGTTAGTCGCTTTCTCCGGAGTCTTAGAACCAGGGCACACCAAGTTTCCATTTGCCACGGGGCCTGCGTGCTTAAGGGATTGCTTCTTATTTGCAGCGTGGGACTCCTCCTCTCCCCGTGACGCCGCTCAGAGTTTTGAGATAAAGGGCATGCTTCGACACTCAAGCAATTAAGCTTCCTGTTTACACAGAATTTCCTTCCTCCTCTTCCTGCTTATGTTTCTCCTTTTCCATCCGTGTTTCCTTATTTTGGGGAGCCTGAACAACTGGGGTCTGAGGGATCTGTAGGTGAGGGGGGAGATAGAGAAGGCAAAATCCGTAGTACACGTGTTCTTTTTCGGGGAGTGTTTGAATGTGAAGGCACATGTAGATGCCTGGTAAATACGCCTGTCCTTGCACCTCCCTCTCCCTTTCCAGCTACCTCTCTCCCTTGCCCTTCTTCCTTTTTGCTTTGGTAAGAAGGATAAAAATTGCTTTGAAAAGAACTATTGAGAGTGACTGAGAGGGATACAACTACCATTTACTGCCTGCCTCTTCTACACGACGTTTGATAGTTAAGCAGTTTCTGATCTCAACTATGCCTCATTGCCCCTACCAAATAGGAGGGGCCACTATCCCCATTTTACAGATGCGGAAACTGAGCAAACACAAAGTAAGTCACCGGCCCAATAGCTAAAAAGGGACGCAGCTAGAACTCTAATTCAGGTTTTCCAGATGCCAAGCCCATGTTATTGTTTTATGACGATGATGATGCTCCATTTCTGCATTCCTTTCGTGGACCATGCAAACATGACTTTCTTAGAGCAAACCCATGTCACTCATTCGGCGCCCGGGCCCGACTAGTTCTGTTGGTGGATTAGGTGTGGATGGCCCTCTGGTTAGCACGCTCCTTTCAACTCTCTGCTCAAACTGCAACCAATCACACTTCACTTTTGCTTCAGCACTTTTCATTATTTCCTGTAACTGGGACTCACCCAGCCCATATCTTTGTCCTTCAAGGGCCCAAGTCTCTATTAGCTAGTTAAATAAACTTATCTGGGCTAATAGCTCTGAATTCCAAAGTCAGTGCCTTTCCTTAGGTGCTTAATGTATAATCAAAGATGGGAATTTCCGTTGGTAAAAGAGTGCTGAGACAGAGAAATTTTTGAAAGAAGGAAAACTTCACTGCCTCTGTGATCTCACTGAGTCGCAGTCACTCATTCTACCTACCTGTTGGCAGCTTCTAATTCACAAGAGCGCTACTGAAAAATGACTGAGTATTGAGATTCTAGTCTCTAATTTTCTGAATAATCAGCTCTGGTTATGACTTTTCCTGATTTGTTACATATTTTTTGAGCACCTACTGTGCGCTGAACTCTGGTAGGTGGGAGATTCAGTGAGGGAGTAAGTGATGCCCCTCATGAGGTCCCATGCCACTGGACAGTTTCTGGCTATCTTTGTTTCTCATGGACATTTTTACAGCCTGTTGAACACTCAGGAAGACACCCTTGAAAAGATCAAGTATCAAGTGGCTAGGGAGGAAAAAAGATTAAGAAAAAAAAAAAGAGGGATATTAGTTTTAAACTGCTCATTTAGAATTACTAGTTTCAATCAATGACAATTTTAAGATATTAAATCCATTCTGGAGTAACTTGTCAAAAAAAAGAAAAGGTGCCATTACTGATATTCTCCAAGGTTTTTCTAATAAGATCAGGGTCAGTGATGGGAAATAAGCTGGAAGATGAATAAGATGTCAGGATGCAATTGAGTTCCAAGGAGTTTCGGCACTTCCCAGTAAACGCGGCTAGAGCAACTTCTTTCTGATCTGAGACAAAGACATTGTCCCAGGGAGCAGCGGCTGATTTCTTTTTTTTTTTTTTTTTTGTAAGATTTTATGTATTTATTTGACAGAGAGAGATCTCAAGCAGGCAGAGAGGCAGGCAGAGAGAGAGGGGGAAGCAGGCTCCCCGCTGAGCAGAGCGCCTGATGCGGGGTTGGATCCCAGGACCTGAGATCATGGCCTAAGCCAAAGGCGGAGGCTTTAACCCACTGAGCCGCCCAGGCGCCCCTAGCTGCTGATTTCCTATCACATGATTTCCTAACACAAACAGTGTTGGACCCTCCTTGTCTTTAACCCATGGAGGAGCATTTTTGGCCTTCTCCTGGGAGAAGGGAGACACAGTGGCAGCCACCTGAGCCTCTCTGCTCCTCTGACTCTGCAGTCATTTCTGTTTTGTCCAGAAGCCTTGACGGATTCTTCACATAGTCCCAATAGAACCAAATTGTGACTCCATCAATGACCAGCTGTGTGACTTTGGGCACGCATGTAACTCTTCTAAGCCTCAGTTTCTTTATCTATAAAATGGGACTACTAGGAGGAGTGCCTAATAATGACAGCAAACATTGATTATTTTTCTGTTCAGACAGGCCGGAGATTCATCTCCTCTCTGGCTGCTCCCAGTCCCCAGGACTTAAGTGTGATTACACCAATCAATAGTTATTATGATCAAGAAGTGGGGTCAGTTCAGAAATCCTTAGAGGTGAGATTTTTTTAAAAAAAATCATGGTTATCTTTTTTAAAATTGCAAGTGATTGTGCAACTTCTATGATAACCATGTCTACTAGGGAGGAGTTTTCAGTATTTATAAAGGCATTTTTTTTTTTTACGGAGAGAGAGAGAGATCACAAGTAGGCAGAGAGGCAGGCAGAGGGAGAGGGAAAAGCAGGCTCCCCACCCAGCAGAGAACCTGATGTGGGGCTCAATCCCAGGACCCGAGATCATGACCTGAGCCGAAGGCAGAGGCTTTAACCCACTGAGCCACCCAGGCGCCCCAAGAGTTTTCATTATTTAATAAATGGTGTACTTGGAAGAGTTTCTGAGACTCAGGTACTTAGCGCTCCCTGAAAGACTCAGTCATCTTAATTCAGTTGCATGGTAAGACATCTGAGTGACTGAAAGTATTTACTAGCTAGTAAACAAGTGTGGGAATGGCTATATGCAATAGAGATTCCTTGTCAAATACAGAGAGAGATTAGGGGAGAAGAGAAAGAGTATGTGAGTGTGTGTGTGAGAGTGTGAGTGTGCGTGTGTTCACATTTGCAACAGTCTGTGCCCTTGACAGTGAAGCAGGAAATCAGGGTGCTTCCCTGTGACCCTGATTCCATGATCTGTTCTATGATTTGATCTGGAAATTCCCAATCTTGAGGAACACAAGGGATGTGTGGGTTTCATCTTCACCAGGGTCCCGGGGTGTTCTCCCTGGCCCAGGGGTCAGCCCAGCAGAGAACACATTCTTCTTCTTAAAGAAGGAAGGGGAGACTCCCTTCAGCTCTGCCATCTCTTCCCTGCATCCCTGTTGGCTTCTGGTCTTTTCTCTGTTCTACTCTCATGATGGGATCTGTGAGAAAAGAAAAATCAATTCTCTAGTTAAGTTCAGCCAGTAAAATTTGTTCATAGGTCCCCTAACCACAGCCTGAGGAATCCAGCCATATTTCTCCTGGGTTACAATTCAATAAAGCCTCTTAACCACCTTTATCATGACTTTCTTTCACACAGGTCCCTCAGTAGCTACCTTGCATGATCACTTTTAAACCTCCTCGTAGGGCAATAATTTTGTCTTTTAGTTTTTCTGGATCATTTGGGGAGGTGAATTGGGCTGGCGGGGTTGGCGATGAGGGTGAGGGCTCCAAAAACAAAGCCCCGGATTTGTTAGTGTTTGCAGTAAACTATCAAAGTAAGAAAGGGGACTTTCAGAAAGTGCTGACTGGCGAAGGCTTAAGATAGCTCCTTTCTGGCTTCACCCGGTTCCTGAATCATCATGTGACACCTCTTCAACTATTCGTTCATTTATGGTTGGCCATGGTGGGAAACATCTTACAAACCCCTACCACATCCACGGTAAAGACACTACTGAGAAGAAAGAGTGCCGGTTGTTGTTCATATTCTGAGAGGGGGAGACAGATAAGCAAACCAGTGATGATAAGTGCTTTCAAATGTCAAGAGAAACACCTGTTTTTGTAGAAGAGGCAGAGGGCATCAGAGGAAACCTTTCTGAGACATGATTGTAATGTATTGAGTCTTGAGAGCCAAAGATGAGTTAATTAGGGGAAGAAGCATGGGAAGACAGTGTGCTTGGACACCAAAGAGACCTATACTAAAACTGCATGTCTCCCACATATCATCAGTGTTACCTTAGACAAATGATCTATCCTCTCAAAATGCCGGTTCCTGAACTCTAAAAAGATAGATAGCCTGCTTTGCAGAGTTTGGGTGAAAACTAGCAAAAGATAAGCATAAGACTCACGTCTGACACCGAAGAGATATTCAATACACGGAGACTCTATTTTTGTTACTATGATGTATAATAGTTATTTGCTTTATATTATGACTCTATCAAGGATCAACCCAATAACACTTAGAACTAGAGCATGACCTATTGAGGAAATGAGAGAATGTCAGTTTGGCCATAGTTATGGAGGAGAGGAGTAGAAAGCCTGAGCAGGTGACATGCATGTCTAGTCAGGCAGGAGCCAATTAATTAAGGGCCTATAGACTGCATTAAGGATTGGAGATTGTTTTCTTGGTGGGATGGGAGCCACTGAAAATTAACTACTTTTTAGGAAAGGTTGTGAGGAAGCAACTAGACATCCTGCTGATGTGGTCCTTCTTGTCGTCAGCTGTCTGATCCCAGCTCCCAAAGCCTTGGTTCATTTACCACCTAGCCATGGAAAATAAAAACTCAGGCACCACTTTGCCTCTGTAGAATTCTCGGTAATTTTTCAGAGTAAAACATTCTCTGTGAAATTCTTCAAGATTTCTCCCCCTCACTCTGAAATGCCCTGAATTTCAAGCAGCTATAATGTTGCTGACTCACTTCTAGTTTCGTAAGGATCTGGGTTGCGCTGTCATAGGTTATAAATCTCTAGTTTACGGAATCTCTCCTACTGCTCTTAGGTGGACCTGGAAGTGTGTCAAAGGAATTCAAGGTGGAATAAACATAAGTTAAGCTTAAAAAGTGTCTTTTAATTTTGCTCATTTTTTTCCCTAGTAAAAGGAGAACTTTAATATTTTTATAGGGAGTCATTATTTAATTTTTGTCTTAAGGGGGAAACGTCAAGGAGTGGACTTCCAAGATATATGTCTACATAAGACCGATTGTATTCAACATAATTCTCTCAGGGATTGCTTTAATGCTTTATGGAGTCCTTTCTACATCATTCATGCAGAAGTATGTCAGATCTCTGACAGCAAGCAGATTTCTTTTTGTAGGATTTTGGCTTGACTTTGCCTATCACGGACAGGGATATCCAGCAACTTTGGGAAACTGGACATCAAAGCCCATGTGTTAAACAGAAATGGAATAACGTGGGAATGCACAGGATAAGAAAAAAAGGCTGGGATGAAGACCAATATGACTGGTATCACAGTTCCATCTCCTCCCCCAAGAACTGGCTCTATCGACAAAGCCTACAGAATTAAACTCTATGGGATTTGAATATGATTTTGCAACTTATATCGAGGCACCGCTTTCCTAGTGAGGATAAGCTTGCCTGTGACTCTCCGTAGCTCCTCACTCTTCCTGCAACACATGAATGGATTGGTGGATGGATGGTTGGATGGATGGGTGGATGGATGGATGGACGGACAGATGGCTTGAAACAGAAGGCCCTGCCTGAAAATTTAACTTCTTAACCCATCATTATACTAATTCTTTTCGTCTCTAAAGAAGATGTTATCTCTGAATGCTTTGGCCTTGAATATTTTTACTAATTTCTTTGGGACTTTTCTAGTGCCACACCTTGCTTTATTACTCCCTTCTTTTAAAGGTATAACCTTTCTCAACCTAAAGACCAAGTCAGGGAGAACAACATGCAAGACTAACTAGTCCAATTTACATTTCCCAGTCAGGAAATTGAGCTTCTACCAAGCCATCATTTCTTAGAGGAAGGGATGCTGACTCATAAAATAGGCAAGGCAATATGTATATGCAAATATATAACTTATCTCTCACATTGATTTCATTAGACTAGGTCTGTGGAATCTGAACAGTTGCCGATACTTAGGATTAATTTTACACAATTATACAATATAGAAAGGTATTATCTCTACCTTACTGTATATCACTTCTATCCCGCACTAGAAATGTAAGCTCTGTGAGGGCTGCGGTTTTGAGGCTTTTGCTAACTGATGTACACTCATCACCCAAAACAGTACCTAGCATTACTAGAAACTCACTAAATATTTGAATAATTGAATGACTGAATACAAAGTCAAAATGCCCTCTATTTGTTTACTGTCTTTGCTTCATGTGATTTTCTTCCCTCCTTTGGGGGAGGGCTCACAGCATCACCTACAATGAGAGAAATTACAGTTATTTTTGAAGATCATGCCATTTCGTCATGAGGACCTGGAATTTCCATGCCCATTCTTTCTCACTGACGTAAACTGACTTTATGTCAACGTTTCTATATTTTTCACATTTCCTACATTTCTTGTACTTCCAGGCTTGCTTTTAGCAGAGGCCCATTTCCCATTTTTCTTAGATTATTTTTTCATATATATATATATATATATATATATATATATGCTTATTTCTGAAATGTTAAATATTGACATTCAACTTAATCTTATGCTTTATTTTGTTCCCTGTGACCTGTATTTTCTTTTCTTTGTACTTTCTCCTTTGCTCTTCTCCTATGTAATTCTTTCCTTTCAGGTCACCAAACAGCAATTGCCTGAGCTTCCAGATAGCATCTCTTTCTATTTTGGTATCTTCTGTAGTATCTTTTTAGCACCCTTTCAATACAGCCCAGATCAGAGAAGGACATTCCATGTACCTGGCAGGAAAGTGTTAAGCATTAACTCCTAATATCCCTACTCCTTTGTATTTATCCTTTAAGTTGCCAGATAGATTTGAAGTAGAAAATGGAAAGTCACTCAAGCCAGGATCTCTTTTCTGCATAGGGGAGAGGTTGTCTTTTAAGTTATATCTAGAAACAAATTCCTTTCACTGACAGCTTCCATTTGTCCAAAAGGGCAGATAAATAATCTTTTGTAAAGAGGTAGTAGAGGCATCTTTTGGCAGTAAGACTAATTTTGACCAAGTTTCAAATGTTCAGATGCAATGATAAAGGACAGGGATCAAAGCGATTAATGATCAATACAAAGAGTATAGATTGTTTACCAGCTATAGTAATGGATACAAGATCATAATAATGGGGCTTTTAATAATTCAATGAGATTCTATGTGTCTTGACTAGGTAGTCAATTAGGACTTCAGGGAAATAAGAGGGGCTACAAAACAAAATCGAAACACTTAGTTGGTACCCTCCAGCCTCCCTCCCCTAAAGATATTATCAATTTCTGATAAGCATGGTTTTGTAGTTGGATTACGAATCATAGTATATAATGTGACTATGTAGTTGTTAGGAGATACAAATAGGTTTCACATTATGTGCCAGCTCCAATTATTTAATAATGGTTGCCTAGAACTTGCCATTATGAAGGATTCTTTGGTATTAGGTGGTATCTGTGAGAAAATATTCTGTATCTATCATGGACATAGTGCTTGGAAGTGCTACCTTGAATTCTATGAATTTTTTATTGTTGATTCATGTCTAATTACTACTTCAGTTATGTTTAGTTTTCTTCTGATAATTTTTGGGGGGTTCTAAATTTGTTATTATAAGATTTTCTTCTGGAAAGACTGAGGTATCATAATAGCCATCTGGCCCTTGGACTGTTTATGCAGTTGGGGTTGTTACAAAATTATACCCTGACAGATTTCATAGCAGAGAACTGGTATCCCACATGGACATGAAGAAACAGAGATGTTGACCTAAGAAAAGATAAAAATGCGCAGTGCAAAATTCACCATTGTTTTCACTTGGGTAATGATGTTAGAGACTTTAATTGCATTACAGAGGACTCTGTTAGTAAGGATGTTTTCAGCAGCAAACACTAACAAACTCAATCAACAGTGGTATAAACTAATATGGTACTATTTTTCACTCAAGAATCAGGAGGTTGATTATTGCTGACATGTGTTCAACAGCATAATAGTGTCAGGGCTTACACATCTTTAAATCTCTTGGGATTTTTTTGTTTGCTTTTCACAGTTATCAGATGGATACCACATCACCAAATCTCATGTCTACTTTAAAGTTAAGAAAAATGGAGTCATGTAAATGATCAGTGATAACTGCTCATTTCACCAGTAAAGTAAAAGCTTACACACATTACCTCTGACCTTCACAACTTTTTGTTCAGAAGCGTGTCCTGTGGTTCACCCTGGTTGCCAGGGAAGCTGGAAAAGCATATAGGTAGCTTCTCTGGCCTCTGTGGTGGATGGGACATAGGAGAAGGAGGCTAGAGGTCAGTATTGAATTCACCCATCGACAATTTCTGACACTCCTTAGACTGGTAACCATCCATGCATATCACTGCATATACACATCTCAATAGAGTCTACTCATCCCTCTTCTACAGGAAGTAACCCTAAATACCATTTATTTTAGAATCTAGCTTAAAGTATACCATCTCTCAGTAATGTCCACTCCTCACTATCAGATCGAGATGTGAACTTTCTAGTCTAGTGACTATTAGCTGAAAGATAAGTTATCTATTCCCTTCACCCAGCATACAATAATGGTGAAGGAACAGGGTAACTACAAAAATCTTTATCTTAGAAAAAGGAAGAATGGGAATTACATACAAATTACTGGCCTATAGCACATGTTAAATAGCAAGGCCTTTGTCCTGGCAGTGAAGTCTACTTTTTTACTAAACAATCTCCCTATCTTTTCCTAAGAGGATCCCTAGTATTTATCATGACCGTATTTGAAGTTGATTTTGGAAAAGCTACTTTTCCTGAGGAGTGTACAACCCTCCTAGTTTATTTCTTATTCATGAAACTTCAAAGGCTTATTGGGTTAAAATGGCACAAATCTGAGGTTTCTTAAGCAATGTCATCCCCCCCAAAACATAGTAACTTGGGGATGATTTTGCTTCTAGCAATTTTCATGTGGAACAACTAAAGCCATTATATGTGTATATTGTCTTTGTGAGAAATTCTGTCTCCTAGTGCCTAAGTTTAGGAGTGAGTCTAATGGACAATACCTTGTGGAGCATGAAAAAAAATAAACTTGCATTAGAAAACACAATCTTAGATAAAATCTTGAGGTATACTCTAGACAAAATCTTGAGGTAGTGGTTGCTAAATTTTGGAATGCTTTCATACTGCTTGGTAAGTAGCTGCTTCCCCACTTCCCCAGTCTGTACCCTTAGACACAACTATTGAAGAATTAATGCTTGACATAGTATGGAGACATTACAGGATCTTCCGCCAGTCCTCTTGCCAACATTCATTTTGATTCCTCATTGCCTCTGTTTTACCAGGTATTAAATATTCTGTATATCACCTCTGGCTTATACCCAGTTAAGGCAGTGCAGAAGTATGTTCACTGGTAAGTGGGATCTGGGACCAAGCCAAACATTTTCCAAGGAAATGTCACATTAGAAGAATGCTAATCAAAACCTCAGAAAGGAACATCAGGTTGAAAGGGCAACTTGTAAAGAAGTAATAAAAATAAAGAGAAGGTCAAAAATAGGTTGGTTTGAGACAAAATATGAATTGGTTGAAAGTAGATTCAGGAGATAATTATGCTAATGCAGACCAACCACTGCAGCATTCCTCTCTTGTGTGTCTTGGCACAGCGCACTGCCCAGGAGCATGTCCTTAAAGCCATTGACCCATCCTGGACATAAGCCAAAGAAGGAAGGGTCAGGAGCAGAGCTCGATTAATCAGGTACCACCAGTATGGGAAGGCAAGGGACCAAAGACCAGAAGATCAGGTAAGAGAGCAGGGAGCAAGAAGATATCATAGATCTCAGAATACAGACAGAATCCAGAGTCCAAAAGGTTGGGAATTTGACAAACACAACTCTAGTAATAAGGGTTGAACTTGGATGCTAGGGCAGAAAGTGTCTCATTGTACTCTATTACTGCCTGCTGAATGTGGGTGATTTGGGACTACAGATGCTGGGCATTGTCAGGAAGTCTCAAATGCTTTTTGTAATAAAGGACTAGACAGAGATGTCGGAGAGAACTTACCTAGATTTTACTACTGAGTAATTTTGTTAATCCATTCATTTGTCATGTTTCTTGAGAACATAGTATTATTAATATTAAAAATATCTGACTCTTTTTTGGAGCAGTGCTTAAACATGCCAGGCACAGTTCTAAATGCTTTACATATTATAAATATCTTATTTAACATTTACAGCAATGATATGAGGTTTTCTTTTTTTAATCATCAGCTCTCTATAAAGGATATATAGGCCTACGTCCACTTTGTTTATCAGGCTCTCTAGAGGCTCATCCTCATCCATCCATCGGTCCATCCATCCATTCAACAAATTGATTTGCAAGTTGCTCTGGTTTTGGGAATACAATGGTGAACAAGATCAGAAAGATCACTTCTCTGACAGTTTACAGTATGGTGGGAGAATAGGCAGCTAAATCATTATGTGTGAAAAAATGTCATAGGTACAAGAGTAAGATGCAAGATTCAATATGAACTCATAGACAGCAAACTTGATATTGTTTATCAAGAGGTAGAAAAGCTTTGATGAATGATATTTAAAATGAAAAGTAAACGACCACAAAGTGTTCACTAAGTAGGAGTAAAATTATGCTCAAGAACTGGAAAAGTACACATTTCTTAATTTGAACATAAAGTGGGAAGGAGAAGAAGGAGAGATTAGGTGAGAAAGAAAGGCAAGATGCCAGGCCACAAAGGGCATTCTGAAGGGCTTGGACTTTATCTTAATGGCACTGGGAAACATTTGATGAGTGTTAAATAGGGGAATGACATGATTCATTCATTTTGCATTCTCAAAGTATCACTCCCCTGCAGTGTGAAGGATGGATTGGATGGGGCAAGACTGCAGGCAGAGTCATTTGGGATGGATTCAATTACAGCCTCTGAACGAGAGATAGTAGTGGCTTGAACTATGGCCGTGGCCATTGGGATAGAGGAATGTGAACAGGATAGAGAGATATCTAAAAAGGTTAGCTAGGCAGAACTTGCCATAGGCCTTCCACATGGAATATGTAATACGATATATATTTTGCTATTCATTTAGAGTAAATATGACTTAAGATTTTATTTCATATTTTTAACGTCTAATTGAATGAGTGGAAGCTTATGAGAAACCTATGCCAGCAAAATGTATTTTTTTTATTTTTTTTAAGATTTTATTTATTTAAGAGAGAGAAGGAGAGAGAGAGATCACAAGTAGGCAGAGAGACAGGCAGAGAAATGGGGAAGCAGGCTCCCTGCTGAGCAGAGAGCCGGTTGCAGGGCTCGATCCCAGGACCCTGAGATCATGACCTGAACTGAAAGGCAGAGGCTTTAACCCACTGAGCCACCCAGGCACCCCCAGCAAAATGTATTTTTATAGTTGGTAACACAGGAGAGAAGAAACTCTCATTTTCATGATATAGGCCCAATATTTATGGCGAAGGATGGGCTGTATTAGAGCACTAAGGTGCTCTAATACACTTAGTGCACACTAGATTTCTTCCTGCAGTTATGAAGCCAAGTGGAAGCTCCACTGTGAGGGGTGAAAATATGCGGCTCTCTGGGAGAAATCTAAGGGAGTACCTCCGGACAGTAGTTGTTTATTTTGAGAGAAGAGTACAGTAGAAAACATCCAGTTTCACACGCTGAGATTCTACTCCCCCTTTTCAAGGTGCCTTTTACTTAAATGAAGAAGGACTTGAAGCCAGATTCTTAGAAAATGAAATGACCATAGCAACTTAGAAGAGCCTGAACCCAGCCTGGATGCCCATACGAGGCTGTGACGTAAAGCCAGAGAAGCTTCATTTTTCATCCATTTTGTAACCAAGAAGTATGTGACCAGAAGCCCCTTTCTGATTTTATATTGCCTCCCTATTGAATTTAACTTTTGTCCAATTGAAAAGACTTATATTTTATTGCCAGTCATCTCAATAGCTATTCAGCTGCCTGTCGAGAGCAATTGTCTCTCGCCTGTGGAACATACTCTCATGGTTGCTGTTTCAAGCAATATTCTGTGACCTACTCTTATTTCTGTGGTGTGGCTGGGCAAGGCCTAATCACTAATCTGTCACCATTTCTGAGCTTCAGCCACTCACACCTTGTCTTGTTCAGGTTTGTGTCCACATTTAAATTGGCAGCATTATCAACAATAGCCAAATTATGGTAACAGTCTAAGTGTCCATTGACTGACAAAGGGATAAAGAAGAGGTCGCGTGTGTGTGTGTGTGTGTGTGTGTGTATGTGATATATAGTGGTATATATATTCCTATATTCCTATATATATTCCTATATTTCATAGATGTACATTACTATAATAATATATGTATATTGACTATTAATCATAAAAAGAATGAAATTTTGCCATTTGCAATGATGTGGATGGAGCCAGAATTGTGCTAAGTATAAGTCAGTCAGAGAAAGACAAATACCATATGGTTTCACTCATATGTGGAACTTAAGAAACAAAAGAAACAAACAAAATGGAAAAAATAGATAGACAAACCAAGAAACAGACTCTTAAGTACAAAGAACAAACTGCTGGTTACCAGCAGGGAGGTGGGTAGGGGGATGGATGAAATAGGTGATGGGGATTAACGAGGGCACTTGCTGTGATGAGCCCTGGGTATTGTATGGAAATGTGAATCGCTATATCGTGCACCTGAAACTAATATTGCACTGTATGTTAACTAACTGGAATTCAAATAAAAACTTCAAATAAATAAGTAAGCATCCAGATGAAGCCAGATATAGGGGCTCCCCTTGCCTTTGATCCATAGCTTTCTTCTCCTTTCTCAGTGAGGCGGGCAGGATGTTAGAGGCCCTTCAATGAACAGCAGCTTTCTCAATCCATGATCATAAGGCACAGTTGTAAAAAATAGCGGAGGTGACAGAATTCCCATAATGCCACCACCATCTCCTGCCCACATGATTGAAACAGCCTCTTTTCTGATCTCTCTGCCTTCATTCTTGCCTTCCTCCAAGCCAGCTTCCATTTGGCATAACATAGACTGATCTTTTCTGTTCTTTTCTTTAAACCCTGGGGGATGTTAGAGCCCTTCACGATCTTACTTCCCACCAATTGTCCCTGAATTACTATGGTCCATCCAGACAGATCTTTAAATTCTGTGGCTTGACTGTACTTGTCTTTCCACCCACGACATTCATATGAAATTCCCACTGCCTAGAATACCTGTCCTGTCCTCCTACCTATTCTCCAGGTCCCAACTTGATTGTCATTTGCTCTAGAAATTTACTCTAATGATACAGAAGTAGGTTTGATGTCCTCTGATCTCCATTTCTCATAGTTTTTACTTCCCTTATCATATTGCTTAATAAAGTTCTCTTTTGTAGTTGTCTGTTTTCATGTCTATCTTCCCTCATAGAATATAAGCCCCATTGAAAGTAGGGACTGTATTTTTCACCTTTGAACTACCAGTGCCTGGCACCGTGGCTACCATAGAGCCAAAGCTTGGTAGGTATTTGTTGATTCTTTAGGGTTATAGAAGAGAAATATCCTCTATTTCACAAAAGAAATATCCCTTATTAATCAATGGACGTGACTAATAATTAATAAATGCTCACACAATAAATATTTCCAGCACCTATGAATATGCCAGGGTCTATGTTGAGCACTGAGAATATTGAGATGAATAATACATTTTTCTTTCCCTCAAGATATTCCAAGTCTGATTGGGGAAATGGAAAAGTAAACAGGTATAATACAATGTGACATACGCTGTAATGAATATATGCATATGTTGCTGTGGACCATAGAAAAACTGGTGCTTAAGTCTACCTAAGCATCTAATGATATGCCTCTTAAATGAGTCTTGATGAAGTACACTTGCTTGTAAGTGAGTATCTGTCACCCAAGAAGAAAAGCAAATCTTAGGAGGAGGAACTAACATATGCATATGCAAGGATCAAACATTAGCAAGAACATTGGCATAGTCAGTGAACTGACTGGTTAGTGGAGTATCCAATGAGAGTAACTCATTAAACCTGTAGGGTAGTGAGAAGCTAAATCATATGTCTTTGTATGCAATTTGAAAATTGGGAGTTATTGATTGATTTTAAGTACAAGAGAGATATGCTCAGAGTGGCGCTTTAGAAAGATCCCTCCAGCGGCCATGTGGAAGATGGATTGAATGAAGGTAATACTAGAAGCCAATGAGAGCTTTTTAATTTTATTGGTGAAAAATATGGTGGCTGACTGTATTTAAGTTTCTAGCAGTGTATTTGAAGAGGAACTGAAAGGGTTATGAATGACTTAGGAAGCAAGAACCGTATTATCAAGTCTTGCAATGGGCTATTTCTTCTTGGATTATTGTTCTCTTCTTTCTTTAGTTACTTACCATTGATCCTTTATCAGTCAATGCAAGGGTTGCCTCTGGTAAGTTTTCGTGATGCCCCCATCTCAGTCTGATTAGAGAACCATTCCTTTAAGCTCTCATTGAATATAGCACATAGCCTCTGTAGCATTAAAATGTAACCAGTTTGAGGACAAAGATAATATCTAATTCTACCTGGCAAAGGGCTAGCAGAGTGTTGGACATGTGGTATACACTTCATAAGTATTTATTGCATAGATAAATGTACGATTGTATAGTCACTACTCAGAAATGGAAAGAGTAATTTAGTGTGACTCTCAGGTGTCTGCTTGGAAAACAAGTGGAATGGTAGGGATAATCACTGAGATAGAAATAAGAGGGAAGGAGTAAATCTCAGAACAGGTTGGGGAGGGTAACAATGGTGAATGGTGACATTCATTTGGGACTGGTTGGGTTCAAGCAGCGTATTAAAAGATTGCCTCTTTTTTTTTTTTTTTTTTTTTTTAGGAGAGTTCCTAAAAGTGATCTGGCATGAGGTCAAGAGTTATGGTTCATGGATTTATGGGTAGGTATGGAGTAGTTGAAAATATCATGCTGTTTGGTCATTTAGTAACTATGCAGAGTAATAATAAAAAAAAGACTTAACAGAGAGACCTGAGGATCACTATCACAGTGGTACTTGTTAGGACAAGAGGTCAGAGACCCACAGCAAGTAGACACTAACAGAGCAGTTTGAAGACAAGACTATTGCTACAGAAGACAAGAGAGAAATGAGTTTTAGGAAATAGTCAACAAAGCAAATATTTCCCAGAGGACAGGTATAATAATTGAAAATAACCAATTCATTTTTTTGTAATTAGACCATGTGTAAAATTATTTATTACTTGTAAAAAGCAATTTCAATGGAGTATTGGGGATGCTATAGAGTTTGTGGTGATGTGAGAAATGGAACCATTGGAGACACTGAACGTAACACATTTTTTTCAGCTTGGCTGTAAAACAGGAGAAATGAGTAGGTAGAGCATGGGGAGGGGGTGAGAAGTAAGCTACACTGTTGAGGGAACTTTTTTTCTCTTTTCAAATGGAAAAAACAAAGCATGATGAAATCTTGAGAATAAACAGCAATTTAAGAGGGAGACATGAATAATGTAGGTGGAGGATCTGTTTGCAAAAATGGAGTCCAGGATAGAGTAGGATCAAGAGCACAAAAGGAAGGATTAGCATTGACTGGAAGAAAGTCATATCTCTTTCTGAGATTCTAGGGAAGAAAGGAGGTGCACATGTTTATGTTTAAATTGAGTGGAGGAACTTATTTAGACCTGATTTGTTCTACTTTTCTGGATAGTAGGTAGCAGGATGCTCTTCACAGAGTGAAGGGGACATAGGTGATAAAGAATATTTGTCAACTGGTTTCTATAGGAATTAAAAATAGAACTAAAGAGACTAATGAAAAAAAATATTATGTAGCTGTGCAGACCCTGAAAAATGGTTGGAAGTATATCTTTAGTGCATTAATTTGCACAATTACATGACTTATCCAGCATCATCCAATGGCTTATATTCACTTAAGATAAAGAAGGAAGGTAATTATATGATCCAAGTTGACATTAACAGAGTGCACACATAAGTTTCTAACCTGGGGTCCATGATTCATGGTCTATGTGCAACTTCAGGAGTAGGTATCTTCTGGACTCTGAAAAGGAGATGCAAATATTTGTATATGTACAGGTTTTTATGGGGGAGAGAGTGAGTAGTTAGTTTTCATACAACTTTTTAAACAATCCATGATAAAAATTTGAAGATTAAAAGATTGAAAGAGAAGTGTAATTGTTGGGAATGAGTGATCCTCAAAAGGTGATAAAAGAATTAGGAGGGGATTGCTTCTTTGGGGTTACAATGTCATGTAAGCAAATTAGTTACATATATATTTTTAAAAGACAATAATTGAAAAGAGTAATAACCAGAGTATATGAAGAACTCACGAAACTCAATAATAAGGAAATAAAAAATCTAATAAAAAGTAGGCAAAATAGTTGAAACTACAGCTCACTTGAGAAGATATATAGATGACAAAGACATGATAAGATGTTTAACAACATTAACTATTAGAGTAATGTAGATTAGAACCAGAGCACAATTGTTAAAATTTAAAAAACGGCAATAGCGGGCCCCTGGGTGGCGCAGTTGGTTGAGCGACTGCATTCAGCTCAGGTCATGATCCCGGGATCGAGTCCCACATCGGGCTCCCAGCTCCATGGGGAGTCTGCTTCTCACTCTGACCTGCTCTCTCTCACTCTCTCTCTTTCCTAATAAATAAATAAATAAAATCTTAAAAAAAAAAAAACGGCAATAGCAAGCATCGGTAATGATATGGAGAAACTGGAAGTCTAATATATTGCTGATGCAACTTCAAAATGGCATAGCTTTTTATAATACAGTCTGGCAGTTTCTTATGAAGTTAAATATGTACTTAATCATACAATACATTATACATTCTCTGGTATTCATCAAAGAGAAATGAAGATCCATGTCTATACAAAACCTATATGTAAATGTATACAGTAGCTTTATTCACATTTGTCAGCAACTTGAAACAGTTCGAATATCCACCAAAGTGTGGATGCAATTTTTGGATATAAATTGTAGTGTATGATACAATAACATACTATAATAAGTATTTTATTTGGTGATAAAAAGGAATGAAGTACAAAGACTTGAAACAATGGATTAATTCGCAAAAACATTATGCTAAACGAAAGAAGCCAGACTCAAATGGCTACAATTCTGTATGCCCTCTCTTACATAACATTCTGAAAAAGGCAAAGCTAGAAGGACATACATTAGATCAGAGGCTGTCAAGGGCTAAGAGTGACAAAAGAGACGTTCTACAAAGGGACACAAAGGAATGTTTTGGGGCGACAGAAATATTCTACCATTTGATATCTGTGTGGTCATACACAAACTTATATGTGTAGAGCTGTGTAGCTAAAAAGAATACATTTTATTATATGTAAATTATACCTCAATACATGTAAGAAAAAATAGAGCACCAAACTCTACAAAAAAGTGTTTTTTAGAAGCATGATAGCACAGTTGTGTAAATGGGTTTGGATCATTTTCTCCTCAACATCACCTTTCACATAGGGGTAATAGCTTGCTTCAGCTACTTTCTCAGCTACGGATGTGAAGAACAGAATCCTCCAACATTTTTACCAAGAAGAGCTCCGGCAGGCAAATCTGAATGTGGTAACAGTGGGAGAAAGGATCCTACTGGAAAAACGAAAATCAGTGGAAAACATCTGAACTACTCCCTGCTCAGAATCATTTTACTGGCTTATATTCTACTAAAACTTTGAGTTGAAATAATAATGGACTCCATTGTCTTATAGCATTATACTCAAAAACAAATTTTTGTCCCAGGGAGAGGTAATCAAGTTAGTTCTCACTATTGCTATTTCATCTTAGAGAACCATAGAAGATGATCCCAACAAGAACCTGGAGATGAGAATCCGCTGATGCAGTGTTTATTAGTCAGCATCCTGAAGCAAAGAGCAGGGTGGGAAAAGTAGCAAGTGGACCTAAAGACCTTAAAAGGATTAGGATTAGCACAGTCAATCCCTTTGGTGTCTTGAAAACTAGTCTTGTCCTCCATCCATTACAAAACTTACAGCCCAAACACAAGACACAAACAAAGTCACTACTGTATTATTATGGGAAGTGATGTGGATTCTTTCATTCTTCTACCTGAAACTTAAAATATTAGCCACTGGTCATCGCATAAAATATGTAGTAGAGGAAGAGAAAAAGTGAAAAAATCATGACATCGAGTCATGCTTTAGCAGTTAGTCATGAGGGCTAATTGGGCAATCGTCACTATCATCTCCTACTATATGCTTCTCATTCCTCATAGCTTGTGGCAGCACCTTGGCTGGAGAAGTGGTGACCTGAGCCTTCATTCCCATAATTTTGCTTTTCTAGCGGCCTTTTAGAGAGAGAGAGAGGGAGGGAGAGAGAGAGAGATGTTTGGGGACAGGGTTGATTCAGTTTTCCACTCGTTAGTACTTTTGGGAAAGGGAATATTTAGAGGTGTCTAGGAGCCAGCCTATGTTCCATATATGGTGTTCCTTGTACTCTTTGATAACAGCTATCTAATAACCCAGATTCGATCATGCTTGCAGATAGTGATTTTTCTCTGCCTGTTGGTGCAGCTGCATAAGGAACATGAAATGGCTGAGGGGAAGGAAGCAGCCTCTATTTCAAGAGAATTGGGGTTATTACTTTGTTTCAGGTGTTCCTCTTTTGGCATTAGGATTTCCAAATCCATTGAGCCAAACCAGTGGATATTATAAGGATTAGCCCATTGCTGAATTGCTCTTGTCTTAAAAATTATCATCTGGTGGAGGCTGTGTTCTGAAGGGTACTATCCTTATTTGCTAGGACTATTGTAACAAAGCCCTACAAAGAGTAGTTTAAACAACAGAGATTTATTGTCTTATAGTTCCAGAGACCAGAAGTTCAAGAGTAAGGGCCATACTCCTTCTGAGGATCCTGCGGTAGGATCTGTTCTAGGCCTCTTTTAACTTCCGGTAGTTCATTGGCTTATGACAGTATAGCTCCAATCTTCATATGTCATTCTTGCTGAGTGTGTATCTGTCTTTGTGCCCAAATTCTCCCTTTTTATAAAGACATCGGTCATATTGCATTAAAGGCCTTACTTCACTGTGACCTCATTTAACTTCACTAATTAGATATGCAATGACCCTATTTCCAAGTAAGGTCACATTTTGAGGTAGCAGGAGGGTTTGGACTTCAACATGTTTATTGTGAGGGGACACAGTGCAACCCATAAGGAACCATGGAAATCGGTGTGACTATTACTCCTCCCACGCAGAGCAGACAGCAGAGTGTACCACCTGCAATTGTGCCTACTGGGAGAACCACTGTCTTTCAGGAGAATGGAAGGTATCCATCACAGTTCCTACTCCATGAGGTTAGGATGCTTTAAATGATCATCTTCATTGTCTTTATTAAGTCTTGAATTAAAGAGTCCTACCAGATACTCATTATACATGAACACCACGACTGAATTGGCCACCAGAGCAGGTAAGTAGCTCCCTATTGAATATTGGCCTGAGAAGTCTTCTCCCTGTCTCTGTGTGTTCTGTACTACACGTTTCCAAAGAAAGTTGAAAATCTTGCTGAAACTGGTCTTCATTTATGAAGATAGACTCAAATAAAGGGAAAATTTTGCTTTTAATTAGATCTAGTCTTTATGCATTCGCACTGGCATTTTTTTCTCACTGGGGATACTTCTAGAAATAGGTCTTTAAAAACTTTCTTATACTATGGTTTCTATAATCATGTCTGACTTTCAATATTTTTTCTAAGACCAAGATATAGCCATACATACACACACGCAAATACACACATGTGCGCGTGTGTACACACACACACACACAGATGTAAATAGTCATTTGCATGATATATATTCGAGTGGCTATAAAAGACCCCTTTCTTGCCTCCAACTCAATCTCCCCTTAGCCCACTTTGAGTCCCAGAACTGTCACTATTTAAGAGTCACAAATCCTTCCTGTTACTGAATTCTATTTAGAAGACTTTTGTTCTGATAAAATTTTTCTTTGGAACAAGATGGTTCTGTGCAGCAAAAAGATGACAAGCTTAGGAATAGAAAAATATAAACAACACCTCCAACCCTATCTCTAATTGTCCATGTAGATGTGACAAACTGTATCTATTTGGCCCTCTATGATCTCACATGAATGATAAAAATATTGGACAAAATCAGAGTTTCTAAAATTTGACTGATCAAGATAATCCCATGAAGAGCTGGTTAAATGACAGTTTTCCAGACCCCACTCTAGACTAATCACACTGAACTCCCTGAAGGAGGGAGCAGTGAATTTTTTATACCATTCTCACCCCTGCACTCCACTGACAAGTTGGGGAAGCACCAAAGCAGGTTATTTCTAAAGCCCATTCCTGCCTCAATTATCTGTTGACCCCAAATAAAAGCCAGTGTACCAATTAACCTATTAGCTCACTTTATTCCTCATATTTGCCAGTTATCATCAAGTAGCATAGGGTCTTGAAAGATAAAGCTAGGATGGGCAACTTCTGATGAGCAGACAGTTTGGGGCAGCAGAAGGCCCAGATGTCAGGTGTGCTGAGGCAACTTGGATGGTTTGAGGGTAGAAAGAGGGCCTCATGGATAAATTTGGGAATAAGAAAAAAAAAACTGTGAATGTGTATATTATCTATGAATATATATATATTCATATATATGAATCAAGAAGAAACAGACTAAGTGTGCAAATTATGGATACATTTATAGAGACTGCTAAAAATGGTAGTGTAGATCTATATTTATTGAAATGAAAAATGCACAAGATGGATTTCTAAGTGAAAAATAGATATGTCTCATAGGTTTCATTTAAAAAAATTCTTTGAATTTGAAGACTATACACTTGAGGTATGGGTAAATTTCTCTGAGTCGCCAGAGTACAGCTAATTTTTATGCCTTCTTCCCTTTTATATAAACTGATTTTTTTTTCACAAAGAGAATTTAGTACTTTACATCATAAACAGCAATAAAGCGATTTCCTTTCTGACAATTAATGAGAGTACAGGTTGCACAGGGGAGGTGAGGATGATGGTTGTTGTTGGACACATGTGGGAAGCACACAGAGTGGGTGAGAGGAGGAGTTGGATAGGAAGCAAGGAACCAGCCCAGGGCTGTAGAGGGAAAGGGAAGCCAAAGAAGAGCGGCCAGAATGGCTGAGCCTGTTGAAGTCTGCATTCTCCTAAGTTCTTATCACTCCCCTTGGCACCTTGGCCAGGGTTGCAGTGCTGCACTTTGTTCCTTCCTGGGGCTAGTGAGAAACCCGTGGATCATTGCAGCAGGGATAATTGCCATGTTGGATTGTTTAAGATTTAACTCCTCTGCTGCCAGTTGCCAGCCTGCAAGCTTGCCTGGGGCCTCTTGATCGCTCCATAGACCTATGTATTTATTTCTGATACACAACCCAGGATTGCAGGGTTGACTAGCAGCATGGAAGGAAGGCAAGGGAATGAAGGCTATTTATAGCAGAAGGCAACAAAGGTTTCCTTTCTTTCTTTTACCAAGAGTTGTATTTCTCTGAAACTCTGCCCATGTTGTGCAGAAATCAAAAGGGCAAGAGAACAAGTTCTTCAGAGCTGGTTGGAAAGTTCCAGGGTTCTGTTTTTAGAGCAAATCTGCCAGCTTCGGAGGAGGTTGCAACCACCCTCGGATTCTAAATCAGCTTGATGGCAGTGCAAATAGATGCAAATGAGGGTCAAATCAATTTCCATAATGAACAGCACAAGCAGAGCGGACTCCTCTCCACCTGACTCAAAATTACTAGAAAATCCAATGAGGAGGTGAAAAGAAACAAAGAAAGAAAGGGAACGCAAACATCTTAGTAACTTGAAGACTGTCACCCTTTGGATCTTGGCAATGAAAACTGTGAAGTCTGAGAATGATTCTGGGATGTTATTGTGGAAGCCTGTCCAGGAGTGGAAGGGTCTAGCGTAGCTCTTCTAAGGGTTTTGGTGGTGATCAAACCCTTTGGGCTTTTTGGTTGTGGTTCATCCTTCCCCATTCCTAGACTTCACTTAATACTGTACCCTCGTTGGCCTTTTTTTCTTCTCCTTTTATAATGGCTTCACAGACATATAATTCACCTACCATAAAATTCACGCTTTTAAAGCACGTAATTCAGTGGTTTTTAGTGTATTTTTGGATTTTTACAACAATTGCCACTACCTAATTTTGGAACACTTTTTGTCATTCCTGCTCATCAGCAGCCACTCCCCATTCCTCCTCCCCCAGACCCTGGCAACCACTCTTCCATTTATTTTATTTTATTTTATTTTATTTTATTTTATTTTATTTTATTATTTTATTTTTTTCAGTGTTCCAAGATTCATTGTTTATGCACCACACCCAGTGCTCCATGTAATATGTGCCCTCCTTAATACCCACCACCAGGCTCGCCTAATCCCCCACCCCCCTCCCCTTCAAAACCCACTACTCCATTTTCTGTCTCCATGTCTTTGTCCCTGTGGGACATTTCATACAAATGGAATCACACAATATGTAGCCTTTGGAGACTGGCTTCTTCATGTGACAGGTTTCGAGGTTCATCTATGTTGCAGGATGTGTCTGAACTTCATTCCTTTTTATGGTGGGTTGGCCTTTTTAAGCAAAACCAACATGAGGGCTATAAACTCTTGTCTCAGAAGACTGCAGTGAGAGCCACTTATTTCATGGAAAACCACATGGATTTGAGATAATAGTAATATGACCTAACCATATTAACTTTCCATTAAGTCTTTATGTGCTGTGTTTAGTTCTAGATCTCCTTGCATTTCAGAAATAACCTTCATGTCATTCAGTTGAATGGGCTGAGTTGACTTACATTTATAATTAACAGGTATTTTTATGAGCCACAATGCAGAGCCATTTATTTCTAAAGACTATTTTGGTACTTCTGGCACAATCTATGTCACTGCATATGGTTGAGAGTTGCTAGAACTATAATACATATGGGCCATTGACTGAACCATCTGAGGAATTTTTAATTGGTGTGAATATGGAATGCAATAATTTATATGGATCCATTACTTTTATATGCTTAAGTACATGGAGAGAACTAATCGAATGGATTTTATTTTCCAAAAGGCCCTGAATGTTTTTGGATAACCCCAAATTTCTTCATATAAAGCTATACTGCCATGCAAGTCATTACTTTAAGACACATTTGTCAAATGTTTCACTGTGCAAGTCGATGCTTTGAAGAAGTGTGGTTTCCATCAGTAATCACGCACAGCAAACCTGCTTTTGACTCCTCAGCCAATAGAACTTCACATTTCACTGGCAAATGCACAGGCAGATGGTAGGATAAAAACCGAGGTTCTTGATGATATCTCTGAGGCATGGCTTGAATCTGTCAGGGGATAGGGGAGTCAAGTTTAACCGTAAGTTGTGTTTATGGCTGGGGTTCAGCCATGTCAGGGCATGTTTGACAAATGAGTGGAAAGAATATGCCAAATATCTATTTCTACCAAGTGCTAACAAAGGAGAAGTCTCCTGGGAAAGAACTCATTTATTCCAAGGATGATCTGGGATCACGATATGGGTTATAAGGCCTGTTGAGGTTGGTGAAGTATTCCAGAATGTACCCAAAAGCCATGACATGGACTTATGGGGCACCTGGGTGGCTCGGTGGGTTAAAACCTCTGCCTTTGGCTCAGGTCGTGGTCTCAGGGTCCTGGGATCCAGCCCCGTGTGGGGCTCTCTGCTCAGCAGGGAGCCTGCTTCCCCCCTCTCTCTGCCTGCCTCTCTATTTGTGATCTCTCTCTCTCTGTCAAATAAATAAATAAAATCTTTAAAAAAATCGGGAAGAAGAATGCCATTATTTTATATTAGCATAATACTATGGAGAGAATGCCAAATCCATATTTTTTCCCTAAGATAAAAGATGAAACATCAAAGAGATTTAGCTCTCTTGTCAGGCCATTTTGGCCCTGTTCCTAGACACACAGGGTTGGGGTTCACTGTGCATAGAACTTGGGTGGGAAAGTTTGAGGATGCCAATTAGAATGATCTTCTCTCTAAGGGAAGAGCAAAGCAAACAAATTGACTGTGTCTAGTGATCTGACTCTGTTACTGGAAAAAGGCTGAGAGTGATTCCTAAAAAAAAAAAAAAAAAAGAGTGGTTCTAATGGAAGAACTCTTTCAGTCATTCATATATTACCCCAACCTACAACCTTAACGTCTACTTTCCAGACAGTGAAGACCATGTAAAATGTTGGACCACAAGACAAAACCATTTTTGTGCCTATGTCACAAGTGCAATGCAATAGATGGTGGCAAAACATTCTCTTCACTTTGGCACAGAATTCAGTGTTACTTTGGCACATAAGAACAATTATACACTGGAAATACCCAAGACTCAAGTGGCAAGAAGATAGGGGGTGGTAGTGCTGAGAGGTGCCTTGTGCCCTGTGGCCATGCTCGGAGGGGAGAACAGTGATAGAGTGATGGAAGAGGGGATGACTGCATTTCTGGCACCAGTAGGATTAATAAAGAGGAGTTACACAGCTTCCTGCATAGATCTACAGTGGTTACACCCTTTCTTCACCAAGAATCCTATTTCCCCTTCCTTTGTTCTCTGGTGAAGGCCCAGATGCTGTGTTCCCAGACACATTGGGGATACCCTATGGGGATGCACAGACTAGGTGGGTGAGATTATCAGGGGCCTGGAAGTCTATAGTAGCAAATTTGAGTGAAAGTCAGGGAAACAACCATAATGACTGGAACTATAGAAATACCAGCTATCGAGTATCTCATGTGTGAAGCTTTGTGCCAAGTGCTTTCCATTCAGTATCTCTCTCAGTCCTTTTAAGTCTTCAAGTTAAATACATTTATTACAGCCAATATACAGTTGAGGAAACTAAAGCATTGTAAGTTAGATTTTCTTGTAAGGGCTATTGTCAGAATTTGAATCCAAGTTTATTTCTTACGCTCTAGACCAAGTTCTTAAACACCATATTATATTACTTCTCAGGTTATTACTGAAGGTCTTACTTTTAGCCATTCATACATTATATCTGTATGAATATTTAGCAAAAAAATATCCATTTAAAAACATGGCTTAAAAATGTAAAGACACAACTATACATGTGTACATTAATAGACAATGTTTACATGTATAAATAAGTCCACATGTAAATGAGTGGGCTTTATAAAAGAGTAGATTAAAATGTGAATAAAGACTAGTGTTGTGCAAGAAGCATTTTTTACTAGTATTCAAGTGGCTTTGGTGAAGAAAATGGGAAAGAAGAAATGTTTACTGAGCATCCTAGTATGTAGCAAGTGTTAGGGTGACACTGGATCCTCTCATCAAACTTGTGTTGGTATCCCTCTTCAAGTGAGGGAAAGGAGGCTCCAAAAAATGAAGTAACTCACCTAAAATCTCAAGTCAAAAGTGAAATTCAAAATCATGTATGACTTAAGCCTATCCCCTGCACCACTGAGCGTAACTTCTGGCAAATTGTTAGAGAATAGAAGGAATCATCATTTTCTTAGTTCTCAAACACTTTTAAACATGGAAGATCTACTTATTTAATTCTTCCAACAAACACCTGTGGTGTACCTATAGTGTTCCAGGTACTATGCTAGACGCTGGGTATAGTTAAGTCTTAACATGGACCTTGGGGGGAAATTCCATTGTTCAGCGGAAGAGACAAAATTTAGGCAGGTCAATAGTTAATATGCACGAATTATAAGGTTCCGTAGGAGGAGAAAAGGGAAGAAAAAAAGCTCATATACTTCGTAGATTGGGAAACACTTTATAGAGGAGGTAACATTGAGGTAGGATGTTGAGTAGGAGTTTGACAGGCAAAGAACAAGTTACAGGAGAGCAAAGAGCATCTTAAAAGTATGGAAAAGCTCAGTTTGTTAAGGGGAAGTTCATTCATTTCTGTGCCTGAGGTCTGGTTTTGAAATAGGCCGTGGAGAAAGAGAAACTTGGTGGCTTGCTTTTAGGGCCTGGTCTTAAAGGATTTTGTATGCTGAGGTAATGAATCTGGACTTATTCCTATGCCAGATAAGAAACCATTAAAGCTTGCGCAGAAAGTGTGACCAAATTTTTATGTTAGAGAGATAATGACATAAGATTTGAGATGATATGTTCAGGTATAGAGAAAGGAGCATTAGCAAGAATTTTAAAATGCTAATCATCCTAAAGACATCCTTGACTTCTTCTCCTATAACACTCCACATGACTAGTCACCAGTTCCTAAAAATTTCTTTTAAATCAGGTGCCTGCTGTCTGTCCCATTGCCATTTTCATGGTCCTGTAGTTCATTCTTTCTTACCTAGGAGGTTACCCTAGTCCCCAGTTCCCTCTTCTAAACTCCTGGTCTTTTATTGCTGTGAATCCCAGGCCTAGATGATACTCTAGCATACATGAAATCTCATGTCTTCAGGTTCTGCCATACTTTTCATATCTTTCTCCAAGCAGAGGGAGGTTGAGCTTCTCATAAACTTAAACTTTATAGAAATGTTGAATGCTTCCTCATTGGTTTGCTCCCAGTGGATCTCAGTTGGCAGAGATTCTGAAACCACTCTTCAAGATAATCTCTCAGGGTTTGGGATTGTTAGGGCTTAAAGTTGGTCACCTGGGACTGTAGACATCACCATCCATTTACCCTCATGATTCATAAAAACAATGCCATTTTCTGTGTATACCATGACATGAAAAACATAATTGGGAAGAATTCAAAGGGCAAAATTGCTCCTGGGGAATAAGATTATAGAAAACAGCGCAGAATAAGAGCAATATACTTCATTTAACATTTCCCACACTAGACTGGAAACATTTCTAGAGATCTGAATTCTGTTCTTGGCTCTCTTTATGGCTTGTTTTATGACCTTGGCCAAGTCCATTAACCTTTCCATTCCTCAGGTTGACCTAAGTAAACTTAGAATAATATATCCCTGCCTGCCTGGCTTCCAGGCATATGAGGTTGAAAGGGTTAATGGTAGAAAGTTTAGAAAGTATCCAGAGCACTGTTTATCAGAAAGTCTGCAGTCTGTTGTAATAGGCAATCTATAAGTGAGTGTGCTAGATAGCACAGGATTATGAAACCTTGGTACAAAAGATTATTGGGCACAGTTATCTCTTTTCCTTGAAAGCCCTCAACTTACAGGTCAATGAGCACCTATGTACTGGGTGATATTCAAGGTTAGAGGAAACACATGCCTTACTACTGTATTGTAGCAAATCAGTTAATTACAGGGCAACCTGTTCTTAACAGCCCCTGAAGGCACTGCCTGACCTTGTACCAGGGCTGTGAAAAGACACTTTCCTGACAAGGAAATAACCAGACTTCCGAGGGGGGGCTTTCTGTGTATTCAGGTATTTACAAGGGGAGCCAAATGCCACAGTTACCATTTCCTTTGGAAGTCACCACACGTCCTCTTTCACTGTAATTTCTCAACTTGGCTCAGAAAGGACAGTAGCAAATAGCAAGTGAAAGTTGGTTTGGTCACTGCAATGACTAGATAGGGGAAGTCAGTGATGCAACAAGTGCCATCTCATCCCTGGCATATAGGTGAGGTTGAGTACCAGAATAGCCTGTAGACAGGCTGGGAAAACAGAAAAGGGGCCTGTTCTCAATGTCACATTGAAATTGCACTGGCGTCGCATTTTAAAGAATGGAGGAAAGAAATATCAATTGGCACAGGCTGATCAGTTCATATGGTTCGGAGACTTATTTGTCCCTATCTGTTAAGATTAAACTTTCACGTACTCTATGACCTGGCAATTTCACCTTATTGCCTTATATAAACAATCACATGTGTATAAAGAGCCATGAATATGAACAAACATTCCAGCACATTTTGGAACTTAAAAAACATGAGAAGGATGTCTTAAATATAAGGAATGGCTAAATAAGCAGTGGCATATTCATATTGCGGAATATAATGGGAAATTTTTAAAAACGTAGGAGACATATGTCCAATTCACCAGCAAATCCTATTAATTCTTCCTCAAAAATGTACCCTGATTCCTGACCGGTTCTCATCAATCCCACCATAGGTCTCATCTAATGTACCATCCATCATGGTTCCTGTGAACTAGAACCCAGCAACATCTTTTTCAGTGACCCCCATCTTCCTCTCTTGCCTTCTGTAGTCTATTTTCCATTCAACAACCAGAGTGCTCCATTCAAAATGCAAATGTGCTTGTATTGCTCCAAGGACATCTTGGCACACTTAGAACAACACCCAAGGTTCTCTTAGAACAATACGCCGCAAGGACGTATAGGATCTGAGCCCTGACTACTTCTCCAAATTAACTTTTAACCAATATTTGTTCCCCTACTTACACCACGCCACACAGTGGTATTCAAGAAAACATCACTGAATCAGTGAAAGGTAGGCTCCTCGTGCACTAGACTAGAAAAAACAGCAAGGCACACAGGCTGCACTGTAGATGAACACATTGGCTATCAATTTAAATGTTTGTGATCAAATTTTAGCTTCACAGCAGTTTCCAGCTATATGGCCTTATACAGGTTAGTAAATTCAATGTATCTTAAATTTCTCTTAAAATGAGATTCATAATATTATCTATCTCATAGAAGTATTGTGAGGATTAAATGATCAATTCATGTAAAGCTCTTAGAGTCACGTCTTATTCACAGTAAATCTTCAATTAACATTATTTTACAACTATTTGGAGCTTTATGACTTTTGGTTTGTTTCGATATTTTCAGCATATCAGGTGTGATGGGTGCTATATCATAGAGTGTGGTCAACAGGGGCTTATGGATAAGATCATTTTATGAGAGATCTGAAGGCAGTGAAGCTGAACACCATGTAGGTTTTGTGGGTAAAGAATATTTAGGTAGAGGGATTGGTTGGAGGAAATGCCCTGAGGTGGGGGCATTCCTGAATTCTCTATACAACAGTACCCATGATACATTATGTGGTGAAAATATAAAGAGAGAGCAAAAGCAAGACATAGGAGCTCCAAATAATAGTGACGCGATGTTAATTAAGACTTACTATGAGTAAGATGTACCTCAGAATGCTTCATACTTGTCAATCACATAATCCTTACAGCTGGTTCTACAAAGGAGAAGCATCCTTGAATGTTCCAGGTAGAGCAAAAGGTCCAGAGATGAGTGAATGGTGAGGAGAAGGGGCAGGAGGACAGTCAGAGACGTGACAATGGAGTGGGAGGTAATAGAGTGGAGACCTCTGGGAGCCATGGTAAGAACTTTGGATTATACTATGAGTCAGCTGGAAAGTTGCTGGAGGATTGCAGTAGAAAACCAACATGCTAGAAGGAACACCAGATGGAAGCAAGTATATGTCTGCTAAGATAGGGTAATGATCTGGGTAAGAGATAATGGTTTGCTAGGAGTAAAGTACACATGTTCTCCTGGGCTCTGCTGAGAAATTGGAAGTGGTATGTGAGAGAAAGGCCCAAGTCAAAGATGGTGCTAAGACTTCTGGCTGAACAATGATAGATTTGGGTTGCTATGTACTACATTTACTGAGTGAGTATGGGGGAGGCAGTTTGGTAATCTGGGGGCAGCAAATTCAATCAAAAATTTTGCTTTGATATCTAATTGGGAATGTGAAATAGTCAGATGGATAGAAGAGTCTCAGGTGTTGGGCGAAAGTGGGGTCTATTAAAAACTCAACATTTTAATCTCTAGAATTTAACGTACAAGATCTATAACATCTTTGTTGTCTCTGGGATAGTATATTGAGAGTGTGTGTGTTGGAGGGGGTAGTGTTCTTGGTTTTTATTCTTCTCTAAGATTCAGTTCCAAGATTTTTCCATTTGATCTGATTCTTCCCACCCATTGAGGATCTAAAGGAAAGAAAAGAAATAAGCAAGGGTTTTGTTGTTGTTTCTATTTTTCACTTTCATGTAAAATGGTGCTCCTTTTGGAAGAAAACAGGATGGGAGTTGGGTGATCACAGAGAGGGAGATTTTCTAAATAGAATTGGTATGTGATTGGAAATATTTGATATGAGAAGGGAACAAGGAATGGTTAATACTATATTATAATGTGAGATCCCAGTAAGATGTGCTTCAGATATTCTTGAATAGTGGATACAGATGCAAAATTATATTAGCTAAAATAACATAAAGAATATTCGTTCCAATATTTCAAAGATACATTAGTTATAATAGTAATATTATTCTTCTTAGCTACCCTTATTCTCAAGAGTTCATCTTGTTACCATCCATTGTTTCCAAATACCATATAGCATGTTGGGTGCTTTTCTTGGTACTTAACATTCATTACTTTATTTGATCCTTATGTTTTGCTGTAATATTATTGATATCTTGGTTATTCAAATGAAGAAATCAAAAACATGTAGTTGCTTTAATATGGATAGTCTGGGCCACTACTTCCCAATTATTTCACGGAATATTAAGTACTATTAAAATAAAGTGGCAGCTCTAGAAGATGGGGGGAATATTAGGTTAAATAAATATAAGCATGCTTTTTAACTGGTCTTTTTATATTATTAATATGCTAATATTATAACTCTCTACAAGGAGATATAGCATGTAGCACCTCTCAGTTACTGGGCACAGAACTGATTTTTTTCTTAGAGCTTCTCACAGTTTAATTCTAGAAAGAACACATTTTGGGACAACATGTTTCTTTAGGTTAACTTAACCCTGAGGAATGATGTATGTCCATTAACTCTGTTTTCCTGTGGTATTTTTCTCCAAATTTTCTTTTGGGCCTTCTATGTCATATTGCTACAGGCGTTTGATGCTATCTCGTATTTCTGATTTCTCACTACATTCTGGACTTGGATGTACATTTTGATTGATGCACTGTTGTTGTCCATGCAAACATGATTTCACTTTGAACACGATTTCACTTTGATGGATGCCGGGAGTGTTTGTCGTATGAATAGGGCCTGGCCACACAGGATTTTCCTTCATTTGACTTCAACTACACACCATCTCCCCAAATGTCCTGGCTATCCTTTAGGCACTGAATGCTTTATGCTAGTCTTGGTCTCTATGAACCTACCTCTGCTCACCTCAGCTACTCCCAGATTGGTCCATAGCTCTCCCTTTTCATAGGTTCAGCCACACCGCAGTTGGCTGTGCACCAATTCAGAGAATGCTTACTACTCCAAAAACCTCTTTGTCTTCTAGGGCTTAATATGAATCCATTGCCCTAGACATGGGGCCTTTGTGCTCTTTGCTAAGAGTGAGGTCTCCCTACCTGGGCATGGAATCACACAGGACTTGGTTTCTACTGGGCCTAGTCTTTATGTGGTCAGCTAATACTTGTGTCCTGGTCCCATTATTGAGTTTCCATATCATCGCCCAGTCAAAACCCTCGATTCTGCTAAGAGGCCCCATTTGCCTCTTGTCAATGTCCGCAGCAATTAAATATTTAGCTGGTAACCTTAGTTCATGGTCTGAACATCAGCTATGCCCAGACAGATACCTCAGACAATGATTCACTTAGACTTCGAACCATGTCTTCTAGGCATATCTTACCAAAGAGACTCCTTTTTCTTTTTTAACAGATTTTTTTTAAGATTTTATTTATTTATTTATTTAAGAGCGAGCAAGAGAGAGCACAGAGAGAGAAGAAGAGGGAGAAGCAGCCTTGCTGCTGAGCAGGGAGCCTGATGGCGGGGCTCAATCCCAGGACCTTGAGATCATGACCAGAGCTGAAGGCAGACATTTAACCAACTGAGCCACCCAGGCGCCCCACGAAGAGACTCTTCAGTTGTGCCTTGCCTGCTGTTGTTATGCTGACACACTCATGACAACAGCAGAAGCTCCCATTTTATGAATGCTGACTCTATGCCAGGATCATGCCAAGGTCCTTATCAACAGAATTTTATTTAACAGCCTAACAAGAGAAGTATAATCATCCACATTTTTCAGACATGGAAATAAACTCACCAAAAATAGTATCTCTACCATTGGGTAAGGACAAGATTCAAACCCAAGTTTTCATCCTTAAACTTGTACTCCCAATACAACACTACCTTCCCATATATATTTAGGACATTCAATTGATACATTTTACTTGAATTTGGCTGTGTTTTCCTTAATCCAAATTTAAATAGTACTTAATACAGAAAGCAAAGTTACATTGCATCATATTTAATTAATTAATACATTTATTGCTAATCAATCAAATATTTACTGAGGGCTAATTGAATGTTAGACACTATGATGGGTAAAGGCAACGAAAATATTTTTTAAAAGGCATAATCTCGGGGTGCCTGCATGGCTCACTTAGTTAAATGTTCTACTCTTGATTTTGACTCAGGTCATCATCTCAGGGTTGTGAATTGAGCCCTGTGTGGGGCTCTGTGTTGGGTGTGCAGCCTGCTTAAAATTCTCTCTCTCCCTCTCTCTCTTCCCCTTCCCACTCTCTCTTTCTCTCTCTAAAAAAAGTATAATCTTTGATATCGCGGGGCTCATGATTTTAAGGAGATAGAAACATAAACAAGTATGTAGAGAGTATAATGGTGATTATTGTAAGTGGTTCTGTGTTTGATACATAATATTCCAAATCTGTAGAATGAAAAGCAGGACATTGCAAGCATGATTGCCTGGCGTCTCAACTCAATGTATCTAAAAATAATAATAATAATAATACACATGCTTATTATAAGTATGTTCTTATAACTGTTTAGCTAGGTAGTTGCGTGAAATGTTACTTCTCTTGGTATATAGGTGATGGTGCTTCCTTTAGTGAGTCATTTAGAATTCTCTAGATGAGTGAAGACCTGTTGATAATCCAGAAGTGGAAGAATCAGGTTGCTCAAGGGGATCACAGTAGAATACTTCCTTGCAAATTATTTATGCACTAGGCTAGACCCTCCACCAGGAAACAGGAGCTGAGTGTGAAGGCCCTAGGTATCTGCAAGTTTTGAACTAGCAAATGTCGTCATTTAATGCATTGACATTTATCCTTGGAAGGATATAATAAATAAGTAGTTCTATGTTTGGGTGCTGGAGAGGCAAGATGGTGTCCTCGGGCAACATGGCTTACAGCCAGGCTGAGAAAGAAGAACCACAGTCACAGCTGTGCCAAACACTTACAAGAATGTCATTATGTTAGAAATAGGGAATTTGGGGTGTGCATGTTCTTCACTGCATTTTCTAGGATGTATAGAATCAGAAAAATACACTTGTTAATATTATATGCACTTGATATATAATGATTCCTATAATCTGCATTGGTTCTGGTTATTTTTCCATAAAGTATCTGGTCAAAATGTCATTGTGTTTCAGTTATTCTAAGGAGAAATAAGGAGAGGGATTTCTATCCAAGTTTGGACCAGAGAGAAAAAGAAGAGCTTCCCCGCTGAGATAGAAAATGGGCAAAAGACAGGAGAACTTCAATGGGAGAAGTACAAATTTATCATGTCAGAGGCAAGCAGGAGAACAGGGAATATTCTCAGTGATACCAGAACATTCATCTACTCAAAAATCAAGGATTTCAGTAAGAGATATTAGGTCCCTAGAATCCTCTGGTAGACAAAAAGTAGGAAAACCATCCCTGTTTTGCTTGTATTATATCAATCAATCTTATCACTGAGTCTGGGATCCAAAGGTCCCTGGAAGAAGAGACATCATTAACACAGACAACAGTTAAGGGCAATAATTTGTTTGCTATCTGCCTCATCAAGCAAGGTGGTACTAGCCTTTCAGAAATCTTAGGATTCTTTTCAATCCACTCTGTCCTTCTCTCCCTCTGTTCTGACAGGTCATTACTGACATCCTAGAAAGGTATGTTTGGCTTTCTAAATCCTGACATGATAGGACTGCTGGAACTTGGTAGGAGAATAATACTAAGTTTTAGCCAGAAAATAAATTGGTGTATTTATCAAAGATCCTTGTATCATTCTTGCTATTTGCTAAAAGAGAAAGGTAAATGTGTTTGATCATTTATTCATTTTAAACTCTTTATTGAGAACAAACTATAGACAAGCAAAGTAAGCAGGAAAATAATTTTAATATAGGAGTTTTATGCTTTGATAAGCTTAAGACCAGGAAGCTCTAGAAACAGTAGTGACAACATACCCAATACTGGGGGTCAAGGATGGCTTCTTAGAAAAGATGGCATTGACTTGGAGACCTACAGATATGACCTGATTCATGTATTAAACACAGACTGTGGGCTAACCCTGAACTAGCAAGATCCGGAGTCTCTGCTCTAAAGTGTCTTCTCTCTCTTTAAAGATAAAAGCAACTCTAGAAATTAGCATAACCATGAGACAGTAAATAATTATTAGTTTTGATGTGTGATAGAGATAAGTATATATGTGGCCAGAGGAAGGAAAAGGTCTCCATGGTTATCAGTGTGGTCAATTTATAAATGACTCAGTTTGGACACCCACTCTGATACTTTGCCATCTGCTTTAAAAGAATTTCCCTCCCTTATGTAAAATACCTGATCATGAGGTATTGCCTATATTAGAGGGCACTTTTTCTTTCAGGGAAGCCTCGTGTGCTCCTTCTCAGATTGAACTCCAAAGTCACGTTACATTAGATGTTCATGCTGTTTGCCACTTGGCAATTCTAATCTATCAACAGCTGTCTGGGTAGAGCACTTTTGTGCATAGGGCCTTTGGAAGAGTTGGAGCTAAGGAAACTCATCAGCTCCTTTAGAGACAAAAACTCACAAGGCACACACCTAACAGTCCAATCTTTATGGCTGAGCGGTAGACCCACAGTATAATTTCAGGCTTTTTCTTGGCATGTGGAATCTGTTACTCCTGAAACTTCAAAATGTACATATTTTCCCCAAATGAGATGTAATTCTGTTGAGTTAATTATCATACAATTATAGCAATGGAAAAGAAAACCCTAATCAAACCTGAACAGCTTGTCTAACTATTAACCAGGCCATAGTGAACCATTACTTAGCTCTGACTCGCATGATCCATCATAGACTTTTGGCCCTCTGTGAACAAATGCTTAAATGAGTCCACAGTCATTTAAAACTGAGAGGCCTGGCCGCCTGGGATCCTGTGATTGTCTTTAAATTGTTTAGTCATTATATTTTACTGGTGTGAAGTTATGGCAAACTTTTTCCTTCTTTCCGACTTCTCTGTGTGACGGGAAGGAGTAGGCAGAGGATGACATGAGAGGCATAGCTTCTCAGGATTCTGATCTACAAAAGTTTTTTTTGTTTGTTTGTTTTTGTTTTTTAGAGTGAGAGAGCAGGGGTGGGCGGGGCTGGTGGGAGCGGAGGGAGAGAGAGAATCTTAGGCAGGCTCCATGCCCAGTGTGGAGCCTGACACAGGCTCGATCTCAGGACCCTGAGATCATGACCTGAGCTGAAATCAGAGAGTTGGCCACTTAACCAACTGAGCCACCCTGGCATACCAATAGTGACTTCTTTTAAAACATTTCTACTTACATTCTGTTAAACTACTAAAAAATATTAGAAGTCAAATGCTAATGGATAACTTTTCTTGATATGAAGATCCAGAGTTCAAAATTCAGGGTATCTTTTAATATTAATCCAACTTGATCTATCTTCAGGCCAATTTACTGCCAAATACAAAAAGACTTAGATATGGCATAATCAACTTTGGTTTCACAGTCTTAAATACAAGAGGTCAATTCATATTGATATAGGAGTATGGAAGTAGGGTTTGCTCCTGTTGAAAATGCTTACTTTGTTAGAACAGGGAAGGAAAAACAGGGAGGATAAAGCCAATTAGATGGTCTGGTACCACCTTCAAGATTAGGTAATAAGATTGTAGGTTCGGGGGTTCAGTTTCTCCCCAGGCACACTAGAAGCTAGGCATGATACCTAATGACAGCCAACTAGTTATTCATTCTAATCCCTATCCCACTGGACTTTCCCTGTTATCAGCCATAGGGGCCTCCAAACTATCAGCTACTCCAGAAAGGCAGAAACTGGCATTTCCTTTGGGACATATGGTGTCAGGTGCATAGTCGACGTAAAGACTGATTGAATGTGAAGCAGATTCATTTGTCTGGGCTTTGACAGAGTGGGGCCTTTAGAAATGGAGGCAAGTAGCTGATTTTAATTCTGCAAACACAGGCTTAACTATAGCAAGCGAGCTCTTCTATTGACAAAGAAGTCTACATAGCATTTTAGTTTTCCATTGTTTTCTGGTAACTAGGGACTGAGCAAAGGTGGAAGGAAGGAGGTGTGGGGAAAAGACAAAGTGGAGGTGAATCTCTGCTGATGGTGTTCTTGAAGCTGCCACAGCAACCAGCAAGGGAAACCACCTCAAGGGCCCTAACTGTAAATAAATAGTCTGTTCCCATGAAAATATCAGTCTCATAAGGCCAAGATCAGCAATCATATTGTGTCTTCTTTTCCTCCACTCCAGCCTTCTGCTAACAAGAAGAGAAAGGCAAACGTCGTGGGAATAAGACCCAGTTGGGGTAAATATTCCAGGATGCTTTGAATGTCAAGACTTGCCTTCCAAACTTACCTTACTTCCTGTAAGAGTTTTGAAAAACTGAAAATTAGCTTTGGAAGAGATCCCAAATTGAAGTTTGCATGGGGAGAAGATGCCAGTGAGAAGGAAGCATATAAAAAAGGGCCCAGGCCAATGCTAGGAAGTCAAACTAACAAGAAGGTACAGAAAAGGAAATATATTTAACAATTTGTGGAGGCATGTGGTGCCTACAGAAAAGAGGAGGGAGTGGGAGAAAAAGGAAGGAGCAGAAAGGCAAAGAAACCCAGAAGAAGATAAGAAAGTACTGGCCAATGAGAGCAATCTCAGCCTAGGGTAGAATAAGAACGCTCAAGTTTTCCAGGGTTGTGTCAAGAATATTCTACAGAAGCTCTTTGGCATCAGAACTCAGAATGATTTGTCTCATGTTTATAATAGGTGAAATCTACTGAAGCTGATGTATCTATTTCCTGCATGTACCTCATGAAAGCATTTCTCCTGGGAAGTTGACGGGAGAGAGATCTCTTCATAGAAAAATAGGTTGGCTTGGTAGTGGTCCACATAGCTACCTTCTGCTTAAGAAATGAAATGACATTAATTTATGGTTAATAGGCAAAGAGTACATAAAAATGTTTCATCTTCAACATGAAATAGGGCTGGAATGGGGGCAGGGCCACATCTCAGGGTTCTGGAGATTCATTACTGCCTTATTTCTACCACTGTGACCCAGAGGTTTCTTGCCTCTGATAAAAAAAAAGGGGGGGGGGTGTCCAAATTCAGTTTATTTGGATTATGTGTCCTAAAGATATGGGCCAGCATGGATGATAGGAGTTTTAACATTTTTGTGGCTGTTAACAATTTTTTTCCCAACAAAGTCATTGATCAGAATTAAGGAAACTATCCTGGATGAACTGATTCTTTGAAAAGCTGATTCTTTAAAAAGCATGTGATGCCCCTAGGCTAGCAGCCAAATGAGAATTTTTTTTTAATTTTTATTTTATTTTTTCAGTGTTCCAAGATTTATTGTTCATGCACCACACCCAGTGCTCCATGCAGTACGTGCCCTCCTCAATATCCACCACCAGGCTCGCCCAACCCCCCACCTCTTCCCCTCCAAAACCTTCAGTTTGTTTCTCAGAGTCCACAGTCACTCATGTTTGTTTCCCCCTCTGTTTTCTCCCAATTCACCCTTCCTTTCCTTCTCCCAATGTCCTCCATATTTTTCCTTATGCTCCACATGTAAGTGAAACCATATAATTGACTCTCTCTGCTTGACTTATTTCACTCAACATAATCTCTTCCAGTCCTGTTCATGTTGATATAAAAGTTGGGTATTCATCCTTTCTGATGGAGGCATAATGTTCCATTGTATATATAAACCATATCTTCTTTAACCATTCTTATCCATCTTGGTTCTTTCCACAGTTTGGCTGTTGTGGCCATTGCTGCTATGAACATTTTAAATAAGAGAATCAGATTCTGAAAGAGAACGGTACAGTTCTTGGTATAATCTACACCTCCAAAGTGGTTTTGGGTATCTGCTGCTCATTAGATTTCCTTAGTCAATGTTAATTGTCACTTGCTTTAGTAAAGTTTTGCTCTCTGATATTAAACAGCAATAACGACAACACAGAAAATTCCTTTAATACAGGCAGGTAAAAAGCCTTACCCCTTGCCATAGTTTTGCTGTATGGCTCTCAGAATTACTGTGGGAGAGTACATATAATATTCTTGTCTTCCAGAATGTTCCCATATCTCTGGAGGAAGTATGATGATTGGGCCGAACCTTTCCCTCATCCTGAATAAGCCGTGTTTGTCCACTCTCAGTCTAATCTCCTTTAATAACAAAGGATAGTGCCACCAAATAGCTCGACTTCTTCATTTAGATTATGTTAATTTGTGAGATAGTCGTGTATTAAAAGAGTGTTTAAAAAAAGAAAAAAAAAGCCCAAATTGGAGTCATTTGTCCCCTTTTCCCCCACAAGGAAAGCCAACTAAGACTTAATTACAGTTTCAACCTCTCCCAGGAGTGTGACCTTTTAAAAGTCAATCTGAAATTTCCTGATCAGTGCCAGTGAGGTCATCTGCATGATAAAAACCATGATGGTTCCATTCCCATCAAAAAGAAGAGGTCCTGACCTGAAACAATCATTTCTTGTCTTTTGCAAGTAACTTCCTTGTCACGCCCTCTCTCCTATAGAAGCCTTTCATTTTGTACAACTCCTCAGCGCATCTATCTTCTTGCTAGAAGGGAAACTTCCTAGCTCGTGAATCCTTTAAGAAAGCCAAAGAGATCTTCAATTTACCCTGTTGAATTTTGATTTTTTAACGAGAGTAATAACAATAGCTGCCATGAATTGAGTACATATTTTGCCAGACAATAGACTCTTTGCTTTTATCTGTCATCTTGTTTAATCTTCATGGAAACTGTGCAATGTAGTTATTTTACATCCATTTTACAGATGAGGAAGCCTGGAGAGTAAGCACATTTCTTCAAGTTTACACAGCTAGTCAGTAGTAAAACAGGAATTCATATACAAAGAGAGTCTGGCTGTAAAACCTACAAGCAGACCCATGAAAGTACATAACTTCTCTAGGACAGTTGATAAAAGTCTGTGATGGTAGTTCCTAAATAAATGTTTAAAGAATTGAACTGAATTCAAAATGGAATGGAAAGCCATCCATCTCTAGTCCTTATCCCCCAGGTAATATGCTTCTGACACTTTGTGTATCTGTCTTTTAGTCTTACAGCCAACCCGAGGTGTGGATTCTAAAGATGGAAGAGTTATGTTTCATCCCAATTCCTCCATCTGTAGCTGTGTGTCCTTGGAATAAACCTGTCTGAATTTTGGTTCACTCATTTTAAAAATTGAGATAATATTTTCTGTATACAGTTAGAAATGGATTATGTGACATAAACACTGACTGCTTAGTAAACTGGCATAGATTAAATGTCTTAAATACCTTCCCTCTGTAATGCTCATGTGTATGTCCATTTTCTTAACCAGTCTGGAAACTTCCATTCCTGGAGAATAATATCAAAAAGGTCACTCTTTGGTCCTTAAATTCAAATTTTTCCTTTTAATAACACAGAACCATATTATACCTATGTGATAGTTCTACCTTTTCGGTTGATATCTCATAAACATTGGAGGAGTCACCTACTTTTCTTTTTAGTATATCTTGATTCACAGCTAGGAACTGCCAACATCTCAATAAGTAACTACTATCTTCCACAAATGACAGAAGCTTTTTTGGATGTTAACATTGTCTATTGATTGCTGATGCCTCTTTTCCATCAACAGACTTGGGGTCCTGATCAAGAGCGGAGGTGCCAATTGTTAGGCCATTACAGATGACTTTGGATTTCCTTGAGGTCTGTAGGACAGGCCTAATGGGATCTACTGTCATCTCATAGCTAGCATAAGAACTGTTGTGTTTTACTTAATTTGAAGGGACATTTCATAATTCTGGCTAAATTGGAATCATAAATCAGAGGAAATTTAGGAGCAATTTATAGTGATCTTGCCCTCTGGAGGCTTTAGAAGAATAAGTCCTTGCCACAGTTGGTAATGGCTGTTGACAAAGTGCCTTTTAGCTCAAGAAGAAAAGCTACTATTTCAGGAGATGAGAGTTTCTGGGGCCCAATGACATAAATGATCAATTTTTCACAAACTAAAATGTTTTATGATTTAAATGTGTGAGAAATATTAGTGTCCAATGAAGCAGTACGAAATAGAAGTAATTTTAGAAATATTTTAGGAAGACATAATGAGAATGTAGGAAAATGGCTGTACCCAATGTTAGGGTTCTAATATCCAGTTTAGAAGAAAAAAATATTAAATTATTCTGTGCCAGGAACTGTGCTAATTATACATTATATATTATGCTATGTAAATTCTTGTAACAACCTTGAAGATACTATCTAAATTTTAAATCTGTAGTTCAGAAAGATTCAGTAATTGGCCTTGGTACAAATAGCTACTAAACTGCCTGACTTAGACTTTGAACTCAGAATTCATCAGGAAAGAGAATTTCCTTTCTATCTTATACATTTCATTGCTTGTTTCTTGGCTTATAATCTTTCGGTATTCCCCTATTGTATGTTGGCCTCTTTCTGGTGAGACTGGGCCTTCTGTTAATTTGTCTAAGGAAGTCTACCTTTAGTATATCGGGTCAGTATTACCCAAGGAACAGCTAAAGTAGAATCTGACATCAGTAGCACATGAGTGGGACAGATATTTGAGGAGCACATATCAACCAGGGATAATCCATAGGCATCCTTCCAGATGTACATGAGAACTGTGTTCTGTGCTCTGGTTTTGTTCAAGTATCTTCATATATAGAAGAGGGAGATACTCTTGCCAAGTATAAGCTAAGACTTGATCTCAGCAATCATAAGACAATAACTATGTATTTATGGAGCAGCTACTCTTTTTCAGGCGCTATACTAGATGTTTTAGCTCTCTGATCCACTTAATCTTTACGATTTTTATTTTTAAGATACGACGTGCTAAGTTTTAATAGTGAGCACTCAGTGAGATCAAGTCAGTTGTATAGAATCATCCATAAAATGACAGATCTGAGATGTAGCACTTGTCCAAATCCAAGTGTTACAATTGTCCTACTCTAACCTACTCATTGGTTAATTACCAACATTAACCAACTGTGTGCTAGGGCCAGTGCTAGGTATAGGGAATCACAAGTCCTACCCTCAGGGTTTTATGTTTTTCATGTTTTAGTCAATTCTCTCCTTTTACAAAGAAAACTTCATAGCTCCTTGAATGGTATTGAGTCTTTTGTTTTTGTCTTCCTGTGATTTGCCCTGCACTATATTAGGTAAGCAGTAGGCAATCAACAATACTACATAATTGGCTTATTCATCTCAAGACCTTGCTCATCCTACCATCTCCCACTCAGAGAGGTGAATCAAGGCCATTCTACCCTGAATCATGATCCCTCAATGCTTTGGAGAATTCCAACTTTGTAATTCCTTTGCATTAACGCAATTAGTGGAATTCTCTTCTATTAACAGAAATGGAAATGAGAGTGGTTAATGCCTCTCTGATATAATGCCAACTGGGCATGAAAAGAAGCTGGAAACATCAGCAGGAAACAATGTGTCATAATCTCATAGGTCTTTTCCCTCTTGGATTTCAGTACTTTTCTCCTACTGCCAGTTTCTTCTGTACTTTTGCCCAGATCAATAAAGGAAAGCAAAAGAAAATACCTATGAATGAAATTTTAAGTGATGTCATCTCATTTAGCCTCTCTCCCTTCTCTGCACAAGGGGATGGAGTGATTCATGGGCAACCAACTTCCTAGCCTGAGTTACTAGAGATCTCAACCTCTCAAACTTCATCACAAGAACATGGAGAGCTCCCCAGAGATGCCACATACCTGAAAAGATTTGCTTCATGGAAAATGGTGAAGTTTGTCCAAACTTGGCCTTTATTTTAGGGCTTAGAAGAGCATACAGTATGTCTCTGTCTCTCTGTTTCTGTCTCTCTTTCTCTGTTTTGTGTGATATTAGCATGATTTTAGAAAGTGAGTGAAGTTTGTTGACACCAAGAGTCCAAAAGACTATAGTTATTACTAAATTGAACAATTACTTTGATGTGGATACAAATAAACTAATAATGCTGCTCCATTAATTTGTTGATCTATTCAGCAAGCAGTAATTTATGGAGTGACTTCTATGTAAAAGGCATGGCTCTAGATCAAGAAAACACAATGGTGGATTAGTAGATATGACCTCAACCCTAAAAGACTTGACCATCTGGTGAATGAAATAGTCTAAAATAAGAGAATAAGTAATGTCTATACTATATTATTTTATGTTAAATTACAAAAGTTAAGGTTTTGATTTCAAAGCAGTAAATAATATGTCTATCTCCATGAAAATCTTTGAGTTATTTGATCTCTTTTTTCTAATGTCTAAATAGTCTCCAATTTCTTTCATTGTACTCACAAAACACCTTGCATATTGTCCTACACATAGTAGGTATAAATAAATAAGTGTATACTACCACAAAGGACAAATGTTTGCTGAGTACTTGCTATGTGTCAGTCACTGTAAACGTGTTCCATTTTTGTGGCACATTGTGCTTTGAGCCTAATAAAATAAGAGCTAACATTTGTTGGGTTACTTTTATGAGTCAGTGATTTTTATGTAATATTAATTCACTTAATCTTCATAACATCAATGTATTAATCAGTGTTCTCCAGAGAAACAGAACCAATGAGAGAGATACAGTTACAGCTAGGGATTTAGATATAGATATCTATATGAGAAGTCCCACGATCTGCCATTGGCAAACTGGAGAACGAAGAAAGCCAGGGCATAATTCAGTCCAAGTTCAAAAGTCTGAGAATTGGAGGTGCTGATAGCTGAAGTCCTACTGTGAGTCCAAAGGCCTGCTACCAAGATCGCCAGTGTCCAAGGGCAGGACAAAAGTAGATACATCTGCTCAAGCAGAGAGAGTGAATTTGCCTTTCATCTACCTTTAGCTCTACTCAAACCTTCAATAGCTGGTGATGGTGATTCACCCACAAAGGTGAATGTGATCTTTTTTTTTACTCAGTCTACAGATTTACATGGTAATGTCTTCTGGAGACACCCTGACACTCACAGACACACCCAGAAGTAATGTGTTGCCAGCTATCTGGGCATCTCTGAGCCCAATGAAGTTGACACATAAAATTAACCATCACAATTCCTATGAGGTATGATCAGTAATATAAGTTAAGTAATTTTTCCAAGTTCACACAATTGGCAAATATCTGGATGCAGACACGATCCTAGCTGGTCTTACTCCATTATGTGTATTCACAACCACTGTTCTAGTTAGTTCACAGGAACATAGCATAAACATAACATTTGAACATATCAAAATGAATTGCATATATAAAATAAAATATTATTTGGGGAATTTTTTCATTTATAGATATATATTTATACATGCATAATCGTTACAAGTGCTTAGGGTCAAAATATAAGATTTATTTTTCATGTGCATCATGCTCAGAAAAGTTTCAAAAGCACTGTTATTAAATCGTAAGAACCCCCAACACATTAGTGGACAGGAATCTATTTATCCCAGAAATGTCTATTTAAAATCGGCTTTTGGGAGAAAGCAATGCAATTTTAAAAGTGGATGCACTGGGACTGGGAGGTGAGTGGAGTAGGAAGAAGTTGGTAAAAGGGTACAAACTTTCAGTTCTAAAATGGGTAAGATCTGAGGATCTAGTGTATCACATAATGACTATATAGTTGATAACACTGTATTGTATAATTGAAATTTGCTAAGAGAGTAGAATGTAAATGTTCTCACACACAAAAAAGGGTTAATATGTTAGTTGATGGATGTGTTAATTAACTCAGTGGGAGTGATCCTTTCACAATGTATACATATATCAAGTAATCAGTTGTGCACTTCAAATATCTTACGGTTTTATTTGTCAATTATACCTTGATAAAGCTGGAAAATAAAGTAGATGTGTTTTCTGTGGTTCATGAGCTTTTGACGCCAAAGACAGCTGAGTTACCTCCCAAGGCTGCAGCCAAGGAAGATTCTTGACAAGTCTTATGTTCCTCCAATGAAAATGGGAATAAACAGATTTTCTTTGCATGATTATTGTAAAGATTGGATGAGATCAGATTTAAATTGCTCAACATACCACTGACACTTAGCAAATATTGTGAATGGCTTCTCTTTCCCCAATACCTCTTCAATTCATACTCTATAGGCCTTGGATTCCGCTCAAATAAATTCTTAAAAGATTCCATGAGTTGGCTGTGTGACCCCCAGGTGTTTGGCACACTTATCATTTCCAACCATTCGTGTAGGATACAATGACTGAGAAAACAAAGGCCATCTGTTCTTTTATGGGTAAGTAATGAAGTAACTACTCAAGGTAGCCAGGAGCCAGGATCTACAAATATATCCACCCAGGTCTTACTCAAAGAATAAGGCAAAGAACAGGAAACGTCTTGGGTAAAAGTGGACTGGGCTTCTCTAGGTCTCTTCATACCAGAAATGTTTTAGAAACTGATGTGGTAATGACAAGTCACATGTTGGAAGAATTCATGGAGATTCATTGAGCTTAGGGCTCTTTAAAACCAGGAAGATTGTAGAAACTTCCTCCTGGGCTAGAGGCTACAACCCCCCAAGAACTCTGGAACCTGTATTTTTCCAGTTCTGCAAGGACTCTTGCTCTGAAATGAAAAAAAAAACAAAACAAAACAGATGCTCCTTGCAGCTGGTTTCACCTACTAGCTCTTTAATCTATCCTAGAAGAGAGCTCTGTTTCCATAATAGCAATGTGTTCCATCTGGGTATTGTGCAAGATGCTGGCCTGACAGCATTAAATTGCAGGGGAAATACCAGATACCAGTTCTCTTTCTTTACTTCAATGAATTTTCTCTTCTCCTTGCACCCACTCCAAGTTCCTACCACTTGTCCTTACTGCCCCCCACCCCATCACCACCTTTGTAGTTAAGACATGGAAAGAGATGTGTTTCCAACTACTTAGTGCAATCAATCCTCAGCTTTCTTTAAATATTGAAAGACTCTTTTTATGTTGTTTTCTTAGCAACATTTGCTTTTATTTGACTCACTGTTCCAATAATTGGGAACTGGAATCTTTGCTGAGAAGGTATAAGTGAATAGGACTTAACAGTTTCAATTCAGCTAGAGCTATAGGAAACGTATAGGGGTTACAACCCTTGTCAGAGTGAGACACTTGCTTTTATGAAGAGCATATATTTGAACAATTGCAACTAAATACAGTTGTCCTAACCCCTGCGCCCATAAACAATGACTGTAAATGGTAACCTTTAAGAGAGAGAGAAAAAAAGAAAGATTCTTAGATGTGGAGTTGACTAGGTTGAATTGCATTTTTGTACAGGTTTTTCAGATGGATGTTTGTTTGTGTAAAATACTATATATATATATATATATATATATATATATATATATATATATCTTATTTTCTTAAACTCTCTTCCTAGTTTACTCCTAAAATTTACCATGACTAACCTTCAATTTTTATTCATTTCTTTTACTTCACATCTGCTTCCTGATGCCTAGGTTAAGAAAACAAATATTCACCTTCGAGCCATAGGCATCTACAGAAACAAATACCAACTGAAACATGACCAAAAGTCAATTGAAGGAGAAACACAACAGATTGGAATTCCTTGTGGCCCCCCTCCTGGTTTCCTTTCCGGCCCCGGGCAAGTGAGCATGTGCTAATTTGCATGGTTGACTAAATGGCATGCTTAGACCCCAAATTTGCATCTCTGCTTGGGTTCAAAAGTGGGTCCCTGAGCCAGTTTCCCTTAGCTCCTCTGTTATTTCCCACTCATAAGTTAACCCCCTTTGGGAGTGCTGCTCACCAGGGTACATCTTAGTGCAGAGAAGCAATAATTGACTGGGCCCCATTCTTCCTCTAATGTGGGGCACAGCCAGCTGGTACTGATGTGATATAGGGGAGAGGAAGGGATGGGGAAGGGAAGGAGATCATTTCCAAGGCAATCATACAGAGGGCATGGAGTGACTTCCCCCACTCGGTTCCCTTTCGAAGGGAAGAAACTCACTACAGTTTAAGGTCATCCAGGTTTTCATCCTCCTTGTACCCCACTTCACCCCTCATCCTGAAGTCCTGAATGGAGAGGAAAGGTTAAAAACAAACTGAATAGCTTTATGAAACCATACATTTCTCTGTACCTCAATTTCCTTACCTGTGAAATGGCAATCAGATACTTGCCTGGTCTAATACACTGGATTATAAGAAAGGCTTTAATGGTGTTTTAAGGTTATTTAAGGTTCGGGAGTGAAAAGCAAATTTCATCTTATGTACTGTGTGTAGAAATCTTCTGAAGCAAGAGTTCTTGGGAAGAATGCTTAGACCCATCCATAGTAACTGTCAAGGGGTGTGTGTCTCCCTTAGTCTCTTTGACCTTGGTCATTCCTGCCATTTCATTGATGAGAAACTTAAAACCCAGAGAACTGAAGCAACTTATTATGTCAGGCCATCAAAGTGAAGGGTTCTGCAAACAGAAGGCCACACTACACTTACGCAAATAAGGACAGTTTTATTGGGGAGCTATTTCAAGTCTTTGCTTGGAAGAAAATTAAGCTGAGTAAATAATACTTTGATGAGTGTATTAGTTTCGTCACAAGTGTCAGAAATCTAACCCCAGCAAGCTATTGGCAAGGTCATTTATCAATTTATACAATCACGGCAGAGATGAGCCACCAAACAGGGCAAGGAGAGGGATCCAGCCGAGCCTCAGAAATAACCAGAATCAGAGGTGTGAATGCTGTAGACCTTCCCTTCGAGTTTCCCAGCTCTCTCTGTCTGTTTCCACATTACTATTATTATTACTATTGCTATTATTATTTTTATTTTTACTGCGTATTTCCTTTCTGGGGAAGGAAATGGAAAAACAAGAGTCACATTTTCTGCTTTGGCCACAAGAGGGGGACTGTATCACCCTCCCTGTGCTCTGAAATTTAAAGCATCTCCGGAAAGTGCAGGGATTGGTCTAGATTGAGAAAGAGGGTAAGGCTAAGTCAAAGCATGGCACCTCCCATCAGGAACACGAGGAAAGAGTAGGGAAGAAGCTGGTCCCAGGAAATGAGCTTTCCTGGGCAGAAAACTAGTGTGCTGGAATCACTTAAAATGCATATCTAATCCCAGAAGTATAACCAGAGGTCCACTCGGTAACACAGAGCCTTCTCTCATATCATGGATTAAGAAAGATGAATCTGATATTGAGCCACCAATTCCAGCTTTCACACTGTGCTAAGATATTTTTCATTTTTCATATACTATGCTTTCTTAATTCAAGCAAACTTCTTTTGCTGGTGCCCAACTGAAGAACAGAGAAAATGCTGGAGAAAGAGGGGCTTGCTTTGGATCTACCATTATGAATGTAATGTACGAGTTTTGCCCATGCTGCCTTCCTTTTTCAAGAGTCATTGGATTTGGCCCAATATTCATTTAGTGCTCTTACCGGAATCTCCAAGTAACAGGGGCCACCTCGGACCATGCTAACCACAGCGGACTTTACAAAGGTGGGCTGTAAGGTCCAAGGGAGACACCTTAAGTCACTTGTACTCCTCAGTACTCACGGGAATTAAACAAACCGACTAACCAAATGCTAAACGGAAATATAAAAGCCCCTTCAAGGCTCCTGAGTAGCTATGAGGGCAATTGAGGTACTACAAACAAAAAGGCCCAAAGCACCTCTGAAGGCAGTTTTGATGTTCTAGCTAGGGGTTACTGAGATTAAAAATGCAAGGTAGTATCATAATTACGAGGAAGGTATCTCGACCGCCTCTAAAGGATAGCAGTTTATAAATCAGTAAGTCATTGTTATGTTCTTGGAGAAAGGAGGCTTTCCAAATCAAATAAAATATCTCAGAATTTAATTGTATTTTTCTTCTAGTAAATAACCTTCTTTTCTTTCTTTCTTTCTTTTTTTTTTTTGCCTACAGCTATGGCTGAATGCAAATGAAGACGATGTTTTCATATTCATAATGGATTTTAGGTTTAACTATAGCCTAGATTTAACCAGGCCAAGGACTATGGAAGGGGATAACACTTATTTTAAACTTTTGCCAAAGAACTTGTTTTGTTTTCTCCCGAAAATGGAGCTATGCATCCATAACATGGAAGGAAAACAAGACATTCTTGTTGCATGAAATGAGAAGCTCTTTTCTACAAGGAGGTGAAAAGGACCAGTAGGTTGTACAAATATTACTCATTGAGGAGTTAGTATTTAGATGGCACCTTGCTTGTACCAGACAGGATATTTTACAGGATATTTTAAAAATTCTCATGGCAATCCCCCATGCTGGATTTTATATACACATTAGAGATATGAAAACTGAGATTGCATAAAACTGAGATTGCATCATTTAACACATTCAAGGTCACATAGATAGGAATCGGAGTGGCCCGGATCTGTCTGACTGTTGAAACCTATGTATTTCTTGGTGCATCACCTCTACCTCTATTTTGCTTTGGGAATGCTGATTCAGGAACGAATGAAATATGTTCAGCCCTACTGGATGCTATCATGTCTTCAAGCTTCCAAGAGAGATTATTATAGTTGGGGTTAAAAAAAAATCCCTTTTCAGCTTCACATATTTATGAATGTGTCAATGAACACTTTAAGAATGTATCTATCAATATCAAATGTGGTTTTTAGCAGAAACCTTGAAAAAATTGCAGAATTATCCTCTGAAATATTGCTGCTATTATTTTTTAAAATTGCAAGAAAATGTTCTGCCATTTCAGACCATTTATCTCTGTTAACAAGACACTTTTTTAGTTGGATAGATAATGTACACCCATCTGGTCTGCAGCTTCTTCATTTACTGTGGTAATAATAACTAAAGGCATTTCTCCATTGCTTTGGCAATGCCCAGGCCAGTCTTTTGCCTTTCCTGCTGTTGATATGGGATGCAAAAAAAGAAAAAACAAAACAAAACAAAAAATGGTACCTGGTTATAATACACAGACATGCCATTTCAAATGTCATTTCAGTGTCTATGAGGGAACAGGGTTTACAGGTTAACGAAAGCAGAACCTGGTTGAAAACATCCCCAGCTATTCAGGAAAGATAGGGGAAAATGTCTGAAAATATTTGTGTGCTCTTAGCAGGCACCACCCCTGAATAGAAGATTCTTGTATCTTCTATTTCGTGGCGTTCTCCAGTATAAGATCCACACATTTGCAAAAATGTGTGTAATTCAGATTTTTTGCCTGAGTTGTGCAACCACATAGGAGAATTACAAAGAACTGGGTCTACTTTTCCCTTGGCTTTCCCTCTGTTCACAACACAATGAGAAGTGAAGCGTTGAGACAATTTTCTGAATAATTCAAGGTAAAGAAACAGAATTTGCTTTAATCTGTTTGATGTTCAGGGAAGACTGTTCTTCACTATCTGCATAGCTCCCTCATCTCTCTATTTTCCTTTCTGTATTCACAGAGTTGCATGTTGGCATAGATTTTCCTGGGAGTTCTAGAAGGGCTTTTTTGAAAAATAAAGTGTAAGAAAGCATGCCTTTTGATCCAGAAACTGCAAGCTACAATTTCCCCCCTTTCTCTTTTGTTTTCCTCTTCTTGTGCTTGCGCTCTATCCCATCCTTTTCCCTTCTCCTCATTATTCCCAAAGCTGCCTGACCCTCTGTTAATTGGTTTCATTGAATTCAGTCCATCGAAATACACTTGAATTCAGAGAAAATTATGTTTTGTTTCAGTTTGACTGAATTGTTTTCTCTTTAACGAGTTGCTTTTGCTCTGTGGCAATAGAGCTAAGTAGTGTGCTTATTCCAGGACTTTCCTGGCAGGTAAACAGACCTGCCTTCTTCCACTAATCCGGCGGGTAGCGAAATCTCTGCACCCAGCTCAGGCTGGGGTACTAGGAGCTGGAGAACCAACTGGGTATTTTGAAAATGATGCATAACTATCTATCCGCTGAATTCAAGAGGTTGTATAAAAAAAAAACAAACAGGTGAACAAAATTCAACTAGAAGGAATTTTGTCTCAAAGCATTTTACTTGCATAGACAAGGTTACTCAGAGCAGTAAGAGTGACTGCTAAAGGACAGGGTTTTTTTTTTGTTTTTTCTTGTCTGAGGAGCCATTTAAAATAATACCTGTGTGAAAATATGTCATTCTTATATCTTCCTCCAAAATGCTGTTAATTTAATTATTTTTAGATAGTGAGCTAAAGTGTAATTCTTTTTTTAAAAAAAACAGAGCTTTATTAAGGTGTAGTTAACATACAACAGGTGGAACACATTGAAAGTGTGCAATTTTATGAGTTTTGACATATGTAAACTAGTGTCAGTCCTGAAATTCCAAAGCATTGTGGATTTGCTTTAAATTGTCTATGCTTATCCTAATAAGACAAGGCTCTATTTATTTATATAAACTGAATATTATGGTAGAACCTAGAACTGGAAGTAAGCAGATTAGAGAAGATATAATAATGTGCATTCATTTTACAGATAAGGGAACTGAGGATCAAAGAAGTCTCTTCTTCAAGGTTGAAGATGATTTGAGATAAAGCCCAGGCTGGTTTCCTGGTTTTTAGTTCTGTGCAGTTATGTATATCCATCTGTCACTTTCACTCTTAACAGTAGGAAAAAAATATATTTTATATATATGTATTTTATTTATATTATATATGTATACATTAAAAAGGAAGAAAAAACATTTCTCAATTTTATGTTAAAGGCTGATTGGAATGCAAATTTCTTTTTACTAAATTTACTAGGAAGTATACTAGAGAAAACCCTCAAATCCCCCTTTAATTTGCGCACGTGCACGTGTGTATTTCGAAGGATACATTCCAAGGAATGAGGTCATGGGACACCCATACCAGTATTGGCAGGAGCATTAAGAAAGACTTATCAGGTTGGACTTGATTTTTTGTGGTTGTTGTTGTTTTGCTCTTTCATAAACTTGTGCTGATCGAGTTAAAAATACAATATTCTCCAGGAAGCAAGTCAAGACACGAAGCACGACGTGAAGATCCGGCGTCCCTACCTCTCATTTTCATTCTTGTTCTGAGGTGTTACCGGATTTTTTGCCAGGTTTTGCTGTTGATCCTTCCTCTTGGGACAAGGAGCCTGGGCTTGGGAAGTCACCTGAGGTTTTAAAAATCACAATTGGGACCTGGCCCTGCTTAAACTATAAAGTCAGCTCTTAAAAGAAGTATGACAAGGAGCAAGTAAAGATAGGCATGTTAAGTATATTCTTTCTGGTGAAAAATGAGCCCTTATATTTGAATGTCAGCAGTCTGAACAACTGAAGAAGCATCATGTTTGTCTTTAGCTGGAAATTTTCCATCTCAGACATGCAACCAGGAGGCATGGAGTCAGAGGATCAGTATGTCAGAGTGCTATGAACTGATTCCTTTCTATATTGTGTTTTGTTGCACACAAGACAATTTTTTCTGTCTTTAAGTTTTAGCTAAATCTTTATAAAAATTCCTTACAGGCAACCCTGATACAATGTCAAAGCCATGTGAATGCATGGAACCACAGTGAATGCTCAGATGTATTAATGTGAGAAAATAATGATTCAAAGAAGTTTGAGAAAGTATTTGAAGTAAGAGAAAACATATTCAGAGTATGTTTTATAATACCACTGGAGTATGGCATCCTGAACATCTCTGTTCCTAATGTATCATTTTGTGACTTTCCTGTTTGCAGGGACCTTGGCTTCCCTCTTTACTGTTATATCTGCAGCACCTAGTACTTTGCCTGAGTTGGGTCCTTAGTGCTTTTAATTAAATGAATGAATAGTCAGACTAAATAATTTCCAAACCACTCTTAACCCAATGGTGACTTAATTGGAATACTAGTCACTGGTCCTGTTTGGCCTGTGTTCTGTCTCCCACTAGCTTACTTCAAATACTAATTGAATATCATCTATGACCATAGAATGTTCTAGATAGCAGGGTAAGGCCATGCACAAGACTGGCAAGATCCTTGCTTGTTTAGAGTTAGCATCTACTGATGAACAATGATAAGTGAATTTATAAATAATTCCAGACAGCACTATATACAAATTAAAATAGAATAGTAAGATGGAGAGATGGATGGGTCTGTGGATCAGGAGTGAGCAGGGATAGTTGGCCTGAATAAGTCTCATTTGAGTTGACAATGAGAAGAAAGCAACCATGTGAAGCTCCGTGAGGATTGTGCTCCTGCCTGAAGGAATAATAAGCAAAAAGGCTTGAGGTAAGACGACGGCAGAAATATTGAAGAAACAAAGAAAATGTCAATGTAGCTGGAATGGAGTGAGGCATTGAGGAATCATAGGAGGCAAGACTGAAGGGGAAGGCCAAGGGCCAGACCATGGTGGGCCATGGGAGTCTTTTTTTGCTTTTTCTAGCTTTCAGTGAGACTTCTTTCATTAAATACCAGAGCTCCTGATATATATTTTTGAAGTCTACTTATAAAGATAAGATTTTAAGTAAAACACAAGCAAAGCTATTATTTTTAATGCTTCCTAAAGAATTAGGATATTGTGAGATGGATCAAAGAAACTTGTTACTGTTATGTCCATATAACCAGGTGGATATTAAGATCTTCCCTCAATGAGAAAGTATTTGGGGCAGCAAAATCTTAGAGTCAGATATCCCATATTTTAGAGTTTGAGGGTCAAGAGGCAATATTCTGGATATTATGTAGGTATGTCGTAATAACAAATAACATGAAGTTTATCATTTTAACCATTTTGAGTGTACAGTTCCTTATATAGCCATTCATAATGTAACCCTCTAAAAATGTAAAAACCTTCTTAGCTCACGGGCCATGCAAAAACAGGCAGTGGGTCAGAGTTAGCTGTGGGCCCACCTGGCGACACCTGGTTTACAGAACATAAGAAATACTCTTTTTGCAAAAGAATTGAAATTGACGCAAAAAAGTATGATGTGTTTTGAATCCAGATAATTTCTGGTTTAAGCTGTAAAATGAAAAACAATGAGATGGTCCTTTTTTTTGGAACAGATCCTATCAGTTTTGTATGTGCCAGTTTAATAAGTATTGTTTGATGAAGTTCACAGCATCAATATTGACAGGTAGGGTTGATGCCTGTGATTGATTCCATTTTATGTGTTCCCTTGGCTTGGTTACAGGGCTCAGTTGTTTGGTCAAACACTCATTTAAATGTTGCTGTGGAGATACTCTGCAGATGTGATTGACATCTCCTATCAGAGGGAGCAGCCATAATGTGAGTGGGCCTTGTCCAGTCCATTGAAGGCAATAGAGCAAAAAGAAGTTTCCCAGACAGAAAGAATTTTACTTCAAAGCCTGCCTGAGTGTCCAGCCTGCTAACCTGCCCTGACGTCACACTTGCCTGCAAATCCCCCACCCAGTTATGTGAGCCAATTCCTTAAAAGAAATTATATAGATACATGACGTATTCATATATATAAGCCTACATACGATATATGAATCATGTTTATTTTACATAATAAATGGTGCGTATTTTATATAAGGATGTATAATATGTATATTTGTTTTGTTTATTTCTCTGGTGAACTCTGGCCGATACAATGCCCTTAGTGTGTTTTGAGTCTGAGAAGATTAAAAGTTGCTGCGAATTTTCGCCCAAGTTCCTGTGAGTTTTTGGTTTCCAAGTTTTAGCTTTATCATCAAAGATAACATAAATACGGTCTGGAGGTTATAAAAGCCTCTAGTACTGAATTCAGAAAGTGCCCCCCAAATTTGGAGAGTGACAACCCTGAGAATTTTTTTTCCCCCAAACCTGACAAGCCACATGTCTGCGAAAAGCCCTCAGTCTACAAACAGAATGTACAAGTGTTCAGTGATTGGATTCACTCTACAGCTAAGTCTCTATTTGCATATTTTCTCTGTTGGCCTTGTAAATAATCCGAATAAATTCTCCCAGTATACTTTATGGGAGCTCCTACTCTCAATTAGTAATAGAATGCCATAAAGTGGCTAGATCTGTTACAGAGAGAACTGTTCTCTCCTCATTAACTCATCGCTTCAGAGAACTCAGTGCCTAAGGGAACCCTCATCTTGTACAGGGTTTCAGGCTGTGTGATTTTTTTTTTCCCCAAGAATTGAATGATTGTGCTATTGGGGAAATAGCATCATCTGTGACAGATAACTTCTTTATGGGGGAAGATGAGTAACAGTGACTGTAACACTGATATCGTACTTAAAAACCTAAGGGGGTAGAAAGGTGAGTGGGTAGCGCCCAACACCTGTCCATAAAGCTGATGATTCCTCACACCCAGATAATTTCGTGGGAATAATACATTCATTGTGTCATGGCCGCCGAATCTTCTCAAGTTTAATAGCTGCTGCAGACCCATGGTGCAGGAGAAGCCTCTGAATTAAGATGATTCAGTAGGTTCCAATTCATCCTAAATAAGTGGCTGTCTAGATAAATGAAGTTCATCAAATTGCAATGAATACCATATAACAACCTTGCTGGGATTGCATGCCCCTGGGGACACGGACCGTGTCTAACTGTGGGCTCTGCAGCAACTCCTGTGCCAGTGCTTTGCAGTCCGTGTTCAATAATAACAATATGACAGTGCATTTGCCCTGAGTCATTTTATTTTTTATCAGCAGAGTTAATGCTTTAACTACATCAATTACGTCACTTAAATTCAACCAGTTAGTGAAACGCCCTTATGGAATGCAGCCTTGGAAACATTTTTTTTAAAGTACAACAGAACAAAACAAAACAATTAGTATAAATTATATCTTATTTAACTTATTAAAAAAAAGACAACCCTGATTCAGGTTTTATTTTAATTAACGATCTATATTGATGAGGTTGCCTCAGCCAGGCAAGGTTCTTTTTGCTTAGTAACTTTTCTCTAACACACTGGGGATACCAGGCTGATGACGGTGTGGTAAGAGGAGCTGAGCCCTTGGAAAGTGACCCTGGGTGCTCACTTTGGAATACTTGGACACTGAGCTATTGGGGCCCGAAGTTGGGGCAGGCGGGTGGACCGTGCTCAAGTTTACCTTTCGTGGGCCAGGCCTTCCTTCCATTTAGTAGGGGAACTGCATGTTCTCATGATGCAAGAGACTCCAGGGGCAGATGATGCTTATAAGCAGCTGGTAACCCCATTCAGACCATCTGCTGGCAGGATGCCTGTGCATTCTCCATAGATGGGACTGCTTCTCATTTTTGCTATAACAATAGCGAGTGGAGCGCGGCATGGTCCCTTCTCTGGAAGGCAGATCTGTACAGTATGCACAGCCACATCCTGGTTCTGACCTAACTCTGTGGGATGATGGGAGGATCAGGTAGACTCTTGTCAGCCCTGTCTGGGCTAACCCTTGGCTGATGTAAAGTTTCCCCATTCTTCAAATACGACTGTTCCTTAATCTCTGTAGCATAACATTATGGAATCCATTGTGACTTTCATTGGCAAGATGGGGCTGACCCATGTGAATTCATCTTGAGCCACACACAGACTACACTGCCTTTTGATGCTTTATTCCTAGGAATTGTTTCTGTTCCCATAGCCCAGCAATTTCATTTCTTTGAGATGAAATGTGCCCTTGGTGCCAGCTGGGGTTAACTCCTTAGTATAATGGTTTCCTACAGAGCAACATGTTGCTTTGCCACTTAGAGTTGAGGAAGAAAATGGCCATCCCAAGCATTCCTTCTAGAACTTTCTTCACTGTGCTTCACTATCGACATGGGGCATGGCTCTACTGCAGTTTCTTCCTCCATCGGTATTCCTACTGTGACAAGCCTGTGCAAACTCCTTTTATTTTGTTGCTATGGGGCTACTCCTGGGCCCCAAAACATAGGACCAAAACTGTGTTTTCTCTCTTGATATATCCAACAGAAAAATGGAGTTTGAAAAGGGTAATGTATTCCCTTCAGAGCCCAGATCATAACATTAATATATATTTACATTATGTAAATGCTTTTGTAGTGTGAAGGAAAAAATAATGGTTTGGGGATTTAAGTATGAGATGTAAACCCCCCTCCACTACTTGGTAAATCCATCTTTCTGCCTCTCAGTTTTCAGACCCATGTAGAGTGTAGCAAGAAGTTAAGAGAGTGGGGACTGACTGCCAATCGATCTCTCCTGGCGGGTTTGTGTAAGAAGCAAATAAGTTGCTATACTGAGAATACCTTATAAAATTGAGTTGGGTTACAGAAGGGTTTCTTAGTAGGTGGTCTCTTAGGTAAAGGGAGGAAGAATATCACCCCCATTAAAGATATACAGTAACTAAAGCATAGAAAAGTGAAGAACTTGAGCAAAGTCATGGCTAGTGAGTGACAGCTGGAACTACAACCCCGAGTTTCCATCTTTGCTTTCCATTGTTTCCCCAATGCACTTCCTTTTCATTTCTCTCAGGAAGACTGAGAATGTGGTATGACTCTTGATTAGAAGAAAACACAAAACTTGGAACTACTGAGATCTTCAGGTTCTGAGAATTACTCACTGGTTGGTCACATCCCACCACAGGGAGTGACCAGAGTTCAGTTGTCTTCACTTAATCATTTTATTTAAACAAGACAAGTTCCTTCCTAGCTCAAAAAAATTTTTAATGCTCTTTACCACTTATAATCTCTTGCAATCAATAACATTCATTTATTCATTTATGTAACAGATATTTACTGAGTGCCTTGTCTGTGCCAAACATTGTTCTAGGCACTAAGGATATATCTGCATACAAAATAAGATGCTTTCCTTCTTAAGGCTTATATGCAAGTGAGGAGAGATAGTATAAGATGGTGATAAAGACTAAAAGAAGTAAACTAAGGAAGGGGATGGGAAGGGTTAAGTTTGGAGCTACAATTTGAATGAGATGGTCTAGTACAGATGACTAGTTCTCTGTGTTCCCTGGTATCTGAGAAGACTTTCCATTCCCTTGCAGTTAGACTGGCCCACATCACTTGTTTGGACCAATGGGTTGGTGGTAAAAGTGATGTGGTTATTTCCACTAAGGCATTTCAGAAAGGCTGCACATTCTCCATTGGCCATTCTTCCTCTGCCATTAAGGTCATGGGAGGCTCCATACTCCAGATAATGCTAGTAAAAGATGGCAGGATCTTCATTGACCTGGCTCTGTCAGTGATTTCGTGGGGTACACACCACCTGACCAATCCACTTTAGACACATAATGTGTTGAAGAAATACGTGTTTGTTTTGGTAAGCCAATGATACAGTGTTGGTTTGTTAGCCATCCATATTACCTTCTTGTCCTCACTAATACAGTTGGTTACACAAGAACTCTCTGAAAAGACTGACTTTTGAGTTACTATCTAAATGAGATAAGAAAGTAAGCAGATTTTTCACCTTCAGTTTTTGGTTTTAAAAATGATCCTTCATCACTATTTGCTTGATGTCACAGAGTCTTAAAACTCCATCAGTATAGGGCTGCATTTTTTTTAAATTGAATTTCCAACACTGTAGAAATTCAATACATCTTTGAAAAATGAATAAATGAATGAAAAAATATATAAATGACTGAATGAATTGCACAAAAATTGTTAGAACACAAAAAAGATAACTATTATTATTATTGCATTTAACATTTAATCACTTTTTTTGTCCTTGTATATCTTGTTCTTCAAATAAAACTGGTAATAGATATTTATTTAATTAGGCTCTTTTGATTGACAGTGATGTTAATTATAAGATACATTTGGACATAAGGGAAACAAGAGTTATAGTGGAGCTGAGGGGCTGCTTATATGTCAGTTTTATGACTACTGAGGCATAGTTGATGAAAGCTAATAATATCTAATATTTATGTATTGAGAAATGACTAAGTACCAGTAATGCACTAAGCCTTTACATGTATTTAATCCTCATAATGGCTCTAAAGATAGGTCCTATGTTTCCCTGTGTTATAGAAGAAGAAACTGAGGTAGTAGGGAGATTGAATAACTTGCCCAAATTCCCTCAGCTAGTTAGTGACAGAGCCGGGACTTGAGCCCAGCCACTCTGATCCCAGAGCTGATTTCTACCCTACAGCCTCCTCCTATACCATCCTGCCTCTAGATGATCTGCAAGAAGTTGCAAGGTCCTTAGCAGAAAGGTTCATTGATCTCAAACTTATGCTTTGCCATTCATGTAATTCAGCAATTCCGAATACATTAGTTTCTCTCTGGATTTTTCTGCTTCTCTCACTATAAACACATTTATTCTTTCTGTCTATAAATCTGTCTGAATTTTGCAACTTGGCCTGTAGTCTCTTTTTTGATAACCTCTATGACCCTTCATGCTTTGGTCCTATATCACGGCTTCTCTCTATAAATCCTTTCAGTTTCAATCTTTGTTACTGACTCCCTGATTCTTTGAGAACTCAATCAAGCAAGAGTCCATTAAGCTCTTGGAAGCAGGTCATATTTAGGCACCATGCCAGGTTGTAATTTCTTGCTTGCCTCATGAATCACCTGTATTAGGCCTAGCTACCAATGGTGTGATCATCGGTGACCAAGGAAACTAAGCCTTATGGTAGAAACGATGTTATCTAAGGATTTTCAGAGTTAAGGGCTTGACTGTAGCTGTTTACTTAGAAATGTTTATGGGGATTGCAGGAATCTCAATTAAAATATGGACCATGATTACCTAGACATCACATAAGACACTTAGATGCATTGGATAATATAATTATGATGCTTCCATTATTTCTGTTCCACAGTGGCAGACTGAATCTCTAAACTTGCCCAATGGCCCATGGCTAGAAAAGAGAAGAGCCAGTGTTCAGACTCCCTTGACATTTTTACTACACTGAACCAGAAGGTTTCTTTGCACATGTTTATTTTATTTAAAAATCTTCGCTCCCTTTCTACCTGAAATAAATAGAACACTTGAAAGTCACTACTGTCAATATTAGAGACATGTCGAATGCTGTCACTTAGCCAGAAAGCTCCTTCGGAGTAACTTTGTAATATTATACAACATGACAAGCTCTTATCCATGGTGGCAACATTAAAGCCAGGCGCATGTGGCTTGTGCAAAACCCCAAAGCCATTAGTTGAAATCCCGGGACCAGAAGGCTGAAGAACTGAACCACTGAACCCAATACAGTCTCAGCCCTGGAGAGCAGAGGCCACTCTGAACGGTTAGGTTATTTTCATTCAAGATGAAATGTGTGCCAACATTTAGCTTTCTGTTCTGGAGCTAGCTGGGCACGTTATCTTCTCAGTGTGGATTGGATGAGGGAAGTGAGAAGCAAACAGCAAATTCTTGGCAGCCAAAGACAGGCAGGCTGGGAGAGAGGAAGGGAGAAAAGCTGTCAGGGGACTGTGGAGGAGTCATTTGACTCTTGCGACGTTTTTGCCATTTTTCTTCAGTTATCAGCCTGCTGTTCACAGTTTTCATATTTTCTTAATAAACAAAATGTGAGGGAGAATCATGATAATGAAGAGGTCATCTAATTTTCTACCTTTATTCAGACCGTCGGTGTTATAGCCAGTTTTTTAGCAGTTATGATATTTCCAAGAACAGGAATGTCCAAATTAGAAAAAAACCCACCTCATTTAAATAACATAGATGATTAAAAATAATTAGTATCTCGAAGACCCCAAGTTAGCATAGACTTAAAGTAAGGTGGGCTACATTTACTTCTCTATGTTTACTTTCCTCACAAAGTAGTGTTGGCTTAACCTCACAGTTGATTTTCTTTCTGTTTACAATATGGCAGCCAGTAGTGTCCAGACTACATGTTTCCTGGTTCCAGAATAGAGAATACTACTCTCAGTAGTTCTCCCAGAAAAGCAAAGGAGATTCTCTTCCAAAGGCCCCAGCCCAGATATTCTCTGGTCTCGTTTTCTTACCTTGAGTCACATGTCCAGTCTCAATCCAATTACTATGGCCAAGTGAGTGGGTTTTGCTGATTAGCTTAGGTTAATTGAGAATCACCCTTGAAGCTGAGAATGAAACCATTTCATTCAAACTGCAGGCTAACAGTAGAGAGAAGGGTAATTTTCCAGAAATCCTATGTGCTGCTAGGGGAGGAAATATACTCGAGGTAGCCATAACAGATCCCGGGAGGCCCTTATCAAATCTCAGATGGACCCTTGCAAGTCTTCTCATTCAGCTTCTTGTCCCTAGTTTTGTTCCTTTGGTCCATCTTTGGTACTGCCCCTGAGGACAATCAAATAAAATGTAAACAGCTCACATGACATACCAGATCCTTTATGAACCTTCTAGATTCTCTTCTAGCCACACCCCACTATGAATTGGGTAAAGTTCCCTAAATATCTTTCCAACATCCTCCAGCTTACTAACAGTGTTTCTTTAAAGTTCAGCTCAACCATTTCCCATGAAGGCCCTTTCCTGACCTTACTATCTTGGGTTAGTTTCTCCTACCCTGTTCTTTCAAGGCAAATCTGAGTTTACCCTCCGTCACAGAAACATCCTACACTATTGATTTGCTTATTTTTTCTTTCCCTCTTAAGAATGTGAGTTTCCCAGAGGAAAGATCCACAGTTGTGTATCCTTAGATCCTGGGACCTCACATAGTGTTCTGTAAGCACTGCCACTTAATGTATTTTTACTGAGACCTTATTATTTGCTTATAAACTCTACTAGCTAGAGCCAGCTGGAAACAAATTCAATCCTGGTCCATACTGTCTTAGAGCCCATTCAATGAAAGAATAAATAAAGCATAAGTAACAAAATGTGAGAAGGAATAGGCATCTTTTAGCATCCAAGAAGTATATTGAGGAAAGCATGAAACTCATCTCCCTCTATGGGAACTAATTCTCTCTCACTCTCACTCTCTGAACTACATTTTCATCACCTATAAAATAAAGAGCTCTTTGAGGTGTCTGGCTGGGTCTTGATCTAGGGGTCATGAGTTCAAGCCCCATGTTGGGTGTAGAGATTACTTAAATAAATACACTTAAAAAAATAAATAAGAAGCTCTCCAATGCTTAACATTTTTTCTTAAAGTTAATTATATTTTTAACTACATTCTACCTAATTTTCCTTCATCTTCCTAAAAAAAAAAAATAGAGGGAGGAAGGGAGTTGGTTGTTTTTACCCTAAGATATTTGTGGGTATATCTGGAGGAACAGCAATCATATGACTATCTAGTTGCCATTACTTTAAGCAAGTAAGTGCTCAACAGTGGATAGCCCCTCCCTGGAATACTGGCTGATTTTCTTGGGTGATAATCGAGAATCATACTTAATACCAACTACTGATGTCAAGGCCAGAAAAAAAAAGAATATTACATTAAGTGGAAATTTAGTGAATTTACTACCAATCTAAATCTCACCTTGCTCTTTTGCCAATGCTTTATTTCAACTTACTGCCAAATAAACTTGCACCTGATTTTTAACTAATATTTAATGTTGGATAGCTCTAGGGACATAATTTGCACTAGTAGCAAAGATACATTAAACTTATTAATTAAAAACCAGCTTATAATTAAGAAAACAAGTGAACAAAGGACATTTTTGTGATGCAGTAGCCTCAATTTATTGTCATTCCCCCCCTTTTTTATGCTCACTTGCTAATTCTCAGAATTCAATAATCTGCTGGGTATCTCAGTCATTAGTATGAATTAGCAACACTCTATCATAACTCACTGAAATTCACCAGAGACAGAGTTTTGATAAATGGTAAAAGTTTTCACAGAGATCAGTATGCTGAGCCAATTTATAGGAAAACAAGGTCCCTTTGGTAACTATCCCTATCCTTTTCCCTATCCTGCATTCCCTGTCATCTTATAAAATAAAAAGATAAAATAAAAGAAATCCTTAAAAAAATCACTAAATCTGAAACTAGGTTTTAATAAACAACATTAATAAAGAGTTTGTATGATGAGAGTAAGGACTTCTAATCAATCCAGACAGATAAGATCACAGTCCTAATTGCATTGGCTGTTATTTCCTTTTCATTTACTTGTACCAAATGGAAAATAAAGTCTTGAGATGTCTACAAATGGAAATTAAAATAATGGTTTTCAGTGATAATTTGATAGGAAGTAATTGGCCACCTGAAGAGAAAAACCCTCATCGTGGAAATAATTACAAATAATTGGTTACTAGAAGATTGGACTATATTTGATACAATCAGTACAATAAATACTCTTAACTAAAGATGCCAACATGGAGGTTGAGGGGTGGTGTTAGCAACCATGTAAATTGGAGACAATAAAACACTTTGTAGACTGACTAGTCTCTGCCCACCTTTGGCCCATGGATATGATTTATTTGGCCAACAAAATTATTTCAAACTGTATTTTAATTAGCTATCAATACTTAAAGATGGAGATTTTGTACCAAAAAAAAAATAAAGATTTTTAGATTTTCTTTTGAAAGAAAAATTGAAATATCAGACAACACTGGGCTTTTATTGCCACAATTGTAGCAATCCTGTGGGACTGGAATAGATCCTGGAGCCCCACCGGAGGCCCATCAGATCCACCTCATGCAGATAAAAGCCCACCTAGTCCTTGAAGACGCTTGAGTTTGTGACTCTAGATCTGAATAACATCTTGTATTTATATAAAACTTCTCAGTTTTATAGTGTATTCACTTTTCTTGATCCATACAATAACTTATGGAATAAATACAGTTTATAGAAAAATAAACTGAAGCTTTGTTTAAGAGGCTCACCCAGGGACACAGGCAGAAGCTGAAGAAGCCAGAACATGAGTCCAAGTCTTTTGGCTTTTCTAACATTTCTACTGAGCCCTGCTAACTCTTGTCCAAGATCAATTATTAAACTCTTCATTGAGTAATGAACCCACTCAGATGAAATAAACATCCTCTATTTGGAGCCTAAAATGCTAGCATTGCTATCTTACATGAAACAATTTGTTTTATGTGAGAAATACTAAATGGCTGAGAAACAGGATATGGTTTCAAAATCTGACCCACAGAAAAATTTCTAGATGGAAAAATAGCCAATTTCAAATTCCCACACCTAAAATTGAGCCTATGTGTTTTTTCACATGGTAGAATATATATGTTTCTCACTAGGTACTTGATTTTTTTCCAACTTATGACATTTTACTTTGATTTGTTTTTTGGGGAGCTCAGAACCTTGAGCAAGTTGAGTACGTAATGTTCTAAGTAGAGCCTCCTATAAATAAAAGCATGTGAATATTACATAAATAGTAATTTAGAATCTTCAGAAACTTCTGAGCACATTCTTAGCAAAAATGATTGACTAGAAGGAAATGTGTTGAACCATTTACTTGTAGGTAGGTTTTTTAGAATCTTTTCAGGGTCTGGTGTACCACATGTTCAGGGAAAAATAATTCAACTGTACTAGATAGAAAGAAATACAAATTTATAATATGAAATTTCAACAAAATAACAATGTTATATTATTAATTTCCTACTAAATAGGCAGAAAATTTTAAATCATCATACCTATTGTGTCCAAAATTTTGTAGAAACTGGTATCTTTATACATGTTGGCATAAAACTAATTCGTCTGGAGGGGAAATAGTACTTATATCAAAATTCTTTAAGATGTAGCAATAGTTGAAACTGGTGATAAAATTACATAATTTAGAATTCATCATTTGGAAGTCATTAAGGGTGAACACAAATATTTATTTATAAGAACAGCAATCATCACATTGTATTGTATTATTAAGATAATAATAGAATTGGAATCAAATTAAATTCTTTAGTGTATCAGATCAATTATCAAGTATCCATCCACTTGAATTGCCATGCAGTCAGTGTTATTATAGGAGAATATTTAATGATACAAAAATATGTTCCAGGGTGCCTGGGTGGCTCAGTTGGTTAAGCGACTGCCTTCGGCTCAGGTCATGATCCTGGACTCCCAGGATCGAGTCCCATATCGGACTCCCGGCTCTGCAGGAAGTCTGCTTCTCCCTCTGACCTTCTCCCCTCTCATTCTCAGTCTCTCTCTCTCTAATAAATAAATAAAAATAAAAATAAATAAAAATAAAATTATGTTCCAAGTGTAAGTAAAGAAAACGTTTCTGAAGATAGAACATATGATCCCATTTCTGTCCCCACAAACACCTAAAGTTAGAAATGGATAGTAGGATACATTTGAAGATGTCAACCATGCCTATCTGGGTGATGGTAATGTGGATTATTTGTATGTGTGTGTTTTTATATTTTTTTTCAAAATTTGTTTCAAAAAATGTATATAACTTATATAATTAATAAAAATAGAATTGGGCATTTAAAAAACTACCTGAATATTATTGTTTCTTGATAAATTCAATAAATCCCACTTGAAGGGCACAATCCTATATTATGTTGATTCAAAATTATCAGGGATTATTTTAAGGCAAGCTCCTATCACAGCTTGCTTGGATCACTGTTTTATATTCCTAACTGGCCATGTCATTCCACTGCTTAAAACTCTTCCATGGCTTTCCAGTGTATTCAAAATAAAATCCAACTTGTTTACACAACTCCATTAGACCTGGTCCCTTGTCTGACTCTTTCATCTTATCTCACATCACCTTCTTTCCTTCCAATCACAATCACATTGTTTCTCCAACAAGCTAAAAATCTTTGTGCCTTAGGGACATTGCACCTGCTGTTCCTCTCTGGAATGTTTTCTCCTTTCTCTCCCTACCCTAGGCTCTTTGCATGACTGACTCTTTCTCACTTTCCACATCTCAGCTCGACTGTTACTTCCTGAAAAAGTAGTCATCTTCTGATGAAAACTCTCTGTGGAATCAACATGTCTTACAGTCTTTTCACTACATCAAATTTTCTCGTTTTAGTTACTGTTTATAGTTATTTAATACTGATTATTTCTGTAATACTGGTTTCTTTCACTCAGAAAGTAAGTGTAAGCAGAGACCTGCTTGGTTCATTCACTATTACATTCCCTAGCAAAAGAAACGTACTTTGTATGTCGAAGGTGTTTAATAACCTCAAGAAAAGTTTGCCTTTGGGAATAGGAGAGTTTCTGTGAAGTGACACATCCATATCCTTGGAAAGAACAGAAACTGAAAGATGGTTCCAGATCCAGAGTGAGGACTTCAAAAGCTGGAATTGGGGACGTCTCCCCTTTGCCCAGGAGGTAAGGTTGTCACTCATTCCCCTCTTCTCAGTTCATCTCTATACCGATATCTATTTTTTATGCAACTTTATGCAGCTTGAGTTCCTGACCCTCTACTAGTTCTATATATTTTCCTTCCTTCAGAGTTTCTGCTGACTCATTTCTCATAATTTTGATTTGCATATAACTCTTCACAGTTAGAGATTGCTCTAAAGCCAAATGGCCATATCACTATTTTGCTGCTTCTTTCACATATTTTAAAATACCTTTATTAACACCAGTATTAATTCCAGTATTTTAATAATAATTGAAATGTAATTGCTATCAGCTTCTACCTAGTACAACCAACATGAATATAATGCAAGCCACAAATATAATTTTAAGTTTTCTAGTGGCCATATTTAAAAGAATAAAGGAAAACATGTGAAATTAATATCAATACTGTATTTTATTTATACGTATATATATTTAAAGATTTTATTTATTTATTTGTCAGAGAGAGAGAGAGAGCACAAGCAGGCAGGGAGGCAGGCAGAGGCAGAGAGAGAAGCACACTCCCTGCTGAGCAAGGAGCCCAACATAAGACTCGATCCCAGGACCTTGGGACCATGACCTGAGCCAAAGGCAGCCGCTTAACTGACTGAGCCACCCAGCCGTCCCATTACTATATTTTATTTAAACAAATATCGCAAAATATTTTTTCAGCAGGTAATCAATATAAAGGTATTGAGGTATCTTTTATTCTTTTATTTGTACTAAGTTCTTGAAATCCAGTATGACTTTACACTGATGGCAGATCTTGCTTTCGATTAACCACATTTCAAGTTCTTGATAGCCATATATGGTTGGAGGCTACTGCATTGAGCGATGATGGTTCTACTTTGTATCAGATTCTGTTCTACCTGAGGGAAGACTAAGGTTATTCTGGCCTTTTGACTACAGTATCCCTAAGGAAGGTGATTGAGAAATATGGCCGTCATTAAGATAAATAACAGTGTTCATAGTGTTGAAAGAATGGCAGTGAAGAGATTCTAAGAAATGGATTTGGTCTTATGAAGATAAAGGAGGAAAAAAAGAGGGAACCAAGTACCAGGAGCAGAGAGATAGTCAAGCTTTAGGGAAGTAGCTAGAAAATGGGACTGAGAGAGGTTCACCACCTTTTCCCTGTCTTCTTTCTCTCCATTCCTTTACCTCACTCTCCTACTATTTTCCATAAGACACCTGCTACCATTCTAAGCCAACCCTATCAGGGCCTCCAGAATTTATTATGAACCCAAAAAGATCCTGGTGTGTATGAAAATGATTAATAAACATGAAGAAAGATGTTTACCTCAGAAAGAAGAATAAAAAATATTAACAAAAAATATTAACAAAATGCCTGGGAAGAATTTTAAATAAGAGAGGAATATAGCTAGAACACTTTCAGAGTACCACTTGGTTCCATTAACCTCTTTGTGTACCTCTCAAGTTTTAAATGATTCAGATTTCAGATTTTTTTTTAATGGTGAAACAATGGTATCATAGAAAAAAAAGATAAGCGTTTTAGTATTCAAAAGTATCACGATGCATTCAAATGTGGGCTAGTAAAACTGACATACCACCACTAATCTCAGCTGACCTCTTGTCTCAACTCTTATTCCCACTGTTCAAAGACAAATTGTCTCTGCACTTTTCCACTCAAAGTCCTTAATGAAAAAAACTTATTGTCCCACTTTTCACATTTGGCCAAATCGTCACTTGGTGGCCTATTTCCAGATGGACAATTCCTGAGTCAGGTTCAACCAGATATGGTCAAGAGAAACAATGTGACCCCCATAGACCTGTGGACAAGTACTCATAGTAAATAATATATTTTTTGGCATGTCAGTACACAGGGCAATGTGAGTGGTCAACAGCTTAGCTTTCTTCAAGGCAATACAGATTAGTAGATGACACCATGGGCTGGGGTGGAGGGAGCAGGGAGAGTCAGACTTCCTAGGCCCAAATATTGATGCCACTGAAAACCAGCTGAATGTACTTAAACAACTTGCTTGATCTCTCCACAAATCTCCCATCTATATCACAGAGGTACTAATAATATCTATCTCTTGAGTGTTATGAGGACTGAGAAAATATATGAAAGCTACTTGAATAGAGCTTAATATGTAGGCTAGTGTTATATAGTATTACTTTTTCTTCTTTCATTTATGCAGAGCTAACCATATAACCTTGGCACATTGTGCTTTGTTAATATTCCCAGTAACTATAAAATGAGTATTGTGATCATCATACCACCTACGAGGCAACCTGGGCTAAGGAAGTTTAAGCAACCTGCTTAAAACAACACAGTTATCTGAAATGGAGGCTGACTAATTTCAAAGGACGTTTCCTGTTCCTGTTTTTCTAGAAGTATTACTCTCCCAAGAAAGCATATATAGTACAAAAGCTGAATGTTAAGAGTCACCATACTTTAGGGAATTGTATTTCAATGGTATGGGTTGATTATCCCAGAATACACCCTCAGCATCTTATTTGGTTTCCATGAGGCCCCAATTCTAGCTCCATGTCCTAGTCATTTGTATGCTTAGGCTGCCAAAATGCAAGACCTATCACTGATGCTCCTGTACAGTTGGTCCCACTGCCATCAAGCCATCACTGATGTGTTGAAAAGGTGTGTTCCAGTTTGCTTTGCAGAGAATGAACTGATGCCTCTTTGGGCCAAGACTGGGCACACTGCTCGAATAACATGGCTGTGGAACCCAATCAAAAAGACCAAGCTCTCACCCCAGGGACCAGGGCAATGGAAGAGCCGGCAGCTTTCCAGCCGTTCTCTGTCTGTGTTGTAGTCTTGAAATGGTTTGCATGACGGTGCAGCTTGACCGGAAGCCTCCTGGATTTGCAAAATATTTTCTGTCGTGCTTTGGCTTTTTAAAAAGAGGGCCAAGCTTTGAACTGTTCCCCCAAAGATAGTTTTTGCCTTTGGAGCTTTGAGAAATAAAACACACACCTGTGTAGAAAAGTGTGAGTATCACATTTAAGGGTAGAGCCATTATAAACGTTGGTGCTGTTAAATTCTAAAAATCAAGACTTGGAAGGGAATGCCTCCTCTGCTGATTGCACTGTAACTGGTGCAGCTATAATAGGCTCCAGAAACTACTAGAATAGCAGATATCTGTGTGTGACTACAGAGGAATATATAAGAAAGAAAAAGACAGATGGTGTACTTAGGTGCACTTAAGTCTGATTGCATGAGTTGATAATGAATGTTTAAATATGGCACTCCCATAAAATCAGATACCTGTAGACAATACTGGAATAACTACAGACTTGCTAGGGGGGAAAAATGAAGTTGTGGATTCCAATTTTTGTTTTTGTCATTATTATGATTGTCTATTTACTTGTATGGGAATTTTCATAACTTTCTCTGAGCCTAATCATAAAACAAAAAACATAATCAGGAGCATAGAAAAAAGATTCTTCGGAATAAGAGGGAACTTAAAAGATTATCTCTGAGCTGTGGAAGCTCATGGCCAGTAGGTCAGATGGCAAAGGTCAAACAACTCAGTGACTGAGTAAGGATTAAAAGCCATGTCCCGTATGTCCCTGCCATTCACTGTTCCCTCACAAAACACCATGCTTTCTCTCTAGGAAGATTATATTAAAACATAATAAACCAAGCAACTATCATAAACAAACCACAACCACATGGTTCAAAAGGGGATAGTCATCTACCCCTATGAACTGCTCTGGTTTACATACTTTATCGGCCCCAAACCAGATTAAGTAGGATTTTTGAAAACCTTAATAAAAGTTGGATTTTATACTTTGCAAATGTGCACTCAGTTTTCCCAAGGGGCTCCAATTTTAACACTACTCCTGCATTTGCTGTCCAAACAGTTCTTTAGTGAGATTATTAAAATTGCAAAGAATAAAAAGACCAAGATTTTGTTTAGGTCTGACCCCAAAAGATGACTCTGGCACCAGGCGGTCCTAGAGAAGGGTGCACACTTCACACGTGCATATAGGGACGGCAAGGGTACTGAGGGAGCTAATCCCGATCTGAAATGCATGCTCCATGCAGAAAGTAGACATCGATCAGAAGCTGTAAATAAATTGGACCTGGCACCTTAAGTGCCTTAAATGTTTGAAGTTAAAACTTAAATCGCATCCTTATTCTGAAAGGAAGCGGGTGAGCCTCCCATCAAAGAGACTGGTGGCATAATCAAGATGAGTAATGCCGCCGGATTCTGCAAGGACTTCACGATCTGAGTAGGAAAGACAGTCCCTGGCGCTGGGAGCACTAAAAGTCCACATGTCACTTATCATGAACGGAAATCTGGGTGCTGAAAGATGCACAGACTTTAAAATCAGACCGTGCTAACATATATTGGAAACTTTTTGCATGGTGGTGGGAACGCTTTCCAATCACCCTCTCAAAACCGGTCCAGGTTGGGCTGTTGAAGATTTTGAAAATGGCTCAACAAAGAGCAACAAAAAGGACAGCAGCACATACAACTTAAAATTAGTTACAATTCTTAATTTATACATTATATAGTTGTATAAACGTAACTCTAAAATTACTTATAATTTCCACATGAACAGGGTCATTTAGTAAACAAATATTATACAAATGTCAGCTCTCTAGCTTTCAAAGGGTTTCTTTTTTTTTTCAACCCATCAAAATGGCAAGATGACTATTAATTACAATTTGTGAGGTTGAGGTGAACACTAATATTTGTGCACATTCATAACAGACTGCAGGAGAGGAAGCGACACCATCAGCAAAAAAGAAATTTTGAAAAATTCTGGCAATCAGAAAGCATGTGGAATCAGTATGTCACAGAAATTAGAACAGAGAGAGGTGCCTCTGGATGGCTTAGTTAGTTCAGCCTCCAACTCTCAGTTTCAGCTCAGGTGATGACGTCAGGATCTTGAGATCAGGCCTTGCCTTGGGCTCCCAGCTCAGGGCAGACTCTGCCTGAGATTCTTTCCCCCTCCTTCTCCCTTCCCCTCCTCTTCTCTCCCTTTTTTTCCCATTCTCTCTCTCTCTCTCTCAAATAAATAAATAAATAAATAAGCAAATAAGCAAATAAATAAATAAATAAATAAAATCTAAAGAGAAGAAAAGAAATTCTTTTCAAATCTATGAAAAGAAAATGAAAGGAAAGGAAAGAAAAGAAATTAGAACAGAGAAAATCCTGACTATGGAAGTAAAAGTAGTTCTGGCCATTGTGGACCAAGAAAAAGCTCAACTCAGGAAGAAGGTGCAGAGAGTGTAGTCAGTGGGGTATTTATGTCAGTGGGGAGTGCGAAGGCTTGACTATGGAGAAGCTGGTCCAGTTATGCTCCTCCTATGATATGCTATAATGGCAGCCCCTTGCAGCAAATGATTCACCTAAAAATAAGAGGTGTTCCTGATAAGGGTTTCTAATTATGTGTCAGGCAGAACTGGTACACCAATCAGAGTACGTTCTGATCTCAGACCTTCATAATGAATAATGATGATAATAATAATAATAATAAAGGAAAAAAGAAAGGTAGGTCCACCCAGTACTGAAAGTGTGAATGCATTGACACAGTTCTCATGCAGAGCAAAGACGCTCCTTCTGGCCGTTATTAGGGAAGGGGCAGATCAACCTACTAACTATAAGAAAGTCAGCCTGCTCATAAATCCAGACTATCAAGTATAGCCCTCAGCCAGTCCTCTCATTCAAGGGAGAGGAAAAAAGAGAGAAATTACAAAAACTCACTTAAATGAACTTCACATAAGCCACTGAGGAAAAAAAATGTTTAAAAATATAATTTTAAAGGTGAGTTGAAAGGAATGATTTTTCTGGAATATATAAATGACCAAACTGATTCAAAAGGAGGGAAATAATCTTAACAGACTGAAAATTATAGAAAAGAAATTTAAAAGAATCAAGATCTCATCCTAACTCTTCACCAAAGGCAATAAACCAAGACAGATATACAGGTGAGAGTCATCAATATGTTATAAGCAAATAAATCCCTTATTTATGTAAAAACTATCACAGATCGTAGGATATGATGCAGAGCTTCTCAACTCATTCTATAAAGCTAAGATAATCCTTATACCAACACTGGAAAAAGATGGATTTTTTGAAAAGATGAAAGATAACTACTGTCTAATCACACCTATAAATATATAGACAGAAATTCTAAATTAAAATTTAGCAAACTAGATTCAATAACTTATTAAAAGGCTATTTCATGATTGAGTATAATGTGACCAAAATTATTTTAAAAGAGGAAATGTCCATTATATATTAAGTTATAACCGGTCTATCCTTGTGAGCTGTATAAATGCTATATTATTTTCTACCTTTGCCATGATGTAAAGAAGTTTGGGACACCTTAGTTTAATCTAAAATGCTTGATGCATAATCATATGTAAAGCACAATTTCACTTATGTTAGAAAATGTGTATGGGGACGCCTCGGTGGCTCAGTGGTTGGGCGTCTGCCTTTGGCTCGGGTCATGATCCCAGGCTCTTGGGATCGAGTCCCACATCGGGCTCCTTGCTCAGCGGGGAGCCTGCTTCTCCCTCTGCCTCTGCCTGCTGCTCCCCCTGCTTGTACACATTCTCTGTCTCTCTTTCTCTCTCTGACAAATAAAATTTAAAAAAAAAAAAAAAGAAAATGTCTATGTACCATGTGAATGTGTGTGTGTGTTTAAAAATAGATAAAATATCTGGAAGGATAATACTAGTACAGTAGCAATGGTTACTCTGAGGGAATCATTCTATTTTTACTAAATGTTATGTCTCCTGCACAGAGCATAGTCAATCACATAAAAGTTTCTTTGTTAAATAAATTAAATAAATTTAGTTGGAGTAAACTACAACTTTCACTTTTTATTATAAATATCTATAGTTTGAATATTTTTAAGTGAACATATATTTAATTGTATTAAAATGACATATTAAAACTATAAACGTACATACACATACATACATACACACATGCAAGAGTATAGGTATTATTGCCCAATGGTCATTCATTAACAAATATTCGTTGAGAAAGTATTATGGGCCAGGCACTGCAGCAGTGCTGAGGGCACCAGTGATCTGGTGAATGATTTTTATCTCCTTGCCCCATCGGAAGGGTAAACAAAAAACATTCACATAAAGGAGATAACAATATACATTTATAGCCTTGAGAACAAAACCAACAAAATAGATTTCAAATTTAGCTCTCTGTCTCTCTCTGCATATACACACACACACACACACACACACACACACACACACATATATATAGTTGATAATTATGATTACTTAATCATTTATTAATCCATCAATCTGATTGATCACTTAATCTATGTCAGTTTGTTAAGAGAAATCTATTGAATCTTATAAAAATTAAAGTTCTCCTAGTTATATTTTCCTTTATGTATATGAGGGAAATCCCCAAAAATCAGCTAGGAAAGTGAGTATTCATTGTTCTTTATAACTGGGCAAATTCACTGGCATATACATCAGGACTTTTTGTTAAAAGAGAACATGAGTCAATTCTAAAAAGAATGATAAACTGTTTATTATCTATATAAACAAGAAAAGTGCAAAGCTATCCAACAAAGGGGAAATATATCCAAAAACATTGAGTATGAAATCAGATTGACCTGATTGCAAATGTGAGCATACTTCTGGAGTGCAGGATTTAAGGTACTCCAAAGGTTATAGAAGGGTGTACCAATATGCCACTAGGAGGGCTCGTAGAAGCTTGGAGAATGTTATGATGCACATTAAGTGAAGTAGAAGTAACTATAACTCTCATGGCACACCATGGAAGAAGAGTTCAAAAAGCTCCAAGAAGTGGGCGGGTTAGAGTGGAGGTAAGCCTGAAAAACCCACTACGTGATTATCTGCCATGGTCCAGGCCAGAAACACTTTGTTTAACAAATTAATGAAGGGTTTACTAGAGAGAAGGGTATCAGCATCACTGAGAAGAACCTCAGTGATGGTTTTTCTCTGAGGACTAGTCTTGATATTTGGAGATATTACACAATTGGCTTCTTATTAGCATTGAGAATGGTAGGGTCTCAAAAAAAAAAGAAGCCAGATGGCAGTGCTTAATTCTCAGAAGCCAAGGGGGTGTAATTATCATAATGAACAGCAGGGTTGGCATTGCAGCCAGGAGGGCCTGACCTATAGAGAGCTATGAATATTGTAAATAGAACAATAGCCAAAAACCTAGCCCATGATCTTTATTAACAAGAGGAATTAAGATCAGATGATCAGAGATTGTGAGTAGCCAGCCAATAAAAGTCATGAACTCTCGCACAGCTTCTAAATAGAAGCCAATTTTCACCTCTGGAATCTAGTGACTGAAGAAGAGACCAGATCTTTAGGATAAAAGACCCTAGAAAAGTATGGCAAGTATAAAATTTCCCCAATACTTCCCCTAGGGACCATCAGCCATTTACAACAGGGGGAGGGGAATATCCAAATATTTCAAGAATAGAAGATTCAAGTTAACAAATGAAACCTGGGATTCCAGGCTTCACAACTTCTTTGGTGACGTTGAAGCACGCGGCAGCCAAAGAATAAATGGCATTTTGGCCCAGGCCTGGCTCACAGTATGTCCAGTGGGTCCAAGAACCACCTAGTGGCCATGACCCAGTCTCTGAATGCTTAATTGGAATTGACATACTCAGTTATTATGTTCCATATTGGCTCCTTTGCCTGTGGAGTAAGAGCTATTGTAGTGAAGGTGGCCAAGTAAAGCTTCTGAAACTGAACCTCTCTCTCTTGCCAAAATAGCTATGGAGAAAAAGCAATTAGGAAAATGGCAGAAATTGGTGCCACCTAAAGACCTAGAGAATACAGAGTAGTGGATCTTATCATATCTTCACTTAACTTACGAGTGTACCTTATAAAAGTCAGGTGAATTCTGAAACTTATTGGTTAGGCTACTGCCAATTTAATTGAGTAACAGTACCAGATTTGCTAGAAAATATTAAAATAGTCTCGAGTAGGGGCGCCTGGCTGGCTTGGTCAGAGGAGGGTGCGACTCTTGATCTCAGAGTCATGAGTTCGAGACTCACACCTGAGTGTAGATTTTCCATAAATAAATAAGTAAATAAAAATAAAACAGCCTTAAGTACATGGCACTGAGCCATTGAATGGTTTTTATCTCCTGCCCATCAAAAGGGTAAATAAAAAACATTCACATAAAGGAGATAATAATATACATTTATAGCCTGTCCCAGAGCTATGTGAAAACTGTCCTATGTTCTGTCAAAATATAGAGTGGAGAAAACTGGACTATCTTGCCTTACCTCAGAATAGCACACTTGTCCATTACACAATGACATCCTGCTAATTGGGATGAATGAGCAAAAAGTGCGATTATATTAGAGGCCTCAGGAGGACACATGAACTCGAGAGAATAGGAGAGAATGTGATAAAGACTCAAGGGACCAATGTATCAATGAACATTATAGGATTCCAGTGGTAGGGACATGGTGAAACATAACTTCCAAACTAGAAGAGACAGATGATTGCATTTCCTACCTGTGATGAAAGAAGCACAATCTCATAGGTATCTTTAGGTTCTGGAGATAGTCAATACCAGATGTAGGAACAATGCCCAAATCCATCTCCTGGATGACCCTAAAGGCAGACATATTTGAGAGGGGCCCAGAACAGAAGAGTTTTCTGTAACAGGTTCAGGCTCCATGTAAGTAGTCCTGCCACTTGGATCTTATGACCTGGCTCACTCCATAACATAAATGGTATTAGTGCTGATAAAAGACACTGTGTGGAGTTTATGTTAAGGTTTAGGGATGAGGATTTGGCTCATTTCACCCAGTAAAACACCCAGATAAGCCAAAGCTTCTTTGCAAAATAGAGAAAAATTTAGAAAGGGTAGAATAGGGAAGAAACTATGATGTACTTCCGGAGGAAATAAATGACAACATACTTTGGAGTCGCTTGAGAGCGTAAAAAAAAACCTCATTATTTTGGACGAGTTAGAAAATTTCAGAACTTCAGTTTACTTATCTGAAAAAATTGTATTGATTTTGAAACACAGTGCTAGTGGAAACAGTACAGATTAGAGTTATAAAAGTCAGACAGAATCCTGCATCCATGAGGATTCAAGTTAACCACTATATTATACCATATATCACAAACTATCCCATATTTAAGCCTCTACAAATACTCTGCATAGAAATGATGATCCCAAATGAGCAAATGTGGAATTCAAAGTTTTGGGAAGTTAAGTAACTGGACAAAGTCGTAGAGTTGATACCATTTGAATGGCTCATTGTTCGTATAGTTGTTGTACTTCCTTTCCTGCTGAGAATACATTCTTGATGATTGGAGAATAAATCCTACTCATCAATTTCCCACGTATGTATTTAACTTCATATATTTCAAGCTCCACTAAATGCTTTCAAAATCACAGAAAAATAGGGATGCCTGGGTGGCTCAGTTGGTTAAATATCTGCCTTTGGCTCAGGTCCTGATCCCAGGATCCTGGGATCGAGTCCTGCCCTGGGCTTCTTGCTGGGCGGCAAGCCTGCTTCTCCCTCTACCTCCTGCTTCCCCTCCTTGTTCTTTCTCTCTCTGACAAATAAATAAATAAAATATTTTAAAAAGTCACAGGAAAAATAATTGCTATATATTCATTTCTTTATTAATTAAGACAATAGGCTCTGCTTCTTGATTTGTCCAGTTCTTGGTAACTATGTGAGAGGGGGTTACCTTCAACACCAATGATAGTAGCAACAATAGTAACAATAACACCAAACGTGTTGAATGCATTTTGTGTGTCAGCTACTGTTCTAAGGAATTTTCATGTATAATTCATTTATTCTTCAAAATAGTTATCAGAAATAGGTACAAATAGCATACCTATTTAATATTTGGAAAAATTGAAAACAGAGAGCTTTAAAAACTGATTTGAATTCATACATCTAGAAAGTGGCAGAAATGGGTTTTGAACTACTATCCAGCAGCTCTGACCATTCTCAAAAAAACATGCTATATAGCAGAAATGACTGCCAAGCCAGGTAAAACCTAACTCTATGAAATTCCGAATAAACTTTCAGTTCTCTTCAAGTGGTTGTACAAAGGCAGCCAACACTTGGAAGATAAGGATTTGGAGTGTTGTATATGGTGATTGCAAAAAGGCATTCTATTTGACAGTAAAACTAGAGTTTACTTTCTCTGCTCTTCAAATGGTGAAGCTGGCTTAGAGTAGTGGGATCAGCATTGTGTTGAAAAAAGGTCAAGAAATTTGTACCTTATTCCCAATTTTACTATTAATGGCTGTGGAACCATAAGCAAGTCATTTAATCTTATGTGACCAAATTTTCTCCTGTGTAAGTAGTTATCAGTATTACTACCTCTCAGGACTGTTTTAATGATTAAATGGATTAATGTTTGTAAAGCACATGTACAATGTCCCCTCATCCCTTATAACAAACAAGCAAAAAACAAGCAGGCAAAAACATGAGTGATTTCTAGGGTTGTTGGAATAACTGACCCTATGTCTGTGGGGCCACAAAAGGCTAACTTTAAATAGTCAGACATCGACTGAGATTTTGGTCCTTAACGGCATTTTAAACATCTCTGGGCCAGTTGTAGTAGTCAGAAATATGTGTAAAGATTTAATGTAGAAAGGGATTACACTTTCTGCTTTTTATAGTCTTGTAGGGTTTCCCAGAATACCTCTTTTCTTTTTAAGTCTATAGTGAGTTAAACACCAGACTTTTTTTTTTTTTCCATTCATTTCTTCTCATATCAAGACCATGATTTTTCTTTGGAGAAGCACTGATCAGCTCCTCTTAGCACATGGAATTTTTAGGAGGAATGGCTAATCTTGCTTTTAGCTCCAATGATGGCAATTTGAGTAGGGCATTAGAGGTGACCCATGTCTGACCAGTGGGAGAATCATAGGCCCGTGGCCATGGTGATTGGTCCAGAGATGGACATATGAACTAAGCCAGGCCAGTCTGAGTCAATAAAACTCATTCTGGACTTCCTTTCAAACCACTAGGTAAGAAACATACTTTCCCTACTGAGGTTCCTGGAAGGATAGGATATTAATGTAAGCTTGGAGCTGCTGGCAGCTATCTTGCTATCATGAATGAAGACTGCCTGACGGTGGAACCAATCCAGACAAAAACATAGTTAAGAGATGGCTAAAGACTGAGTCCTAAGGATACCATTGATTTCCTGTGGATCCATCTGTTTCTGAAGCCAGAATATGACCAAAATTCTGTTACCAGGGCCAACACATTATCATTTTTCCTCTAAACTAGTAAAATTGGTACTATATCACTTGCCACCAAACAATACAAAGATAGTTATTCTCTTGAATTCCAAGTGTTGGAACTGCCAAGCGCATTTAAAATGCTCAGCACCATTGGCAGCAAATATTCCAAGCTTTTTAAACTGCTCAGCTATACTCTCCATGCCCGTTTCAGTTGAGTGCTTGCTCTCAGGATCTAACCAGTGAGCAGCTTTGCCCGACTTCTGGTCTCGCCTCTCTGTCTTTCCCTTAAGAATCTGAATATAGCGTTTGAGCTCTTTATAACAGGATGGCAAGATTGTTTTGCATAAACACACATGACTTCCTCCAACTCATTCCCAAATGAGTCCTCTCCATCAGTGCGTAGAGATGCCCATGGCATATGGCTCCAACTACACTATTACATTCACTCCCTACAGAGAATCTCTGGGTCAGCTCCGGGAGACAGTAATTACTCCTTGCATGGAAGTAGCTGTTTATCACTCAGGGGCTTTTGTAATTGATGTTTCTTACACGAGTGTTTCTTTCTTTTTAGAGATGCCTCAGAGAGCTGAAAACTAAGTTGTTTAGGTAACATTTGCTCTTCTTTTGTTGTTTATTTATTTAGTTTTTTAAAGCAAATATCACCTTATGATGAATTTGGTCCGTTATCACAAAGACCCTGAATTCGTGTCAGACGTATTGCCTTGATAATGATAGATAACCTCTTGAAAAGAGTCAGTGGGTATTTTGGAAAAAGGAACCATACTTAATTATTTATAATTATAACATTATTTCCTGAAAGTGCAAGTAGCTCTTTAGCTTGACTATCAAAAAATTCATATTGTAGGCGAAGCACTTACTTTCTTTGGCTTTGAAGTCTCACCTTTTCATTTTTTAGGCGAAATACCATGCTGCCTCAAAATATTAACACAAGAAAATATCGTTTGTTCCCACTGCTTTAGAATACTGCATTTAGCATTTCACAGATTTGAGGCTCATAATAACCGTGCGAGCTGAAATTACCAGGGCAGCTTCTTAGTTAGCTTAATATGAGTGTAAAAGAGGAAGTTTTAAGCATGTGCCTATCTGATACGGGACCTTATTTGAAGAACATTATAGCTAAATTGGAGAGAGCATAGGGCAACAGAAATGATAAATGGAATGGAAGGGATTACTGAACATACGAGAAGAGATTAAGAAAAATGGGGTTGTTTAGTCTTAAAAGAAGATGAGTCTGAGGTGAATTGATTGAGGAATTTGAGCTAGCTAAGGGCCACAATGCAATTAAGTTTGATCCACTGAAGGTGTACCTTTAAGCAGAAATGTATGAAAGGCGAATTAAAGGGTGCTTATTTTACAGAAAGTGTGGTGATAAGCAAAGAAAGGACTTGTAAGTTCTAAGCTAAAATAAAATTGTGTTATCATACTTAAGAAAATATTTGTACTAGCTAATTGAAGGCTCATATAAGCAAAAGAGAAATACAATGAAAATAAGCATACAAAGACATAGAAGGAATGTTTTTTAGAAGCAAAAACACTTCTACTTCTTATTTTCTACTTGTATTATAATGGAATTAAGATTTTTGGGTTGAATTCTTGTTTATTCACATGTTATCTAATTGACTCTTGTGCCTTGGTTTCCTAATTTTTAAAGAGGAAGCAAAGTGAATATTTGCACGGTGGGTTTTTTTTTAAGATTTTAAAATTTATTTATTTGAGAGACAGAGAGAGCACGAAGGGGGAGGAGGGGCAGAAAGAGAAGCAGCCTCCCCCACTGAGCAAGAAGCCCAATATGGGACTCATTCCCAAGACCCTGAGATCATGACCTGAGCCTAAGGCAGACACTTAACTGACTGAGCCACCCAGACACCTGCTCTGTTTTATAAGACATAAAATAACTAAAAAAATGTATAACTTTACCACTTAATGTATAAAATACTTGATATATATGTAAATGTTATATTTACCAAAACCTCTTCTCAATTTAAATGTGACCAAACAGTTTTGAGAAAAAATATACGTTATAGAAAGCACTTTATAAAGAACTCAAACAATTTACCAGTCCTCTCTATTTTGTTCCAAAATAGCATGGAATAGCAACCAAAAGTACATAAAATAAACTAAAATATTCAAAGTAGGTGTGATAGGAGGAAAAGTCAGGAACATAAAATGTATTAAGGAAAAAAGGCTAACTCATGTGAACTTAATATGATAGACTGTGAACTTTTTAAAATTTTCTCTAACCAAATGGAAAAAAACAAAAACACAACTTGAGAGTTATACAACATAGTAAATTCAGAATAAAAACAGACAAACTTATATGACAAAGAATAATTACTCTTGACATTATGGCCAAATGAATGTGTTTTCTGGATGCTATTCTAGAGAACTATCATAATGAACAAGTTCCTTGACAACATGCCTAGCAATGTGCACACAATAATTTTCATGGGACTAGTTATTTCAGTGTTCATCAGTGTAAATATTTGGCATAAAACCAAAACATTACACAACAAATGCAGTTCTGATGAGTATTGTATAAATTGGTCAAAATATCCAGTTATTTCTTGAACTTGAATAATACTTTCTATTCATTTATTTAATGTCATTCTACCAATTTACATTGTCTATCACTTTCCAAGATTTAATTAAATCTCTAATACATATAGAAATAAAATGTGGTCCTGGTCTTTTAGTCACGTTTGCTTCTGAATTTAATGGAATATCTGGTAAAGGGTTAAATTTCTTGACATACCAACTACAAAATCTGAATTAAAAAACACAGAAAAGAAGACAATTACTTTAAGATACTAAAGAACAATGAAGGTGATCAGGATTTTCTGGGAGACATTTCTAAGAGTCTGAAAAGCTAAATCAAAATTAAGCAGTTTTATAGCACGTGGGAGGAAGAGAAGCCTAGGTAAATGGTCCAAGTTTTCTTGAGAGTCTGGAAGAGCTATATATACCCTGGGAACAAGGACAAATACTAATAAACAGGCCTTGACTGACTAGGTGCCATGATCATATTCAAGCTACTGCCCAGAAGAACAATAAATTCTATGAAAAATAACATGATCAAAATCTTTAAAATTATTGTCATGAAATATATAAAATTCAATTAAATAAACACTATAAAACAAAAGATCAAAAACAGAAGAATAAACACAAAATATAGGAAAAAGATCTTGGTTAAAACAGTTATTAGAGTTTTCCAACAGAAAATTCAAGACAACTAAGATTAATGTGTTAAAAATATAAAGATGAAAAATATTGAAATTAAACTAAATATATGAGAAAAAAATCAAATGGAAATTTTGTGCTAAATAAGAAGTCAACAGATTTTAAGAGATTAATAGATCTTTTTAATAGAAAATTAAACACAGTAGAAGATAAGGTTAGAGAATAGGAAAATAGAACAGTAGGAAATACCCAGATTGAGGCAGAGGGAAAAAAATGCAAAATATAAAAAGAACATAATAAACCCTTAGAATACAATAAATATGTCTCATATACTTATATCTCGAGTCCCAGAGTAGGGGAGAGAGAAAGAGAGAGGATAGGGCAAAGATATTTTTTGAGCAGATACTGACATTTTTCAAAACCAACATGAGATATTAAGCCACAGATTTTAAGAGTTTAGGGAAACCATAACTGGATAATTATAAGGAAAGATATATCTAGACACATGATAGTATAATTTAAAAAAAAAAAAGGTAAGGACAAATGGAAAACTTATAGGCCAAAGAACAAAAGACACATTATTTTCAAAGGAAGAGCTATACAGATAAAAAATGTAGTTGAATTTTAAATAGAAGTGATGAATCTAGAAAATAATGGAGTGACTTTTAAACTGCTGAAAGAAAATAATTGCCAACTTGAATTCAAATGCCACCAAAAATGTGCCCCCAAAATACAGATGAAGTAAAGGTATTAATATTCTATTGTGGGTGGAACAAATTACTACACATGTGGTGATATAAGCATTATAAATTTATAATCATCTTTGAGTTGTATAGACTGGAAGTCCAACACCAGTCTCAATGGACTACAAAGTGTTGGCAGGGTCAAATTTTTTTTTCTAAAGACTCTAGAGAAGAATCTATTTCTTACCTTTTAAGATTCTAGAGGCCAACTAAATTTCTTGGTTCTAGGCCCTCTTGCTCCATCTTCAAAATTAGAGACAATGGGCCAAGTCTTCTCATACTGTCATCCCTTAGGTTCCCTAAAGTTGGGAAAGGTTCTCCACTCTTAAAGATGCATATGATTAGATTGGACTCTCTGGATAATCTATAATGATCTTCTCATTTTAAGGTACATAACCTTAGTAACATTTGCAAAGTCCCTTTTGTCATGAAAGCTAACATATTGTAACATATTCACCGGTTCTGAGGATTAGGTATGAACACACATGAGAGCCGTTATTCCACCTACCACACAAACAAAAACTTTGAAAATCTATTGTCAGCAGACCTTCACTAAATACTAAAAGGAGCTCTTCAGGAAGACGGAAAGTGATTCTAATAATAACTATAATAATGCAGAAAGAAATAAAAATAATCAAAAATGGTAAATACATGAATAAGCATAACAGTTTAAAATTATATCTTGAAGAATTGAAATACATATAGAGTTCAGTGATCTGCTGGAGTCAGCTAGCATTGGCTAGCAAGAACTTACTGCTAAATTTTCTGTAATTCTGAAAGGTGAGTGTTAAACACATAAAAAAGTAGTAAATAATCAAAACTCAACACCTCTTAATCATTTTACTACATTTTACTTTATCCATGCTGCTGAGATTAATTATGTCTATTGAATATGTATGATGAAAATAACATATATAATAGTGTACATATGTACATTTTAAAAAATATTTATTTATTTATTTTAGAAAGAGAGAGGGACAGTACACTTAAGTAAAGGTAAAGGTAATGTCATAGAATTTTCAAGCAGACTCCCAGCTGAGCATGGAGATGGATGCAGGGCTTGATCCCATGACCCATGAGCTCATGACCTAAGCTGAAACCAAGAATCAGTTGCTTAACTGACTGAGCCACCCAGGTGCCCTCAAATATACATATTTTTCTAACATACATTCCATGATGCCTTGTTGTAAGTTAGAGTTGGCTGTCATGAGAGTATTTCCACCATGAAAATTGGCAAATATTACAGATCAGGGCTTGATTTGTTGTTTTTGTTGATTATCTAGAAAGAACCCAAAGATGTTAATTATGCAGATTAACTGTCATCCAGTTTAGTAAAGAAGTTGTTGGTGTCAATGTGTCAAGCTGACATTAAACTTCATTATCTTCATTGTATCTCACATGTTAATATAACTAAGATATGGGCCCTTTATATCTAAGTATACTTACTTATCAAATTCAACCACACTCTAAGTAAGAAAATAAGAGTTTTTAAAAATCTAATGTAAGCATTCTGTGACAATCAACTGGCCATTTGGAATTTATAATACAGGGGATTGTATATTTTATTTTTATTCATTGACTTGGGGTTCTACATTTTTTTTATTTTTTATTTTTTTTACATTTTTTTTTAAATCAGGAAGAAGTATAGGTAGCTAATACATGTGTATATGCATACATTTTCCTCAGATAACCAGTTGCTAAATATTTATTAGTACATACTGAATTAGGTTCAAAATATAGTAGTAGGACAAAAGGTGATGTTAAAGGGCTATTACTTGCAATTTCTGAGAGGCAGTAAAAGTTATTAATTATCAGGTCAAGAATGCAAGTTGTAATTTCTAGGGTTGCCACTTAAAGAACAGTAAATAATAACTTAATATATTGGAAGAGGATAAACCAAAATAGATACTCCTACCCCAAAAGAGTGAGATATTTCATCTATTTCTGCTTCATGCAATTACTGATATATTTGAAATTAAAAGGATCATCTCATTATTTGTTTGTTTGTTTATTTAGTCTAATTAATTTTATCCTTTTTCAAAAATTTTTATTTTCTCTATCTGGTTAGAGTCTTAACAAAACTGTTAACATTTCTATGTGTAGATTTGTAGCCTGACTTTTCAGTACATGTTATATTGCATGCCATTAAATATTCTTTGAAACATCATTTTTAATGGCTACATAAAAACCTCATTATATGTACTATTATTTATCTTCTTTCTTATTGGTTGATATTTTCTTTTTTTATGAGCTATTATGGGTAATGCTATGAGGAACATCCTTTTCCACACATTTCTTTGGCAAATCTCTGATTATTCCCATGGGGTAAATTTTTAGGAATAGAATAAAAGGGTATGAATTGTTTTAAGCACTTCATACATATTGCTAATTGACTTTCAGAAAGGTTGTGCTAATTTATACTCCCTGTAGTGGTTAAAGGATGTTCCTTTCTCACTATGGTTTCTTCAACATTGAATGTTACTTCTTAAAAATATCTTTGTCAATTTTTAAAATTGAAAATGTAGATCTTATTGCCATTTGATTTGAATTTCTTAGATTACTATCAAGCTAAAAAGTATTGTGAATTTATTAGTCATTTGCATATCTTCTGTTTGTATTGTGAATTATTGATTTGTGTCACTTGCCTTAATTTTCCAAATTCCTTTTTCCTTTTTAAAAATGTCCCCATACTTTCATGATGAGCAGTGATCTATGGAACTGTATATGCCAATATTAATCAATTCATTAAGATTTACTAAGAATTCTTGGTTTTTAGACTTGTGAGGGATGCAAAAAAAAAAAAAAACCAAAAACATAACACCCTGATGAATCCATAAGGTTAGTGGATAGCTGTTGATTCATCAGATAACCTGATTCAGTTCATGGTAGAGTATATGTCTAAGAGTGAAATGCCTATTATGAACAGTAAGTGTACAACCCAGGAAATACTAGTAATTGGCAAGTGGGCTATGCGTTGAGCCTTGAAGGAAGAATAGTGTGAACATTGAAGGAAGCAAGCTGGAAACAAGTAGAACGAAGACAGAATATATGTGTGTGGGTGAGTAGAAAGAGTGGGATTTGTGGTGTGATATTTTTAGCAGATGAGTTGATGCCAACATTAATTGAGAAAATTGGTGGCATTAGACATGTGACTTGATTTAGCATCTAATAATTTGTACTCCCTTTCCATTCAAAATTTACTTTAAGATCCTCTATTGGGGTGAAAGGCAGCAATAATAAAAAGGAAGGCAGTGATGACCACAACAAGAGAAGAAGACATTGTGCCCACCAGAGGGGGTGCCATCTGCAAGTTATTTTAGTGTCAGCACTAAATAAGGAAGGCTAGGGGAGGATCCCTGCAATAGATACCACACACAATAAGACAACTCTAGAAATGTATAAATCAAATAAGTGATTGGATGTACCTCTTCCTACTATAGAGAGGATTTTTACAGACTTCTCTTGGGATCACAGTTGTCTGTTTGTTTTAGATTGCCCAAGCAATTTAACCATTTTCCTCCCAACAATTCCTGTTCTCTTTAAGGCAGACAGCAAAATAGTTATAAATGTTCACATTATAAAGAGAATAATCAGAAGCAATCATTTTGAAGCTTCCTCTTAACTGAACTTGCCCTCCTGCTGTAAAAAACAAGGAAACTCGTCAAAATGGGAGAAGCATTGGAAAACAGGCAGTGTAGGACAGACGGGGAAACAAATGATATGAGCTCTACAATTGTCTGAGCTCTCTCCATGGGATTGCTTTTCTGGACTGTTGTTCAGGGAGGGGTGCCTAGCACCCACCTAGCAGAACACTATAGGCTCATTAAGTGGAGAAAAAAACATCAGAGGGCCTTTAAAATGCTAAATCAAAAGTTATTGCTGCTCCTCTCATACTTAAGGCTTCCCACCTTAGGAAAAAAGCATCTATTGGGCACTCAGTGTTTCACTCTCCACCATTACCTTTTCCTACTTCTTTTTTTTTTTTCAAAATATTTTATCTATTTATTTGAGAGAGAGAGAAAGTGAGAGAGAGCAGGTCAGAGGGAGAAGCAGACTCCCTGAGGAGCTGGGAGCCCGATGTGGGACTCGATCCCGGAACTCCAGGATCACTACCCGAGCCAAAGGCAGTCACCCAGCCAACTGAGCCACCCCCTTTTCCTACTTCTTTCCCCCAGTTCACTCATTTCAAAATACCTGAGCTTCTGAACTTCAGTTTTTGCTCAAATGAGCCAGGCTCTTTCCCTTATTTTCTTATTCTCTTTTCCTGAAATTCCCTTCATAAAACCCTCCACCTCCCTGCCACCATATACACATGGATGTTTTTTTTCTTTGCTTCATTCAGGTTCCTGTCCGATTCTTACCTGTGCAGATAGACCCTCCATGGTCATCATTTATAACTTTCCTCCAACTAATCATCTAATCATTTTCTGCCACACTCCTTATCTCATATTATTTTCTTCATAATTGATATTACCTTGGGACATTATTATTCCTTCGTTTATTTATTGAGTATCTCCCTTTAACAATATTTAAGCTTCATGAGTTCCGAAATTTGTCTATTTTCCCCAAAGCCTGGTACATAGTAGGTGATCAATAAACATGTGTTGAATGAATGAATGTCTGAAGAGAATTCCAGATGGGGGAACAGTAAATGTAGGCTTTCTAGAAGATTAAGAGAAAGAGTTTTATTCAACTGAAAATGAAATGCCCAGAAATATCAGCATGCACAATGATGTGGAGTGAGGCATAAGAAATCAATTTCTGATCAGTTTGGCTGTAGCATGGGGGATCTGAAGGGCAGCAATAGAAGACAAGACAAATCAAGTGGAGGAGATCCTTGAATATGACCAAGGTTGTGTGTCTGATTTTTTAATATCTCTGGAAATCTACAAGGGTGAGTGATACCGAAGTCCTTTAAGGAGAGGGACAATTGGCTTAATGTATGTCCAGAGGACAACTGGGCATCAGAAAAGGAAGCTACCTGAAAGCAAGGTAGCTCCTGAGAGTTTGCGTGGGTCCGGCCAACAAACAGGGCACCATGAGCACTGGCTCACAGTCACAATACTATTGAGCTTCAGTGATCAAAAGGAAAATCACTCTCATAGGACACTTTTTATCTTGACTGTTGCTTGCCAAGCATCCTCTGTGGATTATCAAAGAGCTACATAAAAAGAAGGTTGAAATATATTATTACCCTTGCAGGACACCTCTTATTGTGAACGATTAATTTCTCCTCTCCAGCCCTCAGGGACATTGTGAGCTCAGTACAGGGACCTAATAGAAACTTCTGCTCCAAATCCATTTGGCTGAGTCTTTTAGGAGAGAATGATGTAAGCTAGTGACCTTTGTGCATTATTAAAATTAACAGCCTTTAACATACAGATTGTCCCTCATTTCCAACTTCATTCTCAACAATTAGTGATTTCTTTTCTCTAAGAGGCAGGCACCATTTTACAGATGGGGAAAGTGAGGCCACAGAAATTAAGCACTGAAGCTTGAAGTCAGGGTTAGTCAGGAACTGGGACATGGCAGTTCTTAATTTTCTTAATCTACGAAGTCATGTTAGCTCAGTTTTCCTATTAACATAGAAATTCCTATGTATGCACTTGTACTAGAATATTGTACACATGATTTTCAAAAGAGTCATCAACATTTGGTAACATCTAGTTATCAATTAACAGAATTTTTGTCATTTAAGAGGGTGCCTGGGTGGCTCAATCGGTTAAGTGTCCGACTATTGATTTCAGCTCAGGTCATGATCTCAGGGTCATGAAATCAAGCCCTGTGTCGGGCTCTGCTCTGAGTGTGGACCCTCCTTAGGATTCTCTCTGTCTCCCCATCCTCTTCCCCTCCCCACCCCCTGCTCATGTTCTCTTTCTCTCAAAAAAAAGAAAAAAGAATTTATATCATTTAGGACAATGACAAGCTGCTAAAAAGATAGCCATTAAGTAATAATAGAAGTCAACTATTTGATGCTTTTAAATTTCCAGAATTCCACATCAATTTATTTACTATATCCCTATAAGTTTAGGAAAGATAGTCATTCTTATTCCTATTTTATAAGCAGGTTAAAAATACACAATTTTGTCTGATTACTTCTCAAATGTTTAGAAGGCCATACACTATACATCATTCATTCATTCAGTAAGACATTCATTTTTATTTATTCACTTAGGAAATGTTTATGACTATCAACTATGTGCCAAACATCTAATAGACTCTAGAAATACTTTGATAAATAAGATAGAAATCTCAGGCCTTGTAGATATCACATTTCAGTAGAGGAGACAGACAATAAACAAATAAACAAATGCATATTTGCACATGGAATGAGGTGACAGGACAGAATTAGATATAATATTTTTAAAGTATCAGTGAGGGTCCTTCTTAATTAAGAAAATTAAGGAAGACCTCTCTGAGAAGCTCATGTTTAAAGTTTAGACTAACATGGAGAAGACAACAACCTTGCCAAGCACAGTGAAAGTATTTCTAGGCAGATGTGGTTATGTGTAAGAACATCCTGCAGAAGGAAACACTTAAATATCTACTAGCACAGGGGAGACTTTAGGAGTGGGCAGGGGCCATACCATTCAGATTCAGGTAATGATAAGGAGTTGACTTCATTCTAAGTAGGATAGGAAACCACTGGAGGTGTTAAGCAGGAGAGTGATCAGAACCATGGGTTAAGAGAAAGCATGCTGACTATAGTATTGAGGATAGATTGAGGAGTGGGGAGGGTAAAGGGAAGAGTGAAAACCCAGAGCCATTAAAGGGGAAGCTTTCACTGTGTTCTAGGTCAAGAATGATGGTAGTGCTGATAGTAGAGATGAGCCAGAGTCAAAATGTATTTTTAGAAGTAGAACCAATAAGACTTTAAGTGGATTTGATACTGGACAGGGGAAAAAAAGGAATCATGGATGACTTCCAGTCTCTGACATCAGCAACTGATAGATGGCAGAGCCCTTAATGATAATGATGGGAGGGAAATCCAGAATATAGGAGGGAACAAGTGTACAGGCTTGAGCAGAAAAGTTTGGGGGTGCCTGGGTAGAAAATAGAAAAAACTAGTATATAGCTGGATATACAGGTCTAGGACTTGTAGTGGATGCTACTCTTGATCATATGAACTTGAGAGTCGTCTATGTAAAGATAGCATTTAATGTCATGGGAATGGAGATCATTTACTAAGAGAGTATAAGAATGAAAAAAGAAAGTTGAGACTAAATCCTGGAAAATTTTCAGAATTAGCAAGTGAGTACAAGAGGAAAATCCTGCTAAGGAAAATCATAATGGAAAGGGGTAGGAGGCAACCATCACCAAGTGTTTTCATGGAAGTCAGGAGAAGAATATTTCATTTACTAATCCTTTTTGCCCCTGTGGCCCTCCATTCAAAATTCAGCTCCTGGTCTGGGTATCATCTTTTCTAGAATGTCTTTCCTCATAGTCTTTTTTGACTACCATGCACCATGCAAATGGCTTATGATTGTGTTTCATGAGCAACTATTAATGTTTGCCAATTATTAAACACTTAAAATGTACCAGCAGCTACACCATGCATTTTACCTGCATTTATTATCTCTTATGCTGTAATCACATACTCATTAAGTAAAATTGATTACTTCTTTTTACCCTCAGCTTTAGTTGCAGTAGATAATTAGATCTACATTGGGGCACTGTTCAGAAAACAGAAATAAGGTGTAGTATTTGACATAATATCTACTGTGTAGAACTTACAGGGTAAATTCTTTTTGACATTCTTTACACTTATAATTTGTAATTATACATTTACAATGTATAGATTTACCTTTCCTACAAACTATGAACTCTTTAAGACAGGAGGTGTTTTTCATTCATCTTGAATCCCCGATGCTGGGATCGTTGCTAGGTGTGTTTTATATGTGCAGAGTTTTATGGAAGTATTAGTATCTATCTTATATTTCAAAGGTAGACAGTTCCAATTCTAGATGTCCATTAGGTGGCAATGGGCAACATCATTATTTTTTAGCTTCTTTTAAATCCAGCATTAAAAATCACTATAATTTGGGGTGCCTTGGTGGCTCAGTGGGTTAAAGTCTCTGCCTTTGGCTCAGGTCATGATCTCAGGGTCCTGGGATCAAGCCCCACATCAGGCTCTCTACTCAGCAGAAAGCCTGCTTCCTACTCTCTCTGCCTGCCTCTCTGCCTACTTGCGATCTCTCTCCTCTCTGTCAAATAAATAAATAAAATCTTAAAAAAAAATCACTATAATTTTAAACTGAATTACCTGCTTTTAATTACATTTTTAATTCTTATATTTTGGAGAGGTGGAAAGGAGGTAAAGCAATCAGTATCTGGTGTGTTCTGTTATAGATAACTTTATTCCAACCTGATACATTTGAAAGGCATCCTTGGAGCCAGAGTTATATCCTGTTTGAACTTTTTATTCAATTTTGAGACATCCATGATTTATTTCCATTTATGTAAAAGGAATTCTCCTCTTTATAGAGAGAATGAACACTTTAAACTCCCAGTAGATCAATTTATAAAGGAGCATCTTAATAGAACTTTATCTTAAGTAATAAACATGTGGCACATTCTGCCATGCCTAAGCTTATGTCAGTATAACATATTATATTTTAAATGTACATTTTCAAAACTATGTCATTTTCATCTTATTCATTCTTTGATTCCAAAAAAAAAAAAATTTCCTAGGATAAAAGTTTAAATAACCCACAGGTATGGAAAAGCAGAAGTCCTCAGGAAAAATTTGAAGTAAAAAGATTAAAAAAATCACACATTAAACATCTTACCATGCAACAAATATACCAAATGTGGCAAGGATTAAACTAAGAAAGACAGGAGGAAGACAACTTCTGGGCGAGACCATAGTAGCTGGCACTATGACCAGCAAAGAGTGACAGGGGAGTTCAGTGGTTAGACCATCAGAGGAGTCTGTTCTCAGAAGAAGTGCTTGGCTTGGCACCTGTCTTGAGCTCATTGAAACTTATTTGGATATTCTTCATACTAAAAGAGAAACTGACAAAGTTAACTAAAATTTTTAACAGTTTATTAGCCAGTTTTGTTAGATATGGGCCATTTAATTCAGCCATTTTGGCAGAGGTTGGGGATGGTTTGAGAGCCTTGATGGGGTAAGATTTGGGCTTAGACAAAGTCACTGGATATATCACAGCAGAGAGAAGCTCAAGTGTGAGGTGAGGTTATCTGTTGGGCATACCATTTAGTAATAATAATTATGATAAAGCATAAAGTTTCGTAGTTGTAGCTTACAGAGTATCCTTGAAATGGATTAATTTGTGTACCCCTAAAATAAGTTACTGAAACTCTACATATGCTTATAAACATTTCAGTTGGCAGCTGCAATTTTCTGTTGTATATTTAAATGCTTTAAAAGATGTCATTTCCTGTATAGCAGAAATTTTAACATTTAAAATAAAATTGTTAAATAATGCTTTACATTTTTCTAAGAAAATGTAAATACCATAATAATAAATACCGGCTATCATTCATTTAAAATACATGACCAACTTTAAATACAGCAACATTATTTTTGTTCTTCAAACTAGTATTTTTTATTCTACTTCCTCCAAAATTTTATTATAATTTCATGTATTTTATGCTTAAAGGACCTTATTAATCACTTTATCATACATCTCTATAATAAATGATGTATATAAATTAAGATTTAACTTTTAAAATGTTTCCTGTAACCATAAGACTGTTAAGTGTTAAAATTATGTTCCACATTAATTTATTATAATTACCCTAAGTATACCATTGATCAAAACAACGTATTGCATTTTAAATTTGAGTAATAATTATTAAGTATAAAAGTAATATTTTATTGGAAATTCATCTCAATGAGATAAATGACTTTTTATTCTTTTCATTGGCTCATATATCTATGGATGGATATTACTTATTGCTAAAATTACATAGTTACTGTATAAGTTCTGCTCCTATTTTTGGTTTTTATAGATGTAAGAGCTGAGAAGTCATATTCACATAAATAAGTGGAAGGGGATGGAAGGAACAATGTCACTCAATTCTTTGATCTTCTTTAGAGATATATGCCAGAATTCACATAGTCATCTAGGATCATAAATTATTTTTAATCTATTAGCTGACAACTTGATTAGGTCGTCTTTAATTTTGCTGGATGTAAAGAATTGGAAACCACCTGACTTTCAGAAAAGATTTGTCCCCTAGACATTAGAGTCATTCAGCTTTTCAGCATCACAACCAGTGTGTATCCCTTTATTTGATGTCATAGAGGTTTATACACTTCTGGGCATTTCATGAAAGGTAGATTCTAAGATTAGAGGGAGTTACGCCTTTCTCAGAAAAGGTTTATGTTAGAAGAGATGGAAATAAAAAATCTGCATGATGTCATTAACATTCTCAAGGGGACCAATTTTAGGAAAGAGCACATAAGGAACTTGGAACTCAGAAAATCTTGGAAAAGTCTTCATTGACCACTGGTGGTACATGAAGCAGAGAAACCACAGATTGAAGCCCCTAGGATAGCCCCTTACCATTAGCCTCATGTCCTAGCAGTCTAATTAGGTCATCTTTCATTGATTATTACCCACTTAATAAAGTAAGACTATTAGTAAAATAGACAAATAGATAAGGAAATTTATGAAATAAAAATATATTTTTTAAAAATTTAGCCTTCGAGGGTGCCTGGGTGGCTCAGTCAATTAAGTATCTGACTCTTGATTTCAGCTCAGGTCATGATCTTGGGGTTATGGGAATGAGCCCCATATTGGGCTCTGTGCTCAGCAAAGAGTCTACTTGTCCCTCTCCCTCTGCTCCTCCCTCCTGCTCTCTCGCTCTCTCTCTCTCTCAAAATAGATAAATAAAATCTTAAAACAATAAAAATTAAAAATAGCACTCAGCCTTCCAGGACATAACCACCATTGACTGCTACTTATATATACCTCTAGATACTTCCTATGCATATACATGCATATCAATACAAGTATATATCCACAAATGAGCACATGGTAATCATGTATTTTTACATAAATAGGAACATATTAACCACATTTGCTTTTATTATTAACTTATCATCCTCTAAAATCAACATTTCTTTAATTTGCTATCTTTGTGCATTTTCCTTCTGGTTGTTTAGCAGTTGTGTAGGCTCTTTTTAGTATTTCTAAAGATTGCCTTTAAATTTTTAAAGATTGCATTTAAATATCTTTTTCTATACATTTCACCTCTAGATATCATTTTTTATTTGTTTATCGAAAACATGAGGTAGCTAGTAAATTTCCAGCTTCCATCTCTCATGTCTCCGTTCTCCACACTTAGCTTCAGATTTGGTTTGGTTCTTTTTCTATTTTTATTTTGGTTACTTCATACTCTCAAAATTTTTAAACTTTCATTAATTGATTTATATATTGAATTAATTCTCAATTATTTAAAGGAGGGAAAACAACACAGTTAAACTTCCTAATTTCTCCTTCCACTTTGGAATTTGTGTTAGTTATATAATAATTCTACTTTGCCAAGTTTAATAACATTTATATTGCATTCTCTAATTCCCACAGTTCTTTATTCTTAATTATCCATTTTAATGGATTTATGAACCATTTCTATTTCCATACTTAAAGTTCCTCTATTAGTTGGCTTATAAAAGCATCCACACCATCTTCTTCCCCCACCCCCACCTCGAGAAGATCTCATGAATGCTCTATGTCCAGAGTTTTTGAAAGTTGTATAAAACTTTTGGGTCACATTTTCTGAATCCAAGGACTATGTAGACATTTCTCTTTACATATCTCATAATTAGTTTTAAATTTCCTAAACATTTGAAGCCAGTCTGAGTTTTCCACTTTCATATAGAAGTTGAATATTTTGCTTCAATAACCTCTTTATTGTGTGTACCCCTTATTAATTATTCTTTGTTATTTATATATAAAATTTCTCCAAAGCACAATTTTTCCCTTTCACTCTTCAGATTCAAGCCTTATTTTATTTTTGGAAACTTTTCTTTCATTACATCTTTTAATATTTTTCCATTTTTACTTTTTACTTCATCCACAACTCTAATCATGTTTATGCTATAGTCTTTTGACTATCTCTCAGAATTATCATTCTCTCTGTAATTCTTTTATTTTTTATTTCATTTTATTTTTTTATTTATTCTTTTAAAACTATGTTATCCACTTTATATTTTTGAATTTTATGAAGCCTGTCTCTTTGTCCATGACTGTTTTTGGTAATATCTACTCTTGGGTTTATTGGTTCTAATGTAACCTGAGTAACTGATATTGTTTTAAATTTTCTCTCATTTTTCTAAATGTCGCTCTCTTACTTTTCATCTTACCATATTTTTTTTTTCTTTTTCATCACATGCATCTATACTTTGAAGTCTTATTCAGGATGACATTATTTTTTTTAATTATATTAATTTTTTTTAAAGTATCTCATTGTTAGGTTTTTTTTTAATTGTCCCAATTTTGTTAAATTTCGTCTATTCTTTATTCCCCTAGCTACATCTTTGTGTAGTTTTAAGGTTGGCTACTTTTTTAAAAGTCTGGACCATTCTTCCTGAGCAAGTAGTTTGTTAAATAGTAGCAGTGTGGGGAGATAGACTAAGGAAGATGCTAAACAGCAAGCAGCTTAGATTTAGGTCTAGGGACACATTTACTATGCCCAGAAACATGATTCTACTCTGGTCGACAGAAGGTCTGCCAATCCCACAGCAAAACCTCATTTATCATAACTTTTATTTTAGTGGGCTTATTGTTTCTGTTTCATTAACTGCCAAGATCAGCAGATTCAGATTAGTGATTGCCAACTCTGGTTTTTCATCCACTTTGCCACAACAGCAGCCAGCTTCTTGCAAAATTAGCATGCACGTGCTTGTTTTCATTCAGCCCCTTCTCCTCTGTGGCTGTGGTTTCATAAATATCTGATCAAGACTTTCATAGTGCCATCACACGGTTTGCAAGAAGTCCATAAATTCACCTTAGAATAAGCCATCCAACTATGGAGATCTCTGCTAACTTTCCAAGTTCTGGAGGGGTGTTTAATCTCTCCTTAAAATCTCCCCTCAATCTAGTCATATTTCACAATATTTTTTAATGGTTATTTACATTTTATGGGTTGTCAGGGTAAATATGTTCTACTTTCATTATAAAAGTCATAATCACTCTGGTTGGTTTTTTTTTCCCTTTGTTGTTTTCTGTTGATTTTAAAAGGAGTAAAATTATTTTCATTTTGTCCAATTTGACTAGAAGTCCTTATATTACCTTTAAACGTGAGAAGGTATATATTCAATTATCAAAATAAAATAAGAATTGTGTTGATACTCAAAGAATAGGTGGAATTTATCATCAAATATGAGGCTATAGTTAATATATATATCAAAATTATAGTTGCAGAATTGCCTAAGGCATATTTCAGGAGAAAGAATGTTGTTTGGCTGGAGTAAGTATTTTATAGACCTGTGAGAGGGAGGTCTTGAAAGACAAGAGAAGATCACTAGGAATATAGAATATGGAGTTTATTTTTTTATTCTATAGAAATTTGGGAACTATTGAAGGTTTGTAAGCATAGAATAAGATAATCATAGTTCTTCTTCAGAAAGATTAGTTTAGCTGTGGTATAACAGATAAATTGTAAACAGGGAATTAACTTAAGAGGGTTACTATAAAAGTCTCTGTATTAGTTTTCTATTTTTGCATAATAAATCATGTAAATTATAACAGTTTCTGTGGGTCAGTAGTTAGAGCACAAATAACCTTAGTCCTTTGTTCAGGGTTCTGCAAAGCTGCAATCAAGGTGTTACTGGGGCTGTGGCCTCATTTGAGGTTTAGACTTCTCTTCCAAGTTCACTCAGCTTTCTGGCAGAACTTATTTTCTAGAACTGTAGAACTCATGGCAACTTGCTCCTCCCCAAACCAGTAAAATAGTCATTACTTTAAAAGAAGCCTTAAAGGATTTTCCACTGATTAAGTCAAGACTGTCCAGGATAATCTTCCTTTTCATTAAATTCAATTGATTTGGGGCCTTAATTACACCTGCAAAATTTTTCTACCTTTGCCTCATAACGAAACCTACTCAAGTGAGTGAGATCCATTACCTTTTCCATACAATGTAATTAAATCATGGATGTAACACCATGGGGTAGAGATCATGGGGCCATCTTTGGACTCTGCTCACCATAGTGTTTATAAAAGATATTGAGCAAAATAAGCATAATGTCTTGAAAGAGATATATGAAAGGAATCCACAGTGTTTTGATTCAAGCTGGTGTAGAAATAAACACATAAACACACAAGTAAATATAGGGTGATAAGTGTAAATGCAGAAACGTGTATAAGGAACCATGATTGTTCAGAAGAGGAGCCCCCAGTTCTTTCTGGAAAGATGAATATCAGAGAAAACTTCCTAGAAGAGGTGGTTCTTGAAAGGTAAGTAAGTTTAATAAGATTAACAAATACAGAACAGATAATGTAAAGTGAGAGGATGATTACGAGCAGATAAATGATATCTTCAACATTTGCAATAATATATTTACAATGTTTTGATATTTTATTATGGGCTTTTGCATTTATTTTGGTATTTTAAAATCTGGAATTAAAATAGTACATATCTTGATTACTGATTTTTTTTCATCTTCTTAAGTTCCACACCTGAGGGAAATGCTTCACCCTCCTCAAGTCATCCTGGCCCTGAGCATCAAGTAGTGGCATTATCCAGAGAACTGTGATTATTTAGGTGTTGAGGAAGTATAAGGTGAGAGTGGAAGGATTGCAGGAAGGAAAGCTAGAAAAACTGGCTGGGGAAAGATCATGAAAAGTCTTGATTTGTTCTCTGAGAAAATGTCCAAAGACTTGACTCGGAGGATCACAAGGAAAAGCCATGGTTTTAAACTGGAGAGTGACCAGATGAGACTGCCATTTAGAAAGATTACACTGGCAGAAATGTGGAAGCTAGTTTGGAGGGGTTTGCTATTCTCTGTTAAAGGAGCACAATTAGGAGGCTATTGTAGTGGTCACACGAGGTAAGTAATTATACTTATGTTACCCATAGTACTTGGCTCACTGAAAAGTATTTTAATTTGGGATTCACTGGCAGAAATCAAAAATTTCTTTTTGGAGAACATGTTAGATGGCTTTTTTGACTCTCTAAATGGTAGACCTTTTGCTTAATGTGATTTTTTTATGGCAATCACATTTATGGCTCAAGCATTTCTGTAACTATATGCAGCTTATTTCACCTGAGAAATGTTTTTGATAAGATACAATGTTCTGATATGTGATGCCAGGATTGAGTCTGAGCCTATAGTTTTTATTCCATTTATATGCAGTGATGTTAGGTTAGGAGTAAGGCAAATGAATTCTCACCATACAAAATTGAACAACCCAGCTTTATAATTGCTTCAGGATAGCCGACTGCCTATTTTGTCTCTGTTCAAAGTACCCAAAGGAAATCTTCCTAGGGCCATTGAAAATATCAGAGTCTGCAGATGGAGATCATAACTATATAGTATTGGCTGTATATTTAATATACAACAGTGAAAACTGATTTAAGGGAGGGAGCCAGGATTACAATTGGAAGCTTGATTGGAAGGGCTGATATAACCAAGGGGCCAATCTATAAAGGACTATTTTACATAGTAAAGAAGTGGCATATTAAAAAAGTATTTACTGCCTTGAAAAATTCTGAATATACAAAACGTAAATGCTGATGGAATCATGCAGCCCTTTATATGTCAATGTTATTTAATATATCTAATACTAGCCCCTAACCCCCACCTCCATCTTTTGGAATTTTCTTTTCTGAAGCCTATGTAATGACATCAGCCCTAGATTGTTTTCTTGTTTGATAGAAATTGAAGACTCCATGAAGCTTCATTTATATATTATTTATTTTTCAATTAGAACAAAACTTGAAATTTTTAGAGTTTCTTGTTGTATAAAATGACCATGAGTTAACTGGAAAATGTCATGATTGAATCTTGAAATTAGGGATAGAATTCTTAATTTTAGGTTAGTTGGAAACAAAAGTGAATCCCAAAAATCAAACCAAAAATTGTTATGTTTCCTTGGTGCTTGTAGTATACATTGATGAGCTAATCTGCTGTGAAGTTTCATGAATGTTCTGAGCATGCAAGAGGTACAGTTCCAAGAGAAAATTGCTCAAAGACTCAACCCAACAGCAAGCAGGAGATATTTCCATTGTTGGCACATTCCAAGAACTCCAAAAATGCCTTCCAGACTCTAGAATATACTCCACACTTAAAATCTTACTATACATGACAGTCTTTTATGACTCAATAGGATTTGAAAAGCAAGGTTTAAAACACAAACTTTGATAGCAGAGTTTACATTTTAATTAGATTTTTATTAAAGTAAGAGTTACTGATGGCTGAGCTTTTCCCAGGAAACCCCCTGTGATAAGAGTCCTGATATCCTAAATTGGAAGATACTTTTTGGAAGGAAGGGAAGGGAATAGAAAAGGAGACTCAGTGGCCAATGTCTCATTTTACCTTTACCCATTTTACTTAATAACAACCACAAAATCTAAATTGCAACTGGTAATGAAATAACTTGAAATAAGCTGAAAACATAAAACAGTACAAAAGTGCATAAAATAAAGTTCAGTCTTCACAGATTCACTGTGGATCTCCAGCTCTCTAGACCTATCTCCAGAAGCAAACGTTATTGGGAAATTTTTAAATATATTTCCCCAGAAATATATAAATATATATATATATATATATATATATATATATATATATAAAATACTATGTGTATATATGTATGTGTGTATTGTGTGTGTGCGAGTTCATTCTTCTCAGTCACACAAAAGGGAATAGATGCTGCCTTACCTTTCCTAATAAAATATCTTCAAGATCACTTCTTGTCAGCACATACAGAGCTCACTCATTCTTTTTAGTACCTTCAGAGCTGGGATTTCTCAATCTTAGCACTGTGGATATTTGGGGTCAGATAATTCTTTGTTTTGGATGGCAGTCATGTACATTCTAAAATGTTTACCAGCATCTCTGGTCCACTAGATAACTGTAGCATCTCCCCAGTTATGAAAACCAAAAGTACCTCCAGAAATTACTAAATGTTCCCTGCGGTGTAAAATCACCCTTGGTTGAATGAGAAATGCTGCTTTAGAATGTCCTGTTGTATAAATATACATTCCCTTTTGATAAATACTTGGGTTGTTCTCCATTTTTGAAGTCATATACACACAGAAAAAGGCTGAACCAAGTGTTCCAAATCTATATGTTCTCTGAATAAATCCCTATTTGTAGGAGAAATTCCTAGATGAATTCTTAAATCAAAGAGGATGTGTACTTCACAGTTATACAGATATTGCCAAGTTGCCCTTCTTTTATACCATTTTGCCTTAGAACAACTCTTTCAGAATCTCTTGTTGATCTCTGAGAGGAGAGGAAAATACTCAGTAATCGTTTAAATCATATATTTATAAACTCTAAAGACAATGATAACAGCAGTGGTCAATTGTATTGACCTAGGCTACCCTGGAGGAGATAACTTGTCAAATTTTAGATTTCAAGGCAAGAGGAGAATGGGAGAGGAGGAAAAGCAATAAAGTAGGAGGGGATGAGAAAGCAAACATTTATTGCATGTCTTCTATGTCCAGGTGCTGTGATATGCACATTACATATGTTACCTCCAGTGGTTGGGAATTATCATTATGGCCCCTGCAGGGATTGGCTTGGGTCTCTGGGCAAGAAAGAACTCAAACCAGGTGAGCAGGCTTAAGGATTAAACACTGACAGCATCAGTTTGGGTGCCTTTTCCTTTGTGCAAAGGTATGAGCCACCACCTCAACAGCCTGAAGCTATCTATATTCCATTTCATGGCTGATGTATTTCATTGAAATACTCTGTTCCTCCAGCCCATCCAATTGTCTTGTAGTAGATGTTAATGTCATATTTTAGTCCCCAATTCACAAACCAGTGGCTAGAAGGTAGAATTGGCCCACAGAAGTGGTTCACTTGGCCCCTACAATGTTATAAAAATTTGAGCCAACATTTAAAAACAAGTGATGTTATACAAAATCTTGAGTTCTGCTTTCTTTTTTGGGAGGATGAATATCTCTAACAGTGGGCAGACATTCCCCCCTAGCAACAATTGGCATGAGCTGAGTGAGTGACAGATGCCCCTTTAAGATAGGGCATATGCTCTCCAAATTATCCTAATCTCTGCTACTCCATAATGCTCCTTGATATAAAGGTGAAGGCTCAGTTTCTATTGACATAGAAGCCCTGATGTTTACCTTCCATTTGAGAAGAATCTTGCTGTAAACATTCTTTAAATCATGGGGAAAAGACAATTAGAAGATATCCACTGACCGACAGGAAAATAGGCAAGAAAATAAGCCTAGCTCATTGGTTCTCAAATCTGTCTGCATACTAGAATCACATGAAAAGTCTTCTTAAAATGATAAGTATCTGAATCTTTCTTCCTCACCGATTTGAGAAGGACCCTAGGCATCAGTAGTTTTTAAATGTCTCCAGGTGATACTAATGTAGAGAAAAAAAATTGACACCCGCAAGTCCTAATCTAGGTCACTATTTGTATAACCTGGCATCTTTACGTATTCCAGCTTTGGATTCTCTACCCAAACCCCACCACTTTAGCCATATGGCTTATATAATTGCCACTTAAGTTTAGTTCAGCCCAGTAGAGTTTATAGTCAAAGCAAAGCACACAAGATAGACACTAAATAAACTTTGTGGTTTCTTACCTTGAGTCTAGGTCATTGCTCCTCTTTTCCTCCATTTGATCAGATCAACTCAGTCCAGCTTATCTTTAGTGTTCCATATCTATTCCTCTTACTCTGCCCATTTCTTCCCCTCATTAACAATTTCAATCTTCAGATGAAGAAAATAGATCTCAGAGAGCACAATTAATTTAACCAAGATCATCCTTCTAGAAAGGGGCAGACCTGAGACTCAACCCAAATCTTTCTGATGGCAAAAACTCATGTTCTTTCCACCATACCAATGTGTTCCACAGAATTCTTAATTCTCCTCCAATTTTCGAACATCCTTTGACTGGAAATAAAATCTTTTATTTCTCAGTGAGAAAGAGAGTTTGGAGAAAATGCCTCCAGAAGAGGAAAAGTAATAAAATAAAACTACACTGATATATAAATAACTAATTGCAGATCCTTTCATAGGAATGGATTGGACTTAAGTATCACAACATTACTTTAAGATGGTTATAGGAGTTTTACATACTCACTGGGAAAAATTTGGAAAACGGGTAAAAAATAAGAGAAAGACATTTACTAGAGAATTATGACTCTTGAAAACCACTCTTAATATTATGATGTGGTTTCTTCTATTTTTTCTTATCCATTTATCTCAAAATTGAGATCATTTGCTATTCTTTCCCAATTCATCACTTAGTATTACTATTTCACCTATTCACTGAAAATTCTTTGAAAGATTTCTAATGGCTGCAAAATACCTTGTTGTGAAGAAACCACTGTAATTTAACCAGTTTTAGTAAAGGATGCTGGAGATAAATTTTGAAAGATGTGGGGGTATTTTACAAATGGACAAGGGAACAGAAGGGCTTGTATGCCAGCCCTATATCAATATTCACTGACCTGGTTTGCTTTCCAAGAACCACAGCTGTAGCTGCTCTATGCTCATGGTTGACTATTTGATTTGGATTTGAACTGAGTCTTTGGAGAGTTTAGATTATGCCAGTCTTTCAAGAGAGGAAGATCAAACTTAGAATTGAGGAAAAAAATGAGGAAACAGAGTCAAAGGAGATAATTTTATTAAACAGGAAATGCATAGGTACTTTTCCTTACCTTTGAAAACAGCTACAAGAGAATAGTCAGTGTTTCATAAAGGGGCACACCTTGAAATATAGAAGATGAATCTGGCATTTTAATACCTTACTTCTCAAACTAACATCATCCCTAATTAATTATGAGATTTTAAGCTATAACATTTAAACATTATCCATTGAATATATATACTGTGTCAAATACCAGACATTAAAGATACAGCAATGAGCAAGAGAGACATGTGATTCACCATTTGGTTGATTTGGAATACAAAATAATATTTGTAACTCTATTTTCTCATTTATGAAATAAGGGAATCTCTATAGCCCCTTTCAGTGATGAAGTATTATTCTTCTCAGTTCACTCACTAAGAAATATTTGTTAGTTATTACTGTGTTGTGAGCACTTTACTAGTTGTTGCTGATTCAAAGTTACCTGCTTTTAACAAACTCACTCTACAGTCACCGTAGGTAATAGAAACATAATTTAAAATGAAGTGCAATGGCTTGTCATTATGGAAGCATGCACTGGGTGATTAGGGTCATATAGAGGAAGCATCTATTTTTCTGAGAGGAAATGGGAAGTCTGGGACAGTGTAGAAGAGAAAACAATGAGTTGTCACAGCACAGGAGCAAAAGCTTTTCATACAGAAACTCTGAGAAGGGGCACGTCACATATCCAGCAGCACAGGAGTCTGAGAGAACATTCTATACTCAGGAAATGATTGGGATATATTATGTTTATTGATATATCCATTCTATAAACATTTATCACACACCTTTAGTGCTAGGCATTGGACTAAGTTCTGAGAATGAAACAGATATCAATAGAAATATGAGTCCTGACTTCAGAGGGCCTTAAGACTTAAGAGGGCCAAACACTAGAATAATCACACAGGTCAATACATAATTACGAGTAGTTACAAGGGTTATGAAGGAAAATTCTGTGTCGCTCCAGTAGAATTGAGAAGTTTAAGAATCATGTGGGGCTGGGGAGTGGTAGGGTGCAAAACATTTGGTGGTAGATATAAGACATTTGAAATAGCTCTCAGTGTAGGCCGGAAGTGGTGATTTAGTGGGATCTATAATGTTACATGGTTGAAGTCGGTAGTGCAAAAGTGACTGGCACAAGAGGAGTGTGACACAGAGATAGGCCAAGTCAAACAAGCCCAAGGGTACCTATGGCCATGATAGATGCTTACTGAAGTCTTGGATCACATTCAACATTTACTAATGTGATTTGTAAGTCCTATATTATCTGGCCTGTACCTACTTCCCAGGTTTTGTCTTTTACTGTGTTTCTTCTCTGAATTGAATCTCTAAGGTTTTCTACCAGTTACTTCTTTTTCAGGAACTTCCCCCATTTCCACAGTTACCGTGGTGGCCTCATCCCACATGCAAGTTCCTGGTGATTGGTTTTAGGGAGTCACATAATCCAAGGTAGGCCAATCAGAACACCCCTGCTTCAGACCATAGTATATGGGTCAAGGAGTTTTCCAATACATTTCATCTTGAATCATTTTTGTTTATTTAAAATTGCAAAGGATACATGGTAACCCACACCACAAGTTACACAAAGTGCTAGTAATATCAATTTTTTTTTTATGAATAACTTGAACAGAGAAATAATGCAAGATCTCCTGAGCCTTCATAGAAAGTCTCTGGGCTGCATCTGGAATAGGAAAAGGACTAAGGTAGGGTACTCATGGGACAAAAAATTCTAGGAGAAAGACACTACCCATCTTCACACCACATTGTAAATTTATAGATTGGCCTAAAGGAGGACAGGAAAAAAAATCTCATATTTCTAAGTAACAAAGAATCCAGCAGGGGCTCCCTGGACCAAAAGCTGAGACAGGAAATAGGACTATCATGGGTCAGGTCCACACTCTGACATCCCTGGGAATAATCTTGAGCAACTTCTTCATGCCAGAATTACCAGTACCAAAGGCCTTGGCACTTTTCTATTAACTAGCTAAGTCAAAAAAAGATCTCTCTTCACTTACTTAACCAAAAGAGGCCCTGGTGCATTCAAAGCACTTCAAAGAAACACACAAGGCATAAAAGCCTCAGGAGTTTTGGTAATTCAAACGGCAGTAATTTGCATAGCACATACAAAGTCCCACTGATGGAAATTCTCTTTCTTGAGGCTTTAGGGGTTCACTAGATGAAGCGGAAGTCCTAGGAGGAGACAAAAGCTTCTTATAAACCCTGCTTGAGGAGATTTCTCCATTATCTAAGAAGGCTATTCCTTCAGACCATGTGTGAGGAAGACACACACCTGGCTATCCTAAATACAGATCAGAGAGGGGATAGATGTCACAGCTAAACCACCTTCACATTCCCTAAGAAGTGGATTTACATTTGTAATCCTGTCTTAAACTTTCTGCTTCTAAAAGGAGGTTTTGAATGGTTACTCCATGAATAAATGAAATGCTGATTTGGAAGGGATGATGAGGAGAGAGGCTTACAAGCATAGTGCAGAAAAACTCAAAATAAGTATGAGGTTAAATAGGTTGAGTAAACATGTGTTAAACATGGACAGGACTTTCCAGAGCCTTGAATGACTAAATTTATGTTGTGAATCTCCAAAGAGATAAAATATAATCATATTTTCTAAAATTTACTTAATTAGGAAACCTTTTATTTTTCTACCCAAATTCTTGAAGGACTCATTCTCATAATAATAACACAACCAAGAATAATTCAGCATTTTATGTATACTAGGAACTGCAGGAATTGGTTTACACAAATTGTTTAATACTGGTGACAAGTCTAAGATGTAGAATCTACTTCTCTTCTCGTCTTGCAGAGGGGAAGACTGAGGTGCTGCGTATTTAGCATCTTTCCCAAAACATACTGCTTGTGCTTGGAAATGCTTTGAATTGAACCAAGGCAGTCTGACTCTGGAACTCATGTTGGAAACCACCTGATATTGCCACCCATAGTTCCTTAGAATAGCATGGAAAAAAACCTGGCATAGAATATAGAATTCTAACAATGCTTGCTTTCTATATGAATTCGTCTTTTATTTCCTGGAGCTATGCTGTTGTTTCAGAACACGTGATTTCCTTAGAAACACAGTGGTTTAATAGAATTTGTGACAATGAGTCATGTTTTAGATGAATCCACCAATATTTCTTCAAGGGAACTTAGCCAACACTTTATTTTTAAAAGACAACATCATAGAAAACCTTCGCTGTGCTTTTCTGTTGCCCTCACCTTGCAGTGGGTGGGTTTCTAATTAATGCCCCTTAAAAATTAATCTTTGGGGACTATAGATACCCACACTGTGACACAAAATTAAGAACACTTTGATTCTTCCAAGGCTCTATCCCTTTTAGATCACTCTCTAGGCAGGACAAGCTTTATCCTGAAGTTCAGGAACTCTAGGTATTATTAGAATAAAAGCACACTAGAATTGAGAGAGAGAGAGAGAGAGAGAGAAAGGAGAAAGAAAAAGAAAGAAAGAAAGAAAGAAAGAAAGAAAGAAAGAAAGAAAGAAAGAAAGAAAGAAAGAAAAAAAGAAAGAAAGCCTACCATTGACATTTTCCTGATTCTATATTAAAATCCCTGGCGAGTTGATAGTTAAAAGCTTCCTGACTTAGTAGGCACATAGTTCTGGGAGACCAAGGTTCACTTGGTCTAGTGATAACTCGTTGTATATCTGTCCCTTGTGATGTTTTTAATTGAATCGCAGTGTAACTGTTGATGTAACTCATCCTGAGTTCTGGGGAACGTGGTGGAAAAAATTAAGGGAGTGGATCTTCTTGCAAATATCCTTGATGTCTAACATGCTGAGGGAGATATAATGGATTGAGGTTAGGATTTCTCTTCATTCTTTTGTTATATTGCACTCCAATTTTGATATTGGTAAAATCCTGAGAAGTAGATGTGATTCTGTTAAACTATAAGAAAAAAGTTAATTTGCCACTGCATTGCCAGGTGAGGAAAGGGCCTAATTTTAGTCAGGTACTTTCTGTGAGAGCAACATTAGATTTGACATACATAATCTCAGCAGGGACTTCTGTAGTTTATGTTATGGTGCTGGGCTTATGTGAAAGTAGGTATATACTTAGATAAACTTTTTCTGGACACCCTGGATCCAAACTTCCAAAATATACTGACACCTAAGAAAACCCTTTGCTTTATAGATAGCTTTATATTTTACAAAGCAATTTTATATAGAATGACTTCATTCATTCTTTATAACACTGTGATGGTTGCTATTTCTCTATTTTGTGGAGGAGGAAAGAGGTTTGGAGAGGTTAAATGACTTGCCCCAACTCCCACCATTAATAAATGGAAAAGCTGTATGTGAGGCCCCTTCGGGCACTCTTTTCATATATCTTTCATTAGCCCTGTGAAGCTCACCAACATTCAGAGAAGTACAGAACAGGAAGTGTAGCTAAAACCAATAGAGATTCATTTTGACTATTAAATTACCAAATGTATTTTTTAATTAAAATATTTAAATCTGAAGACAATGAGGGGTAGTTAAGTATCTGACTCTTGATTTTGGCTCAGGTCATGATCTCAAGGTCATGAGATCCAGCCCCCCAGTTGGCTCCACACTCAGAACAGAATCTGCTTGAGATTCTCTCCCTCTGCCCCTCCCCCAGCTCACTCAGGCTTTCGCGCTCTCTCTCTCTCTCTCTAAAATAATAAAAATAAATAAATAAAACCTTTAAAAATATAAATCTGATGTTAATGAGATTTGCTATCCTCCTACCCTCCTGACAGATTGGAAATCAAATAAGGTTTGCATTTGTCGGAGTTTGAAATGTTTTAGATCTTCTTATCCAATAATTCTACTATAAGTAATTCATATTTAGGTTAAAATAGAAAAAAAAAGTTTTATGTACAAGTTGTTTGTTGACATTTATTTTTAATGATGATAAACAAAATAAACATTTCCCAAAGAGAATAGTGACTTTACAGAATATTACACTGCCATTAAGATAACGTTACAAGATGCTTTTAATGACATGGGAAATTCTTATTATGAAGATAAGGAGAAAAGAAGAATGTATATACATATTTGGGAAATGTGCACACAAATGAAAAAAGAAATAACCGGAATTATGTCAGTAATTGGAATGATGGAATTGTGAATGATAATATATTCTTTTTGTTTTTATGCATTTCGAAGCATTTCTAAAATGACCATTGTATTCCTTATAACGTAAACCCAAATTGTTTTAAAGAGTTAAAAAAAAGTACTTTTTAAAACCAGACTAAAGTATTTGGTGCACTAATCTGATAGTTTGGGTAGTGCGTTTTCCCAAAGTCAGGGAACCTGGCTGTGTCCAACATGTGGGTGATGCTAGCTCATCTCTAAGGGTCCTTTCTGCATCCATATCCTATAACTATCAAATTAGAATGACCATTTGCCATCTTTGGGCTGACCATAATTGTTCCTTACTAAGAGCACCCTGTTGTCTTTTTGGGGTAGTTCCTCCTTGTGTATATTCTGGGTGTGAGGTATAGCTACCTTTCCATTTCTTCTCTTCTATTGTACCCATTCCCAGAGGCTTTGAATCTTGACCTAGGGGTTCTAGAATGTAATGTTCAGTGGAGATCATTTAATTTCGAGCTGGCTAGAAATTTTCTGCTATGAAATGACTTACTAATACTTTGGAGCTCTTTCGATGCCTATTCCTTTGTCAGCCTGGTTCTCCAGACTCCCATCAGTTTTATGACTTCCTTCTTATCTTTCCAGTAAATTCCTTTCTGTTATATTTACCCCAAATCAGTTCCCATTGCTTTCAATCCAGATTGCTGAATGACACACACACTGACAACCATTCTTCATTGTGAGTATCAGCAAATACTTTTCTTCAGATCCATAAAAGTTAGCAAGGAAGCATTTTCTATATCCAACTAAAATTAAAAGTAGAGGCTACCTGCCATAACATAATACTTCACCCAGAAGGATCTTATAAAAACACCAAAAGCCATTCCATATCAATTCAAAGCCTTAAAAGTGTTTTCATGTCATAAACACATTTTAGGCTCCAATATGATCTGAGAATTCATTCTTATAGTAACCACAAATGAGTGGAGTCAGAGAGATCAAATAGTATTTTCCAATTTGAAGCAGAAGACTGCAGTACATTGCAGGATCTTTGATTATCTGATGCTCCTGAATTTTCACAGCATCTTAGACACAGGAATTTTTTCTTTTTTTTTTTTTTTTGTTGTTATTGTTACTCTGGCTGTTCTTCAAGACCTTTTGTTGAAAAGGATGTAGACTTTGGCCAGTTTAAGCTACTCTCAGTGTTCTGGAGATAACCTACTAATGCTCCAATTTCTTTGTAATTAAAATCTTTCCGAAGTGGTGCATTTGATTTGTAAAACTCTCTCATGACAGCAGAACCTAGCAGAAGACCCAAGACAACAGCCTGTTTCCTGTAGTCTTTTAAATAATAACATTCCCCACCATAGACACTCAGATTCTTTAATCAGCTTTAACTCAAGGAAGCAAGCATTCTCTTACGGGTCCAGAAACTAAAACAGCTTTTAAAGCAGGAAGCTGACATGACTGGCTTTGAGTTCAGTCCTAAAGAGATGTTTTGTCAGCTTTGGCTCTATGTACTTTGCTAGTGGTTAACCAGTATAGCAAGTGTGACTTGCAAATATATTTTTTTCGAAAGAATACAGAGCTACCATCCCTTCAAAAACATCAGTGAGGCAAGAGGCACCTAGTTGGTGCCTGCAGGGAGAGTTTGCACTTGCTTTTCCCTGTGTTGACTATTAGCTTATCTCCCCATCCCCCCACCCACCCCTCCCTGTTTACCTGGGGTGAGAACAGTGGGAGCTGCTGTCAGAAAAGGTTGTAGAAGGAGGATGACACTGCAATTTCAAGACTCCCCCAAACCAAAAGCCTCTGTTTCCTTTTTAGAGCACAGGGAATGACCCTGGTCTTGCCACTAATTTTATCCAGTCCTATGGACAAAATCTCCCTTCAGTCTTTCTAGCCACACCAATTCTCTCCTCCAAAGCACGGACAGTGTCTTCTCACCCCCTTATATCCACTGACGACTTTATTACTGAACTTTAGCTGTCATACTATGAGTTCAACCTGCCTCTCTCCACATCCCTGTGCCCTCAGATGGCTATGACTGTTTCAGGCAGACGATTCTGTTTCTTGCCCTGGTTCCTCTGGGTTCTTTTTCAGAGACCTCTTTGCTTTGGAGGCTCTTCTGGCTCTACTCAGCACTACAGTAACACCTCCCTCATGCCCACTGATGCGCTTGAATTTTCACAGTATCTTAGACACAACCTTCTCTTTTTTAGGTACAATTTTGCATCAATTCTTTATTTTTTCTTTACTTACCATGGAATTGGTATTATAAGCGCTGGAATGTAGCAGTAATAAAGTCACACATGGTCCCTATTCTCAGAGCTTACCATCTAGTAGAGAAATGGAAAATTAATTACAATGCACATAAGAGGCAGGGGTGGACTCAGGTGCTCTGAATGACGGGATCCCTAACCTACATTGCTGGGATTGGTGTTGTCTTCCTCCTTGATAAAGTAAGAGTAAGAGAGCAGGAAGATTAAGTAGGAGTCAGCTAAGTGAAGTAAGTGAGTTTACAAGCCAAGGAAACAGAATTTTCTTATTTTTATGAACTGTATAGTTAATTCATACACATAGTGAACTTTTTGGAAAAATAGAAAATGATAAAGTAGAAAAAAAAATGCCTTAAGTAATTTGCCATCCAAATATCACTGACCATTATTAACATCATAATACTTTTTCCTCTCATCTTGGGGATTCGTGGTAGGGGATGAGAGGGTAATGTAGAGAAGAGCCAGATATTGCATTTTTCAAATTATTTATTGTATGTACGGTTTTGAATACTGTTTTTTTTTTTCACTTAAAATTGCACTATAAGCTTTGTTTTGCTCCATTAAAGCTTTCAAAAATATCATTTCAATGGCTCATTTAGTCTCTTTACATGAGTCCTTCCTGGGTCCTCTCATTCCTGTGGTCACACCAGTAATCTCTCTTGTTCATGCCTCTAAATCAGACTTGCCTTTCTAGGACTCCTTTGGAATTGATAATATAGTCACATTTGTAATCTCCATTATTTATGTGAATTTAAAGCCCCCCAGTACCCCCAGATATTTAGCTTGAGTGTGCCAAAATAGGGAGCATTTCAGGCATCATGTTTCACTACCTTTGAGGCTCCCTTCTGTGTGTGGTTGGTAAATGTTCCTGACTAATCTATCAGTTGATGTTTCTTTAAAACATAAACAAGATTCAAAAGCTAACAAATCTTGGTTGAATCCATTCTGAACCTTATTTGACTCCTTTCATTGGGCAACATCTAAGTACCTCACTGTGAGTTATTGATTTTGCCGGTCATCATGTGTCCTGGAACTTTTTCTTTCGTCAGAGTTGGGGTAAGGGTTAGAACATCATGTCCAATTTTGATAATGCTTCCCTTTTTGCTGAAAGAGTTAATTTATTAGCAGCTACTCCACAAGTCTACGCATAGAAATTACCATCATCATATCTATATTCCCTAATATCATTACCATTAACACCATTGTCAAAATCATTGTTATTGTTGATATCATCACAGTAGCTTCCTTGTGCTTTAGTCATTGTGCTTATTGCATTACTCATATTACCTTATTGAAATTTCAAAATAACCATCTGAGATAATTATAATTTGCATCCCTACTTCCAAGAAATTAAGTAAAAAAAATGGCTGAATCGATGGCTGAATTTGATTCCTGAGTGTGTGATCTTAGGAGAGGAAAAATATGAGAGTGAGAGAGTGTGTGTGTGCGTGTGTTTGAGAGAGAGAGAGAGAGAGAAGGGAGAGAGGAGGATATTGGGAGATGCTGAGATCAGAAAGAGAAATATCAGAGAATATCTTCATGTTAGGGAGATTTGAGATAGTGCATTAGATTTTATCTTATTTTAAAAAGAACGGTAGGGAAAAAACCAATGCATGTACTGGCACTGGGAACCCAAAGATGTCCATGGAAGAGGAAGATATTGCTCATCTGCAGTCATGAATTTTATTTTGCCACAAATATCACATCATACTGGCTGGTTTTCTTTTTTGTACTAAATGCAGGTGTTTCTGAGCTTTTTTCTTTTGGCCTTATTTAGTCCTGAAGTCAAAGAGAAGTCCAAGATTCTGTTTTTAGGCTTGGTTAAGTAACAGTATGGCCTATTTGAAAAAGGGCTTCTTGAGAGTATATTCATACTTTTATTTCTGTTTACTTTTCTGTTTCTCTTCTTTATTTGATCTTTTTCCCACTTCTATCCTGGCAACAAATACAGCACAGAAAACATACAGACATTTTATATTAATCATATTTTTAATTTTGTATATATTATCATGTTTTGACATAAAATGCCTTTGTATATATTATCATGTTTTGACATAAAATGCCTTTTTGGCTGGGAAGAAACTGTCTCTCCTTTGGCTAGCCTATTAGAAAGAACAAAGGATCTAGCTTGGAGCCTTATTTGCCATGCAAATTTACCAATCTAGAGGCATGCCTTCTCCATCAGCCCATACACTCCAGAAAGTAATATTCCTTTGCCTGAATCATTCCAAGATGTTGGTTCAAAAATCTTCAGAAGCTTCCCTGGTGTAATAGGATATTGGCCCCCATGAGTGAAAGGCAGGGAGAGACTGAAGAAATAGGCAGGCTACCCCAGAGTGGTAGGTGGCAGCTGTAAAAGGCAAGGCAGTTTTAATTTACATACAAGGCTTATCTTGGCTGGTCTAAGATGAGTAGATATCCTTACTCACTAGCCAAATCAAAAGTTTTTACAGGGCTTTAACTGGGGTTAGTCACTTATACAATCCAGATGGTCTCAACACCACATCACTATCTCAAGGCTATGTCCTTGGTGGAGCTTCTGGGAGCAGGAAAGGCAAACAGAATGTAAATCCAAGGACAAGGAAGGGGGTGAGGAGTCTCCAGTAGGAGGGTTAACTGGCAGTTAAGTCTTCTCTATTACCTCTTCCAATACAGAACAGGTTCCAGGCAACTAGAGACTATCGCTATAGCCCAAAGCCAGCTGAAATTATTTAAACTAGCCAATCCTAAACAGTTACTTTGTCCTGTCTTGTCTTTCCTGTGGAAAGCCCAGTAAAGACTCTAGTCTAAACCTGTCTCTTGTTCCTGCTCCTGCTTCCTGACTTAAACCAGGTGTTTCTCCTATGGCCGTGTGATAAGTCATGCCTCTTAAATCTAAGGGAACTGTGAGTAACATTAAACTTTTCTTTCAATGCATTAACCTCTACATGTAGTCACTCAGTCACCTTTACAAATGAAGACCTAGGCACAGAATGTGTTTAAGGTAAGGAGTTTGTGGCAGGCAGATTCTAAAGGTGCCCTATGATTTCCACCTCCTGGTAAGCATGTCTTTGTAGAACCTCATCTATCCCCTTGAGTGTGAGCAGGACATATGACTTGTTTCTACACTGTAGAAGATGGCAGAGATGACAGATGCCACTTTTGTGATTATATTCCGTTATATAGGATTTTGTTTTGGTTAGGAGACTCATTCTTGAGACTCCCTGTGCTGGTTTGATGAAGCAAGTGCTCATGTTGGGGAAGTCTTCATTTCAAGAAACTACAGGCAACCTCTGGGAGTTGAGGATGGCCTCCAGTCTCCAGTCTCCAGATAAGAATGCAGTCTACTTGATATGCCTTGATTGTGGTCTTGTGAGACCCTAAGCAGAAGACTCAGTTGTTCAACAACTCCCACAGAAACTATGAGATAATACATGTGTGTTTTTAGGCTGCTGAATTTGTAATAATTTATTATGTAACAACAGATAACTAAGACAGTATTTGAGTATAATCTAGTTTCTTTTCCTTTCCTTCTACTCATTCATTCTAGAAGTCACCAGTGACCCCCACCTCACCAATATCATGGATCCTTTACAGGCCCTGTTAGTGACAGTCCCACTTATACCTTTTGGAACTCTCTACTTCAGTGTCGAACTGGAAGCACAAATCAGAATCAACATGAAACTTTTTCAATCTACACATATCCAGGACCCAGCTGAGAGGTGTTGAGTCAGATCTGAGAGGCCAGTAGTAGGATCCAAATATACGTATTTTGAGAAGATGAAATAAGTAATTCTGGTGGGCATTTTTCAAAAGGGTGTACTGTCCTGATCCCATCCCTTCTGGGATCTTGTGATCTCCTCAAAGGATAGTGTTCTACAAGGTTCCATTTCTGCCTCACTGCCCTCTTTCTTTTCACATACTTCCATTAATAAGTATAATCTACTTTTGTAGTTATGACTGCCCAAATGCCAATCACTTGCTAAATCACCATTGTCACCCTCAGCATATATCTTGAGACTTATAGGCCTGACAGCTTACTAAAAATACTCAAGCTGAATGTTCCACAGCCTTCTCCAACTCAGCACATTGAGAACCAAACTCATCATGCCATCCTCATTCCTCAGTCTGGTCTCTCATGCTGTGTTCTCTTGACCAATGAATGGCACCCCCTTTCCTTTAGACCTTCAAGTCAGAAAATTATTAAATCATTTTAAGTTTTAAGTCCTTTAAGTGACTCCCTATCATCTACAGAATAAGTCTAAATTTCTTAGTCTTCTGAAGCTTCTCTGAACCATCTTCAACCTACTGCTATAGCTTTGATCCTTGCCCTCATGGTTTTACCTTTGATATTTATACACTGCTTAACTACTTGAAGCTAACCACATTTACCATTTTGCTTCATACTTGATTCATTTTACCCCTCTGTAAAAGGTTTCCTGTGTCTATTCCTCTTAACTCTCATCTGTATGTCATTTCCTCTCTTTTTCTGAAATTTTAGATATATAACTCCTTTGGAGTTAGTAAATATATTATGCATACTTTTTCAATAGTACTTATCACATTGATTCACATATTTATATGGCTACCTTCCTCTATTGGATGATAAGTACCTTGAGGGCAGAGCCTGTGGTTAATTTCATTTTTGTACTCCCTATGCTATGAGTTGTACTGGGCATATAGAGAGTATTCAACCAGACTGAACTGTTGTTAAAATGACTGACAGCAGGTATGAGTGCAATAGTATTTGAGGCATGCTTAGCTCCTATAAAATCTTGAAATGTAGTATATTACATGGAGAATTGGGAGAGGAGCAATCAAAGCAATCAACGACTTTTTAAATTCTCTTTTTTGTTTGCAAGCCCCCAAATCATTCAACTTTGTTTGTTTGTTTGTTTATTTGTTTGTTTTTGGAGAGAGAGGTTGAGAGAGAGAGAGAGAGCTTGCCTGAGCAGGATGTGGGGACGGAAGGGGCAGAGAGAGAGGTAGAGAAGAATCCCTATGCTGGGTGTGGAGCCCCACATGGGGCTCATCTTTTGACCCTGAGATCATCACCTGGGCCGAAATCAAGAGTTGATGCTTAACTGACTGAGCCACCCATCTGCCCCTCACTAGGTTTTTGGAAAGTCTTGTTACTGCTTTTTAATAAGTCAACCTAATGGGAATGGGACCATGTGGAGTAGAAGGAGTTTATGTGAGGGAGACTGGAGGGGAGAACAATCAGATAAAGACAGATGGGTACAGGTATGCATTACAAATCCACAGTAAATTCCTATGAATACATAGCTTGCCGGTTCTGACTTTTCTTCTCTAAATTGTGCACTGGAGGGAAATTTCTAAGAAAAGTGAGTGGTGCCAGGTGTGATTAGGGTGAGTCTAGGTATTGCAAAATCGCTTATTGGTTGTCAATGGAACAAGTCAAGACCTAAATTTGCCCTTTTCTTTTATCTTTTAAATGTACAGATAATTAGAAGGTATCTTGGTTATTTTCCTTTCATGTTTTCCCAGAAGAATACTGCAGGCTCACTTTCTTGACTTTTCTCCAATTCTGAAATACAGCTAAGGCTTAGCCTCTGGGAACTTCGGAGCTAAATTCCCGGAGTCTGCTCTGGAGTGAAAGGTACGGCCAGTGAATTTTGAGAAAAGGGAACCACACCTTCCAGGCCACTATTCATGGGATGAATATTAAACCAAGGGATTATAACGAAAGCAAAACAAAAGAAAGATGGTAGAGCAAAAGCAGACTCCATATCTTATTTCTGAAACGTTTTAAAACATAGGCTTCACTCTTGGTGGGAATGCAAGTTGGTGCAGCCACTTTGGAAAACAGTGTGGAGAGTCCTCAAGAAATTAAAAATAGAGTTACCCTATGACCCTGCAATTGCACTTCTGGGTATTTACCCCAAAGAAGCAGATGCAGTACAAAGAAGGGCCATATGTACCCCAATGTTCATAGCAGCAATGTCCATAATCGCCGAACTGTGGAAAGAACCAAAATGCCCTTCAACAGACAAATGGATAAAGAAGATATGGTACACATATTGTATTCCATTGTATATACAATGGAATATTATGCCTCCATCAGAAAGGATGAATACCCAACTTTTGTATCAACATGGACAGGACTAGAAGAGATTATGCGGACTGAAATAAATCAAGCAGAGAGAGTTAATTATCTTATGGTTTCACTTACATGTGGAGCATAAGGAAAATCATGGAGGGCATTGTGAGAAGGAAAGGAAGGGTGAATGGGGGGAAATGGGAGGGGGTGATGAACTATGAGAGACTGTGGACTCTGAGCAACAAACTGAGGGTTTTGGAGGGGGGGTTGGGTGAGGGTTGGGTGAGCCTGGTGGTGAGTATTGAGGACAGCACATATTGCATGGAGCACTGAGTGTGGTGCATGAACAATTAATCTTGTAACACTGAAAAAATAAAATAAACGTATTTGGGGGAAAATAAATAAATAAAACATGGGCCTCATGGAAATCAGTTTGAGGAAAAATATTACATATAATTGAATCAGATAGTCAGTAGGCAGATGTATTGAAGGATGGCAGATGTGTTTGATGAAGCCAGATGTATAAAAGCATTCACATGTACATGTATCCTAGCCAAGGCCTTGAGGAAGTTAAAGGTGAAAGTAAATGTACATACAAATGTGGCTGGTGACCAAATGACACCAATATTTAGAAGTGGAGTGATTTAGTTACCCTTCGAGTATTAAACCATACAATCCACAAGTAGTGGATAACTGAAAAAGGTACACAATCACTTAACGGGATGAGTTCTTGATCTTAACAATATTGGAATGCTCTCATGTTAGTAGCACTAACCACTGCCTTTTTATGTTGTTTTTTGTTTGTTTGTTTGTTTTGTAAAATCTTAGATTCCTTTTCCATGCCTCTCTTCTAATATTAGTTAGAAATGTTAAATTACTTTGTCAAGCTTAACTTTTAATTTAAGAAAGAACATTTTATAATTATTTACAAATTTAAAAATGTAATATTCCAACATAATGCTTTTATATTCTCACACGGAATCAGGAATCATTAATAATAAGACTAACAAGGAGAAAAAACCTGTTTGGACCATGTTTTTATTCTATTCTGTGTTCTTGTTCTCTCTTTGCTGGAGGGAAAAGCTGGTGAGCTTTTCACGCACTGCAAGTTGAGCAGGAGGAAGAGGGAAAGGGACAAGCCCATGAATGAGTCATATTCAATGTCTCTTGACACTTCTAAGCCCCATTTCTAGCGCTGGGAATTTGAGGGAAGGCACATCATAGCAAATTGGCCATTTAGAACCCTAGAAACCCAGGAATAACACTTTATGAAATAATAATGTAACACTTTACAAACTGATGAATATCAAGCCCACTCCCTTCCTCTCTCTTACATATGACGACGATGCAGCTGCCTTTGAATAGACCCAGGAGAAGCTGAAGAGAGAGATTCTCTAACTGAAGGAAATGCCTGACAGAAATAAAATTCCTTTTTTTTTCTATAGGAAACATGAAAGTGTTATATAAATAAAGATATATTTTATTTGAATTGAACATTGCAATTCATCAGCATACACTGTGTGTGTGGTTAAATTCGTAGCACTTGCCTGTTAAAATAGAAAGTTCCCGTTATCATTTTAGCTTACCAAATTCATTGAAACAAAAGTCCCAGAACAAAATAATTTGGTTTTCACAAGCGGTGTGTGGAGGCTAGGCAGGAGGAATAGAGGATGTAGGTCAGTGATTTTCAACTATGGCTTTATATTAGATAAATCCGTGGAGCTATTTACAAGCTTGACGCCTATCCCCAGAGATGCCTTGGAGTGGGGCTTCAGTATCAGCATTTTTTCAGAGTTCCCCCTGATAATTTGAATGTGCATCAGGCTGACAAACCCTGGGAGAGACAAACCAAGGAGGCAGAGATACTAATATTGCCTAATGAAGTAATTTCCTGTGACAAAATGGGGTCCACAGGATATATAAGCTTAAATCCGCCTAGTCTTTCTGCTCTGGATCTGGGATGCCTGAGCATCCCAGCATGGGTTGTAACATGGTTTCTCATGTTGGTTCTGACCATGTTAACACTGGCATCATAGTTTATAAGGCACTTATATGTCTCATTACATATGAGTCAATTATGTGACTTCCTACATTAGATTTTGGCCTCTTCTAAGGTTGATTGGTGCAATTAGTTTTCCCAAACCTGCTTATTTCTGTGACCCTGAAAACTTTAGGTTTTAAGGTTGTAGGCCAGATTAAAAACCTAAGAATTCAGCTGAGGCATTGCAGGGCATTGAGGTCTTTTGTCTTCCCTTGGAGAAACCCACTGAAAACATTGCTATTAATACTGTAGGCTAAGTGTTATCTTGGTGGGTACACAATTTGGACAAGTCTTTTTACAATTTGACTAATTTTTGTTAATCTTTGGAAAAGATTAATCTCTTGGAAAGAATTGCTGGGCCCTGAGTGATTTCAAATAAACTCTAAAGGAGGTTTCTGGGTCTAAAGGAGGTCACTGTGTTAACTAACATTCAGGATAAGATGAAATGATCATAACTCTAAGAAAGTTTTGATGCTGTATGATCTCACACATGTCATTTATTCTCTTTGGGCATCAATTTACCTTCATGGGAAACAAGAGGGTAGGGTTATATTGAAATATCTCTAGGTTTCTTCTAGTTTTAAAATAATGTACCCCTATGTAACTATGTCCTTTTTAAAATTTTTTTATTTTTTTTAAGATTTTATTTATTTATTTGAGAGAGAGAGGGAGCATGAGAGGGGAGAAGGTCAGAGGGAGAAGCAGACTCCCCGTGGAGCTGAAAGCCCAATGTGGGACTCAATCCCGGGACTCCGGGATCATGACCTGAGCAGAAGGCAGTCACCCAACCAACGGAGCCACCCAGGTGCCCCAATGTCCTTTTTTTAAATAAAATTTTTATTTTATAATGGTTTTAGGTTTACAGAAAAACTGATAATAGTACAAAAATTTCACATATTATTAATATCTTACATGAATGTGGTACGTTTGCCATAATTAATGAATGAATATTATATTCATACATTATTATTAATGTAAGTCAGTACTTTATCTCTTTCCTTAGTTTTTACCATTATGTTTATAAGTCATGACTCCTGGGGCACTTAGGTGGCTCAGTCATTTGAGCGTTGGACTCTTGGTTTTGACTCAGGTCATGATTTCACTGTCGTGAGATGGAACCCTGCCTCGGGCCCTGCATTGGGTGTGGAGCCTGCCTGAGATTCTCTCTGACCCTCTTCCTTTGCTCCTCCTCCCCACTCTCTCTCTTTCCCTCTAAAAAAAAAAAAAAGTAAAGAAAAGTGGAAGTCATGGCTTAGGCTTCTCTTTGCTATGACCCTTTCTCAGATTTTTCCTCGTTTTCAATGACTTTGATAATTTGGAGGAGTACTAGTTAGGTATTTTAAACATGTGCCCCAATTTGCCCAGTACTTTTCTCATGATTAGAATAGCTTAATGGATTTTGAGTGAAGATCATAGAATCAAGGAGGTATTTTCAATACATCCTCTCAAGGGTATGTTATACCAACATGACTGGTAAGTGATAACCTGTTGACCTTGGTCACCTGGCTAATGGAAAGTTTGTTAGATTTACTCTCCCCTGTCCCTTTCTATACTGTCTGTCCTCTTTCAAAGCCATTTACCATGGACAACCCACACTTAGGAAGAAGGAAGTTTTGCTCCACAACGCAGAGCATAGATAACCACATGCATCGTTTGGGATATTTGTGCAAGGGAGATTTGTCTCTTCTTCCCCATTTATTTATCATTTATTTATAACAATTCAGAATCATGGATATTTATTTTATACTTTAAGTTATAATTCAAAATTACTTTGTTGCTAAAATTGTTCCATCTTTGTCTGCTGGAAGTTCTTTTAATGGATTCCTGGGTCCCTTTCACATGCCCCATTAACAATCATTTGGGGGGGTGTGTGTAATTTCTATCACTACCATATGCTCCAGTCCCATCTTGTATATTTCCTGTCCTAATTTTAGAATCAAAAATTTCTCCGGGGAATTCTGGTTCCAGTTATTGGAGAATAACATTAAAAACCAAGATCTGGGTTCTAGATGTACTCCTTGCTACTGGGATGTTGTTGCTTCTAGGTATGCTCAGCCGACAGAATGAGGAAATGTATGTTTGCATATATTAATCTGTGTTTATACACATATCTATAAATGTCTCTGTAACAATCTGTATCTATATTAAGCTACACATAAATTCATCCTGATGTCTTGGATCTAACATAGATCATTCTACTCTTTTCCACTCGTTTACCCACAACCTCTCACTCCAACAGTGAGAAACCTGGCTTCCATCATTGGCCATCCATTTATTTAATTGTTCAATTAAAATCTAAATATATAGCAGTATCAGAGCTCTGACCCCACACCCCAAGGGAAACAGTGTTAGAGTATAGCACTTATTTATAATTTTTTTTGCCTTTATATTTACAGGCTCCGTTCATTTCCAAAGTTACTTAGATTAGCAACTTTTCCCCTTTCCGTGAGTTTGTTTTGTACATTTGTAATATAATTAGATGATTAGATTATTTTGTCACATCCTGCATGACATCTAGGATCTTTCAGCCTCCTAAATGATGTTTTAAAAATTTGCATACATTAAGAGTTACTCTTTGTGGTGTAAAGACCAGGGTGTATTTTAATTCCTATTTTTGTGGACATTACTTGTGCTTCAATCATACATTAGTAAATTAAATCATGTACACAAACACCTTTGATTTTCCAGAGAGTTAGACTTTCTATAAATATAGTCTAGAAAATTTTATGTATATATAAAATTGCTTTTCTCCTACTGTAAAAAGCTTGATTCCTAGTAACACTAATAAATTACTTATTTGCAATGTTCTATAATATAAATAAAATAATTTGAAAATAACAGCATCAACATTGCTACAAAAAATTAGATTACTAAGTATAGTTTAAGACTTCCTTTCAGTTTCTATGGTCACTTGAGTATTGGCTACTGAGGATGAATAGTCAAAATATTGTATTTTAATGTCACTTTAATTCACATCTCTATGATTATGTCATCAAGTTGATGGACAGGAACATTTATTTCAGTTTGTTTGCAAATCTTAGTGATTGCTTTTTAAATGTAATTTCATTTTTGAGCATGGTAACACAAGTGTATAAGAAATAGAGACAATATTTAGATAAATCTCACTTCTCTTCCAAAAATACCTGACGACTCCGTGTTTTTTACCTCCCTTACGATAACCTTTTTATTAGTTTTGGGGTTATCTTTACTATCTTTCTCTTTGCATAAAAAGGAAAATGCACATTTCTTCCCATTTATTACACCGAAGAATCACAGTATGAATCATGTTCTAGACCTTATTTATTCCACTGAACAAGTATCATGGAGCTCACTTTATAGCACTGTATAGAGATCTTTACCATTCTTCTTTCTTTTTTTAAATGGCTATTGGTGTACTTTCTTTTGAGTATATCATGGCTTGTTCAAGCAATTGCCATGGATAGAAAACTGCTATTATAAATATCTCAATAGGCAGAGTTGTATGCCTAAGTAATTTTGAGTGTAAGTCATTTTTTTAAATATTTTTTTAAGATTTTATTTATTTATTTGACACAGAGAGAGAAATCGCAAGTAGGCAGAGAGGCAGGCAGAGAGAAGGAGAAGCAGGCTCCCCGCTGAGCGGAGAGCCCGATGCCGATGTCGGGCTCCATCCCAGGACCCTGAAATCATGACCTGAGCTGAAGGCAGAGGCTTTAACCCACTGAGCCACCCAGGCGCCCCTCATTTTTTATTTCTGAGTTACACTTTGGGAATGATTTTTCTTGGTCAAAGGGTAATGTGTGTATATTGTTCTAATCATGGCCAAATTCCTCCACAGAGGTGGAGTGATCATGTTTCCATAAGCAATGTGGGTGGGGAAGTACCTCTTTTCCCACGAGGTTGTCAATGAAGTATGCTGTGAAACTTTTGGATTTCAGCAGACTGATAAGAGAAAAATACTATTTTAATGAAGTTATGATATTCAATTTCATTACTAGAAGTTAAGTTGATCTTTTTTCCATATGTGTAAAATATTCTTTCTACATTTGGCTCATTCTCATACTTTTTTGGGGGTGTTTTTCCCCTTAAATTTTAAAACCTTACTTTTTTTGGAAACTTTATTATTTTTTGATAGAATTTGAAAATATCTCTTGAAGTTTGTCCTTTTTGTTTACTTTCATTTTAGTGCAGGAATATTTGCCAATAAAAATGCTTCTAAAAATATTTTTCTATAGTTAAATGTATCGCTATGGTAATTTATTATTTCGGACTTTGACTTCTAGTTAGGAAAGTATGTCTCACACTTTTTAAAGATATTCACTCATGTTTCTTACCAGAGATGTTATTGAGTTCAGTTTTTACATTTAAATCTCTGATTTGTTTAGATTTTTATCCTGGTACATGGTGTGAATATGGGTGTGATTTGGTCATTTTCTTAATAGCTATTTCCCAAAGTACACTTTGTCCCTATTGTTACGAGTTGAATTGTGCCCTCCTAGAAAGAGATGTTGAAGTCATAACCCTGGGACTTCAGAATGTGACCATATCGTATATGATATTATATATATATTTATAAAAGGGGAATTTGGACACAGAGATAGAGACATATACACACACAGGGAAGATGATTTAAAGAGACACAAAAAAATGGCCACCTAAATGCCATCGAACACCTGAGACTTTCAGAACCTGAGAGTGAGGCTCGTCCCTGGAGTCTTCAGAGGAAACACGGCCTTGCCTACGCCTTGATTTTGAAACTTCAGCCTCCAGAGCTGTGAGACAACACATTTCTATGGTTCTGAGTCACACAATTTCTGGTACATTTTTATGGCAGCCCTAGGAAGCTAAAATACCCACTGATTTGAGGTGCCATCTTTATCATATTCTATATTTCCACTGGCAACGTGGGTATGCTTACGAACTATTTTGCTCCCTGTGAACTATGTGTCTACCCATGTATCTTTGCCGCAGTATTTTAATTAAAGGTGGTCTACATTATGCTTTACTATCTGGTAGAGGTACCTTCACTGTTTTATTTTGTTTTGTTTTTTCTTTTCACAGTTTTACTCCATACTCTTGCTTGTTTATTTTTCCATATGGAAGTTATCAAAACAACCAATTAAGCAAACTAACTCACTCCAGGAAAAAGAAGTTGATATTTTTATCAGGATTGCAATGTTTTCTATTTGAAGACTCATTCTAATCAGCCTCTTCAACCCACGCCCCTGGGCCCTAGCTCCCTGTTAGCATCTCCCTGCTCAGTGCTTGTAGTTGCCTAGACTTCGGAAGTGGTTCCACATGTCCCTAAAATACTCAAATTCCTTGACTGCAAGACTCTCTGAAGACTCTCCCACCCTCAGAAGCATTTTGGGGGGACCTGGTTGGCTCAGTTAAGCGACCCACTCTTGGTTTCAGCTCCGGTGGTGGTCTCAGTGTCTGGGGACCGAGTGCCTGTTGGGCTTCACACTCAACGTGGAATCTGCTTAAAAGATTCTCTCCCTCTGCCCCTTCCCCACTCTCTCTCTAAAATAAATAGGTAAATCTTAAAAAAAAAAAAAAAAAAGAGAAACACTACTGGATACATGCTTTGTTTCCATAGTGTGTATTAAATGGAATCATAGTGCGCAAATAAAAATTTTGAAGTTATAAAGCAAAACTTGTTATAAATGAGCCTTAATTCAGACTTCCAACTGACTTGAGATATAATTTAGATAATATAATACAGGGAAGTGAGTGCTGGATGTGCAATTTTAAAATCTGCATTCTGATAGTCTTTCGATCTATATATAATATAATCATATATCTATAATTATAGATAATGTAATTATATTACATGGTATTATACATTTCTATGTATTTGTATTTTATTATGTATAATAGTACATAATGTTATTATGTATTATGTATAATTATGTATATGTATAAAATACATAACTTTATTATGTATAATAAAATACATATATAATTATAGAATATAATATACAACTTATATGATTAATGCAAACAATGCTATATAATATATAACTATATATAATTAATCTAATATATATCTAATTATATATCTAATATATATAATATATAATATAATAATATAATATATCTAATATATCTAATATATAATTAATTTTATAATTATATATACTATAATCATATATACACTTTACTATATACTAGATATAGCATAATCATAAAATTAGACTAATTATATATATAATATAATTTTATACACTATAATACTATATTCTTTATTTTATATACACTGTCTTATTCAAAGTTATATGTACTAAAACAGTAACTTTGGGAGCAGCTTCCTAGCCTTTCACATTTTTAAAAAAAGATTTATTTATGTATTTGAGAAAGAGAGAGAGAGAGCAAGCACACGAGTAGGAGAGGCAGAGGGAGAGGAAGAGAGAATCTCAAGCATATTTTGCTTTGAGCAGGAGCCCAACACCAGGCTAAATCTCATGACCCTGAGATCATGATCTGAGCCAAAAACAAGAGTCAGATGTTTAACCCACTGGGTCACCCAGGTACCTCCCCCTCTTTTTTTAAATCACATTTTAGAATCTAAGATCAAGAATCTCACTCACCAGATTATTGGGAGAATGACATAATCAACAGTTCCTGCTGGGATTTGTAGCCCTCTCCCTGGTATGCCCCTGCATCTCTCCTCCCTGTTTCAATTATCTTCAAGTACAGAGGTTTCTTTGCTCTTCCTTAAACAAGTCAGTCTTATTCCTGCTTTTGCCTTAATGCCTGATCATCTGCTCTTGCCATCGGTCCTTGCAATTTTACTTAACTTTGTGATTTCCTTTATTTATTTATTTTTTTAAAAAAAGATTTATTTATTTGAGGGAGAGAGAGAGATCAGAGGGAGAAGCGGACTCCCCATGTAGCAGGGAGCCTGATGTGGGACTTGATCCTGGGACTCCAGGATCATGACCTGAGCTGAAAGCAGTCACTTAACCAACTGAGCCGCCCAGGCACCCTTGTGATCTCCTTTAAATTATAAGTTTCAGTGCACTTCATCACATAGTCTTTCCTGATCATGTCTGCATATAGTGACTTGTCATCTTAGTCACTCTTTAATCAAAACCCACTTTATTTTTCTTCATGGTACTTATTTATATCTGAAGTGACATTCCCTATTATTTGACTTAGTCTCTCTTTCACTGAGATATAAGCTTCCTGAGGAGAGAGATGTCATTTTCTTCACTTTGATAGCCTCTGGCTTATAATCATGTATTAGATGCTTAATAAATATTTGTTGAATGAAAAAATCAAATGACATAATGTGTATAAAATGTTTAGAACATAGTAGTTGTTTAATGGACAGTACCTTCTTTCTACTATTATTCTACAATAGTGAATTTTTATTGTAGTAACACTGAAGACACATGTAAAACATACTTTATTCCTTCCCAAAAGTCTAGATCCTCGACCTCTGGTTAATGAAGACTTACATAATCTGATTTCATTGGATGAAGTGCATGTTTTGGGTGTTGTGTTTCCCGAGCTTAGGTCCTTTTGCACCTGATAAGAGGTCATATAATTTTTAAATTGTCCCTTCCCTGTCATTTGTCATGCTGATTTCTTGGGTTCTGTGTATGCTCGTGTGTCCAATTATATCTAGGATGTTTGCTTTCCAGATGTCAGAAGAAACTACATTTCTGCATTTGCTTTTCACAATTGGATAGCCAGCCTGTAACAGTGCCTCACTTGCTGGTTATCATTTGGCCAGTCAGGACTTAATGGTGCTCTCAGCTGAAATGGAGGATATTCAGGCAGGTTTGACTTCCCCATTCTTTAAATGGAAAGGTCCAGGCATCACTGATTTTCTTTAAGATTTTGCAGAAATAGTCTAAGATTGAAGTAGAGAATTGCCTGTCCTGCTGAAAGTTTAGAAAAGTGTGCAATTTGGGAAAGTTTTTGACCAAGCTTGACATTTCCCTGAATTGTTAAGACCATGGTACTCAGGACTAGGGGGAGACATGGAATCTAGCCTCTGCGGTCATGGCCCTTTGACAAATATTATGAGAAGGTCTAATCACCAATGGCGGAACATTTAAAATGCCAAGGAACAGGGCAAGTGTCAAAAGATTGAGAAAGGAACTAACATTCCCCAGACACACACTGTGTACATGGCATGGTCCTGGGATCTAGGTCAGGGGCACTTTATGTAGCTTTCAGAGCAACAAATACCTGACAGTTCTAATAATGTTGCCTTAATATCCTACTGCTTTAACTCTTAAGCCATGCTATAGCCTGAATGTTTGTGTTCTACCGAAAGTCATACATTGAAACCTAACCCTGCCCCTCAGATGATAGTATTGGAAGGTGGGGGCCTCTGGGCAATAGCTAGGTCAGGAGGGCAGAGGCCTCATTTCGTGCCCTCATAGAAGCAGCTAAGAAAGGTCCCTTGCTTTTTCCATCATGTGGGACTATAGTGGGAAGAGAACTGTCAATGAAGAGGCAGGCCTTCACCAGACACTGAATCTGCTGGTGCTATGAGTTTGGACTTCCCAGCTTCCAGATGTGTGAGAAATAAATGTTTGTTGTTTATAAGCCAACCCAGTTTAAGGTATTTTTGTTATAGCAGCCCAGATGAACTAAGACAAGCCCTCCTTCTTGGCTGTGTCTGGTGCAGTGGTTCCTAAACATTAAACATTCATGTGTACTACCTTTTTTACTTTGGACACATTTGAGCACCACTCACACTGTTATTTAGTTAGTTAGTTAGTTATTTTTCTAAAATCAACTTATTTTAATTTTGTAAATCAATTTTTGTAAAAAATACTATATTGGTCATAGAAAGTCACTGTTAATTAATAATTATTGTTGTAACACCTAAAATTACATCATACGTCACCAGTGAATTTGTGTCCTTACCCTATTTGAGAAAGACTGGAATTCTTGACATCAACTTCAGACTATTTGAATGACAGATTTGGGCTTTCATTTCTTGTCTAATTTTATTATGATACTGGGTCACCCAGTTAGTGTGAGCCCCAAATTATCTCCTTCTCCTATTTGTCTTCTATCTCTGCAACTGCAAAAGCAAAGCCCTTGGGGTTCCATCTTCCTCTCTTCCTTCTTGAAGATTGAATTTTCTAACCAAAGCTACCAATCCTTAGGCTTTACCCCTGGCACATGGAAGCTACAGAGAAAAAAAAAAAAAGAAATGAAATCATTTTTAAGTATCTACTATGAGTGGTGCCTTGGGGGCTAAGTCAATTAGGTGTCCAACTCTTGATTTCAGTTTAGGTCATGATCTCAGGGTCATGAGATCTAGCCCCACGTTTGGCTCCGTGCCCTGCAATGGGCTCCACCCTCAGCATGGAGTCTGCTTATCTCTCTTCCTCTGCTCTTCACCCCCTCTCTCTATCTTTCTAAAATAAATAAATAAATATTTATTTTCTTATATTTATTTATATATACATTTATATACAGTCCTAGATGCTCTATAAACCTGAACTTTCAAAGCATTTATTGTCATCCCCATTTTACAGGTAAGTAAAACACACTAAAGAGAATGTAGGGAATTTGCAAAAGCAACATATGGTTAAAGCCGAGATGCAAACCAGGTTGTATCTGACAATAAAGTACGTGCTTCTTTCAGTAAAAACCCTGAAAAAAAGAGAGTCCATTGGCATTTCAAAGATATGATATGCAGAGCTGATAATCTCTCTTAAACTGACAAAAACTCAATCATTTTTGTGATTCAAATAGCTACAAAATATATGTGTTTCTGATTCAAGTTGCACTTAAGGCATAAAAAAACTGTTTCAAAGAGCCATTTAATGTTCAAGAGCCTTTTAAATAGGATCAGTGACTCAAGGTGGCTAACTGAGAAGATCTATTTCTTGTTTCAGTCTTAAATGTACTGAAATGATATCCAATTCATAATGCTACTATTGATATGCCCAGAGGGTAGAATCCTGTGACTACTTAATCTCATGTTCCCTCAGAGCAGAGGACTGCATAATCTTTCATTGTGTGAGGGCACCATAATTCATTCGAACATTTCTCTCTTTTTGGATATTTAGGTTGATTTCATTTCTTTGCTTATATGAATAATCGTGTTATTGTTGGTTATAAAGTCCAATTTGAGAGCTAAAGATGTTTCATTTTTAAGTGGATTTCTTTTAGGGTTTATGAATTTAAAGGTGTACGTGCATGTGTCTTAGCCATTAATTTCTTTTTTGTTGAAATTTTCAGTTTATGTACATTATGTATCTATTTGTATGATGGCTTTTTCCTTATTGGCTTGCAATCTCCATGAAGACAAGGACCTTCTTTGTGTCATTCAGTGTTATATTCCAGATTCCAGAATAGTACTAGGCATAAAATTAGGCAAGATTAAATAAGAAAGATCCCCTGTGTTTTACCTAGAAATTATGCCAGTGATGTTAATAAGAACTTTCCTTAGAATAAAAAGTTACACAAGCTAGCACCAAATTTTAATATCAAATGCATTTTTCCTGGCCAAATGGATCATCCTTAGTTCAGGCGACATGATTTCTAGGTATCACATCAATCTTATATAATAGATATGTGTCTGAATATCTTCTTTAGTAATGTAAACTTTTAACTAAACTATAGAAAAACATAGCTATTCAAAATGTTCCCTTTGGGCCTTTGAGTTTTGAGTAACAAAATTCTCTACAGAAATGAGGAATGAGCAAGTGAATAAATATTTGTTTAAAAATAAGGGAAGTCCAAATTGAAAAGAATTTATGAGTTAAGGAGAGACTATTCATAATAAGAAATTGTTATATAGGTCAACCTTTCATTAAAAAAAAAGGAAAAAAGCATATAAATGTTTGCATTGTGATGGAATTTTGTGAAACTCTTCAAGTTTGAAAGGTTTTGTACATACCCGAATTAAAATTCTTAGAACACAGGCATACAGTCCCATCTACCTCCATGCAGAACACACCCAGTAGAGTCAAGAAACTGTGTTTTACCCTCAGAGAGAAAGCCGTTAGTGGTGATGGGTCTTTTTTGAACCTCTTACTATGGACCAACCACTGTGTTCAACATTTAACATTCATTTGTTTTATTATTTTTTTAAAGATTTTATTTATTTATTTATTTGAGAGAGAGAGAGAGAAATTGAGAGAGAGGAAGAGGTCAGATGGAGAAGCAGACTCCCCGCTGAGGAGGGAGCCCGATGCGGGACTCGATCCAGGGACTCCAGGATCATGACCTGAGCCGAAGGCAGTTGCTTAACAACTGAGCCACCCAGGGGCCCCTCATTTGTTTTATTATTAACATATAATGTATCACACAATTCATAGCACTCATCATAGCACATACCTTCTCCAATGTCCATCACCCAGCCACCGTACCTCCCCACCCCCAGCAACCCTCAGTTTTTTTCCTGAGATTAAGAGTCTCTTATGATTTATTTAAAAGCTCAGTTAATTCTCTGATATAATAATCTTTATTCCATTTTACAGATGTGAAAACTGAAACACAGAAACATTAAATAACCTGGTGGATGACAGAAAGCTCCTAAGTCACAAGCAGAATTTCAACCCACACTAAGAGTCTTAATCCTTGAACAGTGAACATAACTCCAGAAACTAAAGAATTCTACTCTGACATGTATTTCTAGTTTTCCCCTCTTTGAAACAAGAGTTTATGTTTAGTGTTAAATATGCGCTGGCCCAAATCTAGGTGATTTGTTATACACACTAACTCATTTAGACTTCAAAACAACCTTGTATGGGACATATAATTATTACTGTTTCCATTCTGCAAATGAAAAGCTGAGACAAGCTGAAATCAAGTAACTTGAACTAGGTTACATGCTTTCTTTGTTTGTTTTTTTTAAAGATTTTATTTATTTATTTATTTGAGAGAAAGAGAGAGCACAGGGTAGGGAGAGGCAGAGAGAAAGGGTGACAGAGAATCCCAAGCAGACTCCAGTTGAGTGCAGAGCCCGATGTGGAGCTCAATCCCACAACCCTGGGATCATGACCTGAACCAAAAAGCCAGTCAGGCACTTAATTGGAAGCAAGGTTGGCTTAACATCAGAAAATCTACCAAGTGATGACATATCGCATTAATATAGTAGAAAAATCAAATGATTATCTGAAGAGATGAAGAAAAATATTTAATAGATTCAGCATGTATTCACGATTTAAAAATTCTAAATAAGCTTAAAACTTAAGAGAGCTTCTTATCTTAGTGTTACTTGTGGGAAACAGGCTCTGAGACAGACATTTTCATGTAGTAAGTTTATTGATAAGTACTCTCGTGGACAGTAATGAGGTTTGGGGAGGTGAAGGAAGTAGTATTGGACAAGAGAAAGTCAACTGCTTTGATATTATAGCAGGCCTTACTTAATATTGCAACTAGCATGGAAGCAGCATAGCCATTCATAGTTGAGCTCTTTTGAAACAAGAAGGCCCTAATTTTATACAACCAAAGTTACCTTTTATTAGACATTGTGTGTCCCTGGGGAAGAGCCATATACTTTACACAAGTCAATTGTTGGAGGGACTTAGATGAGAGATACTGCTATGCCACCAGCTGAGAAAATGACAGCTTCAGGAGAGGATTTGGCCAGAGCACCATAATATTCATTACATTTAGTAAACACATAAAACAGAGAAATTTAAATGCATTCTCTATAAGGAAGCAAAGCCCACTATTATGTTTTTTAAAAACACAAGGGGAAAGCCCTTAGAAAAGAATAGAAAAGAAAAGAAAAGAACAGGCAGAGGGATTGAAAAGGGAAAATCTAATGCTATCAGTATTTGTAGAAGATACGATCACCTATATAAAAGAAATAATGGGAGTAGCCAACAACTATATTGAATGAGAAAGTTAAATAAACATATATAAGATCAACTTGAAGTAATCTAAACATTGACTTGCAGTTAAATAATAAATTAAATGCAATTCATGTATCAACAGAAACTATCCTGAATCTAGGAAACAACAAAGAATTCACAAGACTACTATAAAGATTGTATTCCATCAGTGGATGACAGAATGTTATAAATTCCCCACAAACTGAGTCATAATCTTACATATTAAGTACTCAGTAAGTATACTCTCAAACTTACATGATAAAATAAAAATAAAAAATACATCAAAACAGAATACATCTCTAACTATATGTTGACTTAGCACTACATTTTAACCATAAAGATAAAAATTCTTCAGGCTTCCATATAGAAAAAATAAGCTGGCTTTTTAGGGTAAAAACTTCATAGGAGCCTCAGACTTCTCAGAAAACTATAGTACAGTCTACAAAATCCTAAGGAAAATAAAGCACTACCTAAAATTGTCAGATCAAGCCAAGATATGCTCAAATACATAGGATAATACACATGTGGGACAAAAAAAAAAAAAACATATAAACTTGCAAAAAGAGAAGATAGAATCCATAAATTATCCTTGGGCAAAAAATTTATTGACAGCCAACTAAGGGCTCCTGGGTGGCTCAGTCAGTTAACCATCCAATCTTGGTTTCAGCTCAGGACATAATCTCATGGCTAGTGAGGTGTAGCCCCACAACCCTAAGGGTTCCTGTTCAGCAGGGCATCTGCTTGAGATTCTCCCCCCTCCACCCCTCTGTCACTCTCTGTCTCTCGCTCTCTCAAAATAAACAATAAAATAAATCTTAAAAAAAAAAAGCCAACTAAGCAGGGAATTAAAATAAACAGCCCCTCAAATGGGACAAATATTCATAAAATCATTAAATCAATTTAAATGTGACAATAAGACTGACTGAGAGAACTACAGAGCCTAATATAAATGCTGGAAAATTTGAAACAAAACATGTGCATTGAAAAGGTAATTAAAGGGGGGTAACTTGTGAGGAAACATGTGAGTCTATTTCATGTTTAACAGTAAAGAATCATTCAAGGCTGTCTACATTGAACACGTGTTTGAATATATCATGCAGCAGCTTTTTTTTTTTATTAACATATAATGTATTATTTGCCCCAGGAGTACAGGTCTGTGAATCATCAGGCTTACACATTTCACAGCACTCACCATAGTACATCATGTAGCAGCTTCTTAATATTTTCAATATTTCTCTCCTTAAACCCAGAGGAATTTAAAGGATTCGATATCTCATAATTTAAAAACTAAATAAAAAACCTTTTAAGTAAAATATATCCATTCTTTTAGATTGATCACATTTTCTTTAATATTCTTTAAATATAGGTAAAATTAACTCCTTTAAATTTAATACTAACATGTTAGCATATCTCCATGTTATGTGTCTGTCTACCTCCTCTGTCTGGCTATATAGATTAAAAATATGAGTTCTTATTTTTTTTTTTAAGATTTTATTTATTTATTTGACAGAGAGACTGAGATCACAAGTAGCCAAAGAGAGGCAGGCAGAGAGAAAGGGGGAAACAGGCTCCCCGCTGAGCAGAGATCCCTATGCGGGGCTTGATCCCAGGACCCTGAGATCATGAACTGAGCCAAAGGCAGAGGCTTAACCCACTGAGCCACCCAGGCACCCCAAAAATATGAGTTCTTATATGCATAAAGAGACCCTACCAAATATTGATTATTTCTGGCAAGAAAAATAATTTGAGGCAATCTGTTCTTTAATTCTTTATGCTTTTTATTAATAATGTGCAGATAAATATCATAAAATAATAAAAAGATTATGCTTAATGAAATAAGTAAGCATAATCAAATGAAAAACTATAAATAAGTAATTAGGAAATTTTATTTTAAAAATTAAGTAAGGAGAATGGTTACAAAATTAGATAAAAATTCAACAAATTATTTACATAGCAAATAGTAGCCAACAAGAAAACATAATGAAGAAAAATCGCATTTTTAAAAATTAAAAAATCATAAAGACCCTGGAATAAATGTAACAAAATATGCTAATTTTATATGAAGAAATCCAAAACTCTACCAAGGGCCATAAAAGATGATTCCAAATAATGGAGTGACATATGTTCTTCTTGGGTAGCATGGATTAATATGGTAAAGATGTCAATTTTTTTCTAAATTAATTAATGAATCCAAAGCAATCCCAGCTGAAATTTTAAGAGATCATTAAAACAAAATTGAAAATCCAGATGCCAACGTAAATATATGCTGAAATTTAGTGTATAATATAGACTGCATTTTATACCAGAGGGAAAATAAGAATTAATTAAAATTTTCAGAGGAAAAACTGGCTAAGCATCTAAAACATTGGATTTGTAAATAATTCTTTATAATACAATGCATTCGGAAGGAATCAAATATTTAAATTAAAAAGATATAAAATATTAAGGGAAAAACATGGGTGATTACATTTAACATCTTGGAGCATTAAAGACATTTCTAAATGTGACTGAGACCCAAAAGACATAAAAAAAACCCAAAATGACAAAGTCCAATCCACAATATTTTTAAAATTTTGCTGTGGCAAAACAAAACTGAACAACAACAACAAAATACCCAGCATGGGTAAAGAGGTGATGAAATGAGCATCCTTATGCATTATGGAGAGGAGCTTAAATTGGTACAAATTTTAGGAAGTGAGTTTGCCAACTGTGCCAAGATTTTAAATGTTCATTCTCTTTGATTCATTAATTCCACTTAGTTCATTCAAGCAATATTTATTGAAGACCTAATATGCACCCGGCATTGTGGTAAGTTCTGCCAAAAATAAGTGAATACAAAAAAATGGTCCCTGCTTTCTTGGACAAAATATTTTCTTAAGGATAAAGACTATATTTTTCAAGATGGCAACAAAGAGTAAGTTTTAGAATCCCCATTTGTGTGACTCTTTTCTAAGGCCTTAGGTATTTTTATGCTTTAATTTAAAATTTATTTCTTAAAAGTGGCATTTTTAGGTCCCCCTCAAAACCTGATTGTGACCATGCTTAGAATAAAATCAAACTAACTTATAAAAATGTACACATAATGATTTTTCTTCATTATAGCTATATTTGTAGCTAAAAGAGAACATATAGTCTAAATATAATATTAATAAATATATCAAATAGTTATGTAGTTCTTTACATGTACTAAGCACTTTTAAAGTTTGTACACTTATCAACTCACTTATCTCTAAAGCAATCTGAGACTTGTAATAATCACTCCCATTATACAGATGAGAAAAGTAAGCCACAGACAGGCTTAAACCTAATCTAAGTGTCCATCAATAGATAATGTATTAAATATGCATTAAATTGAATCATGGCATTGCCATACAAGATAATTTGACGGAATCAACATGATAAATCTCTAACAGTTGACATGGAAATATGTCCAATACATTATTAAGTAAAAAAAAGTAAAATCAATATAACATTGGTTTGATGATTCTTTTATGTAAAATATTTTCTATATTTATTTATATCTCTATAACTAAATACTTACTTTTTGTCAGATCCATAACCTATATATATATTTATTGGTTCCATTTGCATAGAAGGATAGTTGAAAGAGTGTTGTACAATATGGTGGTAACCATTTCTGGGGACCTGGATGGCTCAGTCCTTAAGCGTTGGCCTTTGAGGGGCGCCTGGGTGGCTCAGTTGGTTAAGCGTTGGCCTTTGGCTCAGGTCATGATCCCAGAGTCCCAAGATCAAGTCCTGCAATGGGTTCCCCAGTGAGTGGGGAGTCTGCTTCTCCCTCTGACCCTCCCCACTTTGTGCTTTCTCTCTCTCACTCTCTCTTTCAAATAAATAACATTTATTAAAAAAATAAAATAGAATGGTGACCATTTGTTTCTGGTGAGTGAAATTTGGGATGACTTTATAAAGTATTTGAGAGAGAGAGAGCATGCGAGTGAGAGGAGGTACAGACAGAGAGGGAAGAGTAGATTCTGCATTGAGGGCGGAGCCCATCTCATCAGACTGGGTTACCCAGTTACCCCAATTTTTTTCTTATTTATGATTTTATGTAGCACTTGAATCTTTAGCTGTGAATGTATCTTACTCATGGAAAAAATATGTTGTTTTTGAAGAGAAAATATACAACATGGATATGAAATAAACGTATAATATAAAGCATCATATATGCTTTGTATGCTGGTATGATCTAATTAATGTTCACGTATGGTCTGCAATAGGCTACAATATGGAATTAGTAGAATTTATGTAATAGAATTGTAGGCAACCTTAAAAATCTTTTCCTGCTTCTCTGCATTTTCCAATTTTTCCTGAATGTGCATATCATACTTATACAATAAGCAGTAACATTGAGCTATAAATACATTAAAAACAAAAATGTCTCATGTACTATGTAATCATTCTTGATCTGCAAACTTATTGAACATAGGTTATGTTTTTTGAGACATAGCTTTAGTAATTGTTTCTATTGTCATTTATGCTTCTAAAAAACAAGTATCCCCACATCTGACCTTCTTTCTGCTCTTCATCACTAGTGTCTGCATCTTTGAGTTTTTCTTCTTCATTTTGCTTTTCTTCTGCAGATTCTAGAGTTCAGTTCATCATCACTAATTCTATAGTGTTAATTCTGCTCTTTATTGCTTTTAATGCAGATTTCCACTCTATTATTGCATTTTTAATCTCCTTATAATCTTTATCATGTCAAACTCCTGTTTTTACTTCTACCTGCCTCTCAGCCAACTCCCTTCTTATCTTGACTTATTTTCATATAATCTCATTTTTCATCTCTTTATTCAAAGACTGTAGTTTTCATTTCTATTAAGATTACAAAGCAGACAATTTCTGCAATTTCTGGTTTCTTCAGTGACTTTTTAAACCATTCTTTTTCTGCATCTTGATTGCTCTTTCCTCCTTTTGATGTGCACAGTATATTCACTGCAACCATTTCTTTTCCTGTTTTCGGTGTCCTCACCTTTAAACAACAGAGTATCCACCGGAGGTTAGTGGAAGACCCTGCCATGCCCTTCCACTCGCCCTGGCTTACTGTTAAAATTCCCTGCTTAGATCATAAGTAAACAAGTTGGTTGATATTCATGTCTCAAGGCCACATTTTGGCATCTAGGCAGCCATTTACCTAATGGTGATGTTGGGTCTCAGGAGGGTATCCTCGTCCTTAAGGTACTGTGAGAAGGCAGAATACTGCAGTAATAAAGATATCAGCCATGTAAGTAAAATAGCGCATTCAAAATCTGGGTCTACCAATTAATAGAAAAGTACCTCGACTCCTTTAAAGGCCACTTTACTCCATGTATGAAATGGACACTATAATAGCACATACCTCACTATGTCGTATGAGGATTGATACTAATATCAAATATATAGGGCACTGAAGTGCTTCAAACATATTAACTCGCAGAATCCTGACTATGTTTATTCTCCTTTCAAAGGAGAAGAAATTGAGGCAGCAATAAGTTAGATAATTTGCCCACGGTCACATTGCTTGCAAGAGGTAGAATTGGGATTAGAATCTAGGCAACCAGGGTTCGTGAATGCTTGTACTAGCAAATGATAGATAGTTGCTATTATTATTACTTGGGGGGAATTTATTTGTGGATGATCAAAAGTTGTGAGTACTTCTTCCCTCTAGTGAAACAATAAAGGCAAAACAGTGTTCTATGTATATGTTTTTCCCCCCTCCTCCCATTGTATTCTAAGATGAAAATTTGCTATAACTTAACTGATCTGTCTCAGGGTGTACAGAATGCCTGAAAATTATAATTCCTGAAAATATTTAGAAACCCAAATTGGGGAATCTGGGGTGGAGTGTGTGTGTGTGTCTGTGTGTGTGTGTGTGTGAGAGAGAGAGAGAGAGAGAGAGATTCTTTTCATCTGCTATATACATACATATATAAATATATCCAAACATATATATTCCACATACACAGCTACTTTAGAATTCATGTTCCAAGTTCTGTTTGGTCGAGCTGTGGCTATACGATCTACCTGTGGTTGGTGGTTGTCAGATTTTGTTTTCCTGAGCCAAGGCATAGGAAACTGTACTGAAGTACCTCTGCATTGTCCTTCACATTGGCAGTTTTGATCTCCTGCAAGTGATGAGGTATGTGTTAATGTCACCTGACAATTGTGTTTCTCTTTTCCACTCCATGAATATTATAATTAGAGGAAATTCCTCTAAGATTTTGGCAGTAGATTAGTTGTCAATCTTAGTTTCTCAGTTTATTATGCACTCTCATCTCTTTCTGTGTTTCCTAGATATTTTGTGATGAAAATCACAAAGTCTGAGATGTGGAATGCTCTTCAATCACTTTCTTAAGCTGCTCCCTCCTCAATTCCACCACAATTTTCCAACCGTGTGTGCATACACACACTCACACAGTTGGAGAGCTTGAGCCAATATTAATGCCAAAAATAATATAACAACAAAGAGAGTAGTGTTAAAGTGTATGAGAGGAAAAAAATTAATTCCCTTGAGAACATATATACTATAACACAGTATATATGTTCTGTGCATATATACTGTGCACAGAACAGTATATTCTGTGCACCTTACTCTGTGATGGCAGGAAGCTCTAAGTCAAAACAGATATAGATGTAGATGGAGTTGTGGGTTGGAGGGTTTAAAAATTTCAGCAAATTCCCCTTACTTGCCAGAATTGTCATCAAAGAAGTAAGTTATGAAGCCATTTATGGAGAATGAGAGAGGTAATGTTGGGCTGGAAGTATTAGATACCTGGCAAAAGTTTGCAAAAGCTAGGATTTGAAATGGAGAACAGCCAATTTTTCATTAGGATAATGATCTGTCCAGTGTGGTATAACAAAAACAAAAATGACAGTTGCTTAAACAAAGAAGGGTATATCCCCTTCAGGTGACAATCTTAGTATAAGCAACATGGGGAACTACCCTATTTCTGTTATTTGTTCCATGTGTTGCCCTCACCTACATCCACAATCACTTCTCACGATGTCCACATTTCAGGCAAGTGGTAGGAGGATGAAAGGCTGAAGAATAGCTCATCCGTTGACTGTAACGCCACTCATAGGAAGTTGAGCACATGAATTCCATTCATATTCCATTATAGAAAGCTCTGGTCATACCTAGCGGCAAGGGAAGAACTCTAGTCTTCAGCTGGACAGCACTAGGCGAAAATTTAGTGATACCCTTATGAAGTAGGAAGGCAAGAATGGAAATTGGAGGACACAATATTCTATGCCATAGTCTGGAGGGGCCATGTATTTATGGGTCCCAGCAAAATTGTGGAGTGAGCCAACTTTGCTTTTGGAAGTCTTCCTCTTTCATTTGCACTCACTTTCAGTGTTTGCATGATTTTCTCCAAATATGTAGTGGCTTTTCCTGCCATGTGGGACAGAGAAATTAACATCTATCTTGGCTTCCAATTTATACTATACAGGAGGTCAACTGACCTCTGCTTGGATATTTCCAGAGCAAGAAATCAGGACATAATTGGATTGTTAGATGATTCCAATTTTTAGAATTTTCTTTTTTCAATTAACTTTATGATGTTGCTATAAATGAAAATATGCCAGACAGAGTCCATTGCAGTCATTCTCTCTTTCTTCCCTGCTAATAAACTCCAATTTGTTTAGGTAGTATGTGGGGACATTTTGCATGGATTTTAGACTCTTACTCCAGAATACATCATGATTGATATAATCTAGTCACCATAATATCATTCTACTTGGACAGTCGTGTTGAGCAGTTCTGTGTAACCAGACAAGAGGATAAATCATGGAACTTGTGACTGAAGACTTCCCTTTGCCAAACAACAAGCAACAAGTGATTACACTGGCAATATTGGTTAAAGAAATGCAGACTTCATTGAAAATTATAGAGAAAGCAGCTAACATCTTAGTTAGACTGCTTGAAATCCATACACATTGTTGCAATTAGTAATTTCAATTGACTATAGCCATGAGAATTGGAACTTGGAACTCAGCTAGAAACTGAAAAACTAAAGAGTCACTACCTAGGGATAGGGCACACTGATCTATGTGCATTGAAGGGGGAGGGATTCTGGCCCTAGGAACACAGTGGTCCTAGAAAAAGTGGGAAGGGTTAAGAAGTCCAGGCAATTAATGCAGAGATGACATGAAAAATACAGGTAGGGGAATACAGGTACACCAAGCAGAGAGACTCAGGCAGTAGGTAGACAAGTTCTGATGGCCAAAATGCTTAAGTCATCAGGTTTGTGAAGCCCAAAAGTGGGATTCTCCAGGAGTCCTTCCTAGGCCTATAAATAAATATGTATAGCAAGAGCAACCAGTGAAGTTGAGGGAGAAGGTATACTGGGTAGAATCTAAGGAAGGAATTTAGATACAGAACTATTCAGGGACATGGTTTTTAGAATTCAAATGCTGAAAAAGAATATCATGTATTTAACCTGAGATATAGAGGCAGAACTGTTTGAGGTCTACATTTCTATTTTAGGAAATACTGATATTGAAGCATTCTCTACTTATACTTCCTTAGTCTTCACCTCTCATTTACTCCAGTGCCACCCATGTTCTGATCTTTGACTTCATTTCTTTGTTTTGCCTTTGCTGCTGCCTTTCTAGGTTCAAAACTTACCTGTGACTCTCAGCATATCCTAAACATTGCCTCTGATATCCTTTAGCTTGTTTTTTTGTTTGTTTGTTTTTATTTGTTTCTTGGCACTCTGCTATTTAATCCCCAGCCTGGACATGTTTCTGTGCAGCAGGAGCCTTGTCTTGGCTTGCCTCAGTCCCAGTGTGGGTGGGATTTGATAAAGGGTCAGGCAGATTGTTCTTATCAAGTGTTATGTCCTAGCTTTGTCACTTTTCCCATACTGGGGACAGTACAACAAGAATCAGTTTCAGAAATAGGGAAGACGTCATGTTGAAAGAGTGAGGTTCCTCGCTTGAGTGATGGGAAATAATCAGGCAAACACCAGTTGCTAACCAGTGTTAGAAGAAATGGCTTTCCAAGGACCGTGGTGATATTCTGAAGAGTAGGGGTAGCTTCGTTGAGATTCCTACCCTTGGTTGGACATTTTTTTTTTAAAGATTTTATTTATTTATTTGACAGAGAGAGAGATCACAAGTAGGCAGAGAGGCAGGCAGAGGGAGAGGGGGAAGCAGGCTCCCCGCTGAGCAGAGAGCCCAATGCGGGGCTTGATTCCAGGACCCCGAGATCATGACCTGAGCCCGGGCAGACGCTCAACCCCCTGAGCCACCCAGGCGCCCCTGGTTGGACATTTTTAACAGCAGAGGCAGTGGTATGTTTTCTTTCCCAGATTGTATTAGTTGAGACAATACCAGAGGCCTGATAGTCCACTTGGCATCTAGTCGTGTCATCCTGTCTTGTTCTACTTGTCTAACAAGTTTGACACTGTCACCAGCATCCTGACCGATTCACCCTGCCTTGTATTTCTTGGCCCCAGACAGCTGGAGAGTTGAGGCTCTGCCATCGGATCTCAAATTTTCATTCCCTCTAAGTCCCAGCAATGCATGTCCCTGGTTGAAAGGAAAAGATATTGGATATATGATCATCCCATCTCTGAACTTGAAATTCTCAGTCACATTTCATTTTCTCCTTCAAAAATGATTAGGTGCTCTGCTAGAGATGGCCTTTGTGCTCTGACCTGAACTTTTTACTATGTTATCTGGTTAACTCCCTCCGACTTTTTCTGGGTCCCCTTTGACATCAATAAGTTATTCCTGTACTCTCCCCTAGTACTTTCAATTCCTTTTTTATTCTTTCTATCTCATCCTCTGTCCCTCCTTTGTATGCTCTTCCATGCTCTAAACTCCTTATATATCCTATATGACAATTTTTCCCCAGTGGTGTCAGGAGAGAGACAGATAAGCTATTGCAAGCTTTCTTTCCAAGATTCATAATTACATTTCAACAACAAAAAATTATTGATTGCTAAGCACTCTCCCAGGTCCTGGTGATAAAGTGATCAAAAAGACAATTCTTGCCCCCAGAAGAGTTCACAGTTCTATGCAAAACTTAGAGAGATGCATGAACAAATAATTATAATACAGTGGGGTTTTAAGAGAGATATGCATAAAAACTTGTAAGAATATTAATGATGGAGCAATATATTCCATCTGTAGAGTAAGAGAAGGCTGTAGATTAAATCTAACAATTAAATGTCTTTTTCCTTCTATGTATTCAAGAAACTTATTTAAAAATTATAGAATGCTAGAGATGAGTATTCTTTGTTCTATCTATGAGAAAATAGACCTTGAGAGGTTGAATGATTTGTCCAAAATCACTGAGCATGCTTTGACAATACTGGGGTCTTATGTATTAGTCAGAAAAATTAGCACTAACTGCCACAAGAGATGAAGCCTCACAATCTCAGTGACTTAATACAACGAAAGGGTCTCCCTCCGCCTTCATTCAAAACTGATGTGGGCTAGATGGTCTTTGTCCATCTTGTGGGTATGCCACTTGCAGCACATGGACTCCAAAATTGTTCTAGCAGGGGAAGTGAAAAGTAAAGAAAACACACTGGCACTTAATTGACTTGCCCTTGAAGTGACAGATGCTTCTTTCTCTCACACTTCATTGGCATACACAAGCTTTATTGCCCCAATATGAGAAATGTTTAAGAACGCATGAAACATATTGTGTCCAAACTATCTTTGCCACACCTGACTTCCCTTGGGAATCCTACTTCTACTATCAATGGGTGATTGTCATTGTATACTGGTGGTGGTAGTGGTAGGGCACAAAGTTTATGTTTAAGAGAGATGAATGGATGGATGGATGGGCAGATGGGTATCGATGCATGGTTGGATATATGTGAGATAACTTCTACATCATTGATGATCATTACTCCAGCTGACCTTCCTAGCTAGGTTGGTGTTTATCTTCTACTATTTTTCTTATGAGTTTACCCTCATGCTTTTCAGCTGAAGGGCATGATCACCCTTTTACTCAACAGAATTCAAGAGAATTTTGATAGTGCAGCACGGGATATCATTGTGTTAATCATTTTGTGATGAGTACTGCAGAATAAAATGTCTGGTATAGTAAATAACAGCATTAGAGTTGTCTTTGAAAGAAAAGGTCAATATTATACCTGGTTGCTGATAGGAGAGATTAATATACTCTTGCTATTATTAATAATAGTAATTAGACTCTATTGCTTTAGCTGATCCTTGGGTCCCATTTATAGGAACAGCCTAATGTTCTTACTGAGCATGACTTGGCATATTTTAGCACATCATTGCAAGCATTGAAAATCAGTGCCAGGATCTTCTTATCATTTTATTAGCTTTTTGGTGCTTGGATTTTGTATTTGTATTGGGCTTGCTTTTCCACCACTGAAATAGTTAGCAGAGATTTTTATATGAAAAGTAGAATACCTTTTCTTAATAGCATTTCTTATTGGGGGGCATAACTATAGATCTTTGTATATTTTGCACCATTTAGCACAGCCACTGCTGCAAATTAAGAGGACAGGCATCCTTGTCAGAACAATTAACACATGCAGCAGAAAATTCTTCTTAGCCATGGGGGAAAATAAAAGTTTAAATTGAGGCTGTCATACAGGGAAACCTTTTAGGTACTGAGAGCAGAGACCGGGGAGAGAAAAATGGAATACTGAGTGTTTGTTGACCAGATCATCGACCTCTTTTCTGTTACAATTTCTTTATCAAGATCACCTTTGAGTACTGTGCAAAGGGTTTGCAGAAATGTAAAAATGTGCCAGAATAGATGATCTTTGTTTTAAGGCTAAATACATGGAGGGTAACTTTAGGAGTTTCTTCATTCAAATTAATCCCCCTCCATGTTCTTTCTCTGTCATGAATTTTCACTAATATTTCAAATTTTGGATTAAGACACTGAAGGCCTCTATTAAAATGAACCAGTGTTACCTAGCAGGGGTATACCACTTATTCTTTATCATTAATGTCTTACCGTGAATAATTAAAATGAGGTGTCTTCCTTCAGCAAAGCCTTAAGAAATAATAGTGGTCATGTTTAAAAACTTAAAATTTATAGCCTGCTAGCATTTACAATGCTAACTGAATTATTCACCCATTTGTTTCTTACAATAATCATGTGAGATACAACAGATGTGTGTGTACATGGCATTTTCTTTTAACTGATGGAAAAACTGATAGAAAAACTGAATCAGTTGTCTATTCAAGGGCATGCTAATGATAGAATGAATAAGTAGGAAGGAATAGGAAGGAGGAAATGGGGATAACATGTGGGAGGTCCAATTCTTATTGGACCAGTAGGGAGCATACTGAACAGCTAAGCTCTGTGTGAGGGTCTGGAGGTCTTGAGGGGGTTTACGTTTCAAGGGCAGATTACTAACCATAGTTGCAGTTATCTACCTTTTCTTGAGTGTCTGTTACCGGCTAAGACCAAACTAGACTTTTCCATAAACTGTTTCATTTTCTTTTCTCTATAACCTTGAAAGGTGGATTATATTCCATATTTACAGATGAGGAAACAGGGGTTTGGAAAAATTAAAAATTTGTTCAAAGTTACTCAAGTAAAAGTGGCAAAATATTTTCCTCTCCCTAAGCCCCACATTCCTTTCCAGCCACACACTACTGTGCAAGAAAGCAAACAAAGAAAAGGTCATGGCAGGGACTTGAAAACAAATTTCCCTTTCTTCACATCTGTCTCTGGCTTGGCTTCTTTGCCCTTCACCTTTCCATTAACTCTCTAATTCTGCAAAGAACAGAAACTGGATCACACCCTGACCAAAGGGAGGGTTTAAAAATTTCTACCTGGATTCTCTTTCAGCTTTCAAAGTTTGTCATTCCTTTCAGATTCATTATGTAGAACATTTCATATGTTTCTTTCAGCAGTATTGTTGTCGAGGTAAAATAATAAGTTTGTTTTTTGTTTTATTAACATATAATGTATTATTTACCCCAGGGGTACAGGTCTGTGAATCATCAGGCTTAAACATTTTACAGCACTCACTATAGCACATACTCTCCTCAATGTCCGTACTCCAGCCACCCTATCCCTACCTCCTCACCCCCAAGTAACCCTCAGTTTGTTTCGTGAGATTAAGAGTCTCTTATGGTTTTCTCCCTCCCGATTCCATCTTGTTTCATTTTTTCCCTCCCTACCTCCCATGACCCCCCGCCCTGCCTCTGAAATCCCTCATATCAAAGAGATCATATGATAATTGTCTTTCTCTTATTTACTTATTTAGCTTAGCATGATACCCTCTAGTTCCATCCACGTCATTACAAATGGCAAGATTTCATTTCTTTTAATGACTGCATAGCATTCCATTGTATATAGGTGTGTGTGTGTGTGTGTGTGTGTGTGTGTGTGTATACAACCTTTCTTTATCCAGTCATCTGTTGATGGACATCTAGGTTGTTTCCATTGTTTGGCTATTGTGGACATTGCTTCTATAAAAACATTTGGGTGCACGTGCCTCTTCAGATCACTACATTCGTCAAAAAGTTGTAAAAACAACTAACCTATGACCCAGCAATACCCACTACTGGGTATTTACCCTAAAGATATTTTTGTTTTTTTTAAATGAGATACTTTTTTCTTCCTTATTCAGCAATATGGTGACCATATGTTTCCCTCCTATGTTAAAAATTACCTTCAATCATTTTAAGGCAGTGAAACCTATCAAAAGCTCCTGACCAGATTTATTTCTCATTTCTCAGTTTATTTCTCATGCAAGAAGTGACTGAAACAATGGAAGGAAGGCAACTTTCCCTTAGTATTTGCTGCCACAGTTGCTGCAAACTAAAATTACTTTCTCCTTGATCGAAAAGTGGCCACCTCTTGGGTAAAATGTGGCAGCTCCTTAACAGTGTACAGTAATAAAACATAATTGTCTAAAAAGAAGCAAGTAATGGGGGTGCCTGGGTGGCTCAGTGGGTTAAAGCCTCTGCCTTTGGCTCAGGTCATGGTCTCAGGGTCCTGGGATAGAGCCACATCAGGCTCTCTGCTCAGCAGGAAGCTGCTTCCTTCTCTCTCTGCCTGCCTCTCTGCCTACTTGTGATCTCTCTCTCTCTGTCAAGTAAATAAATAAAAATCTTAAAAAAAAAAAAGAAGCAAGTAATGATGATATGATGCATTTAATTGACAGGACAGAGGGACGATTAGAGGGCCCAGAGATATTCTTTGAATTTTCATCTCCCTGTTGGGCAACCTTGAGCAGGCTGCTTAATTTCTCTATTAGTCAGTCTCCTCATCTGTAAAACGGGCATGATAATACTTACATAGCTCACAGAGGCATTGTCAGAATTAATTAGGAAAAGTCCTCTGAGGTCTTTGGATGAATGATGCCATGCAATGGCAAATGAGTAGTATCCTTATTATTCTGACGTTCACCCATAAGGCCTATCGATCAAATATGGCTCTAGCTGAACTGGGCAAAGTGATGGATTCTGCAATGCATTTCATAGCAGTTTGCCCTGAAGATAAAGTCTGTCACACACAATGTCTCCCTAGAGCAAGCTAAGCTGGTAGCAGTACTGATGTAGGTGATCTGCCTGCCAGGATGCACAAAGGCAGTTTAACTAGAACTAATTATGGCTAGCAATGATGCCAGAGCCAAGAACTCACCTCTGATTATGATAGAATGTTCAAAGAAACTATTTCTGAATCAGATAATCAGACAGGATTTTCTGCACCATTGGTGTGGGTAGTATTCTGAAGGATGTCAGAGCACCTCAAATTTCAGAGGAAGGAGACTTGCAATACTTTTCTAGAAGGGAAGAGAATGAGAAAGAATTGTTATCTTTGCAAATTGCCCATTGTGACGTTCATAACTTGTTTATCTTGGCCATTTCTTTTTATTGTTGCATAAATGTTATATGTTTGTTCTTAGAGTAGGAATGAAGGGATGGAGAGAGTTGGCAAGTAGGGCAGGTAAGATGGAGCTTCAAATATCACAGGAGCTTTTGATCTGAGAGAACAAAATAAACATGTGCAAGCAATGTACAGAGGATGGAGGAAATGGATCTTTGAGGAAGCTTCAAGCCAATGCTAAGTGTAGGTGATTTTGACGTGGAATGGCTGATGTTATTAATCAGAACATCGTAAGCTACCAAACTGTATAATGTGTCAGTAAAAATATTCTTATTTCCAGGACTACCACCTTAGTGTAAATTACTATCATTTCTCCACTAGATTACCTTGGTAACCTTTTGGCTGATGTCCCCTGTTTCAACCCTTGTCTTCCTAGTTTATTATATAACACACACCTGATCACTCAGAGCAATACTCTTCTGTTTAACTTGTCAAGACCTCTTTCCTCACTGTGCTTAGAATCAGTTTCAAACTTTTGCTGTTACTTCTTATTGCTTTGTATCATTTTTTATTGCCCATCTCCAATATTATTCCTAAATCCAGCAGTTATCTAAGCTGTATCCATGTTAGTTACCCTTAAGCTCCCTGAAAGTCAGGTCTTTTCATGCCTCAGGGCCTTTGCATGTACTTTCTTGCCTAGAATGTTCTTCCAAGGTGACTTCCACTGGCTAGACTTCAATACTCAAAACATTTCATTTATATGAATATTCAAAAAGCTCTATTAAATCATCATCTCCCCATCCCTTGCCAATATCCTGAGTATTGTTTCATGGTATTTATTAAAATCTGTAATTATTCATTCATTCACTCATTCATTCACTCTTTCATTTTCTTCTTCATTGGTATTGTCTCCTACAGAAAATGGGCTCCCCGAAGAAAGAACTTGCCCTCACCCCTAACTTACCAGTAGCCAGCATGATACCTGACACAAACATAAGAATTCTCTTTTTTTTTAACATAAGATTTCTTAATGTTGAATAATAACTCCCTTTATGAAGTACCTGCTATATGTTATGCATTATACTATATACTTTATAAACAAATCTCATTTTTCCACGCAACAACTCTGAGAGATTGTTATCACTGAGCTACAGTTCTCATAATTATTTTTTTTAATATTTTATTTATTTGACTGAGAGAGAGATCACAAGTAAGCAGAGAGGCAGGCAGAGAAAGAGAGGGGAAGCAGGCTCCCTGCTGAGCAGAAAGCCCGATGTGGGGCTCAATCCCAGGACTCTGAGATCATGACCTGAGCCAAAGGCAGAGGCTTTAACCCACTGAGCCACCCAGGTGCCCCTACAGTTCTCATAATTAAATTGAGGTTTAGGAACACTGAGATTTCAAGGACCATAGCTTGAATTTAGGGAAAATTAGATTCAAACACAAGCCTCCCTAGCTCCAAAGTCAGGACTGGTTCCATTGTTTCCTGATTCAGAGGCTGGATGAGCAATTCAAATGAAGAGGTCAATGATAAATCCTATCTCAGTGGCACTGAATATGGATTGGCTTGAAAGGCATTTTTGGGAAAATGAATCTAAGAGAAAACCCCTAACTATTAAGTACCTTTGTAAAGTCCTTAGAACTTGGTAATGACTTTCCAGAGGAGAATTAATAAAAACCTTGAAAAGAATAAACCAAAACAATCTTTTCCTGCCCTTCGTAGGAAATTTTCCCATTTATTTTCCAACTGCTTCTCACTTGAAGGCATCTCAATCTTTGGCTTCTGATTACTGTTTCCTGGAGGGAAGTTTAGGGAGTGTGAAAATTATTTCACTTTAGGTTCACTCCAATTCACTTAAGAACTTTGCACATTTGAGAATCTAAATAAATGAATAAATAGCAAAAACCTATTGAACTAAAGGGTGAAGAGATTGTGGCTTTTCTTTTCTCAAATTTTGACATTTAACATGATATTTTGTTTGTGGGTTGGAGCACTCTCAGATTTAATGCAAATAAACAGGTTAGCTTTTAAAAATGGGACAAACATTCAAAGAGAAATGTAGTTCTTTCTTTGCCAAAATTAAAAATGAATCATTTATGCATAGATGGGCAGGATTTTCTAGCATGAGATGAATATTTTTTCAGAAAGGTAGTTTTTTTGTGTGTTTTTTGCTTGTTTGTTTTCAGGATTGTTTTGCTGAAAGGTTTCCAGTTGCCTATAATGATAGGAAAAAGATGTTAAAATAAAGATATGCATGTATTTAAGTCATCAAATCTCAACCAGAATAATCAAAACAACCACAAAGACACATGAAGAAGAAATTTCAAATATTGTGGCACAGCTGTGGACTGCTTGGTAACAAACAACTGAACTAAAATCAGAAGTGTTCATTAAGGGGCACTTGGGTGACTTAGTCAGTTAAGTGTTTGTCTTTGGCTTGGGTCATGATCCATGATCTCAGGGTCCTAGGATTGAGCCCCACGTCAAGCTCCTTATTCAGTAGGGAGACAGCCTCTCTCTCTCCCTCTGGCTGCAGCTTCCCCTGCTTATGCTCACTATCTCTCTCTCTCCCTCTCTCTGTCTCTGTCAAATAAATAAAATATGAAAGAAAGAAAGAAAGGAAAGAAAGAAAGAAAGAAAGAAAGAGAGAAAGAAAGAAAGAAGGAAAGAAAGAAAGAAAGAAAGAAAGAATTCATTAAAGTTGAATAATGTATCTGTGTCCCAGAGACTAGGTTATGTTCAATACAAAGAGTAGTAGTGGGTATTAAAAGATAAAAAAGTCCCTTTTGACTGTTAGGGACAAGTGATGATGACAGGGAGAGTAAACAATAAATCATTATAAAGTGGTCAGTGTTAGAATAGAAGTAGTCATAGGGTCTATGGAAAGACCAAGAGTAGAGCCCCAAATCCAGCCTGATAGAATCATGATAGACTTCCTAGAGGAGGTGACACCTGGACTGAATAAAGAAATGCCTTAGTTGTCAAGAGTGTTGAACAGTGAACAGGAGTACTGAAACTTCCTTTTGCTTGTCAGCTCATTCCCATCTATTGTAACCAGCTTTCTTCTCAGGCAGAGAACATTACAGCTGCACCCAGCTTCCAGAATTGTATTTCTTTAGACAGGAAAGCATTTTTCCCTTTCCAGCAACCATTTGAAAAATCCTAATGAAAGATTATTATTTTCTTTGGTTGAATTTCTTTTCTAACCTTTAGTCTAATCCTTTTGGCCAAGGAAGTGGTGTTTTCTGACTGATCTAGCTTTGATCCATCCAATGTATCTAGAATATTACTAGTTATTTAACATGACAGCTTCCATTTAAAACCTATGACTTAACATGCTAATGAGAAAGCCCTTAAAAGAGAAGGAAAAAGAAAGATATATTAGATGTTAAAAAAAAAAAGATTCAACTGAGTAAATTTTAAAGATCTTATTGGTTTTATTCAACAATTCATGAATTGAGTAGCATCCCATTAGGGAAATAGAAAGGGGCACTGAAAAGCTGTATAAAATGAAAGAATTTCATAAGGAAAAGGGGGGGGACAAGGAATTTACTAGCAAAGAGTGGATTATTTACAGAAAGGTCAACTTCCTTTAGGGGATGACCCTGTTGTACAGCAGGCAGATTACCTCATTAATGCTGACCAGGTAATGCCAGATTAACTTGTTTAAGATTCCCCTCTTAGGAAAGGGTGAAACTGTAATTAATTTAGGTATTAAGTCTCCATTTGCTGACTTGGGCTTAGCATAAGTGACTCCATTTTGAGCCTGTTATCTCTCTGTACATTAACATAGATGAAGCATAAAAGATTGTTGATCAGATGAAATAGTTGATATTCTAGGGACTATCTTCCAACCTACCAGTGGCTTAAGTAATTAAGGCACTGGATACATTTTTTGTTACATTTGCCAATTGAAAGACTGACAGGCAGGGAGAAATATTTGTTATTTTCTGTGCTGCTTTCCCATGTATTTTACTTTCACCATCTCATAAAAATTCTTACTATAATCTTCAAAGATAAGTATTAATCTAAGTATAAGAATAGGGAGGTTAAACAACTCTTAGAAGATCACATGGATTAAGAAGTCACAGAGATTTAATTTGTTTTTAATTAGCAATTCCATATTCCCTCCACTATACTATGTGGGATCTTTCGAAAACAATATTTGTAGCATAATGCATAATCTTCCAAATGGCCAGAGGTGTGCAAAGGAGCACTGTTTTGTTTTCTTTTTTGCTGACTTTATGATAAGATAGTCTTTTTTCTCCAGATTTTAATGTGCTGTGTCAGGAGAAAATATATAATGAGTGCTCTGGATTTTCTGTCTTTTGAGCTGATTCTGTAAGATGTGTCACATGTCTCTTCCTTAGAGAGAGTAATTAATGGAGTGTATTGTTATTTCCATATGATGTCGCCTCTGGAAGAATTTCTCTTTGGGCACACAGTGAGGGGGTTGGAGGGGAGGAGGGACATGTGTGAAATTCTGCATTCATATTGAGCATTTTTCCAATAGGATGGCACAAGAAAACATCAATAATTAAATGGGAAATATCCTTTCATCTTTATAGAGAGATCTTTATATTAAGCTTGTGTGACAATTCTTTTAGAAGGGTCACTATCTCTGGCTCTCCAATTGTGGACTGACAAAATATGGGGCAAATGTTTTGACCCAGCAAAGAGAATGCTTGAGTCATTCAGTGGGAAGCCAATAATTGCTCCTAAGTTTGGCTCATTGCTCATTTCATTAACTCTGCACAAGACTCCCTAGGATTTTTTTTTCTCTGTCAGGTAAACATTAGGCTTAGTTAGGGGCAAAAGAGATGTATAAATGGGGGAGGGCATATCTCATTTTATTATTCTTTTGTGTAATAACAATAAAAGTTTTGTAGGGAGTATTGTATATAGTAAAACAATCATTTGTCAAAGGGTAAACTTACAGAACACCAATACTCTGTTTTTAAAAGGTCTCTTGTGTGTCATGAAGTACACAGTGTTCATAAAAAGTTGTACTCCAGGGTTAGATATTCTTGCTTCCTCAATTACTAGAGTTTTCTGAAGTCTCTCAAGGAAGAGGATTAAACATTTATTGTCAGGAAGCACCAGGTTGCACTTTGTCCCATGCCTTTACACATTCATTAGCCCAGACTCTAAATTTTCAATTACTGAATCCATAAAATACAACTAAAAAAAAAAAAAAACCAAAAAGTTAAAAATAGTGAAAGAAAGAAAAAAGAAAGCAACAGCCAGAAACTATGCGCTGCAGTTTTGAAGACTCTATTCTTGCCCTTTCATTTTAGCTTTGCCATTATAGCTTAGCTTTGCCATATCCCATTAATGAATGATATTTGAAGTTCTATATGAGTCATAATCTGCTCTGATAGATTATTTACTATATTATATCATAAGAAAATAAGAAATTTGCTATCTTTTAATCTTTATTCGTTTGTCGAGAGTTTATTTGACTTATGGAGTAGATAAGGAACATGACAGAAATTAGCAAAAGTTCCTCTTGGTGAATTGTGAAAGACAGAACATTTTTAGATAATGATGCACACATAAAGAAGATAACTGAAGAGAAAGGTAAAAGAATTTCTATGACATACTCACTAAGAAACTCTAACTTGGAAGACTACCATAAATTATATGTGCAAAATTAAATAGAATTTTAAAAATATATACTGCTGATCTCAGTTCTGACAGTAAAATGATTGAAAGTTGTCTCCCCTAAACTTACAACAACAAAAAGCTGGACAACCTGAAAATCAATGATTTTTTTTCTTGGATCATTCAGAGAATGAAGTCTCAGGGAAAATTGCCACCATGAAAATTTCTAGATACAGCCTGGATCTGCTCACCTGAAACAGAAGTCCTGGCAATAACAGTTAAGTGGTAATTTTGATCAATTGTTTGAGGCTGAGTATAGACTAGCATGAAATTGAGAAATACCTGGTGGCTACAATCATGGGGAAGGGAGCACAGTTCTCTGGATTTTACCTCTAGGAACTCAATGAGGTTCTTCAGTAAGGATACAGGATAGACCTTTATATCCCTGGCCGAGGGAAGAAAAGAGTAATCATTGTGAAATACCCCCAGGGCTTTCTCCACAGCAAAGACCTACTCCTTGGGGAAAGAGCTTTACAAGAGCCTAATCCCAGCTGTCAGAATGGAATTCCTCCCACTCCAGCCCCCTTCGGCCTTCTTGTTTCACCTTCATAGAAAATATAGTCTGTGGGACTCAGTGTGGCAAGGAAATGGATGGGGAATACTACAACTACGGAAGGGAATAAAGGACTGAAATTTAATGAGAAGATTATATAACACTCTGCCTTCCCCTGGCTTTACCACTACACAAAAGGGCTCTGGGATAATAACAGTAAGCTATAGCAGGAACAGCTTTACATGCAGATCCTCTGAGGAACAACACTAATAGGAAAGACTAATAGAAGGACACTAGAGAAACTTGAAACCTCTAACATCTACAACTATAGCACGCATCAAACACAGTCCAACTCTTAGCCAGATTAACTTAATTCTACACACTAAAGGAAGATTCCTCAATTCTTATTCATTGATCAACATGTCTGCTTTCAAGAAAAAACATTACAAGGCATGCCAAAAGGCAAGAACAAATAATCAAACAACAAAACTGTCTGAAGAGACAAAGTAGGCATGAGTACCAGATCACATATAACACAGGGATTATCACACGAGGTGTCTAAGATGATTATAATTAACATGTTAATGGTTCTAATGAAACAAAGTAGAAAATATGAAATAGATGAGTAATGTAAGTAGAAAGATGGAAACTCCACAAAAGAATAAAAAGCAGTGTAACAAAAATGAAAAATGCTTTTTTGATAAGTTTATCAGTAGACTTGATAGGACCAAGAAAGAGTCTTTGAACTTGAAGGTAGGTCAATGGCAACTTCTGATGCTGATATACACTGAGAGAAAAAAATTTTAAAACACAACAGACATTCAAGGACTATCCAAAAAATGTAACATATACAACTTTGTAATAGAAAAAGAAAAGAGAAATGAACAAAAGAAATACCTGTAGTAATAAAAGCTGAGAACATTTTAAAATTAATGAAATAAGCAAACCACAATTCTAAGATTAAAGAACACACAGCAGGATGAATACCAAAAAATACTATATTTAGGCATATTATATTAAAACTGCAGAAAAAATAGAAATGAGAAATCTTGAGAGAAATCAGAGGAGAGGGAAAAAAACACCTTACCCGCAGAGAGAAGAAATAATCATTACTACAGTCTTCTCATTAGAAACAATGCAAGCAAGAAAAGTGTGGAGGGAAAACATTTAAAAGAACCTCACTCCCTGCCCCGCCCCACCAATCTAAAATTCTATATTCAGCAAAATTATCCTTCAAAGGTAAACAAGAAATACTTTCTCAGACTAATAAAAATTGAGTTGAATCGCCAGCAAATATATCCTGCCAGAAATGTTAAAAAAAATTTCTTCAGGCTGAAAGAAAATTAGATGTTATTGACTAAATGTTTGTGTCCCCTCCAAAATTCCTATTACAATTTTAACCCCCTACTGTGGGTGTATTGGTAAATAAGATCTTTAAGGAAGTAATTAAGGCTAAAAGAGGTCATATAAGAGATGCCTTGGTAAGAATAGTGTTTTATAAGAAGAAACACCACCAGAGCATGGGTGTATTAGGTATGTACTTGTGCTCTCTTCTCTCTCTCTCTCTTTCACACACACACACACACACACACACACACACACACACACACACAATGTTTTAGGACTGTAGGAGAAAATATACAGTATGAATCTGAGTTTTTCATAGAACCAGAAAGTAAGGAGGCTCTCAAAAAAAGACAAAACACTCCACAATGATGCATGTTTGTCAAAGGGTAATGGGAGACCAACGAGGAGCTCCAGATTGTCTCACCTAGAACAATTTGAGTGACAAAATAATTAAGGTAGTGTGATGGTCAATTTTGTGTGCCAGCCTGGCTAGGCCATGGTGCTCAGGCGTTTGGTCAAATCTTATGTTTCTGTTAAAGATATTTTTAGATGAGATTAACATTTAAATCATTAGACTTGAGTAAAAAGATGATCCTCCAAAATCCATGGGGGTGGTCCCTCATCAAATTAGTTGAATCCCTTAATAAAAAAGCCTGACCTCCATAGAGAGAAAAGGAATTCTTCCAACAGATTGCTGTCAGACTATAGCTACAAATCTTCCCTAGTCTCCAGCCTGTTAACCTACCCTGCAGATTTTGGACTTGCCAGCCTCCACAATCACATGAGCCAATTCCTTAAAATATATCTATATCTATAACCTGTCTATGTCTATGTCTATGTCTATGTCTGTAACCTATCTTGTTTTCATCCATTTATTCTGTTTCTCCGCAAAAACCTAACTAATAAAGGTAGTAAGAATTGGATTAGAGTCCCACATATAAAGATCTTTCATATAAAAGAATTCCAAATAATTGATGTAGATAATCCTCTCTCAAGTAGAGTTGACTCCTATCCCCACCCCTCTAGTGCAGATTATCTTTATAAAGTGAATTGCTTCCAAAGACTAGTGTATGGGAAAAAGGGAAGAACATAATTTTATTGTAGAGAAATCTGGCAAATGCTATCTTGACAAGGCAACGAAAATTAACCTCAACATTAAGTCATGTTGATAGCATGCACTATTAATATGATTTGATAAGAATGACATTTTACTTCTGTGGTCTTGCTTTCAAAAACCCATAACTCCAGTCTAACCATGGGAAAATATAATACAAATGCAAATTGAAGGACCTTTTACAAAACACCTAACCAGGACTCCTCAAAACTGTCTAGGTTACTAAAAACAAGGAAAGCCTGAGAAACTGTTACAGCCAAGAAGAGCTTAAGGAGACATGATTATTAAATGTAATGTGGGATCCTAAATGATGATCTGGGAAGAGAAATATTTCATTTAAGTAAAAACTAAGAAAGTCTGTATGGAAAATCTGTAGGGGATAAGTAAAATGTAACAATATTGATTCATTAATTCTGATAAATGTGTCATACTAGTGTAAGATGTCAATGACAGGGGAAAATGGTTGTGGGGTCTTTGGGAACCCTCTGTACTATCTTTACAACTTTTCTGTAAATCTAAATTTATTCTGAAATAAAAAGTTTATTAGAAATATATATACACTAAGGGAGAATAATATTTTGAGTAAATAACATAACCGTACTGGCAAAACATCAATTGGTTCTTTCTTTTGAGGGAAGAACTGAACATAATAGGAATTTCAGTAGAAATAGGATCTCTCATGTAAAGGACCTCAATCCTTAGGATAGAATAGCTCTGATTGTCTATCTTGGCAACTAGTATTGACTTGTGAAATTCAGCCTTAAAATAATTACATGATTTTGCCGTACTTTTCATATATAAACACTAATAGGAGCATTTGATTGCCATTTCTCCAAATGCATACTGAATATACCATTAGTACACTTTCCATGCTTTGTGTTGATGGAAAATCCACTTTAACCTAAAGCAATTGATTTTCATACGCGTCTTTTTCATATATTACTGATTTGTATTCTGTCAAGCCCACTATTACAAGATAGTTTGAGTATAACCTGCTCTCTTCCTTGCTTGGGCTCTCTTGTTTCTTCAAGTTACCAAAGGACAGAAATAGCTGCAGTTTTGGCAGTATCCATTCTCTTTTTCCATAGGGAATACTCACTATTTAGCAATGAGCATTTTCAAATGCAAATGACCCTCCAAATTAGGGCAGTCCTCCTTCTTAGAACCACTACTAAGCCACCACCTGCGTGTGTTCCTATTCAAAGCTGGTCTACTCAGCCCCATATGCATCTCCTCCAGTGTTTTATTTGACAATCTGTTTCAGCTTCGCAAGGGAGCTAGCAAATTATGTATTGCTCATTTTGTCAAAGTCATCATTGGTGACAATTCCGGCATCAAGAGGCTCATTTTATTCTGCAGATGTTTTTATCAAATAGAAGATAAATCATGGTTCCCCATCTTGTTTTGTGTTGTACTTCTGGGAATAACGGAGGGCACAAATAAAAACCCTTTCATTAATAAAGAAAGAAAGGAATAGACTCAAGAGGCTCACCATGTATGATTTTCAGATATACAGAGCCCACACTGGTAAAAGATTATATTTAGCACCAATGTAACAGGCTTGGGATAGGAGGTAGTGATGTTGCAGGAGGCAATCTTAATTTTTAAAGATTCATTTCCTCTCATTCCTTTGGAAATAGTGGGCCCAATTTTGTTTAGAATTCCAATACAGAGCAACGTTCACCATAACATCTTCTAGAAAGGGACACTATAACATATTCCTGAAAAAATAAATGATTAATCTCACTAGTGAGTCATTATGAGAAATTGTCTTGATAGTCTCATGAAATGTAGCTAGGCTCTATGGATTTTTGACATAAGCATTGGGAGGGGGTGTCAATGGATTTTTTTATTTGACCTGCTGTAGTCTAAACTCAAATTTAGAATTAATGGGGGTTGTGGGTATGTGAATCTGTCTTTACCTTCAGGCATAAGGTATAAAGAGCTGACGAAAGTAAAGCAAGACTGAAATACAGAGATATTTAATATAAGCACGCTACATGCAAGACACTGGTACTCTATTAGGACTCCATATGTGTGATTGAAATGGCCAGACATGCTTCACTATAGTCCCTATAGTTTCTAGTGCAATATGGAGTTTGATGGGATTGAAGTCAGGGACCCATGTGGTGCTTATCAAAAGAGAATGAGCAAATGTTAAGTGACATATAACCCTCCAAGATGCAGATGATAGCATTGTGAGAGGCAGCCAAGGGTAGATAGTGTTTTGGACATTCTTTGGAGGATATTGGGAAGAAAAGAAATTGTTAAGGAAGTAGCTGACAATAAAGAAGATAGACATTAATACAACTTTACCTTACCTTTGCTCCTGTCATCATCATTTCCAATGATGTGAACTATGTGCCAGGCACAGGAATACGTATTTTATATATCTTATTACTCATTGTCTTTACAACTACAACTTGAAACATTATCTCATTCTCTTTCAGTATGAGAAATGGGGGTTCCCAAAGGTTATGCCTAAGGCTACATGGCTAATACTTTCTGTATCATTTTGGACAGTGGCTAAGAGCACAGACTCTGCATTCAAACAGTTTTTGGTTTGGATCTGGAGAATCCAACATATCTGACCATTAGAACCTCTGTCGATCAGTATCACTTTTAATTGGATAAGTGTGTCCTTACTTGGCCTCATCACTGTATTTATTCATATATTCCTTTATTGCCTATTTATTGAAGATCTACTATCTGACAACACTATGCTAGGCTCTGGACAACAGGGATAAAATATATTATCATCTCTTCCAAAATAAGGAGAGAGGAGTTAGTGTACAACTTCTTGTCTGGCCTGAAGTACCCATGGACAGTTATTTCTTCTCTACATCAGTGCCCTTTTCGGGCTCTAACAAGCCTCTCCAGGAAACCCTTAGATGTTCCGCATCAGCACTGCAATTTACTATTTAAGGGAGAGATTCCTTCTTATTGCCCAAATGTTCTCCCATCAAGTTTGAATAAAACATAAACTGATCAATATATAAAGTAGCCATAAAATTAGGCCACTGCAGTGACTATTTGTGTTGGCTTTTTTCTCCCTTTTACCTTACTTCCACATGATTTAACATTAAAGTTAAGGCAAGAAAAACAACAACAAAAGAACAGGAAAAGCAAATAAGATTTTAACAAGCTTTCAATAGACTGACAAAAGATGGGAAACTAGAAACATGAAAATAATAAGCAGTAACTCTGCCAAGAAATACAGCCTCCAAATGGATCCTGAATGAGAAGTTTACTTATTTATTTGTATCTTTCAGTTCAGTTTTGTGTTAACTATTTTTTCCCCTCTTCTTCTGAAAACGGTTTGGATTTATTGCATCTCTTGGTGTGTGCGTGTGTGTGTGTGTTTGCATTTTTTGTTTGTTTCTCAACACCCAATCTCCTTATTTTAACATCTCTTTATGTTCAGATTTTTCAGACACCATTTACCCTTTTTTTCCCTACAAATAGAAATCATGGAATGAACAGAGTTATTGTTAGTGCACAAATAGCTTAAGACAGATCGTAAAGTCCCTAGTGATCAAGGAACTATATAATGCTGACTAGCTCCAGCAGAGACAGCAAAAATTTTCATAAGCCAGATGCTTAGCTTTCAGCTCACCCCCATCAACTTATCCTCACCATGTGAGAATCCCCCATTATTTTTTCGAAAAGCCTATTGTCTTTCTGAACCTCAGAGAAATTCTGCAGTTTCTGAGGGTGTTTCCCAGCTTCATTCTTTCTACAACTATATATAACTAAATACGGGAAAAAATGAGCATGCATTATTTTTTTTTACCAACCATAGCAAATTCAGATGCAGAATTTTAAAGCAGAGTATAGTAGAGTCCTTTTGGATAAGATTCTACCACTTGTGTTAGGAAAGCGTAGACATTCCATATAAGCATGGATGGTGAATAAGGCAGTTTTCCTTTCCTAAAGAGCAAAATTAGATTGGATATATCATAATTCAAGTTATAATCACTTAGGGTATCTGGACATTACAAAATGTTAACTTTTCCTTTAATTTAATGATTTTAACTCACAAAAGCTCTCTATTTAGAGTTAGTGTTTTAACATTAAACAAGCTGTTAAATTTTTTCAAAGTTGTTTTTTTTTTAACCTTGTCCATAGGACTTCAAAACCCATTAAATGGGAGCAATGCATTTCTTAGAACTTTTCTCTCACAGGCACAAGGAAATTAAATCTCAGGAAGATTTTGTGTTGGGAATATCATATGTATAAATATAACATGGAGAATGAATTATCCAGCCAGGAGATTAACAGCTATCAGTACCCTATCCAATCTGTGATGTTAGATATTCAGTCCAATGTGAGTCAGCAATTCGAGGCAGATCCTTGCCCTCTGGAGTAAATATGGTCCATGGCTGTGTGAACATAATTAGCATATCTAGAACACAGGAGATGATGGTTCTGAACTACTGAAAGCCAGTCGGGTTACGCTTACACACACAAGTGTATTAGTTTTCTAGGCTGTCATTACAAAGCACTACAACCTGGTTAGCTTATAACAACAGAAACTTATTCTCTTGTAGGCCTAGAGGTTAGAAGCCTGGAATTGAAGTGCCAAAGGGGCCATTCTTTCCCTGAAGGGTCTAGAAGTGGATCCCTCTTTCCCTGCTCTAGTTTCTATTGGCTATCAACAGTCACTGGCATTCCTCAGTTTATAAATGTATTTCTTTGGCTTTTGTTTTTGTTTTCACATAACCTTCTTTCTTATGTATTTGAGTCTCTGTGTGTGTCCAGATTTCCCTCTTCTTAAAAGGATGCTAGACACGCTGCATTTAAGGCCCACCCTAACACAGTATGACTTTATTTTTAACTTGATTATATCTGCAAAGATGCCTATTTCCCAATAAAGTCACATGTAAAGGTTCCAGGGTGACACAAAATTTAAGAGAGTTGACACTATCTTACTTCTCACACTAAGATTCCAAGCTCCATTTCAGGTGACAAATAACTAAGAGACCTTTAAAACTTAACATGTTCAAATCTAAGCTCTTAGATCTCCTATCCCCAAATATATGTTCCACCCACTGTCCTTTCCATCTCAGTTCAACAACAACAACTGCATCCTTTGAGTTGTTCAGGCCTAGAAACTAAGAATTATGACTTTAAAGTGTCCTTCTCTCACAGCCTACATCCAGTACATCAAAAAATTCTCCTGGTGACAACTGCGAATTATATCTAGAATCTGGCCAGTTCTCACTCACTCTCCTGTGAATGCTGCTATATGATCTGCCATCATCTCTCATCTGTATCATTTCAATAGTCTTCCAACTGGTCTCCCACATCCACCTTTCTTCATCTACAGTATAATTGCAACACACCAGATGGAGCAATCTGCCTAAAACATAGGTCAGATTCTATCACTCCTCTGCTAAAAATCCCTCCAGTGGCTCCCCATCTCATTCAGAGTAAAAGCCAAACCCTTAACAAGGCCCTATGTAAGCCTGCCTCTCAAACCTATCTGACAACATCTTCCCACCTCCCTCTCTCTGCTGCATTTATACTGCCCCTGCAATGTGTCATTTACACTGGCTATGCTCTCACCTTGGGGTCTTTGCATGGCTATTCCCTCTATCTAAAGACAACTTTGAATTACTAAAGTCTCCATATTGTGGGAAGAGTCAAAGTGAGTTGGACAAAATCTTGTTCAAAATTATGTAAAATTAGGATGCTCAGGTGGCTTTGTTAGTTAAGTGTCTGCCTTCGGCTCAGGTCATGATCCCAGGGTCCTGGGATCAAGTCCCACATTGGACTCCTTGTTCAGTGGGGATCCTGCATCTCCCTCTCCCTCTGCCTGCCATTACCCTGCTTGTGCTCTCTCTCTCTCTGACAAATAAATAAATAAAATCTTTAAAAAAAAGATGGAAAATGAATTCACATGTCATTCTTAGTTCTCTGAACTACAGGTTACACTGAAGAAATATCTCTTTTCAATTTTGTTTAATTGTTTATAATAATAACTGATAACAATATAGTACTTTCAAAATACTTTTATGTGTGTACTAGACACTGTTAAGCAACTTTCATACTATAATGTGGTCTATAAACTCTTGGTGAGTCCTAGATCCATTAGGATATTGAAAAGATAAACTTAAATCTATTGCAAGAGAGAAAACAATATATAATTATGTGATAGAAAAACTCTCTTCCTTGTTCTTCTCTAATATAAGCACATCAACTCTGAATGCCTAATCCTGGTTTCCTTGTCCCCTGAGCCAATTGGTAGCTTCTAGGAAAGAACTGATGTAAAGAAAGTACCAAGCCTCTTCCCAACTGTTGTCAACCAACACCCCTGGATCTCTCATCTGGATTTATTTACTAACAAAACATAATTTAATAAGAAAAGATTTTTCATAGGCTAACAGAATTGTCCAAGAAAACACTAGATAGCTTCAGACAACTAGTTAGCTTTAAACTCAAAAGGATAACAGACATTTTTTAATCTATTAAAACAAAGAATGAAATAAGGTGACAGTGAAACAAAAGACATAAGAATTTAAGGAAGAAAGTATTAAACCAAATCCAGAGATGAAAGCTAAGCAGGCAGAGCTCAGAAAGGATATGACAGAGAACAATGAAAACTGAACAGAGCAAAAAGACACATAGGAAACAACAATAAGACATAACCTCAACAGAAAATGCTGTCAGGGATATTACAAACAGGTTTGAGGAAACTGAACAAAATGAAACAGAATAAAATAACTTTTAAAATTGATTATACAAAATATACTTAGTGTGAAAGAAAAATGAAATTGAGTACATGTAAGAATAGTGTTCTGAAGAAGAGATTAGAACACATGGAACATATCAAAATATTTTAAAATGCAGTGAAAATCAAACTATTTTGATACTTACGAAAAAGATTGTATTTGCAGCAAAAAAAAAAAGTGTTCCTACACCATTAGTACCAACATACACTGGCAAAGTAACTGAACATCAAGAATAAGGAAAAAAAATGGGTTCCTATTTCCCATAATTGGGATCAAGTTTGAGTGATACTTTGGCTAAAAATAGCAAAAATTGCTAAATAATAAATTTAAAAAATTATTCAAGTTATTGGATACCTGAAAGACAACAAGGAGCTACTAAGTGAAAATGTCTGGAAATGTAGGACCCCAGAGATATAAGTGGCACCCTGCACTGGAATAAAGGGGCACTTGTTGTAAGGACATTTATTGCTGTTGGCAAATTTAGACCTTTGGTTTGGCAATCAGGGCCCATCCAACACTGAACAGGAGACATATTCACTTTCAGCTCAAAGACAAAGGTAAATAGAAAGTCATGCTAAACTCAGAAGACACAGAGAAAGTTGCTGTGATGTTGAACAGATAAAGGGTGGAAAAGAAAAGACAATTAACATTTCTGAGAAGTTGTGTTTATTGCATTGCTGTTGCATTGCTGTTGCTTACATTCATAGGTCAGATTAATGTCACATGACGTGTTCAAGTAAAATGCAAGGTTTGATTTGAGATAGTTATGAATTTATAGAACTTGATAGAAAAGAACTTTATCTTAGGTCATAGAAAATCCATGTGTCAAAGTAATTTTTCAAAACAATGAGCAACACACAATCAAAAACATCAAAACACAAAAGGAAATGATAAGAGAACTAACAAAACTAACCAGTGAAAGTAACTCATGAAATCTTTAGGCATTGAAGCTATCTGACATAGTTTACAAGTACACTGTACTTATCGTATGGTTTCTAAGAAGAGGCTCTAAGCCAGGCAACAGTGAAGGGAATTCCCAGGATGACCACTAGGCAAGAAGTCTACTAGACTTTAAATTCAGGGTAGAAGAGAAAGAGATACCATTCCTAGAAGAAATTATCCAGGATTAAAAAGTGATTTCATGAGCGGGTTGGGAGTTTCTTTGGTTTCTAAGTGCTTAACAGCAAATAATGTTATATTAAATAAAAGGCATTTGGAGCCTCCAAAAAGAACAAGAGTTGTATAGAAGGGGAAAATGCTACTTTGAGTCAGTAAACGATGATTTTATTTTCAATTTTTAGGATCAAACTTTGTTCACAACTAAATCAAGTTCTAAAAATTAATGAAAATGACATAAATATAAGTGAGGAAAAAATAATTTGATCTAGACTTACAAAATACTCTTTTAAGTGATATAGTTCAGTGTTTCTTATAGTTCCATTTAGACTATCTAGACAAAAGCTGAACACTATTAATTTTCAACTTTTAAAGCCAAACTTCAAGCAAAGCTAGATAGTATAATTTTGGCTGCTGAATTCAGAGAAAGTGTCACAAACTTGGATAATGTAAAAGTAATAGTATTGCTGATATAGCTTCACTGAACAAAGAAATAAGGGTGGTCTAATTTAAAAATAGTCATTATTCAAATTGAAAGTCAAAGATAATTATTTAACATTGATAATACATATTTTGTGTATTTAGTGGTCCCATTGGATTTGAAATGAATGACTTAGAGTAATTATGTGATGAAAATGGAAATGGGAATGAGTCACCAGACTGAGAGAAGTTTCTGTTTTAAAATTATTTTTCAATCATTTGGATTCATTATTCATATAATAACTCTAAATATAATATTAGGCACCTGGGTGGCTCAATTGGTTAAGCACCTGCTTCGGCTCAGGTCTTGATCCCTGAGTCCTGGGATCGAGTCCCACATCGGGGTCCCAGCTCCATGAGGAGTCTGTTTCTCCCTCTTACCTTCTCCCCTCTCATACTCTCTTTGTCTTTCTCTCTCAAATAAATAAATAAAATCTTTAAAAAAGAAAAATAAAAATTTTAATAAATAAATAATAAATAAATAAAATATAATATTAGTTTGTGGGAGTGTGTAGTCATCAATTTCTTCATACACTCTGTCTAGGTACTTTCATTGGAAAGATAACTGAACCACAAAGCACCCTCCATTCATTTTAATATTGGTGATATCTGGATTAAATGCTTCAATTCTTGAACCAAATAGATATTTCAAATATAAAATTTATTACTTACACTTTCCTAATTTATAAAATTCAACTTAGTATTGTTGTGGGAATTACCATGAGCATATATTTGCATATAGCACTTATCACCGTCACTGGCACTGAATATGGGGTCAAATATAAGGAATAGCAACAAAGCATGGGGTCACTTCTGTTTTGAGAGCTCACTCTTGGTAAAGAACCCACTTCTTCTGAGAGACAAATGAGTGTGTCCATGTGTGCTTGTGTACTTGTGTTTCGAGGTTCTTTATTAGATTAGTTATGAAGAGTATCAAAGTTGAGTTTCCTTCCACGCACATTTTTTTAACCTATAAAAATACCAACATAATGAAAACAATATGAAAGCTTTCAAATTTTGGTATAAGAAGATATGATCTGTAAAACAATTTTTTATAATTAAACTATTTTCTTTAATGCCACAAATAACTTGTCAAAATTTAAATTTTTCTTTAATTCCTGTAGTACTATCCTCCTACTTTTCATTTCAGCTTCTTGTCAGTGAGATTTCTTGGCCCAAAGGATGGAGCATGAGAATAATTACTTTTTGTGGAACAGCCTTGTGTTAGAATTAGGGGACTATGGAGCTCTAGCCATGCCCATAAAGGTTGTGAAGCTTATGGTAAGTGTCCTGTTCCCTTTGGGGTTTAGTGTCTTCATGTAGCAAGCAGTCTTAATGATTCCTAGTTTACATAGTACTGTCATATGAGTGCCCTGCAACTTTATAATACAAGGAAAGGACAAATGCATCAGGTGTCATTTCCATTCCTCCTGGGCAAAAACTTCTGTATTGACAAAATTTAGTGTGTTCTGAATTATCTCTTTTTCATCCATGGATACTTTCTGTTAATATCAACTTTTATTTATCAATATCAATAAAAGTTATAAAATAACAAGTTTCCCCCCATTAATATTGAGCATATAGTAATAGCATAAAATGATATTGATCAATTAATTAATAAAAGCAGGACTCGAATTGGCAGGGGGAAGAGAATCTATAATCTAAGCTATTTCTTCTTTTTCAAAATAGAAAAAAAAAACAATAAACCTTATACTATAGGAAATTTTTTTTTAAAGAATCTTCTCTTCTGTTCACTAGAAAATTCTAACAAGGTCCATTGTGTAGGTGTATGGAAGAAAACCTGAAGGAAGTCATCTTTTGGGAGAACCTGTTAACAGTTTAAAAAGTTCAAACCCTGTTTTTATTATCTCCAGTTGATCATCTCCTGGAACTTAATACTCTAGAAATATCTAACATTTTTGATGCCTCTTTGTATTTGTGTTTGTTGTAGACTCTCTCAATTCAATTATACATATTTTTATTCAAAAATTTTATTTATCGGTCAAAAATCAACTCACCACTCACCTGACCCAAGGATCTTTTCTTCATACTGATGACCACCTTGATGCTTTCCACTCTCCTCTTAAAACTCTCCAATCTCAGATCTTAGAAACTATTCTTTTTGCTGCACTCATTCCCATTCAGTGTATGGGCAGTGGTGTTTTAGCACACTTGCCTTTCTTCCTACATTGAAGACAAGGGGATAAGGATTGATCTGTATTCATCAGTAAAATTCCAACATTGAGCCAAGAGTTTGATAAACAATACAATTTAATGAATTTGTGATTGAATGAGTGGGCCCCAACTCTAATCATTTTGATGGTTTTATTAGTATACATTTATTCATTAACCCATTATTTTTGCTTATTTTTTTGTAGCTTTACTGAGATCTCATTTGTATGCCATAATATTCACCCTTTTGAACTGAACAAATCAGTGATTTCTAGCATCTCTTTTTAGGTTGGCACTTCCCACAATTTTGGCAGAAAACAGTTCTCTTGGAAATCTTACATGGATCAACTATGTAGTTGTTTTTTTTTTTTTTTTCAACTATGTAGTTTTAACTTAAGGATAAATAATGAATGAAGAGAGTCAAGGAGGAAGAGAAGGCAATATGATTTCAATGCCTTCAACAACAATCCTAGTTAAAGACTATTAATATATGATATTAATCACTAGTTTAATATATGATATTAATCACTAGTTAAGGAGGGGTGCATTTTAAATCAGATTTATGATATATCTTATCCAGGAACAATTAAGTTAAACCCTTCTAAACTTCATTTTTTACTACATTCTTTATAGCCCTCTTCAAATACTGCTTGATATTTTGTGTTTTATGTCTTTATGGAAAAGCAAAAATCATGAATTATATTTCTATATTTCTTTTCAGGATTTACTGTACTGCTTTGCACCTAATAGGAACAAAATACACATATGGTGCATCAAACTGAGAAACAAAAGAGGAGAATGGAAGAAATGATGTATCATCACACAGAGAACACATGATAGGAATCATAAGATCACAGTCTCATTTTGTCTTTTGAAATCTGAACATTTCAGGTAATAGTTTATAAGTCTAACTAATTTCATTTCTCCACTTCAAATTACTAGATGAGATTTGTTTTTAACTATATATCACTCTGGAGGAATGAAGGGTTTCAGAATGAGCTTCTTCAAAATGTGCCACTTTGCCATGTGGATTACTTTGAGTTGAATTCAGTCAAGGCCCAAAAGACTCAGGAAGAGCTTGTGTACCTCCCCCTCAACTGCCTAAAAGAATTTAGATAGAGGGCCTTGTCCAGAGATAACTACAAAGAATATAGGCTAGGTGTTGTAAGCTGGGAATAAGCTCAATAGGGCCTGCCAATCAAATACTTCTCTGGGTCCCATTGTCTCTGCTTGGCAAGACAAACATTTATTTACATCTGCTCTTCCTATCTGCTTGTATATTGTCTTTCTCTTCTTTGAGGTCTCATATTCCTACTCCATTCTCCTTAGCACAGGATGGCATATAAACCTCAATTGCCTAATTACCTATGGGTCCCATATTCTTATGAGGCTCCTGTATATGTGCAATTAAATTTGTTTTTCTTCTCTTAATCTTTTGTATCAGTTTACCAGCCAAAGAACCTAGAATAGTAGGGAAAATTTTCTTCTTCTCCAACAAGAACAAGGTGTGAGAATGTAGCCCTCTATTTATAAAGATCAATTCACTTACTTCCACCATTTTTTGATGAGAGGTTGACAGTCTTTAAATAGTTTCAGACAACCTCCCATTATATTTTGTAATAGGAACCTAAAGAGAATAAAGTATTCATTTGAAATCCTGAGGGTATTTTAAGAAATAATTATCCAAGTGGTGTTATTAAAACTGTATCAGAAAAGCCCATTCTCAGTCTGCTTCCCAGCTCTCCCACCTCCTCCAAGGGAAAAATAATGAATAAGAAAATTAACTTATTAGCACAATTATTTGAATCTTGTGAAACTACTTCCACATCCTTGGAGTTTAGAGGTCAGTCTTATTTCTTGATTAGCTGAAGGTATATTAAATTGGATCTCTTTGAATTTTTGGAGTTGTCCATCAACAACTAACAGCTTGTTAATTGTAAATGTCTATAAATGTCTATGTCCCTTAACCTGGCAATATTTTATTTCTTACTCCTTTTATTTAGTGTTTGCTCATCCATATTCTAGATTTCTTGAAACATTTTTTTATTAAGTGCCCTTTTATGATTATTCAGGTATTCACTCCTATGTCAAAAGCATCTTAATATTCTTTTATTGCATCACTAACTTCATATCCATCTGCATTACACATTTCTTGCCACCCTGCCAGATACATTCTACTGATTACAAAGCCACTTACCTTATAACTGCCTTACAATAAACATTTGTGAAAAGTCTTGTTCTATAGCAAAGTCATTCTGTCTGCAAAACAGCAAATAAGCAGAGTGTTGCATTATGTCCCCTTTAAGCAGTAATTGGTTGCTTTGCAACTCTGTGGCCTGATGCTTCCTAATTTGTAATGCACAAGGCTCTGTTAAAAAAAAAATAACATATTCCACTTCTGTTTACAGAGCTAATGCTTGATGCAAAAAGAGATAGAAAATAAGATTGGTCCTTTATTGGTGATAATTATACTAACAATACTGAGCAAGATATGGAAGGGTTAGATAAAAGCAAATGAACTTACTTTTTAAATTGAGTTTGCTAGATATAATCACATAACAAAGTACAAATCTTTTAGTTGTTCAATTAAAACTACCTTTTTTCCCCAATAATTTAGGGGTCCATTTTTATATTATTTTGCATAAGTATTTCAACCAATTTCCATAAATTTGCATTTTTGTTCAAAAAGCCCTAATGCCAATTATGTAAAATAAATGTAATTAATTGATTCATTCTACAGCAACTATATTCAAGCCTTGTTCACAATCAGATTCTTCAATGGCTGAGTATGGGGAACTGTGGGCTGGTAAACCTGCGAAAGTCCACCTCACAGCCCCCATAGCAAACTGTAAAATGAGGCTGGGAAGTGTTTCCCAGAGGGGTTAAAATCTATCAGATAAGGAATGCCTAGGTAGCTTCATTTTAGTAAGTTTCATTCAATGCCTAAAAATAGTGAAAGACCTATTTGTGCTGACATCTTCATCTTCATTTATCCATCACTTTTGTATCCAATCCTCAGGCTGACTTGGCCAACTTAACCTGTAAGTGTAATTCTGATCTTTCCAGAACATCCCTCTGCCAGAGGAAAGGTAGGAAGAGGAGTAATTACTCATGGGAAACTTTGTTTTCCAATTCACGGTTAATTCAGGAAGCAACAGGAAAACATTATTATCTTTTTGAACACAGTAAAGGGTATATATCCCTAGTTCTTCATGTTGTGCATTTATGCTTTCCCAGAGAGTTCATGCCACCCACGTACACATTGCATGTTTGCTAATATGAAGCAAACAAAAACCTGTAGTGACATTAACTGTAGTTTAAAAAGCATTTGCTGCTTGTAAGCTTGGGAGTGACCATCTCCATATTTTATTCATCAGAATCTCTGGTCAAACTAGAAATCTATAATAATTGGCTGAATTGATTAGGCCCATTGAATTTCTTCAAATTCAAGTCTATATATTTAGAAGCTTTAATGCAGTGGAGATGGGAAAAGAAGTGAATGACTGGCCTTCTCATCAAACTTTGAGTTGCCCATGAGGCATATCTTAGTTATATCTTAAATTGATTCTCACCAGAATGCTCCCTCAGGACTTAAAAATATTTTCATATTTTATAATTCAATACATATTCAGGAGGGCAGGCTATCCCTCCTTTGAAAACTTGAGAAGTTCTAAAATGTTTGAACTTCAACTCACATGGCTTTAAGTCTTAGGTTTTCGTTCAGTTAGTGTTGGTAACACCCACAGGGATCTGGTGGCGCCAGGGTGGTAGGTCACACAGTGAGGAGGAAGCATCTAGGCTTGTTCTCAAATGATTCCCTGGAATCCTGCACTCACGGCCTTGTTTGGACAGATGATAGATGTTTATGCAGCCACCAGATTTAAATTTACAAAAAAGCGGAGTTGTATTATGTGTTATACAGACCTGCTATGTGGAGCGAGGTTGAGATTGTCAGGTTGGGGCAGTAATTGAAAAAAATAACCTGGCCTACTTAGGAGCACCTTCTGGTAAACTCTATGTAGGATTAAATTTAACCAAAGCTTCTTGCTTTATTCCCTATACTGAACCCAGAGATTATCATAATCATTATTTCTTATAAAGCAATTGGTTCTCAGAATTTTAATCTTAGAGGTTTCTAAGTGCCATTTCTAAATGCCTCACTTTTTACTTCCTTATGTCAGTGAAGATATGAGGGATATTGTGTATATCTCCCAAAAAAATACATATTAATACTTCATTAAGCCTACTTTGGATGAAATCGATTGCTCAAAGGTGATCACTAATATATACACCCCACAACAAAGAGATATAATGAACTGTGACCAAAGCCCATGTATCCATTAGCTGCGGAAGCTCTTATTTCCTGCCACCAAATCCAGTGGCAGGGGAACCACAAAGCTTTTGTCCCATACTTAATTTTTAATAAGATCTGACATCACACACTCAGAAATTTAAAAACTTCTAAGGGTGAAAAAAGACCTGTTGTCTCAGAGATACCCAGTATATCTCAGTAAATGTAGTGGATCTCCAACTGAATTTTAAGTACTTCTTATGTTAAAGTGTGATTGGTTCTTGAGAAAGTCAACACTTTTATGTAGAGGGTAAGTTATAGAAAGAGTATAAACATGCCCTTTCATTACCATTAACTCCTAGAAAAAGGCCCCTAGTGAGCAGGTATTCTGAAAAGAAAGGTGTGTGTGTGTGTGTGTGTGTGTGTGTGTGTGTGTGTGTTGTTTGGGAAAGTTTTGTGGTAATGGAGTATTTTCAGTATTTAATTTGTTTGCTTCTCTCTGGCCCTGACCTCATCTTTCTAGACTCAGTTCTACTCAAGTAAAACTCATTTCACACAGGGAAAGATGACCTTGGGTAGGGGTATTCAATTATAGCATAGTGTGAGCCAACTCAACATTTTTGAATTAGAATAACATGTTATTCAGCAGTGCTATGAAAGTATCAAACTTCATGAAGCTAAGATTGTTGTTTTGAACTTTTGGTGATGACAATGTAGATACCTTTCTGTCATTTTCTTACCAACACTTGGGTTTCTTTTTTTTTTTTTAAGATTTTATTTATTTTATTTTAACAGAGAGAGAACACAAGCAGGCAGAGAGGCAGGCAGAGGCAGAGAGAGGGGCAGGCTCCCTGCTAAGCAAGGAGCCCAATGTGGGACTCGATCCCAGGACACTGGGACCATGACCTGAGCCAAAGGCAGCTGCTCAACCAACTGAGCCACCCAGGCGTCCCAACACTTGGGTTTCTTCTATCCAATAATTCATGTAACAGATGGCATTTTAACATAAGATAACTGAAGGTGATCTTGTCAAACCACCTAGATGGCATTTTGTTTTTTAATATATCTATAATACGGAACATTGTACAAAGAACATAGCTTATCTTCACAAAAGGCTTTGAAGGAAATAGGTCTGAGTTGGGTTAGAAAAAATAAAACTCAGGGAAGATATAAGACTTGCATAGACCATGTTAATTAGAAGATTTTGAGTACAGACTGAGACCAGATCAGATATTGTCACTTTTACCAAAAACCTTCAGTTGGACCTCATTATTGTCTGCTAAGGATAGTGGGTCCTGTTACTACAAGATCCTTGGTTAGTTGAGAAGGATGATGGGTGTGTTAAAGCCAATCTGGAGGAGTAATGATTTTTCAAGGGAAAAAAAATTTGTGGGTGAGAGGAAGGGAAGTGTCAAAGAAGATACTTGCTGGGAAGACAGGGAAAAGGACAAAACATTTCCCAGGGAAAGGTCAGAAAAGAGGCTCAAGAAAGGAGACAAGTGGAAAAAGCATAAGTGAGGTTGACTTTGGGGGTATGCAATATATAATCCTCCATATTCCTCCCTAACATGTCTTTGAGAAAGTCTATATTGGTTGACAGACACATTGCTGTGACTAGAATCTGTCCAGATAATGAGATATACTAGGTCAAAGCTGACATGAAGTAGGATAGTGTTTCATACCAGAGTACTGTACAACTGGGTTACAATATTATTTTTAAATCATCCGTTCACGTTTGTTTTATGGGCTAGATTAAAAGCTGTTCACAATTTCTTTCTTCATTGTTTTATCTCTCATATCAATTTTCATATGAAATATGACATATAGTAGCTACTTAACAACATTTTGTTTGAAACTCTTACTGTGTGAAGCTACATGCTATTTGAAACTTTCTTTGTAGCTACACCACAAGAAATATCCAGAATTAATAACAGCTCCAGCACCTGAAGAAACATATTATGCTCAAAACTTGTTTTTATACCTAATTATTATATTTATTTATATCCTACTTTATCCCAGAAAGGGTTCATGATGGATATATCCTTTAGGGTTTTTTGTTGTTGTTTTGATTTGTTTTTTTGCTTGTTCTTTGTTGCAAATAATAAAAATCTATAATGGGTGATTTCAGCAGAAGTAAATTTACTAGAAAGATATTGGGTAGCTTACAAAATCAGCATATAGACCAGAAAACTAGACCACACACACATGGTTTCAAACAGAACAAAAACAATCAGGGCAGGAGAAACTGTTGAGCCCAGATATCAGGGTACCAGTTCGGATAAATGAACACCAATCATGTTTTCAGATCTTATATCTTGCTTGCAGAGATTTGAAGTTCCAGGAGAATGAATCTGATTGGTTGGCCATAAGTCTTATGCTAACCTATCCATTGGCCATATTTAGTTGGAGAGAAAAGATATGGTCAGAGGAGCCTATAGTGTCTCCAAGGATCCCTTCAGCTTCTGTAGTGGTGGAATGAATTATTCAGAATTCTATCAAGACTGCAATCAGTGGAGAGTTATTCCATGAAAGAAAATATGAGGGTTTTTGGAAAGCACCCATGGATGCTGAGCAGTCAGAACAGTAAATATCCACAGCATTTGGGCACTTTCTTCAGTGGTTCTTTCCATCTTCAGAGAACAGAAACTGTGAAAGCAGCTCAAAGTATTGACCTTTGTAGTTACAGACCAGGAGTAAGAGGAAAAATGAGAAGTCAAACACATACACTCACACGCACAAACACATACACAGATGTATATGCACACAAACATGTACACAGACCCCAAGGCCACCAGGATTTTTTGAGGAGGTTCTGCAGAGAGGTGAACACTCCTACTTCAGCAAAAGGAGGAATTTCAGTTATGAAACAAAGGAAGATGATTTTGGATTGGTTCTTGTTTTCCTTTGTGTTTGAATTGTTTTCCCCAGATGCCTTGAAGCTAAGCTTTCTTTCATTCATCAAAGAAATTGTAGTTTCCACCAAACAGCAATATCCTCTCCCAATTTCCAACAGCTGTCTATCTTAAAGAGGTTATCTAGAGATTTAAGAGTATCTAAAAGACTGTTGAATCTTGATTATGAATGGTTAAGAAGAAACCAATACTGAGGAATTGTGAAGACTGGGCTAGTGGAGGAGCCCATCATTTCTATCTGTCACTGAAAAGTCACCAGGCTACTGTAATTCAAAATCATTAGTTATGTCTTCTTGAAGCACAGTTGGCAAAGCACAGAAAAGCAGCAGGCACTGGAGTGTTTTGGGAGGATAGATTTTCTTCTTCTATGCACTGGCCATATTCTGAGGACACCACCGATTAAAACAAAACAAAACAAAACAACACAAAAATAAAAACACATGACAGCAACACCACACTAGATTCATGCCAATGTTTTAAATGTGCAGCAAAGTTGCAAATTTTGCTGATTCAGGATTCTATAGTGGGAAAAGAAATTCTGATAATCTTGTTTTGAGACTACTCTTCAAAAATTACCAAGAAAGATGGCATTTGTTACTCTTTTATAGGAAAGATTGGAAAGCAACTAAAAGAAGTTTTCAAAATCTCGAAGAGATAAAAATATAATATACCAAAGTAACAAACTGAAGCAAAACTGAATTTGTTAAATATACGTTTTGTAAAGCCAAGCCATTGCCTGTTATGCCATCTTACATGAATTGCCTGCAAACAGCTTTTAAAATGGGCTGAGCATTTAACAGATCACTGAAAACCTAAATACCAAAGAGTCCACTGAGGTGAGATATATTTAGCTATCCACTGTGCCCATGCCTGCATTCACCATTTTTGCCTCCTGCTATGTCAAAGACTTTTAATGCAACATTTTAAGAAATATTTTTTGCAGTTAAAAAAAAAACCCCAAACAAAAAATCCTGATGCAAATCTGCATTGGAGGATGCAAATCTTTTTCCTAAAAATGTGCATTATGCCTGGAGGTTAACCTTAGGCCCTGTCAAGAATACATCCTGAATGAGGAAGAAGTAGTCTGTAAGACTAGAGGAATTTGGAACAGTGCCTCGTGAAAAATTATCTCTCCTCCCCCAACCCATTAAATTATATAATTTTGCTTTAAAATGCACAACTGTCTATTAAAAAACTTATTTCACAGATAAGCCTCATTTGAATATGAGCATAAACATGTGCCTAAGGATGACAGCAAAAGCAGTTCCCAGAAGGGTGACCTTGGAACATTCCAGAAACATGATAGTTCTTACATTGGTCTGGTCCAGATGTCATTGAGAAACAGGATGGGGGAAAAAGGTCTTTGGCAAGATTCCACTTACTTTGCTATCAAATATCTCTGTTCCCTCCAACTAGATGCAGTTTCACCACACCAGTCATATTTCAATATTCGGTAGACAGATGAACTTGTCCCATTCAATCACTAATATTGATTCCCTCTTGCAAAAATGGAACTTTGAGTTGCCTTGGCACTGAATGTGCTATCCATGTGCAAAATTAAAGACAGAGAATTAACAGGTGCTCCAATCAAACGCTTTTAGAATGGATTAAATAATTGACTATGTTCCATCATGTTTCTCCTCTAAATATTATGGAATAACTTCTGTTTGAGTACAAATATTCTCTCCAAGATAATGATTGCTGTTCCCAGTAGATGGAGTGGGACATATTATCTAAATACTATATGACTATATTTCCTCTAGGTTAAGTCAAAACTTTGTGCTGATCCAGAGTGCAAAAAAAATTTTTTTTAATACCCTGTCAATTTTCCAAACTGGGCTGTGAATGTAATGTCAAATAGATATGAGGTATCCTAACATATGTGGCCACACTTGTTAAAATCCATTAATAATTATAACACAGAACATGGCACTTCAGACTTGCTTATTCATTTATATTCAATGGGTATTTTCTATGGAGCTATTTTAGTAAGTGTTTATATCAGAAAGATACATTAGTGGTTGTGGTAATGTTCTCTGGGAAGACTGAACTTGTGTTTGTGGGAATGTTCAAGGTGATCCTAGATGAAATAGAAAGGAAAGAGAATGGGAACGTAGAGGACAAGCTTGTTGAATCTAACGCTTTTTCCATTCCTGCATGATTATGTTTATTATAGGAAGTTACGACTGGTTCTCAATAATCAAAAATGTCTCTCCCCACTAGGTTTTGGTCCATGTGCCTTGGCATTACAAACATGGCCTTCAACCACTTTAGACATGTATAACATGGAGAGTCTTACTAGTGTAAAACAGGCCAAATAAGAAGTTTGAAAATGTTCCGAGCTGGCTAATACTCTATAAGCATGCTATGTGATTATAATAAAAGTAAGTTTCAGGTCGATATCTCTTACATAAACTATTGGGTTTGTTTGTTAAGCATTTACTTGGAAGCAGACTTTGAAAGTCCACATGATTGTAAATCTCTTGAAGCTCCAGCTCTCTGTTCTGCTAGATACTCTATCACCTTACATGAAACATTCGCTTAAGGTAAATGTAACAACAGGCCAAAGGTAGGGCTTGGTGGTCTTTATGGTGTGTATAGGCAACCAGAAATTTTCCTAACCAGTGACCTGACACAGAAACTTTAGGAGATTTTCTTAAAGGGCAGCCTCGATTTGTATGCCCTATTAATGTAAGGATTACAATTTTTCTAAATGTTTTTGCTCATCCATACATTTTTAATATTTTTACCAATAAGAACTCATTTCTAATATTAAGCATGGTATTTAATAGGATACTAATTTTGACAACTTTTTTTCTTTTCTGAAAATCACCAACCTCCTTAGTAAAGCATCATTGTTAATCTAGATACGGGGAACAGAAGCCCATTCTAGAGTTGTCTTTTTTTTTTAATTAGAATCCTAGCTAGACACTCCCGGAGTGTGAATTCCTGATTAGAGTAGCCATATGCATGTGGGTTATAGCTTAACCAATTAACAAACCCATAACAGCAAAACATAGAAGGGTATGTTGAAATATTCTAAAGTAAATTCATTCATTTCACTGACAACACACAGTTCTTGCCACTCTAATGCCAGGCATACTGGAAACTAATATTTTGCACTCTTGGCTCCATAGATTGCCTAGGGTCTAAGTATCATAGTAATTTATGATCTTTCCCAATTTCCTAATCCCTATAAACAATTCAAGTGCCAACTCTGCAGACGGCAATGCTTAAGAGAAAAGCTGGGTCCAAATATGGATTAAAATCTTCATTTTTCAAACTGTAGAAGTTAAAAATAGATACAACTTTCATTCCATTGTATGCATGTACTACTAGTAATTCCTAATACCAGTGAGTCCTTTGTGCCTGTGTATCATTATTTCATTCATCTTTGATTCAACAAAGGACAATGGCTTGCATCCACTGACATGCACAAGTTTTATAGAGTACTATGCCTAAAATATATAACCAACAGATATTTGCTTAAGAAGGTAAACCATAATGGTAACTCAATGCCTTGCTTCTTAGGATAGAGTTGCACAGACATCCTACTTAGCTTAGAATTAAATAGTGAAAGACTAAGTTTAAGCATTACTACTGAACAGCTCTGTGTCCTTATTCTCTTATTCTTATGAATAAGAACTCTTATTCTCTATGAACCTCCAATTTCTCATATGCAAAAGAGGGATGAGAGCCCTGTACTTCATTGTTATTGTAAAGTTTAAGAAAGAAGAGGTATATATTCCTATGATATGCTTCATTCATAGAATTCATTTATAACTGAGCAAAATGAATTAATGATCTAACAAGTGAAAATTTGTTTTGAAGTTTTTTCCTCCCTGGCAATATGGTACAATGAACATCATTGCAATGCTGGAGTAGAGTACAGAATTGACTCATGAATATAAACTGATTACCTTACCTTAGTCTTGGATACTTATAGTTTTTTAAAGGGCATTATTTTGTTCCACAGACTATCAGAGTAACTATTATTAATTTTTGATAGGATTTTAGCATATTTTATTTAGATTAAATTTATAAATTTTATGTGCTCAAAACCATTGTTTTATGTCCTTAACATTAATAAACAATTATGAAAATGAGTCACTGTCTTTACCAATATTAATTAATGGAGTTTTGCCTTTGCTTTTCCTGGTCTTGTATTGATAATGTTGAAAAATTTTTTTCAAGGTAAGTTTGGGTATCTACTGTATTTTAGATATTAGAAGTCTGTTATCTCATAATCCTCATGTCAGCCCTTTATAAAGGTATTACTATAGATGAAAAAGTGAACATCATAAGTATTTGTATCCTTATTTCACACATATAGCAACTCATTGTAATCAGACTTCTTGTCATCTATCTATTGAAAGTTCACCAGCAAATGTTCATTAGTGATTTCTTTATTTATAAATGCAATGAGCATTTTGAATTCTAATCTTATTTGACCTTGGCAAAGTTTTATACTGTGATCATTTTCTTTTGTAAATTCCTTCTGATTTTTTTTCCCCTAACATCATTCATCCCTAGATTCCCTTCTACATCATTGGTCATTGTTTCACAATTTCCTTTATGGATAATTCTCTCTCCATTTTTTACATATTAGAATTCCAGGGAGCAATGGGGTCTATCCTCATCCCTCTTTTTCCCTCTCTCCCTACTGATACCAAATATTTCACAGACACTTCAAATTTAATATCCTCAACTGAACTCTTCCTTCTCCTTCATAAACTAACCTCTAACACAGCTTTAGAAATCACACGTGCACACACACACACACACACACCTCTACTCTGAGGTTTAACCTCTTCCTCTAGGTTCTATTTCAGTAAAAGTTACCACTACCCATCTGATTTTTCCCAAACAGAAGTTTCAGCCCATAAGTATAAGCATTGGCCAAGGTCCAACTCCATTTTCTCTCCTAATATCATACAAATCATTGCCTCCTCTCCATCTTGACTGCTATACTCAGCCACCAGCAAATCCTTACAAAAGATTGCTTCCCTGCAAAAACTCCTTCACTGCTTTCCCCACATCTTCAGGATAAAATTGTTAGTATCAAATATACTTATGTTCTTCTTGCTTAATCACAAGAAGCAAATGTGTTCTTGTTAAATGTCTAGGTTCTAAGAGTTGCACCGAGGAGTCTACCAATAGGTCTGGGAGAGGAGTGGGTTGCTGTGAATCTACAATTTTTAACAAGCCCCTTGAATTCTACTGAGCAGACAAATTTGAGAAATAATGGTATATAATCTAGTAGCTGCCCAATATTTATTTAAACACTACCAATATTTAGCAATCACTAATATCTAGCAACATGTCTTGCATTTTGCTGGATTAGTTAATGTATAAACTTGTTGAAATAAGATTTAAACCCAGGATCTGGGTTCTGACTCCAAAGGGCATGAATTTATCACACATTAGTCATAATAATAGAAAGGTAAAGGAGAGGGAACATTGGAAAGGCAACACTTACATCCATGTCCTTGGAAGCTGATGGTGGGATCATATAGACCAACCACTCACTTTATTTCCATGGTTCATTCATACATGCAGAGAATGTGTGGATCATCCACTACGTATCAGTCATTTCACAAACACCAGAAGGAGAATGTTTATCAAGACAGACACATTCCCTGTCCTTCTGGAATTCCTATTTTATTGAGGATGATAAAAAAATTATTATCACACATTGTGGTAGGTACTCTGAAAGAAAAAAGATACTGTATGAAATGTATACTTCAAATAGTCAAAGTCCGACTATGGAGGTGATATTTAAACTGAATGATGAAGATACCACCATGTGAAAAGCTGTTTGGAAAATATTGGGGATAGAGGAAATGTCTAGATCAGGATCTCTGAGCTAAGAGAGCTATGTGTGTTTAAGTATTCAAAGAGGACCAGTGGGTGGAGAGCATCCTAAGCAAGGCAAGGGGTAAACTGACATGAGGATTGAAGAAAACGAAAGGTCTATATCATCAACATCACACCAGGTACAGATAAAAAGTCATGAAACAAATGACTTTAGGCATTTTTGGTTATTTCATTTACTTACTGAGTTATCCACTTGGGGCAAAGATTTTTGTGTCAATGTTTCAATAGTGGAGTAGTCCATACTTCAGCATTTATCAAGAAATTATACATAAAAAATTGCTTAAATATTTGTACGAGGAAAATGAATCACTGCTTAATATTTATTATTCCATAATTTTATTTCTTTGGGGTTTTCTTGTTGTGGTGGTGGTTATGCATAGCATTTGTTATGTAATACTCAATTTGTGATTCTGATAAAAAGGATATACCAATAATGGGATTTGCATATTATAGTAAAGAAATGCTAGTCCATATGTTATTTGAAATATTGTATATGAGATGATATTATTAAAATAATGTTAATATTATTAAAATATTATTTCATGAAAATATTCAATGTAGAAAATTATTGAATGCCAAGATCAATAAGTTACTAGAAGAGCAATAGTGAAGTAAAATGGGAGCTATTCCTTAAAGATAAGGATTTTTAAATCATGGTGAAATAATTTTACAACACATGATTAAGAATCCACCAAAAGAGAAATTCTTTTCACATTAAGGAGGTTTGACAAAGGTTTGACAAAGATATCGTTGCTTATACTTCATCAGAATTGGAGATGAAGCCTCATCATGAATGGTTATAATTCATGCAGTGATAAGAAGAGTCTCAGCTTTTGTGAGCATGTCTTTATAGTCTTCATAAGGAGGAGAACAATATCATGATCACAAGCAGAGACAGAGAGAAGAGCAAAATATTATGTTGAAGTAAAAGTTTATCCAGAAATCACACTTTGAAATGAAAAAAAAAAAACTATTTGTAACAAATACATTTTAAAATGCAATATACAATATCTATCTCAGGGGGTTAAATTTTCAAATATAAGTTTTTTCCTAAGAGTGAGCGATTCTTTTATTATTCACAAGTGTTCTACTATAATACAATTTATTTAAGACTATGACACATAAATGTGATTTGTAGATGTTGACTATAACTTTCAAACAACTTGATGAGAAAAAAAACATTTAATGGTACAGAGACACTTATTTTTATATCTGTAACATTCAATTAAATATGGGAACCACCTGCAAAGAATAGAAAATTTTTTTAATCTTTTAAAATCTCTTTTTTGTTTAGTTAAGAAAACCCATGGGACTCTATATCTTAAATACTTCTTTAGAGTCAATTTTTCACTGGACCTTCAATATTGGAGAATTACTTAATTCACCAGAAAGAAAAAAGAATCAATCAACAGGGATTTTTATAGTATTTATGGAGTGCTCACCATTGGGCTGGATGTTATAAAAAAAGAGTATATGATATGTAAAATTGAATTACTGCCTTCAGAGAAATTAGTTTAATTGGGGAATTGCATTAGCTCACTCAAAATAATTTTGGAATAATGCACCAAGGAATGTAGATGACTGAAAAAGTTTCATGAAGCAACTAAGAAAGGTTGAGTCTTGACAAGCAGGATTTTGAATGGCTTGAGAAGATAAGGAAGAGGAGACTAACATTTGTTAAGCCCTACTATGTGTTAGATACAATACTAAATGCATATTACATATTCCTTTTACTTTTAATTCTTATAGTAGCCCTGTGAAATAGGTAGCAATTCCTATTTTAAAGTAGAAGAAACTGAAGGCTAAAGAAATGAGCTAATTTGCCTACAGTCCACAGCCCTTACATGGCAGTCATTAGGTTTAAATATTTTGTATTTAAGGCCTCTCTTGCTCCAAAGTCTATGATGGTCTCCCATTCACAATATTCCAGACGTGAGAAATACTAGTATGAGAAATAGTGGCAAGGAAGAGCATTCATGAGAGGGAAGAGGGAAAAAAAAATCAGTGGGTATCTACACAGATGTGACATTTTCCCGTCAAGTGCCCTTGGATTTCACAAGTTTTCTTGGATCTATTTTACCTCTTTAGTTGAGAAATTTCCATAGACTAGTCTTTTATAACTAAGTAAACAGCACTGTTCTGCATCCAGTGCTCGAGTAATCATTAATTTCCTTTGTACTCTCACTTTCCTTCTTAATCTATTAGTGAATTCTATTATCTTCATCTCAAATGTATCTATATCTGTGTTTGTGTCTCTATCTACCTAAATTCATATATACTTCAATATTGATATCTATCTCTATCTAAAGATATCTATATATCTTTATATTTTATCTTTAAATCTATATTAATTTGTATATGCAAAACTCTTTGTCTAAATCTATATCTCTATATTGATTTCTAAATGCTCGCATATACCTAAATTTTATCCTGTATTTAAATCTATATCTGTATAGGTCTACTTCTAAATCTGTCTCTACAGCTATATCCATATCTGTACCTACACCTACACCTATCCCTAAACCTATACGTATACCTATATCTATATTCACCATAAATCCATCTTCACTGAAATCAACCTAGCCTAAGTCATTCATTATCTCATACTTGGATTACTGTGGTAGTCTCCTAAGTGTTCTTCCAACTGCTATTTTTGAACTTCTATAATCCTTTAAATATGTAAATCACTTCATGCTAATTTCAAAAGCTTCCAAAGCCTTCCCTCACACTAAGAATAGTATCCAAATTCCTGCCCATGGCCTATTGACTCTACTTTTGCTATCTCTTCTCCTTAAAGTCCTCTACATCTTCAAGCTTCAGCCACACAAGCCTTCACTCTTTTCTCAAATATGTCAATCGTTTATCCTACAGGACTTTGTACTTGCTATTCCCTCTGCCCAGTATTCTCTGCTTTCAGAAGTTAGCATTTTAGTTTCTTCTTGTCATTTAAGACTCAGTTCAAAGGTTGCCTCCTGAGGAAAGGTATCTTCCATCACTCAATATTAGGTAAGAGACCTTGTGGTACACATTCAAGATGGCCACTTATGTGTTGACCACTCTCCCACTCTAAGGTGAGGTCCATGTAGCATCTCCTTGAGTACAGATGGGCTCTGTGACTGCTCATAGGAAGAGGATATGACAGAAGTGATACTCTAGGCTCTGGCCTGAATAAACTTGCAGTTTTCACTCATACTTAGAAGTGAGTTTCCATGTAATTAGCGTGATTCCCTTTTACACTCATACTTTAAAGATCTCAAGCCACATGGAAAGACCTTGGAGGATCAAGTGTGATGTGGGAAGATAGAGAAACGAGGGTAGGTGGAGAGAGGAAAGAGAGAGAGGTACTTTTGAGGTGTTAGGTATGTGAATAAAAAAGCTGTGTTTGGAAGTGGATCTTCCTGTCTCCACTGTCACTGTATGGATCACAAACACCCAGCTGAATCATTCCAGAATTCTCAGCTCACAAAAATTGTAAACAAATCATAATGTTGTTTTAAGCCCCTAAATTTTTTTTAAAGATTTTATTTATTTATTTTTGACAGAGAGAGAGAGATCACAAGCAGGCAGAGAGGCAGGCAGAGAGAGGGGGAAGCAGACTCCCTGCTGAGCAGAGACCCCCCCTGATTCGGGGCTCAATCCCAGGACGCTGAGATCATGACCTGAGCCAAAGGCAGAGGTTTTAACCCACTGAGCCACCCAGGCGCCCCTAGCCCCTAAATTTTTGAGTAGCACATAACATAGCAATAGTTGCCAGATATGGTTTATCACATTACTTTTTAATTTCCCTGCTAGCTATTACTGCCTGAAAGGTCCTTCCTTCTTCCTTCCCTTCATCTCTACCCTTTTTCTTTCCTTTTTCTTTTCTGTTATTCTCCCTTTCTTCCTTTCTTTACTTCTTTTTTCTTTGTTTCCTGGTTACTGTCTTAAAACTCTTTAGATTATGAACACTATATAAACAAGAACTTATGTATCTTTTTTCCTACTAATCTCTTATATGTAGATATATGCCCCACAGATAGTTAGGATCAGAAAATATTTATTAAATGAATGAAATAAGCTTATGCACTTAATTATTCTACCTACACAGGGTTGGTAGTTACTCTATCAAAATTTTAACACCCATCTTTTACATAAACAAACACACAAAACCCTACAAGAACACTTCTGAATATAACTGGGGAAAGAATACATGATATAAGGTATTTTATAGTTTTACAATAGGGTGGGTTTCAGCAGAGCAGGATGCTTGAATTGGCTGGAAAATTAAACCTGTCTACTACTCTCTGGTATTAGACTTTAGCGAGATTACTAATGGTTAGCTCAGTGCCATAATGAGCTTCAAAGGAGGGAAAACCATCCACAGGTTTCAAAGTAGCTTAAAACACATCCTTTGGCTCCTCAGTACTAGATCTTGTATCTGGCAGAGTTCCAACCTCCTTTTCATCAGCTACATGACGACCTGGACCAGGCCATGTGTATCCTGGCTGCCCAGCTGCCTCTAATCTAAGGAGCTGACACAGAAATAACTTCCATTGCTCCTGGATAACTCTTCGCAAGGGCAGAGTGAGTACTTCTCTCCAAATACCAACTCAGGGCCATTTGAAAACTCCTGCTGTGGAGAAGATGAGGTTTTCAAGATATGAGGAGAGCACCTTTCACATCTTCACCCTTGTGTTTAATACAAAGACAGAAAAAGGGGGCAGAGCCTTAGAGAGAGGTTCCTGTCACCCATAAAGTAACTAAACTGAGATAGCTAATTCACAGACACTTCCTAGGGTTCCCACACACCTGTATAACTTATGTTCCACCTCTAAGATATTCTCTCCTGCCTTTACAATCTCAGGGGTGAGTTGCTGTCCTCTTTAGATTCCAGTTACCTGGCCTTCCAACTTCTTCAGTGTGTGGTGTAACTTGCAAGCTCAGGGTTTTTGCACAGGCTATTTGCTATGACTGGAACTTTCTTAACTCTTACTCTCCTTACCTCACTCAGACAAGGCTTCAGTTTAAATGTCGCTTCCTCTGGGAAGGTGTTTCTATTCCCCTAAGTGAGGTAATACGTCTCTGCTACACTTCCATTACAATTTTATAGCAAAGAAAACTTCCGTATTTAAACAGCCAGTCCACTGTTGCATGTGTTCCTTGTGATTAATCAATCAATCCAATGTGTTAAATGTTTTTTGTTGTTAGTAAGCTCAATAAAAGCAGAAATTAGACTTTTTTTGGGGGGGTTATATGGAGGACTTAGCATGACTCTAGGTATAGATCAGATGTTCAAGGATTAGTTGTTGTGGGGTGCCTGGGTGGCTCAGTAGGTTAAAGCCTCTGCCTTCGGCTCAGGTCATGATCTCAGGGTCCTGGGATCAAGCCCCGAATCAGGCTCTCTGCTCAGCAGGGAGCCTGCTTCCCCCTCTCTCTCTGCCTGCCTCTCTGCCTACTTGTGATCTCTCTCCTCTCTGTCAAATAAATAAATAAAATCTTAAAAAAAAAGAATTAGTTGTTGAATGAATGAACAGATGAATGAATGGTTGATGGATGGACAGATGGATTGCAGAGATATTATCTTCTCTTGATTCCCCCCCCCCTTGGATTGGGAATAATGTGCGCATCCCTAATGAAGGTGAAAGTCTTCATTCATGTCTAAATTCTTTATTTCTGATCCTCAGAGATCACTGGTCCATTTCAGTTGCACCCTGTGTTCTAGACCAATTCTGACTTGAAGCAGGAAGTACATAAGAATTCCAATTACCTTACTCATGAATTTTTTACAAAGTTGTCCTTCCTAACAATGATTCTAAAGCCTTTGGTAAATGTGAGATCCCAAGTATGTCCTTTTAGGGTGCTTCATTGTCATAAGTGATCCCAGCACACTTATTTCAAGCCTGAGTTTCTGCTCTATGTGATAATTATTGAAATTTATTTTGGTATTTATGTCAGGCACTCAATAACTGATAACCATTATCAATGTGATTATTGATTAAGAGTCAATGTTCCCATTGCCTAGGCAATCGTTCTCTTCTTGTGAGTTCTGTGTTCACTCCCTACATTTTCATCAGTCTCTTAAAATGGGTCCAGAAATCTTCACTCTGACCTTAATATTCAAACTCAGGCTTTCCTCTCCTTGACTATATTTCTGGTGCTACCAGTTTGCTTCTCTTCCAGCAACTACAGAGCATTTGTGCTGAAATTCAGCTTACTGAGGCTCATCTCATCTATTGGAAACCCCCAACTACTTTTGAATCACTATCTTAGCACATCATTTCAACTGAGGTCAGATATTATAGTGACTCTTAGATATCACTACCTGCCTTCATCTGGAAAACTAATTTTAGTTACTTCACTCAGCATCTCTCATCTCTTATAGTTAAGAGTCTAGATTCTATAGTCAGACATACAAGTTTTGAAGAATGGATCCTCCTGTTTTTAGCTGTAAAAACTTCAGAAAACTATTTAGTTCCTATGCCTCCCTCTCTCTCTCTTTTAAAAGAAATCAGTAATAGTACCTACCTTCCAGAGCTATCGTCAGGATGAAGTGAGGGATCATGCTAGTAAAAGACTATGGGCAAATCTTTCCTCCCTGCTCTGTTTGGCTACTTGTGATCATAATTTCTTGCTTTGTCTTAGCATCTTCCCCAAGGTTTTGCTGGGTATGTTTGGTTCAAATATTGCCCCTGTGTATTATCTGGAGGCACACACAGATTATTGGTCTTCTGGCTCTTTGGGAGCTAGAAATTGTATGGATGTTAATATCTTAAGTACTATTTGAACCTGTTCTCTAGGATAGCCTGACCATATTAGCACTTGTGACTCTGTCACTTGTGAGGCAATCTTTAAAATGAACTGTGAATTTTTCATTAAACTATTGTTTAATGTAAATTAAACTATTGTTTTTAAAAGCTTTTCTATTAAGACTTCTGCTTCTGGGAGATAGAGTAAACATACTTCTGTCATCATCACAATAAGCATAACTAATAATACTAGATATTATATATAAAATATAAGAAGATTGACATATAGACAGTAGAAGTCAGATAGGCAAGGAAACATAAGACCTAAGGAATGGTTAGTTACCTGGGTTTTCTTTTTGCCTCATATATTCCAACTAAAAGCTTATGAGATCAGCAATTTGAAAACACCAGCCAGCACAGACAAAAATAGCCCCCAAAAAAGCTTGCTTTCTCTAGGAAAAAGGACAGCATAACAATACAGAAAACTTTAAACAATAAGTGCTCTATTCCAGCTAAACAACATAGAAGAAAAAATCTGGTCTGGGCCCACCCAGATCAGCAAAGACTAAGTGGGGATCCACTTAAGGATGTTACAAGGAACTCTCATATCTGTACTGAGCTGGATTGGAGAGGGTTAGGTAGGGAGCTAGAATTTTAATCCCTGCTGGACAGTACTAAACCTCCCACCAATAGTGCCCATCAGACCATATGGGAATATGGATTTCTACTCATAATTGGCTGTAATGATTCCATTCCCATTCCTCTCAGAAGGTGACAGAGGAGGCCTAGTGGAGAATGTTATCTTTCATCATCATCCAGTGGTAACAAGGCTACTCCTACTGCTGTCAGTAAAGACTACATGGAGAGTCAAAACTCTCACCTCTGATTAAAAGTAATGAGGAGCATGCCCAAACTGGGTGTCAATTGAGGCTGAGTGTCAAACCTGGAATTTTATCTCCATGTGGCAATAAGAAGATGATATTCCTCCTTCCAGTCAAGAGTTATGTTCCAAAAATCCAGCTGAAAGAGAAGTTTAATAATATCAAGAATTACCTAACATAATATAAAAATGTTTAGGTTTCAATAATCAATCACTCATAATATCAAGAATCAGAAAGATATCAAACTGAAAGAAAAGTACAATCAGGAGATGCCAATGCTGACACGACAGAGATGTTAAAATTATCTGACAAAGTTTTAAAGCAGCCACAGTAAAATTTCTTTAATAAGCAATTACAAACATGATTGTACCAAATAAAAAAATAGAAAGCCACAGCAAAGAGATAGAAAGTCCCAGGAAGGAAATAGAAGATAGAAAGAAGAACCAAATAGAACTTTAGAGCTGAAAAATACTTACCACAATATAACTGGAAAATATAATTGCTGAAATATAAGTTCAGAGAATAGGCTCAATCATAGAATGCAGGGGACAGAGGAAATGATCAATAAATGGAAAAGAGAACAATAGAGATTATTCAATCTGCGTAGCAAAAATAAAATAGACTGAAAAAAAATCAATAGCGTCTTAGAGATATGTGGATCTATAATGAAAGACCTAACATTTTTGTCATTGGAGTTCAAAAACAAGAGGAGAAAGATGACAAGGCTGAAAAAACTATGTATAGAAATAATGAACAAAAACTGTCCAAATTTGTCAAAAAACATAAACTTCCAGATTCAAGAAGCTGAGTAAACCCCAGATGGGATAAACCAAAAGAAATTCATGCAAGGACACATTATGATTAAATTTTCAAAAAATAAAGACAAAGAAAAAAATCTTGATAGTGGTCAGAGTAAAAGAACACCTCGCATATAGAGAATAATCAATTAAAATGATAACTGATTTATCATTAGATATGATGGAGGCCAGAATAAAATGGCACAGTATTTTTCAAATATTGAAAGAAAAGCTGTCAACCTAGAAATCTATCCAGAGCAAAAATATCCTTCAGGAAGAAAAGTGAAAGTCAAAATATTCTTAGACAAAGAAAAATCAAGATAATCTATCACTCTCAGACCTATTATAAAAGAACAGTTTAAGGAAGTTCTCTAAACAGAAAGAAAATTATAACATAAGGAACCTTGAAATATTGGGGAAGAGGAAAGAATAAGATAAGAAAAGTAAGAAAAATACAATAAGATTTCCCTTTTCTCTTGAGTTTTCTAATTTTTTTATGATGAAAGCAAAAAAAATTAATGTTGTATGATATGATTCTAAATGTATGCTGAGGAAATATTTAAGACAATTATAAATAAAGGAGTGCAAAGGAATCTAAAGGGAGGTAAGACTTTAATGCTTCATTTGCACTTGTAAAATAATGACACTGGTAGACTATGTGTGAACATATACATATTCACACATACACACGCAGACACCTCACACTTACATTCAAATGTATAACGTAGTATCTAGAATAACTACTTAAAAAGCTACACAAAGAGATAAACTCAAAAACGTTATAGATTAATAAAAATGGATCTTAAAAAAGTCAAATAACCCACAGAGAGATAGAAAAATGAAAATAGAGATACAAAAAACTAAGAGAACAAACAGAAAATAAAAATTAAACGGCAGTATAACCCTAACATATCAATAATTACACTAAATATAAATGGCATAAGTACATGTTAAAATACAGAAATTGGCAAAGTGGATTGTAAAACATGACCTATTTAAAAAATATATATATTGTACAAATATTAATCAAAGGAAAGCAAGAGTGGATATATTAATATCAGATAAAGTAGACTTCAGAGCAAAAAAAGTCACTTGAAAGGGTGACAATCTATAATGATACAAGGACAAAGCTGCAAATAGACACAGAAATCCTACATGTGTAGGCACTAAATAACAGGTGCAAAATGTGTGAGGCAGACCCTAATAGAACTGAAACAGAAAACATACATCCACTATTACACTTGGAGACTTCAAAACTCCTCTCTCAACATTTTATAGAAAAATTGAACAGAAAATCAGCAAGGATATAGAAGAAGTCAATAGCACTATTAGCCAACAATATCTACTCAATATTTTTAGGACACCCAGCAACAGCAAAACACATTATTTTTAAGTGCACATGAATCATATCCTAAGGTAGAAAGCTATAAAATAAATCTTAGAAATTTAAACTAACTGAAATTATACAAGCGTGTACTCTGACCACAATGGAATCAAAGTAGAAATCAGTGTGAGAGTAGTTACAGAATAATATTCAAACATTTGAAAACTAAGCAGCATATTTATAAATAATCCATGGGTCTAAAAGGCAGTTTCAAGAAAATTAAAAAACATATATACAGACTATCAAAATTTGTGGGACACAGCTAAAGCAGTACTACGAAGGAAATTTATGAAACTAAATTTATACATGAAAAATGTCTCAAAACAATAATTTAAAGAAAAAGAAAGAAAGAAACCCAAAGCAAATACAAGGAAGAAAATAATACACTTAAGGGCAGAAATCAATGAACTTGGAAATAGAAACACAATCAAGAAAATAAATGAAACCAAGAGCTGATTCTTCAAAAATATCAATGATGTTGACAAACAGCTAGCAAGCATGAGAAAGGAAAATATGTGAAAATACAAAAATTGTCAATATTAGAAATTAAGCAGGGGATACCACTACAGACCCTGCTGCTATACCAGAGAAAATATGGAAATATTATGAAAAACTTTGCCCATATAACTTTGACAATGTATTTGAAGTGGACCACTTTCTTGAGAAACACAAATTAGTCTGACTCACCCAATATGAAATAGAATGAGATAAATGACTGCAAAAACCCTATCACTATTAAGAAATTTCAATTCAACTATTAAATACTTGAGCTCAAAGCCCTTATAACAAGTTAATAATGTTCATTTCATACAGATTTGAGCTAAGAATATAAGAAAAATCATACCAATTATCAGTTTACATTCCTTAATAGTCTGATATTATATTCCATTTTTCTTTCTAAAAATTTCATAGTTTTAAATTTACATTTAGATTTACATTTAAATCTATGGTGCATTTCGGGTTAATTTTTGCATAGGTGTGAGGTTTATGTTTTGTTTTTGTCTAAAGTAGACAAGAATGTTATAATCTGACTATATAATATCTTCTCATTCTTGGTGGATCACTAAATATAACAGGATTGTTCTCTATATGCCAATTATAAGGTTGTCCAGTTAAACCATTATTTGGTATCTTCAACAGGTTAACCTCTTAACTATTTTAGAGTTTCTTCTCAGAAACATTCATATATTATACAGGAAACATTCATAGTTTATTTGGGAAACATTCATATTTTATACAGAAAGTACAAATTTAAGATGAGACAATTAAAAAAAAAAAAAAACACCACACAATTATAGCTGCAACACTGTCCTAGCTGCATTGCGGGGATTATGTTCAGGCTGCTGTCCACTATATACAACTGGATTTAATAGTGTTATTTATAGAGGGGCCAAAAGCACTCATCTAAGATTCAAGTATATATTACTAAAAAAACAAAAAATCAAACAACAACAACAACAAAAAACCTAAATATCTAACACCAGATAACAGCTGGTTTTCAGTTCAAAACAACTTGAGATTCACTTTTATCATTTTAACTACACCATGGCCATAACCTGTAAAATAACAGCCAATAACATGAATCATGCTGGTTGCTGTTATTCAGTACAAAGAGCTCAGGATAGAGATTTTTCCACTAATTTTGGTATATGTATATGTAATTATCTGTCTTACCTTGGGCATCACTTAAATTCCTTAAGTTGGTGATTAGAAAAAGTTGCATGAGATTATTTTTTGTTTTTTCCTTTTAACTATGACATTCTTTGATTCAAATCCAGAGTGTCTCATCAAAACTAGATTAAGGCGCAGGGTGACCAAGGTATCTTTGGCCAATTGGATTTTCCAGAGACAGTCACACCAAAATTAATCTCATCCTTCAAGCTCTCTTCTTACAAAGTGATACTGGCAATCCTCTAATAAGAGATAAGAGTCTCTGGTGCATCCCTTCAAATCTGGGTACACCTTTGTAACGGCTTAACTATGAGAATATGAAAAAATTGACACTTTGCCTTACTTCTAAGGCCAGGTTGTAAAAGGCAATATGGCTTCACACAGATCATACTCTTTCTCTGTCTCCATCTCTGTATCTGTCTCACTCTTTCTAAGAACTAGTGCCTTTGGAGATATGATCTACCATGTTAGTACTTCTGAAGCTGCCATTCTGGAGATCACATAAGATACCACACAGAGTTATAGAAAGATACACAAGGAGTCCCTAGGATTCTCAGATGTCCAAGTCTTCCCAGCTGGAATTCCATACACATGAATAAGGAAGCCTTCATGACATTAGTTTTAGGTACCAATAGTTACTGAAGCTTCATGAAAGACTCTAAACCAGAACCACAGAACTGAGCTGCTCTTAAATTTCTGGCTCATTAAGATCAAGAGAGATTGTTGTCTTAAGTCACTGAGTTTTGAGTTGGTTTGTTACATAGTTACTGTTACTAGAACAAGGTCCATCTAAAAAATTGCTAAAAATCACTGGAAAGGTAGCAAGATCAAGAAAGTTGTATTTACTAGAATATTTTGGAGTACATGAGTGTATGAATGAATCTAGTAAATCTAGGTTGCACTGTAAACTACCTTTCAACAGCATTAACATTTGAGGGGTACATATTCATATTTCTAAAACATAAATTCAGAGGTATAGGGTAGCAGAGTTAACATATTTTCTAATTACACCTAAAACCAACAGAGTAGGGTTAGTTCATTTCATATAGCCTACTAAACAAGACTGTAAAAAGCAACGGCCTCGGGAGAGCTCATCATATAAAGGGAACTCTCCCCCCTACAGGATGCAAGAACCCTGAGTTCAAGGGCATGTGTTCCCACTGTAGAGGTGCATGACCTTTCTCTGTGCTAAATCTTGAAGATAAAGTCTCTCATTAGAGACACTAGCACTCCAGTGAAACTTGGGTACCAGATTCAAGGCATAGTGGTAGCCTAGACAGCAGCCAGGTAAAGAGAATGATATAATTTGGTAATATAATCTGACACAATAAATTTGTGAGATTATATTATTGTTCAAAATAATTCACTCCCAGGGGCACCTGGGTGGTTCAGTGGGTTGAGTGACAGACTCTTAATTTGGGCTTGGGTGGTGATTTTGGGGTGCTTTGATAAGCAGTGTCAGGCTCAGCACTGAGGATGGAGTTTGCTTGTCCTTCTCCCTCTGCTCCTCCCCCTGCTCACTCTCTCTCTCTCTCTCTCCCTCTCCCAAATGAATAAATAGGATCTTTTAAAAAATAACTCACTCCCATCATTGTAAGTTTATATATCCCTGTCTTTATTGTGTTGCTGGCAGTGCCACTATGTAAGGGGCATATATTTTCCTGTCCCATTGGTAAATCTGTCCGTTGTAATTTGAGTAAATGTGATGTATGCCATGTTGGAACAGAAGTTTTAAATATAATCACATGATTCAGTTTAGTCTCTTGCTTCTGCTTTCCGCTTTGAGAATGGCCCATTCCAGATAAAGGTTGCTCCTTTAACCTGCAAGTCTAATTGAGAAGACAGATGGATTGGAGCCATTGCTGGAGCAGAACACTACTGGCCTAAAGTTTATGTGTAATGTGAGCCAGAAATAAGCCTTTGTGTTACATGACACTGAGCTGTTGGAGTTTGTTATTCCACCAAAGATGTACACATGTCTATGGAGACACTAATAGATGTGCACTTATCTGTGGCCTTTTAAAAGAATTAAAAGAATATGTAAGTATATGGATATATATATATACACATATGTATATATGTATATATACATATGTGTATATATATATGTATATATGGAAGTTTTTCTAGATAAATTAAGTAATTTTAAGTTGGATAATTTGTTAGTCATGTTGAATAATCCCATAACAGATCTAAGTAATTTGGAAAAGCAATCTTTGGTTGGTTATATGAAAGCCAATGAGTGGATTGAATTTAATGTACTAGTTTAGATTTGACAATGCTTTTCAAAGACAGTACTATAAACAACTGGAGGAAATATTTTTCTTTGAGTTGATAAGGATTGTATTACTAAACCTTGATTTCGAGTGATAGAAACTCAGATCATACTAGCTTAAGCAAAATATAATCATCATCGTCATCATAATGATTGTTTATAAATATGTTTCTGTGTGTGCATGGTGTGTGTATGAGTTTGTGTGTGTGTGTGTTTGTGTGTGTGTGTGTGCACGCTAGAGGAGGCAGATCAATTGGCTTATATAACTAAATATATGGTTTAGGGAATGGTGGGAATCAAGACGTCAAACATCTTCCTTTCCTCTGTTTCTTCCCTCGCCTTTGTGTTTACTGTTGCTCTGATCCATTTCTGCCTGTCTCTAAACTACATCTCCCTTTGTTTTGGCTCTGTTCTTAGACCTGGGGCTAGGAGTCCCATCAGAAGCCATACAGACTGAAAATACACAATGAGACTGTAAAAAGGAAAATTATGATGCTATTGTAAAAAAGGGACTAGGTGATAGGCAGATAAACATTTTTTCAAAAATCTATTACAGAGGGGCATCTGGGTGGCTCAGTGGGTTAAAGCCTCTGCCTTTGGCTCAGGTCACGATCTCAGGATCCTGGATCAAGCCCTGAATTGGGCTCTCTGCTCAGCAGGGAGCCTGCTTCCCCCTCTCTCTCTGCCTGCCTCTCTGCCTACTTGTGATCTCTCTCCTCTCTGTCAAATAAATAAATAAAATCTTTAAAAAAATCTCTTATGGAGGTAATAAATACAGCATGCTCAAAATAGTTCAGATGTTTGCTAAATTGTTCTTTAGGAAGAGTGGAAAGAGTTAAATGTGGGTCACTTATTTTGCTGAGTGGAGTATGCCAGTTTGGGGCCAGAGCTGAATTGTTCAGGACCCCCAAAGGTGAAATGGAAAGCCACCTTGTCTCAAGCTCAGTAAACAGCTCTCTGCTAAAGGAGTATATAACAATTATTTAAAAGTATCAGTTTGAAGAGGGGCCAGTGCAAACTTAGGAGCTCGTCAAGAGAACTCCCAACTTGCTTCAGCACTATCTCTAGAACCTTGGGTTCTAAACTCAACATTACAGGGATTTGATATTCAAGATTGAAGCAGGGAAAATTAGAGAACTCTGTATCAGAAAATGGTATCAGTAGGTCACAAACCTTTTCCCATTTTAATTCTTTTGGTAGTATTTTGTGTGCATGATTCAGTGCCTTTGTCTTTATTAAAAAAATTCAAATATGTAAAAAGCTTTTTAAATACAGTCTCCCAGGTGTCTGCTGCAGCCTCAAGCCCCTTTTCTTTCTTCTATTGTTCTCTTAATTGTTACTTCACAACAATTAGTTGAGTATTCATATGTAAATATATGCAAACGAAAAGGGACTCAATCTATGAGATTTTCACTACTAGTTAATTTCTACTTTTGGGTCTACTGATAAGATCTGCAAAACTGATTTTTTTTATACCCTTGCTCCCTGGGACATAAAAGGGAAAGGGTGGCATGAAAGCCACCTAAATATCTCAAAAGCTCTGCCATTGTTAAGATCCTTCTTCAGCTTGGAAAGTGTTTTTTAATTGTTTTTTCCCTCATCTTCCTTCTGCTTGCTTTCTCTCACAGAGAATGTTGTGTTGAAGCTTCTGTTATTTGCTACTGACTAGTTATGCATAATCCAGAATGGCATTTGGAGTGGTACAATCGATATGGAGATAGTCTGGGAAAGAAAAGGAATAATCATCAGAAAAAAAAAATGCAATTTGATTGATGATTGATTGAAACCATTGTTTCAAGATATCATAAAATACTTATTAAATATCAAGAATGGAAGAAAATCCAATTAATAAATTAACAATATTTTTTAAGATTCTGAAAAAGATCAGATAATCTGTGGAGATGGAGGCAGTAGTTAAAATCTAATGATTATGATTTTCCTTGATGTAACAGATTAAAGATGTCTGCAAAGGCTTTGCTGTTCTACCCTTAACAGAGGAAATGTATTTTCTGTCCCCCTGAATCTGAGCTTGCCTTCAGTGATATGCCTGACCAAGGAATACAGTGAAAGTGATGTTCTGGGACTTCTGAAAGAACATTCACTCTGGAAACTCAGCTTCTCTGCTATAGAGAAGTCCAAGCAACCTATGGATAAGCCCTTGTGGATCACAACTGAGGTTACCCTACCAAAAAACTAAGCTAAATTCTCAGCCAACACCAGCAGCAATTTGCTAAACACGTGAGTTCCATCTTGAAAGTGGAACATGTAGCACATACCAACCCACTCCAACTAATATCTCATGAAGCAGAGATGTGAAACTCAGCTAAGTACTCTCCAAATTCCTCATCCTCAAAATCATGATCCAAATAGATCGTTTTAAGCCACTAAGTTTTGGGATAGTTTATCACACACCAACAAGTAGCAAGAACAATAGATATAGATTAAAAAGAGCAAACAAACAGCTGGATTTGTGAAAGCAGTCATACTACAGACACAATTTCTTTTGCAGAGCTAAATAGGTGATATAGTCACAGATGGTTTAAAAACAGGATGCAATTAAATCCAGTTTACTAATGCTAAAAAAGAATTTTTAATTGGTAAGTTTTCCTACCCCACATTTAACCTTGACACTTTCGGTCTCTGTCCACCAGTGGAAGCCGTGGAGGAGAGGGAGGAGTCCATTGGTGAGGATAAATGCGCTGGCCAAGACTCCCAATGTCCTCTGCACAACCTACAGATGCCTCAGTGACTAATCTTCATCTGCAGATAATTCAGAAACAGGGCAGATCCCTTGGATTTGAAAATGGGAACTAAAACTCATCCATCTTCTGCTGATGGCTAAACAGGCTATTATTAGCAGGCCAGATGATTTAATAGGCCAGGGATGGAAAGGCACATGTTGATAATTAAACACTCCAGCATTCCATTCCAAAGCAAGTGTCCTTTAATAACATGACTAAGGTTTGTTTGCTTTTCAAACCCTTCACTTCCACTTCTAAGACTTGGAATTGTGTTCAGGCAGCAGTGATGGGTAGAAATGATGTGTGTCAGACCAACTCTCAATTGTTTGGGCAATATGTTACATATTACATGGAATTACCTATCCTCAATCAGCTTTGTATATCCATCCATATATGAATTCTAAAAAGAAACTGAACCACTCCTTTGGCAAATATGAATTGAGGTTATTCGTGGTAGAATGGTTTAAGAACTGTGTTTTACTTCTGGTTCTGCAGAGCAGCTAGCTATTCAACCTTAAGCAGGTTAGAGTATCTTTGGTGACTTTCATCATTTGAAAGGGAAGAATACTTGATTCTTGAAGCACTAAAGTGTGCTTATTCTGTGGGTTTCACTATCATACCAAATTTTTCTCTCAGTTATAAATGACCTTACCTAGTCATTGAATTAATTGCAAATAGGTTGAGTTAATAGGAAGTAGATTTTTTTTTCCTTTAAGCATATACATCAATTTTATCAGCCCTCTTTCTTTACCATGTTACCCGACATTGTCTTTATTTACTTTTCACTTTTTAAATTTTTTTACCTGGCATTCTTTTAAATAATATTATTTTTATAACAGTAAATATTTATTTGGCTCACAAATATGTACCAAGCACTGTGCTAAAAGCTTTAAAAATGTAGTCTGCTGCATTTCTCATGACAACTCTTTGAGGTAAGATATAATTTGTCTTACTTTATAGAAGAGATGCTTGGGTTTTAATAAAACTTAGTACTGCACACAAGAGTGGTAGAGCCAGGACTCAAATCCAGGTCTGTGTGATGCCAGAGCCCATACTCTACTGAATTTGTCCTACAACTGTTACTTTAATGCCTGCAGTCAGCCTGAAGACAAGCAGAAGCTTTTTAAATAACAGCAAGAATTAAATAAGTACACACACCCTCACTCTTACAAACCAAGTCAGCAAGCTCCGTGAGAAGGGCTCTTATGCTTGGAGGTGATGTTTGCATTGATCTCTGATGATTCTTTTCCATCTTCGGCTTAGAAGCTTAGGCTACCAGTAGGAATTGAACTATCTTGTAGGGGAAGAAGGTAAAATACTTTTCCAGAAGAATATCCTTCCTCCTTTTTTGAAGTAAGGCTGCTTACTGTTATCTTCAGTGTACTGCAGTACTTCCAGGGAAGGGGCTTTATTTTATAAGCTGGAGAACTGCCCTCTGGACATTGCTGTCTGTTTTCCATTTCCGGAGTTACAAACGCAGATCGTTTCTTGATAATACACTTTCATTTCTCTGAGCAAGTCCACCACTATGAACTTTTAGTTAAATAAATGTAGAACAAATCCATCCCTATTCTTTGGAAGGATGTGTATCTGAAGCGTGTCTTTTTGACTTGAATTAAGGCTTAAGTTTAGGCTGAGTGAACCTTTCGTGTTCCCCCATGTACACAACTATAAAGAGCTGCAAGAACAGGAATATTTACGTAAATAAATAGGTCTCTTAGAAGAGTTTAGGTGTTTGTAGACATTCAGAACACATTTGATGGGTTGAAGTGATCTTGATTGAGCCCAGCTGTTAGGAAAGACCAGCAGCAGACAAGGGAAAATGGACTATAGCAGACTTCAACCAGATCCATTTGTCTCCTATTATGGGCTGAATGTTTGTATTCCCCCAATTTGTATGTTCAAGTACTCATGCCCATTTTAACTGTGTTTGGAAATAGGGTCTTCAGGAAGTAATGGGATTAGTTCATGAGGATGGTAGAGAAATTCACTCTCTCCCTCTCTCTCTCAATCTCTGTCTCTCTCTCAATCTCTCCCCATGTGTCCACGCGCTGAGGAAAGGTCATGTGTCGATATAGCAAGAAGTTAGTTGTCTGCAACTGAAGAGAGACTTCACGAGGAACTGAATTAACTGGCACCTTGACCTTGGACTTCTCCGCATCCGGAACCAAGAGAGAATGAGTTTCTGTTGACTAAGCTACCCATTTATTTTGTTATGGAAGCCAGAGCAGACTCAGATAGCTCCCCTTTACCATTACTTTGCATGTCTCCCCCCTAGTTCCCCTAGTTCCCCTAGTTTTGGCCTCCAATGGCTATCCAGCAGCTCCCTTCTTGGAGGACAACTCTTGGGAGCTCTCCTCACTTACACAGATCAAGGCACCCCTAAAATGTAATTTACACTCCATAGTTTTCCTCCAGTATCAGGATCAGCATAGCACCTGATTTTGGCTCCTACTTCTTGACAGTTTATCCTAGGGGTATTTCCTTAATAAATTGCTCACACATAAATCCTTGTCTCAAGGCCTGCTTCAGTAGAAACTTAACTAGGATGTTTGATATGAAAAAAAGGATGCCTGTGCTGTTGACCTGGGCACCAACAGGACTCAGAAAGTAGCATGAATTTCATGAGGAAAACCCTTCTAATATCTTTACCTTTGTGCTTAGTACAAATGTGAAGAAGCTTGTAAGAGGTTTCTTTCACCTATGAAAGATCCAAACTGAATTGTTTTTTTTAAAGATTGTATTTATTTATTTATTTGAGAGAGAGAGAGAGAGGAAGCATGAGAGGGAGAGGTCAGATGGAGAAGCAGACTCCCCGCTGAGGGGGGAGCCCGATGCGGGACTCGATCCAGGGACTCCAGGATCATGACCTGAGCCGAAGGTAGTTGCTTAACAACTGAGCCACCCAGGCGCCCCTAAACTGAATTGTTTCTTAACAGATACCTTCCATAGCGTGTCTACCCAGCCTGAAATCTATAGTCACATCCCTGAGAAGTGCTCATCTGCCTCTAAAGTTACAGAGGTGAGCTGTCACCCTTCCTCAATTCCAGGCACTCTGCCCTTTTTTCAACTTGAATGTGTGCTGTATTTTTCAGGGGCAGGACTTTGCACATGTGATTCACTCTTTCATTTTGCATGAAATTTTCTTATTTATCCTTCTATCCCCACCTCTAGGAATCCAGTCATTCCAGAATTGTATGTTTGGGAAAACATGGCCAAGTGTATAAAAATACCTGAGCTACTAAATCTCTGATACTCCTAAAAATGTATTTCTTCCCTCTATTAGAAAACCCTTGCTCAAGCTGCCTTGTTTTATAAGGTTTCAATACCAACCCTATACCTCTGTTGCCATAGCTTCTGTGTTTATTCCTTAAATTCCTTAATTCTTTTCTCTGCCAACTGCTCCAACTCTCATATCCTTTTGGTTATTAAAAGCGCTCTTTTGTTAGCCAACTTTCTTCTCTGTTCCCAAACTAGCATCATTAGCATCACCTAATAGCTTATTAGAAATGCAAATTCTCAAGCCTCACCCAGTTCCATTGATTCTCAGAAACTCTTCGAGTGAGCCCAGAAATTTGTTTTAGCCAACCCTTCATGTCATTTGATGCACATTAAATTTTGAAAACAACTGGTCTAAGTATCACAGGACTTTGAATCTTGGTATACAATGACAAATTTTAGAAATTAAAAAGAAAAAAACACAACAAACAAGGAAGCAAGTTTTCCTCAAGATCTTGGCTCCTAGAAATCATAAATGCTTTGCTATCAAATGATTTGTATTCATCTGTTCAGGTGCCATTAACAAAGTACCATAAGCTGGTGGCCTAAGAATAGAAAAATTTATTGTCCACAGTTCCAGAGGCTAGAAGTCCAAAATCAAGGTGTCAGAAGGGTTGCCTCCTTCTGAGGGTTATGAGGGAGAATCTGTACCATGCCTCTCTCAGCTTCTGGTGGTTTATTGGTGTTTTTTGGCATTCCGTGGCTTGGGGCAGTGTAACTCCAGTCTTCACATGGTGTTCTCCCTATACCTACATCCAAATTTCCTTGTTTTATAAAAAAGATATAAGTCATGTTGGTTAAAGGTCTACACTAACGACCCCATTTTATCTTCATTAGCTTTGTAAACACTGTATTTCTGAATAATGTCACATTTTGAAGTTCTGGAGGTTAGGATCCCAACTTTTTTTTTTTTTTGGTGGAACACAATTCAACTCACAACACAATTATCTATTTATTTATTTGTCAGGGAGAGATCACAAGTAGGCAGAGAGGCTGGCAGAGAGAGAGGAGGAAGCAGGCTCCCTGCCCAGCAGAGAGCCCTATGCAGCTTGATCTCAGGACCCTGAGATCATGACCTGAGCCGAAGGCAGAGGATTTAACCCACTGAGCCACCCAGGTGCCCCACGATTGTCTATTTTTTTGTCCTGGATTATATCTACTCCCCCACAGATGCAGTGGTGGCTACAGCTGAATGGTTGAAGGGCAGTAAAACATTGAGGAAAAAAATTAAAAGAATATAAATTACTATCTTGCAAAAAAAGTAGTTTAAATAGAGATGGAAAGACCAGGAGCTCTGTTCATTGTAAATTCTAAGGCTCATTGTATTGGTCTGCTCATGCTGCTCAGACTGACTGGTTTAAACAACAGAAAGTTATTTCCTCAGTTTTGGAGGTGGAAGTCTAAGATCAAAGTGCCAGCATGGTCAGGTTCTGATGATAGCTCTCCCCTTGGGTTGCAGAAGTCCACCTTCCCACTGTGCCCACATGACCTCTTCCTGGTGAGAATAAGAGCAGGCTCTCTGGTGTGTCCTTATAAGGACACTAATCCCATCATGAGGACCACACCACCATGACCTCATCTAACCCTAATTATCTCCAAAGGCTCCATTTCTGATATCATCACATTGGGAGTTAGGACTTCCATATATGAATTTTGAACATTCAATCCATAACATGTAGCCATGGAGATTCTGCTATATTTCACCTAGAGTAGAGCATTCCATATAAAATTTCAGAAGTTCACAGGTAATTGTGATTCACAGCTAGTGTTTAAACCTTTGTCCTGGTTCTTCATTTCTATGGAAAAGCACAGTAATTTTGTACAGCTAATTAACACGGAATAAGACATGACACTAGTCAAGTTATAACATCTTACTTTACCATTCTGATTGTTTTTTGTATATCTTGTCAGGCCACATCTTCAGTAAGCACCTGAACAAAGTCACGCCATTTGTACTTGTTAATTTCTTAACAAATATAAGCTGATTGGCCAAATAAAATCTTAGGTTCTTTCTTCAACCCCTTTGCTTCAACAACTATACAAATAAAAAATCAATGCCTGTACATAATTAATTCTCTTCTGTGATAGAGAAATGCAAGGAACATATGTTGGAAATTTTACTGTGTTAACCTCAGAGTCTAGGGTCTGAGGCTGGCCTGGCCAGGTAATAGAGACACTGAAAGGCAAACACAGCCTGTAAGCTTCTAGTTAGTAATTAGTTTCTCTATTCTCTATGTCTCTTTTATACTCTGGCTGGGTACTAAAACAACTCTAATGAAATAGGCCAAAGCTTATTCAAGTGTTGCTGTGAAATGTATTAGGATTGCAAAAAGGATCCGAAAAGATTTCTTTTCTGCACAGCTAAGTAATAGATGGAAAGGTAGGGAAGGCATTCTCAAACCCCTTTCCCTCCACCTCCCCATTTTCATCCTTTGTTTAAAAAGGAAAAAAAAAATTTGGAATGTCAGGATCATAGAGAATGTATTATAAAAATAATGATCTGAAAGTCATAGTCTCCTCTCCCCAATCTCCTGCCACCAAATCAGAGTAAAACCATTCACATGCTACTAAGTTCTGGAAAATAACAGGTTGCTATCTGTCCGCCTATTATAGGATTTTTCTATTAAGCCCAAAACACCCTGATTTGTTTGGAGAGATAAATTCCACCCCCAGCATTTCTTTAATAATCCTTTTACACTTCCTTCTTATCTCTCTTCTTGCTGCTATTGTTTGATAGTGCCACTTAAACAGGTCTTTCCACAAGGTTACTCAAATTAAACATTAGCCAGCTCAATAAGCAGCCACAGAAAACTATTGATGGTATCTAGCAAGATGAACATCCACACACCAAACTTTGGAGATTTCTTTATTTCTAACCTGCTTGTCTCAAGGGAATCTTTAAAGACCACTTGACTTACTTACTGTTGTATTTTCAGAGATGAGGTCTTCTGGTGCCAAATAGACAATGTGGCATTGATAATTGGGTAGATTTCACTTTACTTTGACGGTAGGAAATTGGATATGTATGTGGTCTGTGCTGGGGTTCTAGAGACCAAAGCTCTACATTTAGAGATTCATTACTTTGAATTAAACAATAGCAAATATTAAAGAAACAATTTATCCTTTATCTATGATTCTCTAGGTAAGGCAAACAAACAAATCTGAAAAACAAACAACAACTAAGAACTTTATGACTATTACCTAGGTGAGAATTAGTTTATCAGCGGTGGTCCTCTTGCAGAAAACTCAAGAGAAGCTAAGAGCACTGAATACATATGTGATGGAGGACTGGGTAGTACAAAGGGAAGAAAGGGTCTAGAACAGGAACCCTATATAGGTGGGAGGTTATCACAGGAAACCTTGGTTTTATTATTATATGTAATCTGGGGCAGGAATTGGCTCTTGACTATTCTTGTGGAATAGTGGACCGAGGGCAAACTTTAGGTTCAGACACTCTTCTGGAAGAGTCTGCTTTCCCCATTACTACTTTGATAATCAGGATGGTATTGAACTTGATTAAACTCAGTCTCATCATCTCTAAAAGATTCACAATAACATCTATTTGTGTTGTTAGGAAGATAATGTGAAATATTGTTTATAAAGCATTTGGCTTTTGAACAAAAATTGAAGAAATACTAGCCCACATCCAGCCCATCAATCCCCCTGGCATCACCTCCCATTTACCCTCTTTGCCTTTTCTCTTGTCCCAGCAAAACAGGGATGAAAGGATTATCTGATAACTGGTAGCAGAATAGTTGACTCTGCTTGTTTTCTCTCTTTCTGTTCTTTCCAAGAACATAAGTACTTCGACTGGGCTTTGAAAATTCGGTACCAGAAATTTTCAGCAAAAACACTTTAACACCAACAACTACTGGGAATTCCAAATCTTAGTTTTCTGTAATATACATATGTTGATACCCAAAAAAACTCCTAGAAAACTCATCAAAAAAAGGATTTTCCCCCAGATTTTTAATAGATTTTAGTAGATTTAGATAGTACTTAATAGATTTTAATAGATAGATAATAGAACAAATTATCATTATCATTAAAAAGAAAACCAGGCCCAAAATGGCATCTCTTTGGCCTAAATCACCAAACCTGGGATTAATATCTAACCTAGCTGTAGTTTCAAACTCCCCTCAAAATGCAGTCTTAATTGGTCAGTTAGGAATTTTCTGATAAGCACCAAAGAGGTTATCTGTCACCAGGGCCTCTCCAACCCCCAAAGGAAGATGAGGTAATCTGCATGATAAAACCCCCTCTTTTCTCCATAAAGGGTAGTTTGCCTGAAAGTATCCTTTCTTTTATTTTTCAAATAACTTCCTTGACCCAAGTAATAAACCTTCCATTTAGTACAGCTCCTTGGAATTTCCCTCTGTGTGCTAGATAGGATATTGTCTTATTCATGTATCTCTTTGAAAAGCCTATTAAATCTTCAAATTTTCTCAGTTGAACTTTGTTCTTTAAGAGTATTATCATTATGGGCGCCTGGGTTAAAGTGGGTTAAAGCCTCTGCCTTCAGCTCAGGTCGTGATCTGGGGATCCTGGGATTGAGCCCCACATTGGGCTCTCTGCTCAGCAGGGAAACTGCTTCCCCCTCTCTCTCTGCCTGCCTCTCTGCCTACTTGTGATTTCTCTCTCTAAAAAAAAAAAAAAAGAATATTATCGTTATTATGGTATAAAATTAAATGGCAATTTATTATTGTCTAGTATTCTATGTTAATACTATTATTTAATATTTTATTATTATATAGTAAATATACATATTAATCTCTGCTTACTGTAGATTCCACTGAAATACATGGTGAAGTACTCTTCACAATGGGTGGCAGAAAATGTGGGGGAAAAAAGCTAAGTCAGTAGCATCATCCTGATCACGGGTAATCAGTTCTCAAGTAATGTGGAATTCAGGGAGAAATAAATGTGGATTTGGTGTGTGTGTGTGTGTGTGTGTAAAAGAAGGACAAGTAGAAGAAAGAAGAGAGAAAATCTGAAGGCTTCCAGTAGCTAAGAATCAATCTATGTGTCTCCTGTAACCCTCCAGGGTGACTGCATAGGTGAGAGAAGAGTATATTTTCTTTTTATCTTTCAATCACTGCCTTTGTAAGTATAAAATAAGAATATCGATTACTGGAAGGTGATAATGGTTTCTCAGTCAAAATGTTATTTGTTGTTGGAATTCATTTCCCTGTCTCTTGATTTTTATGTCACTCTCCCCAGGTCTTCAATCTTCTTGAGATGCAGTCAATGTACTGGCAGGTCCCAGGAAGAGGCAATGGTTGGACATTCTTGGAAAAGACCCAGCCTCGCCAGGGGGATATCCTTCCAGGATTCCCAGCTCCTTCTTGTTTTCTATTCTTGATATGAAAGAATAATTGTGCTTTTTAGTTCTCGACATTCTAATGAATTAGTATAGTATTTTTCCCTTCCCTGAAGCTCACCCTGTTGATAACAATATACAAGAGAGAGAGGCATTGAAATATACAAAAAGAAAAGCAACTTTAAAAATGTGAACAAACTTAGGGAGATAGAAAGCAGTTTTAACCGATGGAAGGAGCAAATGGCAGACCAGAGTGGGTGAAGCCCCAGTATCATTCGTAAGCAAGGAATATAAATATGAGCTAAAAACAGTGTCATCCATATGTAAAGAATACAAATATGAATTAAAAGAAAAATTCAATGTAAATGATAAATAGCAAAACATATCCAGCCAAAAGGGACTGTGGACTTAGAATATAGTTCTGTAATGTTACCACAAGGCAGCAGGGAGGACTAGACAGATGAAAAAAATAATAATAAGAGTTGGAGGGTATGGAATATAGCATTTGCAGTTTTAACTTTTTAATGTGACTCTTCAAGGTAAGGAAGGTCATAAATGGAGGAGAAAACATATTTTAGGAAGTAAGGGCTAAGCATTTGCAAGAATAAGAGAATAATTAAAGACCTCAACTGGAAAGGGATTACAGAGTGCGAAATAATTAGGTAAGAGAACCCCACACAATTCATGGTGAATGCTAGCAATTAAAAAAATGGCAAAAATAATATACTAAAACTTCCTAGACAAATAAATAAATAAATAAATAAATTTTAAAAAAAAGTGAATCATTGAACATTAATCTTTTCAACAGTAGTACAAGGAAAAAATAATGGGGTAATGTTTTCAAAGTGTTGAAAAAAATCAAAGTTAAACTTTTTTTAATAAGCTCAGAGATTATTTTAATATACATAAACAGATAAAGCTATTTTCAGCCCTCATAAGGTTTACCCCACATAACCTTCCTTGAGAATATTTTTGGAAGAAGTACTTAGATAAGATAAATCCTGAAGGAGATTTTATATATATACAAAGATGACATTAAGGATGAGTAAATAGTTCAATCAAGTTTATTATTTAAAGAAGCAAGGAGCCTGTATGGGAGAAGATATAGTTATTAATAAGTTTAAAATGATACAATAGTGGATATTTTTACATTAGTCACAATTAAATAAAGACTAAAAATAGGATATATATAAAGAAGAAATCATAAAAAAATTAAAACATACCATACTTAGCACTGAATGACAAGGTAAATTCATTTCTAAGAGGCAAATTAATATGCATCCAATGTAAATAGTTGGAAAAAACAAATAAAAGAAGAAAGCTAAAGAAGCAAGAGGAGAGTCTATTATAATCTTAGCTGGGTCTAGAGAATAGCACAAGCTTGTAGCCTCCATAAAAAGAAAGAATTTATTATGCTTTATTCACTACTATCAGAATGCTTATAACAGTGCCTAAAACATTACAGGTACTCAATAAATATTTAATAAATGAAAGAATAAACAACACCATGCAGAAAATATTACCAAGAAGTGTGAGAGTGTGCATATGTGTGTGTTTGTGTGTGTGTGTTTAAAAGATCTGTAAGATAAAGATATTTTTGGCAAAAGTTAGTTGGGGAAAAATAAAAGACTATGCAAACCAATAAAATATAGAATGAAAAACATGTAATAAATATATATACACAAGAACTTCAAAAATAATAAAAATTTATTATAACAGCTATACACTAATACATTTGAAAACATAGGGAGAAGAGAAAAATCTGTACAAAAGAATAAAAAGCCAAAATAGGAGCAAGGAGAATTAAAACCTCAATAGACCAATAGCCATTAGAGAAATTGAAATGGTAAATTCAGGCTCGCCTCCAAAGATGCCTCAGGTCCAAATAGCTTCTTTGCTGAGTTCTCCTGTACTTTCAAGGAATAGATGCTTCCCATCCTAGAAAAGACTTTTCAGAAAACCAAAAAAAAAAAAAAAAAAGAGAGAGAGAGAAATATATCCACATTTTTATAAGGTTAGTATAATATTGATTTCTAAATTGGATAAGTAGAATACAAAATAAGGCATTTATAGATCTATTTTATCTTTCAGCATATAAAGAACTAATCATACAACTATTTTAATGGGTACAAAAAATTCATGTACTAAGTTTCAATGTCTATTTTTGACATAAACCCAGAAAATCACTGCTAGAATGAAACTTCCCTAACTTAATAAAAGTCATATAATTAAAACCTACAACTTCTTATTTAATGGAAAACCTTGAGCCACATTCCTTCAGGTTTATGAATAAGATAATGATGTCTTTTATAAACTCTTGTTTAACACAGGACTGGATTTCTTAAGTAATACTATGTGAAAAAAGAGGAAATAAGAAATGCAAAGATTAGAAGAGTACAAATACGATTTAGGATTTAGGCAAGATAATGATCTGTATAGAAAATCTAGCTGCTAACAAAAAATATTAGACTTACCTGAGTAGTCTACAAGGTTATCTAATACATGATCAATTTATAAAAATCAGCTAGGTACCCTCTTAACTCACAATATTTATCTAAAAAATATTTAATATATATAGTATGCAGGTAATAATAAAAACAATAAATAAAGGATTCAGGAAGTAATCTGATAAAATGCAAATTACTTTTATAAAGGAAAGCCTTAAAATTTATTAATTGACCTAAAAAAAATCTAAAACTAGTAGAAAGATTGCAATATGCTCCTACATGACTGACTCTAATTTATAGAGGTAAATAGTTTCCAAATTTCATCAATTGATTAGATATAATAATAAAAAGAATTCAACTTAATACTTTCACAGAATTGAATGATCTAATCCAAACTTTAAAACAAAGATGAAAGTGTTATAGATAGTGTTTTTAAAACGAAGAACTATAAAAGGTAACTCCTTCTGGAAAGACATATTACAAAGCCATAGTTTAAAAAAATAGAAAAGAAAAAAGATATGAGCAATTTGATACAAATATAAGACAGATAGCTAAAAGACAGAGAAAAAAGCTTAAAATAAGTCCCATTTAAATATTATGGTTTGATTTAAATCATTGAGGAAGGAAAACTGAGTCCATTTACAGGGGAGGAGGAAGAAACATGGATCTCTCTCTTACACCATGTAAAGAGAACCCTCATCCCATCCCACATATGCGTTAGTACTTAAATGTGAAAGATAAACTTATAATGCTTTTAGATGAAAAATAGGAGAGAGCATTGTTCCTGGGAGTGATGATGAACTTCTTAAACAAGATGGCAAAAGCAAAATGTAAGGAGAAAAATTGGTAATTAGGACTAAAAAAATTAAGGATTCCTGCTTAATGAAGGAAACCATTGATAAAGCTGATGACAGATAATGAACCGGAAAAAAGTTATTTGCATCAAAACATCAAAAGGTAAGATTAATATTGAAAAAAGAGGAACCTATACAAGTTTAGGAGAAAAGGGAAAATAACTGATTTAAAAATAGTTAAAAGATGTGAATAAGGAATTAACAGAAATGAAAATCAATAAATCACTATCAGTAGTACTAGTATTCAACTACTTACCATTATTAATAAAATTGCTGGCCTAGAAGGGCAGAAAACCTCAGTGGGACGTAGCACAATTACTTTGAGAATAACACAGAGTTACGGATTGCAGGGATACAACTGTCCCTAGAGAGCTGTGCAGACTTTTTTTTTTTTTTTTTTTTTTGCTTCTATGCATCTGAAGTTTCAGATACATTTTTTGGAGCTAGAACTGGATAATAAAAAAATCACACATTATAATTACTAGCCAAGAAGACTTCCCTCATGGTCATCTGTGAGACATTTTCTGGGATTTTTTAGAAAAGCTCAGGGACAAATTGGAAGGAGATCTTAAGAAAAGTTTAGAGACATTGCAATAACCTACAGAGGAAACAACCAAAAGAATGTCATTTGAAACTGTTATAAACTGACCTTTTTACACATCATATTTAACCCGGAAAATCTAAGGTCCATTACTGCTGGATGCCAGATGTTAATTCTATAAAGGGAAATAGAGCGTCATCATTGCCCTCTTGATCCAGCTTGGTGCTAGCAAAGGAGTAGAGGAAATAGCTATCTTAAGAATTTAATTAAATTAATTAATTTTTTTTTTTTGCCACTTGTGTTAGTAGATATTTTATTCTCATTTAACATGGCTAATTTTCAAAACCCTCATATCCCTTAAATGACAGGAACCTTAAATTCCCCAGCCTTCACCTATTAATGATGTTTTTAGGTATTTAAACTTGTCACATTTTATAACATAAAATATAACTTATTCAAATTATACCCGCTAATGCTTACCTAAGTTTCTAAGCTGATCTTAAAATTCATGCAGAAATGCAAAGCACCTAGAAAAGCCAAAACAATCTCAAAAAAGAACAAGGTTGAAAGACTCATATGGTCCAATTTCAAAACATATTGCCAAGCTATAATAATCAAAACAATTCAGCATTGACATAAACATACAGATAGACATAAACCCATGTATATTTGGTCAATTGATTCTCGAAAAAGGTACCAATAGAATTCAGTGGAGGAAAGAACTGTGTTTTCAGCAAATGGAGTATGGAGCAAATAAATATTTACATGCAAAAGAATGTAGCTGAAAACCTACCTCATACCATACATAAAAATTAACTCAAAATGAATTAAGAGACCTAAATATAATAGCTAAGACTGTAAAACTCATAGAAGAAAACATAAGAGTAAATCTTATAACTTTGGGTTAGATAATGGTTTCTTAAGGCACCAAAAACACAAGTGACAAAAGAAAAAATAGATAAATTGGTAAACTTAAAAAATACTTGCGCTCAAATGATACTATCAAGAAGGTTAGAGGACATCTCACAGAATAGTTAAAAATAATTGCAAATCATATTTCCAATAAGGGACTTTTGTTAAGAGTATATGAAGTGCTCCTACAGTTCAATTACAAGAGGACAAAGCAATTTAAAAATTGGAAAAAGATTTGAATAGATATTTCTCCAAAAAAGATATACAAATAGCCAATAAGCACATGAGAACATATACAAACATAATTAGTCTTTAGGGAAATGCAAATAAAAACCATTAGCTTACCACTTTACATATCCAAGCATGGCTTTAATAAAAAATACAAACAATAACAAGTGTTGACAAGGACTTGGAACAACTGGGACTCTTATACATTGTTAATGAGAATGTAAAATGGTGTGACCACTTTGGAAAAGTTTGGTAGTTTTTCATGAAGTTAAAAATAGTGTTACAATATCAATCAGCAATTTCACTTAAAGTATACACCAAAGGAAAAGCAAAACATCTCCAAAAAACCTGTGTACATGGATGTTCACAGCAGCATTATTGACAACTGTCAAAAAATGGAAACAACCCAAATGTCCATCAGCTGATGAAGGGATATGCAAAATGTGATATATTAGTGAGATGGAATATTATTCTTCAATAGGAGGGAATGAAATAAAAATGCATGCCATAACACAGATGAAAATATTATGCTAAGTGAAAAAGGACAGTCAAAAATGTTATATAAGATTTCATTTGTATGAGATGTTCAGAAAAAAGAAAATTTATAAAGCCAGGTAGTAAATGAGTGATTGCTTAGAGCTGAAGAGGGAAGTGAGAAATGGAAGTGATTGCTAATGAGTATGGAATCTTGTTTTAGAGTCATAGAAATATTCCCAAATTAAATTTTGGTGATGATATCACAATTCCGTGATTATGTTAAAAAAAACCTGTCGATTGTATACTTCAAATGGGTGAATTTTATGGTCTGTGAATTATATCTCAATAAAGCTGTTTAAAAAATAATATCCCTTTAGCTCACTTACATCTTTTTGGGACATGATCTGGTCATTCGATATATTTTCTATCCCTCTCAGTTAACGCCAGCTGCAAATGTAATATGTGTGCCATCCAAATATTCATCCCAGTCATTGACAAATATTGTAATCAGAACAGAAATGTTGGTAATCTCCCTCCAGGCTGGTATTAATTATTGCTCCTTGTTTATGTTTATTCCATAAAATAAATCATTGATTTACTTATTTGTGAATACCTCTTAAAAGGCAAGCACTATACTGGATGATGAATATAAAAGAGTGTTTAATGCCTGCTCTGCCCTAAAGAGAAGACAGCCTACAGTGTAAGTCAGACCAATAAGAGATAGGTCCTAGAAGAGTTGTATCTATTAGAATTTTTTTTTTGTAATCAGTAGAAATTGACTCTAGCTAATTTAATTCAAAAAGAAACTTATTTGAAGGCTATGAAGTTGTTTGTAGTACGAAAGGAAAATATGAGTAACCAAAGCTTCTAAATGGACAGAAGCCAAAGGAGCTCCATTTTAAAAGTCAGGGACCAATTGGTGGTTTTATCAGGCTGGCAGTGCTGGTAATAATCAGCACTAACCATTCTCCATCCTTGTGTCTCTACATTTAAGGTCTTAGTTTCCAAGAGAGTAAGCTCAACTTGCTTACCTTCATCTCAACTCACTAGTTGGCTAGGGGAAAGCAGGGGACTCTGCTTTCCTCTAGAATGCAAATCCTAGGAGAAAGAAAATCAGAGAAAGAGGATATGGGTTCTGAGCAGACAAAAAACAGAGATTTCACTAAAATAACTCTATGTCAGGAGAACAAAGATGTACATAGTGTTAACACTGGGATAATCTTGAAGGGATTAAAGAGTCTTCCTGTTGGAAGTGATGTTTTAACTAAAATATGAAAACAAATTATCCATGTGGAGTTTGAAGTGGAGAAAGGGTATGGAAACCAAGAGGCACTTCTGGCAGATGAAGTAATGTGAGTCAAAGCAGGTTTGAAAAGCCATGATTCATTAAAGGAATGGAAAATTATTTAGTCACAGCATTAAAAAAAAAGAGAGAGAGAGACTTTTGAATAAGGGATATGAATATGGCTAAAAAAAAAAAAAAAGTCGGCACCAGTGAGACTATGAAAATCATTCATGCCTTACAGAAATGGAGTCCGAACTTTATTTTGAAATTCAGTAGAATCAACCAGGGATCCTCAAGTGAGTGAGCGACATAATTAAATCTGCAACTGACAAATTCTGGCTATTGTGTGTAGAGTGGTTTGAAGGCTGGAAAAGGCACGTAGACTGGTGGGGAGATTAGTTGAAACGTCCAGTTGATACTTGAAAAAAATGATGGGTCAGGGAGTGGCAGAGAGAATGCAAAGAGGGATGAGATATTATAGAATATAGAAGCCTAGGGCCTGATGAGTAATTGGACATAGATTTGGGAGGGAGGTGTAGAGAGAAAGAAGGAGTCAAGAATGCCACCTGGATTTCTAGTCTGGGAGAGCTCTTGAATTTCTCAGGAAGACTTTTCACTGTATGTTTACTAGAGTAGCTCTTTCAGGTCCCTAGTTTATGAGTGTCCTGTCTTTCAGATGAGAGTATGGAGACTTCAAGCCATTCTTGTTTATCTTTAGGCATTCATGTTCTAGGAATCTCGCTTCTGATTTTTATCATGTTTGTTTCAGAGCCTCTGGAGTCTTTGAGGTTAAACCTTAGATAGCCTTGTTTTCTCTGGCACCTCAATGCTTTGTTGTAGAAGCTTTGCCTCCTTAGTACCTGAGGTAAATCTAAAAGATGCTGCAATTTGGTTGTTCATGCAGCCTTGAAACTTTTTTTTCCCCCAAAGGCAAGATAAAACACTCAGTGCAATGCCAACAAGGCTTATTACTTGGGATAGTGCAGTCTGTCCCAGCTGTACCGACAGTGTGGGATAACTTTGGGTCAGTGCCAACTGGATGAAATTCAAACTGGCCACTCAGAATTGAAAGGTTCTCTCTTACAGTACGAATTCACTGATCCAGGAGTGCAATTTTACCTTTCTCATCAATTCAACCAGGTGATCTTTTATTAAGTGGAATCACCCAAATAGAAGGGACACCGTGAGGGCATTTGTCTCACCCATCTGCATCCAGGCAGGACTTTACATGAACCCACGGAAGAAAGTAAATGTTGAGGTTTTTCATAAAACATCATTGGAGCAGTTCCTAAAGGTGCCAGTGTGTGTCTTATAGAGAGAGCCAGGAAGGCTTTCTAAGGACAACATACAGTTCTCCTCTCTGTCTCAAGTCATTTTTGTCTTGTTCTGGACTCATTAGAAGTAAGGGAATCTGCTTCTTGTCACTCACACACTTCTTCATATACTTGAGAACTATTATTAATTCCTTATTCAGCCTTCATTTCTCCAGGCTAAATAAACTCTGTTCTTTTAGCCTTTCCTCAGAGGGAATATTAGTCAAACCTTTAATCATTTTAGTTGTTGTCTCCTGGACTGCTTCCAAGTTCTCCACAGTGCATTCTATCCAGAAGACCTGAAATGGAATGCAGGAGGGTAAAAATTGCATTAATTCAGACTCTGCCAATTTGAAATTTGTGATAATCCAGACAGGGATTTGCTTAAACAACACTTCCTTCATCGATTGTGCAGATTCAAGGTAAAGGAGATCAGCAGGAGGAGGAGCAATAGAAAATATTCAAAATTCTCATGGGAGCTAAACTTTTTCCCAGTGTATCCATGGTGCACTTTCCCAAAGAGCCACTTGTAGGGCAAGGGTCACCCGGACATTTTAGCAAGTTCCCTAAAGACCTATACTAAGCTGCAGTGCAAGACTAGATTGAGTTGTTGTTACTATGACCATATATCCTCTCTCCTATGAGTGTGCTTATTGGGCCAAAGGCCTTAAATTTGTCAGTCTGATGCTGTTCCAAAATTCTAGGCTCTAAATCAACTATAATTTCTGTATGTATTCTAAAATTCCACAATTATATTTCAATTTGGTATTGGGCTTTAAACCAACTCAGAGCAGCTATTCTTTCATGAATCTCTATGACAATTCTTTTTCTGTGTACAAAGATTGCACTAATCCACATTTAATTTCAAATGTCCATCTCACAAGTCTAAGTCATTCATCCGTTTATCCATTGAATGAACATCTATCACATAGCTGCTTTGTGCCCAGTCATAACTATGCTAGTTGTTTTCAGTGAAGAGTTAAGTGGCTCCTGTCTTCTAAGCCTCTTGGCCTGGAGGATGAATATTATTATAAAGGTATGAGTGAGGATCATGTTCCCTGGAGAGACTAGGGAAAGCATTATGACAAAGGGATTTCTGGAGAAGTGACCTTATCTCAGAAGGGAAGCAGGACTTTTCCAAATGGATAAAGAAGAGGAAAAAGCTTGTGTAGTATCATAGAAATCTGAGTTCCTCATTACAGGGTAGTAATTTAATCAGATTTAACTCACAGCTTGTTATGGTGACTGACTAGTTTTGCTATGAAAATTCTGAAAAAAAAAGGCAGTCTTGCTCCCATTGGTGTATATACCTCCATGGTTTGTGGGAGGGGGGAAAGAATCCCTGCTTGATTCTAGAACATATCGAGACATTAACTATCTGAGATGAAGAAATATAGACCAAAATATGTATGTTAACTGGCAGTGGTGGGGTTATTGGAGGATATAGACAGACATATATATATATAGACATATAGCATAGATATATGCTATATCTATGTATATAGATGTATACAGACTTATAGCAAAAGCGGGTCTCCTAAAATTGCAGAATTTAATCCTTTGTACTAAGTAGAACTAAAAACCACAGCCCTCACAAAATAGATACAGACCTTTTCTCTATGTTTCTTTGAAACAGGTCAGATTTCTCTGTGTATAAGGAGATACCAAGAGATCCTGGGAGAAGCTGCTCCATTGGGTCCAGCTCTTTACCCCAGACTAACCCACTTGGAAACTTTGGAGAAGCCAAAGAGTTTCTCTTATGAAAATCTTTCAAAGGAAATCATGCGCTCTGTGGAATAAAGGTTCAAGTTAAATTCATAACCTATCACACTTTCCATAAGTCTGGTTATGAGGTTCTTAGAAACACCACAACTCCTGAGTCTAATCAAGGGTATTATTGCTGTTCTCATTCGAGAATCAAGGGAGAGAGCCTTGGGAATATAGAATCAGAGGCCAAACTGGTGAAATTTGGATCCTAATTCTGTTCCTTTTTAATTGCATGCCCTTGAACAAGTGACTTAACTTCTTGTGTAAAATGTGAATGGTTACAATACTACTTCATAGGGTGTTTTGAGGCTTCAATGAAATCAGCTTATGTAACATGTTTAACTCAGGGTTGGTGCATAGTGGGGGCTAGACAAGTACTTGTATTAAGTGTATTTCTGCCAAATGCCTAAAGGCTAAATGACTTATGGCAGGTTGTATTCATTTTTTCTTCCACTGAATACTAAGAAGCAACATACACCATGTACTATGTGCAGGAGATTAGACTGCTGATTCTCAAAACTTTATCTGCACATCGGTCACTGAGGATTTTGTCGAAAAGCAGATCCTATTCAATAAGTCTGGAGTGGAAATCCAAGATTCTTCAGTTCCCAGATGATGCCAGTATTGCTTATGCGTGGGCCATATTTTGTATAGAATGGACAAAGACACTTGTACCACTGATCTATAAATTCAGTGGGTGTGACTAAAGACACACCTAAGTGCTGCTTCCAGGTACAGACATCTGGGTTTGGCTTCAGTGGCATATTTCTTCATTTCTCTAAGTGCTTGCTCAATTACAACCTGTGTAATGCATTTGTGCCCACTGCTTGTGGTTTACAACTAATAGTCTTCTCATTACTTATTCTCCTAATTCTTACCCTAACTCCTTAATTAAGATAGAGCTAAAAAACATCCTTTGATCAATTCACAGTCTTGACAAAACCTGGTGCTTAGAATAGGTTAAATCAATACAGATTTCCTTCTAGGATTGGTTGTCAAACGTTAGCATGCACTGAATCACCTGGAAAACTTCCCAAGCACAGACTGCAGGACCCTACCCCAAGAAGTTCTGACTCAGTGGATCTGGGCTGAGGGCAAAGAATTCATATGTCCAATAAGGGCCCAGGCAGTGGTAGTGCTGCTGGTTTGAGAACAACACATTAATAACCATTGCCTTATACCAACAAGGTCTCAGTGACCATGAAAAGAAACTGTTTTTGGACAAGGGTAGTCAATCCTATTTGAAACAAGGAAGTTCAGGAATAGCACAAATACAATACACATGTAATCAAAGGTTAAGAGTGTATAGAGAAGGATAAATTCTATTTCATCAAAACGCATAGCAGCTAATACCAGCTCCCAGCATCCAAAACCCTTATTTATTGTCAACAGAGAGGGCTGCATGATCATGTATAAAGGCCAAACCTGGTCATCCTATATTTCAAAATCATTATTAATGAGGCCCAGGAAATTAGCAAAATTTTCACTGGAAAGTGCCATGGAAGGTTCCTAGTTTAAATATTGTTAAGTGTCAAATATCAACATCATCCCCATCACCCCCTGGAAGGTATTTCTGAGAGCTGAGGCAGAGGTCAACACTTCCTCCACCAGGTTTCATCATATCCATACTTCTTTAGTAGTATTTATAATTTTGAGTTACGTGTTTATATTGTCTCTAGACTTGGAACTCAGGGAAGACAATAATCATCCTCTTATTTTTGTGTTTTCAGGGTCCATCACAGTGCACACATGTACTTTTAGCATCTAACACACATTTGTCTTTAAAACTTAACAATAAAATTTCTCTGTTTATAATGAACCTCTTTTTCTGTTACAAAGTCAAGTGTTAAATACGTATAATAAAGGGTTAGATTGATAGTATATAGGAGTTGGCATCATGTCTTTGTAACTACACGATATTATATTTATATGAAAATAGCATTTTTCCCCTACACCATCATTTCATTACTATGATCAATTGGTGAATGATGAAAAATTAAAATTTATTTTTAAAAACTTCCAAGTAAAGTTATCAAATATTCATTAACAGAAGAGTGATTTTAAGAATGGGGTATATTTACACAATGGAATGTTATACGACAGTTAAAAATGAATGAAGTAGAACTATAGCCAATTGTCATTATTCACTGATTAAGTGGTTGCAAATCCCCTACTTGTTAAACTTTATTTGTAGCTCCAAAAACAGTACTCATGGTACTTTTCTGGTCATTTATGGATACGTGCAGAGGAGCAAAAATTGATTGCCCAATGCACAGATATTCTGCCTTCTCATTTCAGCTGTTATATTGCAAACAAGTATCCTTTTCACAGACAGTTTGGTGCTACACTTTTCTCACTTTCTGTATTTTGCTGGTGATTTTGCTGTTTAAATGACCACCAAGTGAGGTGCTAAAGTGCTGGCTAGTGTTGCTGAGTGCAAGAAGGCCGTGATGTGCCTTATAGAGAAAATACATGTGTTGGATGGGCTTCAACCAGGCAGGAGCCATAGTGCTATGGCTGGGAGTTCCATACTATAGTAAATAATAATATATGTTAAGTAAAATGTACTTAAACAGAAATACATACAAAACATCGGTCAGTTAACAAAAATGTGACCAGAGGCTCACAGGAACTTAACCCTCTATTTCTTATAGGAACAATAGTTAAAAATTAGCCAATTCAGTGTTCACAGTGACTTTATAGAATGTAACTACTACAAATAAAAAGAATTAACTGTATAGGCAACTAGAGAAACAAATCTCAGTAGCATAATTCTTTTTTTTTTTTTTTAAGATTTTATTTATCTGACAGAGAGAGAGATCACAAGTAGGCAGAGGCAGGCAGAGAGAGAGGGGGAAGCAGGCTTCCCACTGAGTAGAAAGCCCGATGCGGAGCTTGATCCCAGGACCTTGAGATCATGACCCGAGCAGAAGGCAGAGGCTTTAACCCACTGAGCCACCCATGCCCACCCCTCAGTAGCATAATTCTAAATTTTTTTTTAAAAAAGCACTTTTTAGAAGATCATACAGCACCTTTCTTAAAAAGTTTAAAAACTGGGGCGCCTGGGTGATTCAGTTAGTTAAGCATCTGTCTTCGGCTCACATCATGATCCCAGGGTCCTGGGATTGAACCCTGCTTTGAGGGATTGAGCCTTCTTCTCCCTCTCCCTCTACTACTCCCCGTGCTTGTGCTCTCTTGCTCTCTGTCAAATAAATAAAAACTTTTTTAAATTTAATTTTATTTTTTCAGTGTTCCAAGATTCATTGTTCATGCACCACACCCAGTGCTCCATGCAATACGTGCCCTCCTCAAATCTTTTTTAAAAAGTTCAAAAACAACTAAGATTAACCAATACCTTGTTGAAACAACATATTTAAATAAAGCAAGGGGTTGCAAAATTTTAGTAGTCATTACCTCGTGGAGGCACAGGGGATGGGATTGGGTAGAAGCAAATTGGTAGATGAAAGAAATTGGGTGATGGGTTCATGAGTGTTAGTTATCTTTTTAATATCTAGCAAAATTACTCAAAAAATAAATTGAGAGGGTCACACATGAAAGACAACAATGTGTCCTAAATCTAGGATTATCTTTAACTCAACTCTTCTGACTGTCCACTAAAACACATCTGTACAGTTTTCATACCCACACATAAATGTGGTGAATGAATGAATATACAGATATATCTTGTCCCACATAGGTAACTAATTTTCCCTCTAAGTCCCAACTTTCTGAATGAGATTCTGAGACGGATCCCCATGAAGAATTGGAGAGCACCCCTTACAGAACTTTGAAACCAGTACCTGGCTCTCTCATGTCATTCTCAGTAGCTCAGACCAGTAATGTATGGATGTGTCACTCATGGGAAAGTGTTTGTAGACCACAGCAGCACCACTGTGGAATTCAGATGCATCCCTGCCCCAAGTTGTCAGAATTGAAGACTGCAAAGAGGTGAAATAGTCATTCAAAATGAGATAGCAAGCAGAGATGAAAAAAGACTAGATCTAGTGTGATTTCAAGTTGTAGTTTAGAATTAAGGGCAGCTCTAAACCCCCAAATCCTGTGGAAGTGGGTAATATAGAAGTGCTTGGAGTACTGAGAAAGATGTAGAAAATGTAAAGTTTTTAAATGGGAGGTTACTGCCAGTTTGCCATGATGGCTGAGCCTGGAAAAAGCTGCAGGGAAGCCAAACCATAATTGGATTTGGAGAAAAGCAAGTATTGCAAGGCAACAAAGTGTATCTTCTTAAATGAGAAACCAAGGTGTGTCCTCGCCGGAATTTGCCTTTGATACAGAATGTATATTCTAGCCACCAGTTTGCTTGCAGTGGTTGATAATTTAGAGAGATTTGTATCATGCATGTTGCCATAGCATGCAAATGACATGACCCCTTCCTCCGGCTGAGCTGTAACAGAATCAGGCTGGTGGGGCTGAAAAAATGCCTGGTAGTCAGGTGGCATTAATCACACGTTTGGTTTGATTTACTAATGCTATTCTTCCCATTTTCTGTTAAGAAATTATTAGCAGGAAGTAACTCGGCCTGAACGCCACAATATGTTGGATCAATTTAAGAGACAATATAGATCACTGGGATTTCTTTTGTCAAATGGAGCCATTAGACTTGCATATTAAAAAAGTATATATTTGTTTCGAGTGTGTAAGTGATACATAGCTTACCATTATGCAAACGACCACCAAGAAGGCAAAAGGCAAGATGCAAATGAATGGCAGGGAAGGGATGATAAATGTGTTATTGAGCATATGGCTTATATTCAACCATAGGTATCTCGTTTTGTGCATTTTCCTCTTTTCCCCAGAAGGTAGTTTACCTTCCTTCTCAAGGTTGTCATCCATGAACTGAGAAAGATAGTCCACTTTCTACCCTTTACATGAACGCACTATTACTAAACTGCATTCCAATACTATCTAAGCACTCAGATGACCACTCTTCAGTCCAGGCGTTTGATGAACGCTCTGCTTGAAAATTAAACTCAGGACACATTCTCTGTTTCTTTGTCATCGTAAGATGCATTTTCCTCCAACGCCTGTTTTTCTGTGTCACCTCAGGTCTGTTTTTCGGTGTCCCACTGTCTTTTGCTATACAGTGCGCGGACAGAACAGCTGAGTAATTATGTCAGTGTGACTGCAATTTTACCTTTGGGGCCCTCTCGCTATGCCCACACACAGGTGACTAAACTAGGAATGGTGACATTCTTTGCCTGTGAGGGATGGACCATGTGATTCCATCAACTGGCCACTGAGTCATACTGCTTAACTTTACAGCTCAGCAGAGTGAGTCTGAGAAAGGCAGGTGAAACGAGACCCTAGGCACTCTGTCCCCAAAGAGTTTGGCTCCGGATTGTGACTGGATAGCAAGACCTATAGAGACAGTGTGGACCAGGGAAAGAAAGAGTTCCCCAGACTCCCTTCCTAGCTCTCGCTAACCTCAGACCAGGCACTTAAAAGACTTTGGAGCATCCATTTTCTTATGTTTAAAATGATGAAGTTTTTTTTTTCCCCATCTCTTGTATGTATATATTATCAAGACCAGTAATAATAGTAACAATTAGTATCATTTAATGATTTAACCAGTGGCTTTTGTATGCCCTTGGTAAACAGTACCCCCCCCCCCAATAATTAAAGCACAGAAGCACTGAGGCTGAATGCACTTAGAACCAAAGCAATTTATACAGAAGGGAGTTGGAAAACAACAAAACAACAACAACAAATTGACCCAAAGTTACATATTTTCTGTCACTCTTTTTTCCCCACCGTTGGCAATGTGGGCATATAGTATAAGGTAGATTCATAAGCTTTCATGTGCTTTTAAGTATTTTTCCATCTTACAGACTTTGTTGTTGTTTTCTTATGGTTTATTGTCTTCACATTTCTAATTTACTTCCAGCTGAGTTTTTCATCTCTTTGCTATTAGTAGCCATGGAAAGATACTCATTTGGTTCTCTTTCAAGCAATCCCTATTGTTGGACATTTTGTTTGTTCTCATGAATCTTGTGTTATTGTCATTTAGGTCGCTCTAATTTGTATACTTATTTAAAACCTAGAAGGCCTACTCTGGTTCAATGAATCAGGACTGGTCAAAATAGGAAAGAAAATTGTACTGGAAATTAAAACGGCCCCTGTCCTTATTGCAGTCATGGATATACTAAGCATCTACTATGTGTTAGACACTGAACTTGACACTAAGGCTGTGGTAGTCACCCCAACAGGATCCCTGCCTTCATGTAGCTTACAATGTAGTAGCAAGAAGTAGACCATAAATAAGTAAACGTAAACAAGATAAAGGCATAAATTCAATGAAGGAAATCAAGCAACATCATATGTTAGATAGTAACTCGGTGTATAACATTCTAACTCTGGATGGAAAAAGAAAAATGTGCTAGCTAGGATCAGATCTAGGTTGAATTGTGTCCCCTTTAAAGGTGTTAAAATCCTGACCCCTAGTACCCACGAATGTGACCACATTTGGAAATCACCTTTGCAGATGATCAAGGGACGAAAAAGTCCTCAGAGAGGGCCTTCATCCAGTATGACTGTGTCTATATAAAAAGAGGACATTTGGACCCAGACAGGGAGAACATCATCATGTAAAGATGAGGGCAGAGATCAGGGTGGTGCTTCTGGAATGCCAGAGATTGCCAGCAAACTCTCAAAAGCTAAGGGAAAGGCCTGGAACCGATTCTCTTCCGCAGCCTTCAGAAGGAACCAACCACCAACACCATAATCTCACTCTATGCCAGTCACCGTGAGACAATTTATTTCTGTGGCTTAAGTCACATTGTTTCCAGTACTTTGTTGTGGCGGTCGTAGCAAACTAATATGGGCAGTAACTCCAAATCCATGGTTCTGTGGCAGATGGCTCCCTATACCTCAGAGCATGGCATGGTCTCAGAACATTTCTTAAAACAACCCCCAGGCAGCCAGGGCAACGTCACTGAGCTCAGCAAAGTAGAGGAAACCCACTGAGCTAACAGGTTCGAAGTTTTCTGTGATGTTTGTTTCTTGGTAGGCAATAGGAAGCCCTTTGAAAGTTCTGAAGAGAGAGGTAAAATGAACCAGCCTACCTTTTGACCTCACCCTCCAGCTTCAGGGTTGTTTATAAGCCTACTCCACTTCTCTCCCTCTTGTAGCACTGATTTTACTTTGTCTTGAGTGGTGGTTTTCTGTCTCTTGCTATAAACTGAGGACCACCTGAAACCAGGAATTGTACCTGACAGTTCCAGCTCTCCTGCATCTCCCCCAGGTCTGGTGTCTACTACGGGCTCGTTAATTATTTGTTTTGTGGTAAACTTCGTTATTTTCTCACTTTTTGCTTTGAAATAATTTTACACTTTGAGAAAAGTTTCAAAAGTTGTATTAAGAACTTTCATATTCTCTCCTTCTTGATTCACAAATTAATATTTTGCCACATTTGCTTGAATATTTTCTTCTCTCTATTAAGCATCCTATTTTTTTCTGAACCACTTAAAAGCAAATTGCACTCATCAAGCTGTACTACTAAAAACTTCAGTATATATTTCCTACGAACAAAAGCAGTTTCCTAGGTAATCATAATAAAGTTATAAAAGGCAGGAAATTAAACATTATTAAATACTCTTATTTATAGCCAATATTCAAGTTTTTCCAATTGGTTCTTTCTTGTAACTTTTTTCCAAATCAGGGTTCAATGCAAGATAATCCATTTAATTTACTTGTCATGTCTCTTTATTCTCCATTAATCTGGAACCATTTCTTATCCTTTCTTTGTCTTTCATCATAGTAACATTTTTGAAAAGTACAGAGGAGTTACACTGTAGAATATTCCTTAGTTTGGTGTGTCTAATGTTTTCTAAAGGTTAGATTTAGGGTGTGCATTTTTAGGCAGGAATGCCACAGATGTAACAACATGTTCTTTTCTGTGCATCACATTGGGAGACACAGAATGTCAATCAATTTGTCCCATTTCACTTAAATTCAACTTTGATTTCATGGTTAAAGTGATGACTGTTATGTGTCTCCACTCAGTTACCTCTTTCCCTGTAATTAATAAATAATTTGTGGGGAGATACTTTAAGACCTTGTAAATATGATATTCCTCATGAAATTTTCAGACTAGTTATAGCACCCATTGTTGATTTCTGTGTGATTCCATTATTATGATGGTAATTGCACATGGCGATTTTGTTATTTCATTTATTCTACATTTATTAGCTTGCATTCTGCTTTACCTTCTCTCTAAATGTTTATTTATTTGTTGGTTATCAATATGGACTCAGATATTCTTATTTTTTTCAATGGATTATAACACATTAACATCATTATTTATGTTGATGCACAAATTGTCTCAGATTTTCTTTTGGAAACTCCTTCAGTCTGTCTCCTTTGTACTTTTTACACATTTTTATCATTTTTTGAGCACTTTCAATTGTCAGGCACAACAAGAGATTCCAGTTTATCTTGAATCCTTTTTGCCTTTCTTTGGAATTAGCCATTTTTCCATGGCTGTTCTACTTATTTCCTTTTAGCAAGGAAAGATTCTTAGACACCAAAAACTCAGCACAATGGGTTAAATTCATTCTGAACCATTTTAAGGCTCTACTTTCTGGTGTCAGGTAACATTTGAAGCAGAATCCCTTTCCAACTCCCCCTATCATCCCATGTAAATCTTCTTCTCCCTCACTTTCATGTCCTTTTTCATTTTCTAGGAAAAAAAAGTGAAGTTATCTGGAGTAAGTGACTTATCTTCTCTCCTCTCCATCTCAAAAAATTTGTCAACAACCACACCATTCACTCTCTATCTTCCTTTACCTTTAGGTAGTCTTTGATCATCTCTTTTATGTCTGGGAGAAAAAGAAAAATGTCCCTTCTGCTTTTGTAAGCTAATTGTACCACCCATCGATTCCACCTCCTTCTGTCTCCTCAAGGACGCCTTCCATCTATTATTTCTCTCCCTACTTACATTTTTCCATTTCTTCTTTTTTTTCTTCTTTTTAATTTAAATTCAGTTAGCCAACATATAGAACATCATTGGTTTCAGAGGTAGAGTTCAGTAGTTCATCAGTTGCATATAACACCCAGTGCTCATTACATCACATGCCCTCCTTAATGCCCAACATCCAATTACCTCACCCACCTCCCCTCCAGCAGTTTCTTTCCCGTAGCTGAGAGTCTTTCATGGTTTGCCTTCTTAGCCATTGTATTTGCTTATAAGTTCTCAGGTCTTTTATATGTTAGAAAAATGTCTTATCCAACTGTACAACCCTTGGAGGAAACAGCCTAACTCTGCTTTGTTTCACTATCAAAGTACTTCAAAAGGTTATCTACTTTCTTTACCTCCATTGTCATAGCACACACAGTCCTTGCAGGCTGGCAAAGTTCGCAGCCCTTCAACTCAATTTGTTCTTTTGGAAGTCATCCATGATCATAAAATCATCCGCTTTACCTTTCTACAGCAGTTAATACTATTTAGGGAAAAAAATGAGGTATGGAAAAATTGAGAATTGCTGTTAAAAATGTGATGTTAATAAATGACGTTTAAAATGTGAATGATAATTGGTGTTGGAAAACATGATTTCTACTGGTTCCCCATGTGGCAGGAAATAAGCTATGATACATGGAACTCATTTTTCTACAGAAGGAGAAGGATGGATTCTTTCCTTATAGTCATATTCTAAGGAGCAACTTTGTAAACTGCTAAAGCATCACATAAATGTTAATATTTATTAATAGATAATAAAAATACATATCATAAATTTACCTTTAAAACTAGAAGATATCAGTGAAGGATCAGTTTATTAGAAGTTTAAAAAATATATCAATATGCTTATATCTCTTCTTACTTTTCCTGTTCATCTTCTTCATAAATTCTTCTTTCTCTCATACCCTTAGTTATATCACAAGGTCAGTCTTCAGTTTGATCTGTTTTCCTTCCCATGCCTTTTTTTCCTTCTTAGACATGATATAGTGTCATGGGTCCAGCCTTGCTGGTGTGAATTTTCAGTTACTACCTTGCAACCAGACTTCTTTTTTATGCAAATTGAAATTTTATACCCATTAAACAATAACTTTCCATTTCTTCATGTTAGTTTCTTTGGGAGAATTAATGCCCATCTTATCAAATATTACAATTGCTCAAAGGACTATTATAGTGCTTTTTGTACTGTGGATGCTCAGGAATATTTGAAATCACCAAAATATAACCAGCATTTTACCATCACCTAATGTATACCAGACTGTATACTAAGCAATGGGAAGAGAGGGGAACAAAACCAAAATGATACAAATAGGGCCTTCCAGGATTTCCAGAATTATAGGAAGTAAAGATATGAAAAAACAATGATTGACATATAGCACAATAATAGCAATAATACACCTTGGTTGAGGAACACTGGTATAATAGAAGATATGTATCTGTACTAGGAAGTGGCAGAGTACACTTCATGAAGAAGATAAGCATTATGAAAACAGAAATCTTATATATTTTTTTAACCAAAATATCCCTAGAGCTTGGAATCATTCATAAATATTAAATATTTATTTAAAATGATTGAATGAAGTGACATCTGATCTTGGTTTTTGTCATAACAGGAGTTTGTTGATCAAATTGAAATAAAAGCAAGTTTAGGAAAATAGAAACATAAACAAAAATGTTAGAAACATAATTGCATACAAGAGCAGTATGCAAGTTAGGTTTGATAATATTTATTAAGGTATGTGGAGAAGAAATAGAGTAACTATGTCAGGAAAGGAGGAGGGGACAAAAGGAAGGCAAGGACAGAAGGAAGGAGAGGATAGAATTCTGTTTCTAAAGACTCCTTTCAGAAGAATGTGTTTTGGATGTGCCCATGGGAAAAAAGATGGAGAGAATGCTTGGGACAAGAAGGCAGAAGCAATTCAAGACCAGAAGCTGGTGAGGAGACTTCCCAAAAGACTGTAAAAGGCATGGATTTTATGACATGTGGGGACCTACCTAGAGTCACTTTTAACAACACACTGAGGCTAAATGACCTCATTGTACCAAGGACTAAATGGACTGTCTCAGGAGGTTGGGTCAACAACCTCATTTCCCTACCTTCCCAAGTACTAACATGTCCACAGAAGGCTTAGAAGCAAGATGCCCCCCACATTCAAGAAATTCAGGGGGATTAATCAATGATCACTTTAGCAAAGACCAACAGGACCAAAGTCGAGGGTTCTTTCTGAATTATCTTGCATTAAGACACCTGCTCCTAAACACAACTTTTGCATTGTGCTGTGTGCCACAGAAAAGCCCTTAAGTGATTCAAAATAAATTTCCAGGCAGCATGGATAGATAGGTTCTTAGAGTAGATTAGTTAGTTTGGATAAATAGAAGGTACACAATACATATTTTCACTATGTAAGATAGAATTAAAGGCAAAACAAAATAATTGTTTAGAGAAAGGATACTGACATAAGGGATAATAGTCTATGCATTTAAGCTATTATCAGGGTCATACATCATATCACTAAAGGAATTTACAAATGAGATTAAGACAGTAAAAGGAGAGCTGAAAAAATGGCCAAAGAAGGTAGAGCTAAGTGAGGTAGAAGGGAGGAAGGTGTAAGCAAGGTAAATGGGATTTTTGATATTTAATTTTACATGTCAACTTTTAAAAAATATTTTGTTTATTTATTTGACAGGAAGAGATCACAAGTAGGCAGAGAGGCAGGCAGAGAGAGAGGAGGACACAGGCTCCCTCCCAAGCGGAGATCCCGATGTGGGGCTCAATCCCAGGACCCTGAGATCATGACCTGAGCCAAAGGCAGAGGCTTAACCCACTGAGACACCCAGGCTATGTCAACCCATATATGTCAACTTTGCTGGCCACTGGGTATCCAGATTAAATATTATTTCTGGGTGTGACTGTGAGGGTGTTTCTGAATGAGATTAATATATGAATTGGTAGGCTGAGTAAATCAGATTGTGGGTGGGCATCATCCAATCCACTCAGCAGTTGAATGGAACAAAAGGTGATGGAAGGAAGAATTTGTCTATTTTTGCCTGCCTCATTGTTAAGCTGGAACATTCTACCTCATCTTCTCCTACGCTTGGGCTGGGATGTACATCATTGGTTCCCTTGGTTTTCAAACCTTAGAACTCAGACTGAATTACATACTGGCTTTCTTGCATCTCTAGTATGAAGATGGCAAATAATAGAACTTCTTAGCCTCTATAATCACATGAGCCAATTCCTTAAAATCTCTCTAGATAGATAGATAGATCTAAATATATAGATATATATGCATAGATATATACACAAATATATATATATGTATGTGTGTATGTGTGTATGTGTGTGTGTGTGTGTGTGTGTGTGTGTGTATATCTATCTTCTAATAACCTATTGAGTTCTGGTTCTCTGAAGAACCCTGACTAATAGAGATGGTCTCTCTGAAGGCATGCTCCATAGACAAGTCTTTCTCTACTTTCTCTACTTCCTCAGTTTGCCCCAGGCCACACTGTCAAGCTTCTTGGCATTGGAGTGCTTTCAGTACCAGGGAGCCTGGGGTTGGACTATTTAATGCCTTTTCTTCATTTTTAGGTTAAACACCTTAAATATCTTCAGTACCATTTTAGTCATAATAATAAGATCATTTCCACAGGGGAGTGTCATGAGGCCTAATTAGTACCTGTAGAGAACTCTCTGATCTTACAAGGTAAGGAATGCAAAGCACTATTCAACCTGAGAACCAAAAATGGATGAAGAGATTGCTCAGTCTATTAGAGCTACAGTCATCTAACACACTGGAAGGAAATGTGAATCTCTCTATGGGGATGCTTCCCAAGGTCAGGATTTTATAAAGTCAACATTTTCCCATTGGAATAGTACCTTTTCATTTCAGCAATTTGTGAGGCAGCTGTTGCTGTAGAGAACACAGATACATAAGAACTGGGTTCTAATCCAACTTAATCTGCCAATACCTAGCCTTGCAAAAAAATCACTGATCAACTCACAGCTTTGATTGTCATTTGCTTATCAGTTATTTGAGCCTATTGATCTAAACAGCATCTAAAGTCCTTTTCAACTTCAGCATATTCATGGTTGAAATTCCTGGTTTTACATTAGACAAATTCAGTTCAATTAGTATCTCTCAAGCAGGTCGTAGGTGGTAGGCATGGTGGCAGTTTCTAGGCAAAATCTGCCTCTTTACACAACTTCAGGAACTATCACGTAAAAAAAACAAAACAGTGTTAAACCTCATCCTCTAGTATTGTGCAATATTATCGACCTGGAGACTCAATAATAAAGACCAGTCATTGAATAGGCAATGGAGAGACGAACTGAGTTGCACTGGTGTGGAGTAAACGTAAAGCTTTTCCAATGAGGGTGGCTGCACCAGATTTTGAAAGGTGAATAAAAGTTTGCTGGTAGGCAAAGTGGATTAGGGAGGAGTTTGGGATAAGGATACTGATGAGAAAGAAAAAAAAATGTAGAAAAGGAATAGGACATAGGGGAATATTCACTAGAAAGAAACTTCACGGGGGCACAGAGGTTATGATCTGATACACTCTTACGGGATGATGTGTTTCACTATATAAATATGATTTTTTCTATTTTTCCCAAGCCCCGAAAACTGAGGTTATTTCTTATTTGCAGTCAAGATTTGTTCAAAATCTCTATATAATAAGATCCAAAGAAGATGATTGAAGTTATATAAAATCAAGCACAAACAATGCAAGCTAAAGCCTGCTTTGCATTTTTTGACCTGTTTAAATAAGAAATAGAATGCAGGATTCCCATGAAGGCAGATAACTTCAAAACTGTGAGTTAGCTAGGAGAATTCACAGCATCTATGCCTTGCTTCTTCCAGAACTTGTCACAAAGAAGTGCAAATAAGGAGACCGGAGAAGCCAGCCAAGTCCTCTCTAAAATTATCCCTGTCATCAGAAACAATTAATACTATGTACAGCATGGTATTGTTCTAGGAATAGGAGCCAAAGGAGTTTAGGGAGATTTGCAAATCATATAATTTTGTAACTGGAGTTTATGGTTGGCACTGGTTGGTGTGTCAAAGCTTAATTGGTGGGAAGATTCCAGGGGGTCCAAAAGAGCTACTCAAGGGGTTCAAACAACATTACTACAGGAAGGAGATGGTTTATATGTTTATCATATTCTTGGGAAATTTGTATCTTTCTTTCCAGATCATGTATCTGGAACTGATCAAGTTGCTCTGACTTAATATAATCCTGCATGTACCTGTGTGTATGCATATGTATGTACCTGTGTGCCTGTGAATGTTGTGAATTTTTTCCCTTTCTGCACAATATTCTGTGAGTAAATGTCAAAACATCACACCCGGCCAACTTTTTCTGGTTGAACTAATGGAACCTTAAATTAATTTACTTATACTCCTTTGCTCTTATAAATCTTGAGTTCAGTCACACATGACTTTCTTTATACATTTTAACAAAAGCAAAGTCACACTGCAAAGCAAAACGCTAATGCAAGCAGAGAATGAAAAAGAAAAAAAGTGTTTAAAAAGAAAATATAATAATCTGATAGAATAAACTGTAATTTTTCAACTAATATTAGATTATTTCTACTTATTTAGCACATTATTTTGTGTAATTGAGCAGGGAGAGTTCCACTTTATTACTGATTTTCAGTCTAAATGAGACATCATGAATGTTTTTTGAAGTAGTTTTAGTGTACTCTTTTTAAAGTGGGAATAAACATGTTTCATCCTTTTGTCATGGAAAAGTATTAACTTCATTTTTTTGTTTTGTTTTTACTTTTGAGGAAAAGGAAGTTTCAGAAGGAAATCAAATTCATTAATAAATCTATCTTCTGAATCCTGGCTGACATTCAGTTTAATAAAAGCTAAGAGTGTGGTTTTCAAGCTTATGAAGAAAGAGCAGAGAAATCAGTATTTGTATTTTTTGGTAGTCATTAAAATTTGAAGCTTCTACAAGTCAGGCTAATTTTGAGATCTGTGCAACTCTGGAAGCTAAGCGAGAATTTCATAAATAATCAGAATCACAAAACTCATACAGAAATAAGGAAAATTTATTCCAAGCAAAATAAAGGTTTTCAGTAGCATGTGTGCCTGCATAGTTAGTTCTGCTCATCAGGTTGAAATTCTAGGTAAGGCAAAACAAAAATATAGAGCTCATGTTTAGATGGGACATAGAGATTCAAGGAAACCTTGTATTCTGAAGAAAACTACAAACAAACACCACCTGCTTCCCCAAATAACTATTCTATACTAGGTTCCCTAATGGTCAAAAGAGATCGTGTTGTAAATCTACTCTGAAAGACAGACTGAATCTGGGCATTGACATCAGAATTTGCAGGGAGGAAAGAGTGCCACCTACTGAATCACCACCTTTTAGATGTTTCTTTCAGCACTTTGGTTTTCCTTGGAGTTCTACCAACCCTAGAGGTTGACCTTGCTTAGAAATGAAATCTGACCTCATTACAATGCAAGTTTAGCTTTCTGCAGGCACATTACAAAATCAGCCAGAACCCCTCATCTGCAGATTTTCCCCCAAATAGTGCAACACTAAGGGAGAGCCACAAGAAAGATAAGCAAAGGGGCTATGTAGAACCAAAACAGCAAGAACAGCTGCAAAAGGGGATCAAGCATCTGTGTAATGATATGTTTAGTCACTAAACACAACTATTTTATCTTAAGATAGACTCAAAACCCACTACACATGTTTATGTAAAGTCTTCTTATTCTCAGTCTGAGGAAAGTGCTTGACTAAATGTTTTGCTGGATTGAGCTTAATTGTTGACATCTGGAATTGGTTAATGTTAATATTAACCAAAGCATTTGACTAAATAAAATGACATGGGAGATAGGTATACTCTGAATATTTATTCTGTGATGTTAACATCATTAGCTAGTTGCACAGTTCAATAGGAAACCTGCCAAATTTATTAAATAAATTATAGATAGATGATAATTGTGACCAATATTGATTTTTTACTTACTCTTAAATATTTTATTGTATTTTCTCAGTCACATAAGTAAGAGATCCTATTCATATAAAAATCTGACAAAGATCTAACAAAGATAATATAATAAAAATCTAACAAATATCCAAATACATCTATCAGGGCAATGGCTCATGGTTTGGGTCCTAAGCATATTCATTTATTATTAACCATGAGAACATGAGAAAAGATAAAACGTAAAATTATCAACCATGTGTGTTTTACCATCTCATTCATTTTGGAGTTTCCCATCATCCTTTGGAACAACTAACTTACCTCTTATATGTGCCTCATCCACTTCAGGTTGACTAAAAGGAAATATTTTGGAAACCATATTTCCTAAAGAATAGTACAACTGAATATAAAAGATTTAAGTCTAAAGATAGATTTTCACATTAATGAAAGGAGGGCATGTTTAGATACATTTCCTTGTTTTGTGGCAGATACCATTGGTGTCCATAATAGAATAAGGAATTCAAATAAATTATGTAGGTTGGCCTTGAGAGATTCAGAAGCATCAGCCAGCCTTGAGCTAGACTGAAAAGAAGCATTTTAACAGAGCATCTTAACCCAATTAAATTGCTATCCCCAGGCATCTTGCTGTAGTAAGTAATTGAAACCAGTGACAAATGTTCTGCTTTCATAAAGGGCATAGTGTTAGAAAAACTTAAACATCTTTCAGTTATTGCTTTTTTCATTTTTTGAGTAAAATGCTTGATAGGAATACTAGAAAGGAAGTGGTCAAAAAATCAAAACAAAACAAAAAAAAACAAACATAACGTTATGTCAGAAAGACATAGGAGACAATCTGAAAGAGCTCTCAATGGCCAAAGCTAAAGCAATTTGAATAAAATCAGTAACAATGAATTATAATCCACAGCGTAAAATAAAAAATATATGTGTATCTACACTGATATACATAAATGATTAAATAAATGGATGAAAACTGACAAATTTTTCTCACAGAGTATTAATACAAAGTGTAGATTGGATTTAGTAATTCACTTCCAATGAATAGAGTATAGAGAGCAAAAATAGTAACTTTACATTAGAGAATCCTGGCAAGTACCACCTATGATCAAAATCAACATTAGCAATGATGTCATGCTGATGTCATGTGCCCCTTGATATGATGTGATAAGAAGTGTGCTTCATCTCTGTGATGTTCTATCCCCAAACCTGTAACCCCATTCTAAACATGATTATATCAGACAAATCACATTTGAGGAATATTCTGCAAAATATCTGGCTAGTTCTGCTCAAACTATCAAGGTCATGAGCAACTAGGAAAGATGAGAAAATGTCATAGACAAGATAAATGTCATAGACCAGGAGACATGGCAACAAAATACAATGTGGTATTCTGATTGAGTCCTAGGACAGAAACAAAAGAATAATATAAAAACAGGAGAAATCTAAATATATTTTAGGGTTTATTTTTTTTTAATATTTTATTTATTTATTTGACAGAGAGAGAGAGACAGTAAGAGAGGGAACACAAGCAGGGGGAGAGGGAGAAGTAGGCCTCCCGCTGAGCAGGGAGCCCGATGCGGGGCTCAATCCCAGGACCCTGAGATCATGACCTGAACTGAAGGCAGACGTTTAACCGACTGAGCCACTCAGGCGCCCCACATTTTAGGGTTTAAAGAGTAATACACCAATATTGATTTCCTAAGTTTTGACAAATATATAATGATAATGTAAAATGAAAACATTAGGAGAAACTTAAACTGGGTAAGTAATATAAAGTAAATTTAAACTATCTTTAGAACTTTTTGTACTATCTAAAATTTTTCCAAAATAAAAAAATAAAATTATTCCAAAATAAATATATTCCAAAATAAAAAAATATTTGAAGAAAACATTCTTGTGACAATAAAGTTTGTCAAATCTCTGAATCCTAAGATACATAATTTTTGTGGCTGGTCTGTACTTGTAAAATTATTTGCTGGATTTCTATACATTTCTATTTGCTGGATTGCTATACATCTTCCCCATTAAAATTAATTTATTTGCAACATTTCTTCCTTGTACATAGATAGCATTAAGACTTGAAGTAGCTATTATCTGGATAAGAGATGATGTTGATTGTAAAGAAAGTGGTGAAAAATGGTTCATTTCTGGATATATTTTGAAGATAAAATCAGCAAGTTTGTGGAAGTAGTAGAAGGTATGGAAAAAACTGCTGATTCAAGGATTTCTCCATATTTTTGAGCCTGAGAACCTTTAAGAATGGTGGGACCATTAAATGAAATGAGAAAGAGTTCAAGAGGAGCAGTTTTCTGAGAAGGAAACAGGGATCATGATGCAATTTGGACATATTATCTTAGTATGTTAGGCCTAAGATACCTATTTAAGCAATATATTGAGTGCTTTAAATGTGTTTTTTACAGGAGAATCCAAGCTCAGGTTATAAACTTAGGAATCATTAACATGTAGATAAGAACAAATGATAACGCAAGGAAATGAATAAGGAAAGAAAAGACCAGCAGTCCCTGAGTTCCTCCAGTATTAAGAGATAAGGTAGATGAGGGGATCCAGAAGTGATTAATAAGAGAAGAAAAACAAGGTGAGAGTTTCCAGGCCATGGCACAAGGAGGGGAGCCCAGGTAGCCTCCGTGGACAACCTGAGTTAAAGAGACAGTTCTGAGGGTTCAAGAAAGGTTCATGTGGCAGTTTCAAAGAGGAGAATTTTAGAAAGAAAACTGTATTTGCAGAGGCCCCCTTCCCTGGTATTCCACACAGTAAAAATCAGGACATCCACAAGAGGAAATTAATAAAGGCCGGAGAAAGAACCCATCTGAGAGGATTAGAGGGAACAGTGCCTGGCACTCATAAGAAGCTGGGAATAGTGCCTATTTCTAATAACCAGGTTGGGGGGGAGGAAAAAAAACTGTAATGCATACAGCATTGGGTGGAGTACTCAGAAGAGTTTGTGTCAGTTGTAGAGAATAATTGTTCCTAGACCAAATACTGCCCAATAGAACTTAAATGTAAAACTGGAGAAATTTAACTGTTTCCAAGCAAATAAATTGTGTACTAATACAGAGCACAAGGATATTTATAGAAATACAACAACAGAAAAAAATTCAGAACCATCAAGATATAATTCATGTATGGCACCCAATCAAAAATTAGAAGGCATGCAAAGAAGCAGAAAAACATGACCTGTACTAAAGAGAAAAGTCAATCAATTGAAACTGACACAGATGTGACACAGATGTTAGAATTAGCTGACAAGGATATTAAAACAGTTATTAAAAATGTACTCCATATGTTCACAAAGCTAAAAGAAGAATTGAACAAGTTAAGTGCAGATGTAGAATGCATGGAAAAATAAAAAAGACCCAAATCAGACTCTAGAAATAAAAATTACACAATGTGAGATTAAAAATACACTTTATGGGATTAATGGAAAATTACATCCTGAAGAAGAAAAAAAAAATAAGCTTAGAAACATATCAATAAAAAGTATTCATAAGGAATACAGAGTGAAAAAGAGAATGAAAAAATAAACACTGACTAGCCTAACATGTTCTCATTTGAGTCCCTGGAAAAAAGAAGGGGACACAAAAATTATTTGTGGCAATAATGGCCACAAGTTTTCCCAATTTGAAGATAATTACAAAGCAATATTTCGACGAAGCTCAGCAGACCCCAAGTAAAAATTATTTTTAAAAAACTTAGAGAAAACTACATCAAAACACATCATAAGCAAATTGTGTAAAACCAGTGGTAAAGAGAAATCTGCCAGAGACACATATGAGTTTTCAAAGCCAAGAAAAACCTAGGGAGAAATAATAACTAACTATAATATGTTATCCTATGTGGGATCTTTAACAGTATAAGACATTAAGTAAAAATGAAGGAAATCTGAAAATAATATTGACATTAGTACTAATGTGTCAATATTAGTTCAATAATTGTAAGAAATGTACCATACAAATGTAAGATGTGATTTTTAAGACAAAGGCACAAAGACCATTTGGGGAAAAAGGAGTCTCTTCAGAAAATATAGCCGGACAATGGATATTGTCCCCAAATGAACTTCAATCTACATCTTGTATCTTGTATAAAAATTAACTAAAAATAGGTCATGAGCCTAAATATGAAAACTAAAACTATAAAACTTCAAAGAAAAAAGCAAAAGAGAAAAATCTGTGACTTTTGAAAGGAAAAGATTTCTTATATACAGCACCGCAAGGAGGATCCATATAAGGAAACTTGATATATTGTACTTTATCTAACATTTAAAAACTTCATTCCTTGAAGGTCATTGTTCAGAGAATGAAAACAGAAATTAGAGATAAGGAGAACTTTTTACCAATTATATACACTAGTAAAAAACTATATCGGGACGCCTGGGTGGCTCAGTTGGTTGAGCAGCTGCCTTTGGCTCAGGTCATGGTCCCGGCGTCTTGGGATCGAGTCCCGCATCGGGCTCCTTGCTCCGCAGGGAGCCTGCTCCTCTCTCTGCCTCTGCCTGCCTCTCTGCCTGCTTGTGTTCCCTCTCTGTTAAATGAATAAATTAAATCTTTAAAAAAAAAAAAAACAACTATATCTAGACTATATAACAACTCTCCAAACTCAATAACAAGAGAACAAACAAGCCAATAACAAATGGGGAAAAGATGAAATAGATATTTCGCCACTAAAGAAAATAGGGATGACAAATAAGCACATGTTCCAAACGATTTGTTATTTGATACATTCAAATTAAATCCATGAGATACAACTGCACATATATTAGTAAGGCTAAAACGTAAAAGACTGACCTTATGAAATGCTGTGAGAATGCAAAACAAATGAAATTTCAAACACTGCTGTTGAGAATGTGAAATGTTTAAAGCATGTTGCAAAAAATATATATATCTACCATGCAATCATCCTGCTGCTAGGCATTTATTTACCTAAGAGAATAGAAAGCACAGGTTGATACAAAGACTTGTATTTGAATATTCACAACATCTTTATCTGCTATAGTTAAAAGCCAGAATTAACCCATCTGCCCATCACAGATGAGTGCATAAGGAAATTGTGGTACATCCATACAATGGACAAAACATTAAAAAGGACTGAGCTATTGAAACATATGAAAACATGGATGACTTTCAAAGAAAATCACCTGACTAAAAAAGACTAAATACTATACAACTCCATTCATGTAAACTCTAGAAAATGCAACTGATTTTTATTGACAGAGCAGACCAAAGTGTGCTTGGTGAGGTAGCAGTGACATGACGTGTACACCAGGAATCTTTGGGGGTGATGAATATGCTCATCTTTATTGTACTGCTGGTTTCACGCTGATAGGTACATGTCAAAATTCATAAAAATATATACTTTTTAAATGTATCTCATTTATTGTTTGTCAATCATACCAATCAATAAAGCTATTAAAAGACAGTACCTAGCACATGATAATTGTGTATGAAATAGATGCTGAATAAATAAATGAATGAGTGAAGTAATGGATGAATTAGCACTATTTGTAGAACAGTTAAAGCATGTGAAACATAACTAGATCACACGGTAAAATGATACTTGGGAAATCATCAACTTATCAATCATTACCCCCTCTCAAAAAATCTGATAAACTGTATCTAAATAAATGGAAAACACATTTTTTTCTTTATAGCAGTATGAATGCTGACCCCCTCAGGGCAGAATTATGAAGTAACAAGACAAAGAAAATAAATCTCCTTCTTGTTATTTTAGTGTTAAGGGAAACACGTTAATTCTGAACAAATGAGCAATCTATATATAACGTTCACAATAACTCTTATTAGTAAGTATATGCATAATCAGTTAAAGAAAATCTACTATTTGCCAACTATTTTAAAAAGTTTCCTGTTTCTTAAAATCTATAATACAATAACTGGGAGGATCATTTTTATTATATGGAGATTGTTCACTTTACAAGAAAGTTCACAGAGGAATTATTGAAATACCAGAGTTTACTAGTGCATTCAACTGTTAGTTATCAGATCGTTAACTACTTTATAGGATGAGGTTAAGCTGGAGAGAAAATGAAGTTAATACACAAGAATGGAGTATTGGAACTACTTTGAAATGACTATACACCAGAAATAAGATTTTTAAATTGTGGAAAAAAATAATATAAGTCAATGGAAAACTATTCAACAAAAATTAATATTACAGTGCATTTTAAGATGATATCTGTGGTGAGAAATAATATGAAGGGGTACAAGAGCAGAGCGTGTTTGGACCAAAGATATCAGTAAGCTGACAAAGATTTGGCAAATTGAATATATATCCTATTTTGTCCAATATATTTTGTCCAATATATTCAGATAAGAACCATCAGTGCTTCTCATGCCAAATGAAGGGCATACGTGAAGAAAGTTGTGAGTGGTATCTCAAACCTAATGCTGAATTTTTCTTAGACTACCTAGGCTGGCAGGTATGTCTTCATGGAACCAAGGGAGACTAGAGGTGATAAGCCAAGGACACTTCTTTCATCATCATTTGTTGTTGTGGCCCAAGCTAAGTGATCTGTGACACCATGCTGGGTATTCATCTGTGACCTCAATAATCTCTATAATTGTGATATGTAAGTATAATTTCCCATTCGTATGCAAGTCAGAGAACCAAGCCAAAACAAGCGTTTTTATTTCATTGGGTAAAAAAAGTGAGATACAGCTATGTAGCAACCATTTTGCTGGATCTCACAGACCCTCCATTCTGCTATAATGATCCCACTATATAACTAGAAAGAGCCAGGAGGAATTTCATTTGTGTTCACAGATAAATCTTTTCAGAAATCGGGGCGCCTGGGTGGCTCAGTTGGTTGGGCGACTGCCTTCGGCTCGGGTCGTGATCCCGGAGTCCCGGAATCGAGTCCCATATCGGACTCCCGGCTCTGCAGGAGGTCTGCTTCTCCCTCTGACCTTCTTCTCCCCTCTCATTCTCAGTCTCTCTCTCTCTAATAAATAAATAAAATCTTTAAAATAAATAAATAAATAAATAAAAATAAAAAAAAATCTTTTCAGAAATCACAGATTAAAAACAAGCAAGTAAGTAAACAAACCCAAGATACCTATTCTCTTTTTTTTTAAAGTGGTTTTATTTTTTTTAAGATTTTATTTATTTATTTGAAAGAGAGAGAGAGAACATGAGAGAGGAGAAGTCAGAGGGAGAAGCAGACTCCCTGCTGAGCAGGGAGCCCGATGCGGGACTCGATCCCAGGACTCCAAGATCATGACCTGAGCTGAAGGCAGTTGCTTAACCAACTGAGCCACCCAGGCACCCGCAAAATACCTATTCTCTTAATCTGTTTTCCCTTTATTGGAAACCAGTATGTTCACTGGTCACTGCTGACATTTTTTTTTTAAAGATTTTATTTATTTATTTATTAGGAAAGAGAGAGAGTGAGAGAGAGCATGAGAAGGGAGAAGGTCAGAGCGAGAAGCAGACTCCCCATGGAGCTGGGAGCCCGATGTGGGACTCGATCCCGGGACTCCGGGATCATGACCTGAGCCGAAGGCAGTCGCTCAACCAACTGCGCCACCCAGGGGCCCCTGACATTTTCATTGATAACACTCCCAACATACACTGATGATGGATCATCAGTGATATATGGTGCTAATACCGTTGTATACTACTGAGTTTCACCAGACACTCTGTATATCATAGAGTACTCTCCTATCATATCAGGCGTCATTGTTTTTCTGTTGCACACCATGTTTCACTTCTCTTTGGTAATATGTCATGGTTTGGAAAGGTCAAGGTAATATTCTGTTTTGCTCATCCAGCTAATCAACGTGGAGAGAACTTTCTACTGGGTGACAATGAGACAATGGTTAACTGAAACAGACAGGTCATGTTCTATGAGGCTCTCAATAAGGGAGTATCACACATTAGAGACAAGTATCTTGTCCTGCTAGGAAAGACCGTGAGATAGAGTAGAACTACACGGTTCAAAACTTTACCCTAGAAACCATGGGAAATCATGAAAGTATTACAGGAAATACATAGTCACATTTGCTTTATGAAAAAGGTCTCCCTGACTTTAGTGGGGAAAACAGAATAAACATGGGGAAGCAGTTAGCCTCTTGCCTAAGCTTGCATAAGGTAGAGAGAAATGCATCCATCTGAGTTTTCGGGGGAAACAAAAGATCAACAACATGGTGACAAATTGAATTCGCGTAATGAAGGACTGCAAGATGCTAGGGATGATTCTCATGCTTCTCACTTTCTCTGGCAAAGGAAGGAGAACCTCTTAGTGTCACAACTTTTACAGGATCTCAAAGCACTGCCCTCTGTCCATCAATATATACATATTTTTAAAAGGAAGTCACTATTTATTGATTCCTTCTTATGTGTTAACTTAGTGTTAAATTTCGTAACCTGAAATAATGCATTGAATTCTCTGAGCAATTCTGTGAGCTAGGTGCTCACTATCCTTCCCAATTCAGTGGTAAGAAAAGTGCGGGACTAAACATTGAGTAAATGTGTCCAAGGCTATACAGTTGGGATGGGTCAGAGCTAGAGTTGATAGGTTGGTAATGTAATTCTGGAGGCCTTGTTCTTAAAAGTGCTGGGTTAAAGCAGTGAAACTTCTTTCTCAATTGTACTTATTGTCTCTTTATATAATGCAGATATAAATTCATGGAAGAACATGTGCGTGTGTGTGTGTCTGTGTTTCCTTTGTACACGGAGTTTTTTGTGATACATCTAGATACATATGTGTTTGTCACATGTGTTTTATTGTATGTGTATGTGTAAGGGTGTGTTGTGTATGTTCATGTGTGAAGGTATGTATCTGTGTTGTGTATGTATTTGTATATAGACTATATGTTTGGGGATGAGGGTGTGTGGTGATATGTGTGCATACAGCATACCATAGGCTAAGCAATAAATCATTTTACTCTGACAAGGAAGCTTTTATTTCCAAGTAGGCTTGTTATGTCCTGATCCTTTTTTCATTAACACAGTCTTTTTCCATTTGGAGTAAAGTGCAAATTATTTCAAGGAAGATAATCTTTCAGGTCTCTAGCATTATACTGTTATTTTTATTGTACTATTTCGGAAACATTTATATGTTTAAAGCTCTTTTATAATATAAAGCTAAAATAAGTTTATAAATTAAATGCAAAGAAAAAAATACCTGAAAATAACAGCATTAATGTATTGTGATGGATGATGTTGTTTTGCAGAAACTAAATTCCCATAATATGAATGTGGCATTGATGTGCCGTCACATAGTTCATGCTTTTTAAAAAGCAGTATATAGAAAATTCCTCCACCATTTCCACGCTCCACAATATCTTGAACTGTTTTTCCACTTGATGAGCCTTAATGTAATTTGGCCTACATTTTGCATTAAAGCAACATTTATATATTAAATCATTTTCTTCCTTTTTTTCCCCTTCTCATTAGCACACAATAAATAAAATAGCATTATATAAAAACCAACACTGGCGCTAAAAATTCTTGTATTAACCAATTATAAGTTGATATGTTCTTACAATATATTGTATTTATTTATATCATCCAGGTGAAATATAAAACAAATTTTTTATAAGTATTTTATTTTTTTTTTATTTTTTAATTAATTTATTTTATTTTATTTTTTTAGTGTTCCAAGATTCATTGATCATGTACCGCACCTCGTGCTCCATGCAATACGTGCCCTCCTCAATACCCACCACCAGGCTTCTTGAATCTCTGTTTAGAAACAATGCCATAAGATTTTGTGACCCAACCAAAGCTCCTTAGTATCTCAGACAAATAAATTTCTCTCTGTCAGTACCATCATTCTGTAAATTGCCTCTGATCCATTAGAATCCCAGGAAAGAGCATAGGTTGGCCTTAAGCTGTTCCCTGCTCCTACCACTACTACCACCAAGCTAAAGCAAGAAGTTTGACTTTTTTTTTAAGTCAAAGATGAGGCCCTAAAAAAAAAGATAAAAAGATGAGGCCCTAGTTTTTGGCTTGTATATCAACAGGGATAAAGAGTAATAAACATTGAGTTCTTCATATATGACAGATACCAGAATGAATGTTTTCCATTTATTATTCCATTTAATCTTTACACTACTTTAAGGTTGACTATGTTCCCTCTCTCTCTCTCTCTCTCGCTCTCTTTTTAGGTTGAATATCCTGACAACTCAGAATGATTTCACCACTTGCCAATTTTGAATCTCATTCACTATCTAAAAAAACACAAAAAGACCAATGGTCATTTGGGGAATGAAGATGAATTTAATTTTGGACAGGTTGACTCTGGGTCATGCATTAAGAAAGACACAGAGATGCACAACTCTGGGGAACACCATTCACAAAGGTCATGAGCAGTGCACTCTGGAGTTCAACTATGTCATATACCTGCAAGTGAATAAATTAAGTATGCAGCTGTATATGCATGTCTGGAGCTCAGCGTAAAGCACTAGGCTATAGATTTATATTTGGAACATGAGGTTATAGTCTCTGGAAGACAAAACACATTCACTAAATATTTATTGGATAGATGTCAAATTGATGATAATTGAAGCCTTGAGTATGAGTGAGATCATTCTAGAAGCATGCATAGTGAAGAGGGTTGCAATACATAAACATTTCACGAACAGGCAATAGAAGGAAATGCCATGAAAGAGATGGTGAAGAATTAACCAGAACAGTAAGAAGCAAATCTATTTTGTGTTTCAGAAATTTAAGGAAAGAAAGTTTTCATAAGAAGCATCTGATCACCAAGGTCAAATGCTTCTAAAAGACAAGGAAGATAAAGATGAATCCTGGAAACTAGACATAGGGTTCAGTAGCAAGGAGGTCTGAGAATCATCTTGATCCATGAAGAGGAGTCCAAGCTAAGGAGAGGTTGAGAGTATCTACACATTGGGGGATTATTTGAATTTAGTATTTTTTACTTGTTTCAGATCATAAATGATTCTAGAAAGATTTTGCTACCTGGAAAGTCTCTGTCAAGTCAGTGCCTCTGGTATTCTGTCAGAGCAGAAATTTGTCAGAGACAATCTCACTTTTTGAATTTAAAGTTGGACTTAGTTTATATTATATAATTTCAGATTCTACAATGCCATACATTTCAAGAAAAAAAAAAGTGCTATGAAAATCTCAGCAATTCAACTAATCTGCCTCATTGCCTTAAAAAGAAATGAAATTCAAAAAGTCCTATCCCAAGTATTTCAACTAGACTTATGTCATTTTCTCTATACTATATTGTCTTACTAAGTTCAAACATTTGTTGTGTTTAAGCGTTGCTCAAGATAACCTTAATTTTTCTGGAAATAATCCAAGAATATACAAGTTTTTAAAAAGTGATAAACATACTCAGAAGTACAAAATGAAGAGAAAACACATATTTTTGAGAACCACACGCGAATACAACAATACTCTTAAGCCATATGGACTTTGTTCAGATATATTTTTCCTTTCCCAGCTGCTTGTTAGCAAGAATTAGAGTCTTACAAGTATTCCGTTCACACAATAAACGAATGATGAAGAGTTCATTTTCATAATCAAAGAAATTTTAAATTAATAAAAAGATGCAAAATGGTTGAATGGTTTACTAGTTACTGACATAACAAGTTATCATCTTATCCAGCTTCCCATTTGAGACAGAGACATCATAGTTGAGAGAACAAGAATCCTGCACAAGCAGACCCAGATATGACCAAGACGTCAACCCTGAAGCTGAAGTATGATCTCCAGATTGAATGAACTATGTATGCCTTGGTCCCTGGATCACCATCAGACTCAATCATAATCAATCCAGTAACTCAAGGCAGTAAATAAGCTAACTCTTCCCAATTAGACTTGGAAAGCGTAGTGACTGTAGCTTCTGTCCAGCATTTTACTAATAATGGTATCTGGCAGCCATGTAGGCTTTCTAAATTTTCATCACCTTTTCCTTCCATTATCTCCCCTTTCTCACAGCATAGCAAAATGAATGGAATAGACATACTTTTTTTTTCTCTAGGATAGATGAGGATATGAGATAATATAAATACATTCAAAGTTATAAAATTAATAAGTGGCAAAAACAAATTTATAACCCATTTCTCCTAACCCTCTGAAGTGGATTAGCCAGCTACCCATTGTAAGGAAATCTGAATAAAAGAGTAGAATTCTCCATGCTGATTTTCATATTTCTGAAGAATTAGACTTTTTTTCTCTTATGAGGAAGATAAAAGTTGAATACAGATTCTTTTCAACTTCTGTTGTGGAGAGGTAAAGTTCTAATTTTTTTCCTTATGAATTTGGAATGCCCTTGGTAACTTGCTTGAAAAACAGAGTGTGATAAAAGTGATATTCTGGACTTCTGAGGGTAGTCATAAGAAACTGTGCAGCTTCTGTCTATACCTCTTGGAATGCTCACCACGAGAGAAGCCAATTGTCACATAAGAAGTTCTGAGAACACCATTCTTTAGTGAAACCCAAGCTAGCTATGTGAAGAGGTTGCATGAAGAGAGGATACCAGCTTGCCCCAATTGTCTCAGACATACCAACCCAGGGATAAAAGTTTTGAATTAAGATGCACTCTTGGACATTTTAGCCCCAGGAGACACAATATGGAGCAGAACTGAAGCATGCACTTGTTAAAACAGGGGTTTTTTAACATATGGTCCTCATTGATCTGTCCCAGGTAAATCACTTGAACCACACTCACTGACCCCCAGTCATCAGGAAGCAGGGATGAGACATTCCTTTTCTAACCCGTCTGAATTGTGAACATAATAAAATGGATGTATTACACTATTAAAGTTTGAGGTCTTTTTTTTTTTTAAAAGCAGCAATAGATGAACCGAACATCTTAGATAGAGCCTTTGACATGACTTCATGATTGAGTATCCTTCAAAATCAGAATTGTTAGTCATGGAAACAATACAGGAAAATCCAGTTATCCAGAAATCTTGGGGAGCAAGTTTGTTGTGGATGATGGAATGATTGCACTTCAAAAGACGGAGGTGATCAATCTTTCAAATGCTTGTGGCATTGTATTTAACTGTTTAATATGAATGGTTATACATACAATTGCTTATACATTAAAAAAATATATGGTGAACACATATTATGTGCCAGACTCTATGCTCAGCATTGTTAAGAGTCTTGTACTAGACGGACATAGCCCTTGCTTCCACAACATTTACAGATTAGTGGGGGAGGCAGAGATACCAAGCTATATACCCAAAGTTAAAAAGAAGGTGAGTTATAGTGCTAGGTTTCCAAACCAGATCTGTCTGACTCCCAAGTTCATGGGAAAACATTTTGCAAGATGGTATAGCTGAGGCCAATGACCCAGTCTCATGCTTTGCTTTTATTCCTTCTTTTAACATCATTTTAAGTATTGTCTCCTTAAAAAATAGTTGTACTGAAAAATTACATATTTATATATGTGTTCAACCTTCTAAATAAGATAAGCTGAGTTACATTGAAGGAATCAATTTTGCTTGTGTTTCTGCATGGTCATAACTAGGATTTAATCAACAAATTCAAGTGAAACAAACTGTTTGCAGTCATTTAAGATGGCATCAGTGATAATAATAATGATTCCTTATACTTTTCTGGTGTCTTTCATCTGAGGACTGCAAAAGGCTTTACAGACATTAATTAAGCCTTTCAGGATTTCGATGAAGTCATGAAGCAGTTTAATTATTGTAATATATTGAGATTTTAAATAAAGCAAAGCAACTTCAGAATCACATTTTCTTTTCAGAATCACTTTTCTTTGCTCTTAGTAACATTGACCTAGGACTTTAGGAATGACTTTTGTATTCTTTTATTTGTTTCCCAGGTTTTTAAGAAACTGTGACACCATAATGTATTCCTTTTTCACACTGGAAGACACAGGATATTGATGTTGTATATCTCATGGGAATTAACTGATCAACCAACACACATTTCATGCTTAGTAAGTACTGGGTACTGTGTTATTGACTCAAGAGAACAGAGAGTATAATGCTTGACCTCAAAGAACTCCCAACTCAGTGGGAAAATACACAAATAACATACAATGTGATTACAGCTGTAATAGAGCTATGCCTAAAGTATTAATCCAGCATGTAAGAGTGTATCTAACTCGGAAAAATAATAGCTAATACCACGCCGAGCTTATTTTCTACCCTTCCAGGACTTCACATATAGTAACTGCTTATTTTTCACAACAATCCTGATATGTAGCATCATTATTTTTCTAATTTTACAAACAGAAAACTGAGGCATAGAGAGATTGAATAACTTGCCCAAGCTCACCTAGCTAGAATGTGGATTAGAAAGCTCAATGATATCAAATAATTGCTAAAGTCAGAGTTCAAGAAAAAAAATGACTACAAGGAAAGGATGTATTTATTATAGAGAGAAAGTGGCAAAATGAGAAAGAGAGAGAAGTAAAGAGGGAGAGGAAGACAGAGAGAGAGAGAGGGAGAGAGAGAGAGCTACTGGTGTAAATCTCAGAGTATAATCACATGAGAGGTCAAAGTGACGTGGAAGATATTTTTGGTGAAGGACTTAGAAGATGTGAGAGGTCAGAATGTTGGTTAAATCTGTTCTGTTTATGTTAGAGGTCAAGAATGTTAAATACAGTGATAGTGAAAAAGAATGTTCATCTCTAAATAGGAAGGAAGCACTGAAATGATAAATGGCAACACCAAAAAGCACAAGTAGGCGATGATGTCTGATAATATGAACATTAAAGAAGTTGGGGTCTTTTTTTTAAGATTTTATTTATTTATTCATTCATTTATTTATTTATTTAAGAGAATAAGCAGGAGGGGCAGAGGTAGAGAGAATCTCTAGCAGACTCATAACTGAGCACAGAGCCCTATGTGGGGCTTGAGCTTATGATCCTGAGATCAGACCTGAGCCAAAACCAAGAGGTGGCTGCTTAACCAACTGTGCCACATAGGCACCCCCAAGAAGTTGGAGTCTTTGAAGGTATAAAATGGTTTGAAAGAAGCTATAGGGTGTTAGGAGGCAACAGACACCATTCAAATGTCATAAGGTATGTAGAATTGGGAGAAGTCTAGTCTGTGGCTGAGAGAAGTGAAGAACCAGAGTTCTCAGGAAGCTCTTTCAGTTAGAGGAAAAAAGTAAAAGGACATTCAGAGAAAGAAAAAAAGAAAGAAAGACGGGAAGAAAGAATGAACATATACTTGAATCCTGTTAAAAACTCGGTAGGAAATGAACACTGGAACACTGAACTTTGAAGGTTTCTATGGATCAGGAATTTGGGAAAGGTTCAGCTGGATGGTTCTGGCTCCAGTCACTCAGGTGGTTGCTATCAGAAGTGGCTGTTAGGACAACAGGGAGTGAAGAAGCCAAAAGCTACGCGGGCATCTCTCTTCAGGCAGTTTCACTATCCCCCCCATTAAAGTTCGTCCCTCCTTATAGGCTAGTTTGAACTTCCTCACAGCACGGTGATTTAAAGCCAGACTGCTAATATGGTTTCTTAGGGCTCCAGAGGTAAGCGCCCCAAAAGAACCAGGCAAAACCTATGTTGCCTTTGTAGCTTAGCCTCAGGAGTCACGTAGCATCATTTTCGTCTAGTCATGAGCCCATTCAGATTTAAGGAGAGGGAACTGAGACTCCACCTCTTAATGGGAGGAGTGTCAAAACCTGAAAGAAGAGCATGTGTGTTGGGAGATATTGTTGGAAAATACAATCTGTCACTTTTGGAAAATACAATCTGCCTCAAGTATGGACCCAAAACAGACTAAACTCAGTATGAGAAGCCTAGTGATGTCTTGCAGTCCTCATAATGATTGCCTCCTCCCTACCTCTCCATCCCCCATGCTCAGGCCCCTAAGGCTGGCAGGATGAATCCTAGTGCAACTCACTACTTGATATTTTTTAATACATATCACAGGAGTGATGTCGTGAAGGAAGTAAAATCAATTTCAATAAATGAATTACTTTTTTCATAATGGTTTTATGAATATGAGGAATATTATTTTTATAGGGCTATTTTTGAACACCTCAATCACAAAAAAATAGTTCATCTGAGGAAATGATAGAAAACTTTGTGGTTTTGGCATAGGACATTTCATGATTTGAAGTATATTTATTGTGCATCCACTATGTGCCAAGCACTATTCCTGGTGATAGGAATGCAGCAAACAACACAAAATGAAGAATATCCTTGCCACCATAAAGGTAACCTGAATACACTGTTTACTCAGGAAAAGGACACTGCCTAGTAAATGCGTATGTATTCAATTTCTTCTACCATGGCTAGATAAGCCCCCCAGGGCAGGAGCTGTGTCATTTTCACTACTATCCTCAGCCTAGCATGGTGCCTAGAGGAGAGCAAGTACTCAATAAACATTTGTTGAATTAATGTGCACATTTGAAGGAACTCAGGCCAGTTTAGAGAAAAGGGATTTCTGGAGAAAGTAGTCAGCATGCGCTCTTCTTCTGGAATTGGCACTAGACTACCTTGAAGAGATTGCTAAACCGTGTCCTTAGGAATAAAGGCTGAATAAAATGTGGGGAAGGAGCGAGGCCTGGCTCTCTGTTACTTTCTCGGTAATAGAATAGAAGAATAAAGAAATCTGTATGATTTCTTAAGCCTTGTAATTATAAGGCTCTTTCTTGTGTGTGTTATTGTTGCTTTTCCCTGTTTCCCTGTGGTGATTAATAGTAATTTAAAAAAAATGTCCTGTGTACTTGTCTTTGGGGAATGGAAAGAAGGAGAAAGATGAAGAGACTTGCTTTCTGCAGGGAAGCTGGAGGGGAGATGATCCTCCAGGGACAGAGTTGCCGTTGGGAGCTTTGGAGAGCAGGGAGTAGGTGGAGTCCCTGGGGCTTGCTCTAAGGGGAAACAGGACAGCAGCAGGCCTGGGCAACAGAGGGTCCTGAAACTCAAGGCTGTCAAGACCTTTGTGGTTACTTGACCAATCCTTGTCCAAATTTTCCTTGTAAAGAATTAAAAACAAATTAGTTTTTACTTTCTTACACTTTTACTTTTGTGTTCTCTCTGTCACTTAAATATGCCATCCATACCAGAAACCTTTCTGACACTCTGCCCTGCTTTTCTCATCCTTCATTTATAACCATTTACCTAGTCCTGTCATTTCTGCCTACTGATGTCTTTCAAATCTGTCCCCTTATATCTATCCTCATTGACTTGGCCTGCGCTCAGACCTGGATCACCATAGCTATCCCCTAATTGGTTTCCAACATGAGAACACTTTATGCAATTCTACACTAACTTTTTCTTAAAAGCTAATTTGATTGTGTCCTTCTCTGCTTAATTCTCTGCTGTGAAGGCCTGCTTCCGCCAAGGCAAAGCCCCGAACCTTAGCATATGAGGTCTCTGCTTTCCATATAATTTTTGATTCAATTTTTGTGCCTCTTCCCCCCAAACATCCTCCACTCTGGTCATACGGGTTTGCTCACTAAAGCCCAAGTATGCCCAAGTATGCCCTACTATTCCAAATGATTGACACATATACATTTGCATATAATATTCGCTTGCTGGAAAAAAAAAGGAAAATGTACTTCCTTTTCTCTCCAATAGCTAGATAAATATCACTATACACTCCAATAGCTGAAATATCACTTCCACTCAGTGACGGCTTTATTCCCTCTGCCCCCCACCCTGCAGGTGACCATAGGTTTCCAAAGTCTGTGTACACGCTCTTGTTCTATATGAATTTCCTCACTAGATTGTGATTTTCTTGAGAGGAGGGATTTTGTCTTAACACAGTGTCACAAATGTCAAGCACAACACATACTGTAAAATTGGTAAATAACACACATGGAGTAAATGAAGGAATGAATGTGAGAAGGCATGGATAGCTTTGGCTGAAAAATTAGAAGCACAAGTCCAGGTGGATGGAGCAGAGACCAATCTGTTACATGTCACTGATCATACCTAGAAAGCTGCTCTCTTATTGCCTGGGAGTATAAGGACATTAAATCAGTAAATGCCAGTACAGCTGTTTAGTCTCTAGATAGCTAGAAAGCCTCAACTCTACAAAGAATATGCAATTCTGTCCTTAGATGAAAGGAAAACACCAGCTTTGAACAAAGTAGTTTCATAAGACAGTATGAATTGTACCTGAAGAGGGTGTTCACTTTTTTGTGTGGCAAAAGTGTCTACTTCTAGGTGTCCTGTGTGTGGCCAGCTCATCTCATCTAGAAACAGTGACTTTAGCAAGGTAGTACATTCTAAAAAGATGAGTAATTTTTCTTATATGTTAATGCGAGAACAGAGATCTACTAATGATCATTAAATAGCCAATTTCTTAGTCTGCTTAAGCTACTGTAAAAAAATACTATAGATGAAGTTGCTTAAACAATAGATAAGGGTTTCTTTCAGTTAAGTGCTAGGATATTCATGATCAGGGTGTCTTCAGATTGTGTCTGGTGAGCACCTGCTTCCTGCCTTGAAGACAGTTTCCTTCTTTTTGAGAGTCATAGCCAAGGGGCATAGGCTCACTAAAAGACAGAGATCCAATCAAATGATTTTAGAATGATTCCCCTCCTCCCACACCTTACTACCACATCCGTCAGGCTTTTGTACAACAGTGTATTTCAACTACAGGAACTGGAAGCCTCAGATCCTATTTAAGAAGGAGCCTCTGGGAAACCCAATGAACATCAGAGGAGATTAGAAACAAGGAAAAAAAAAGAAAGGAAGGGCACGTATTGCATGGAGCACTAGGTGTGGTGCATGAACAATCAATCTTGTAACACTGAAAAAATAAAATAAACATATTTGAGGAAAAAAAAAGGAAGGAAGGAAGGAAGGAAGGAAGGAAGGAAGGAAGGAAGGAGTCAGAGTCGGGCAACTTTAGCAAACAGTAAACATAACCTAAGTCCTAGATGAATAAGCATAGGCCTCACACTGAAGACCTATTTACTCAGTTCCTTTTATGTAATTTATCACGTCTGGCTTTCAACAAAACATTACAAAGCATGTTAAAGTCTAAAAACGCATTTAAAAAAAAAAGCCAACATCAAAACCAAACAGATTTTGAAATTCTCAGACTAGAACTTTAAAATACCTTTGATTAAAATGCTAAGGACATTAATGGAAAACTGGAAACCATGTAAGAACAGATATAATGTGAGCAGAAAGATGGAAATTCTAAAAAAAAAAAAATCCAAAATAATTGCTAGAAATAAAAAACACTATAATAGAAATGATAAATGCCTTTGATGGGCTTATCAAGAGACTAGACATTGATGTGAAAAGAATCAGTGAGCTTGAAAATATGTGTGTAAGAACTTCTAAAACTGAAATGCCAAGAGAAAAAGAATTTTAAATAATAGAACAAAATATCTAAGTACTGTGGGACAACTACAGGAAGTGGAACTTATGTGTATTGGAATACCAGAAAAAAAGAAAGGATGAGAAGAATGTTTGAAATAATAATGGTTGAGAATTTCCCAAAATTAATACAGACACCAAATCAGAAGGATCCCGGAATCTCAGAAAACACCAAATAGGATAAACACCAATAAATAAATAAATACATAAATAAATATTTAAAGAAAACTACACCTATGTATATCATATTCAATCTGAAAAAAAAATCAAGGACAAAGAAAAATCTTGAAAGGAGGCAGAGGGAAAAAAGAAATAATACAACATGAAAGTCTATACAAAAAACTGTAGGCTCAGATAAGCAAAGACTTCCTATCTTGGAATCATAAAAATGAGTGCTAAATATATATCAAAATACACAGTGCTAAATACATTTACATATATTAAGTAATAATATTCAAGAGATAGAATCAAAATGATAAAGCGGATTTTGGAAAATAATCTGATATAATTCTATGAATAAGATAAAAAGAACCCTCTCAAAAAAAAAAAAAAAAAAAGAACCCTCTCATAATATGGTTCTACAGAGATATAGAACCAATAGGATAGGGTATAAATATGTGTCTATCTATCTGTCTTTCTCTCTCTCTATCACCTATCCATTTATTTATCATCTATCATCTATCTATAAAGAATTTATTTGAAAGAATTGGCTCACACAATTATGGAGACTGGCAACTTCAAAATCTTCAGAATGAGCCAGGACGCTGGAGACAGGGGAAGATCTGAGATTGTCACTCAAGTCCTAAGGCCATCTGCTAGTGGAATTCCTTCTTGCTCTGAGAAATTCAGTCTTCTGTTCTATTCAGGTCTTCAACTGATTGGAAGAGATTCACCCACATTATGGAGGGCTATCTGCTCTATTCAAAGCCCATCTATTTAAATGTCAATCTCATTTAAAAAAAAAAAAAAAGCTTTCACAGAAATGTCCAGAATAGCGTTTGACTAAATAACTGGGTATTATGGTCCAGTCAACTAGACACACAATTAACCATCACAACCTGTACAAATGCAGTACATTGCATAACTAGCTGCCTTCTTCAGTCTTCCTAACATTAATATCATTTGTCAAAGGACTTGGAAATTTCTTCACTTGAGCTATAGTAGAATTTCTTGTATCTTAACTTTGACATCAACCATAGTACTCAGCGTAGCTAATATTCTAAGGGGGAAGTAAGGACTGCCAGTTCTGAAATCAGGCCTTACGAGGTTTTTGTGTTTCCACTAGTCCTCTTATATTGCTGACACCATCATAAAGAAAAAAAAAATGTCAGAAAGGAATACTACATGGAATAAAGTCATCCCAGATGAACTCCCTTAGCCAAGCCAAGCCTGGGTTACCAAAAACCAGCTGATCTACAAGTATCTGGAATCAGTAGTTTTGAGCTGAGCTCAGCCCACATCGGCCAATTCTAAATAATTCATAGACTTGTGGGTGACCATAAATGGCCATTGGTTTAAGCTACTGAGTTTTGGGTTGTTTCTATGTAGCAATATTTAATGAATACAATGAGTTAGATAGTAAGTTAAGCATAATTGAAAAGAGTATTAGTGAATTAGATGATAAATTGGCATAAAATACTTGAAATGTAGTACAGAGAACAAAAATATAAAAGGATGGTTAGAACTATGAATGATAGCATGAGATGGTCTATAAAAGACACCTTGAATTTACAGACAAGTTTTAGGAAGGAATTAGTATTCAAAATATGTAAAAGACTCCTAAAAATCAACACAAAAAAAGGAAAAAACTCAGGAAGAAAAAAATGATCAAAAAGCATAAGCAGGAATTTCATAGAAAATTTCAAGTGGCCAGTAAATACATAAATTTCTCTACTCATCATCAGGAAATTACAAATTACAAGAATGGTGATGTATAAAGAGCTGAAATTGGCCCGAGCTGTTTTACCAAAATCAAAATGTACCAGTACAACATTGGTTCCCAGATGAGTTATAAAACATGTTGATTAATAGTGTTGCTTTGTAGTCATGGGTCCAGAGAGTTTGGGGTAGTCTATGTCAGCTTGTCACCATTGTTTATTAATAGCAAGGGTAATAATGATCAGCATTTTTTTAAGTGAATTTTGTTTTTTTTTTGAAAAAAAAACATTTAGCAATGTTTTTAGTGAGATTCTCAGAAATTTCTGCCACTGAAATTATCTATGTGGCGAGAACTTAACATCTGATCACGAAGATGTTAAGACTGAGATGAACCTCTATCTTGAGCTTTCTTTTTAAACTGAGGTGTGCCATTCACATGCTTGTGGTTCCTGATTGATAGAAAAAAATGCATTCAGTATGACCCTTACAGGGAGAGGACAACTGGAATTCATGCTTATCATCCCTGTACTTCTTGTAAAGCAGTCTTTGGACCTACTTTAATTCTGTTACAATTATTTTGTACTATTTTCCTGCAATAAAATACAGATTTGTAAGCATTATCATTTGGGCTTCTGTGAATCTTCATATGTAATCTAACTCTGTTTAATTGTTAGTGGTAGTGCAGGTGAAGTAAATGTTTAACCCACCAAATCTACAAAAAAATAAAAATACAAACCTGGAAAAATAAGTATTGATGAAATCTAGAACATGGGTTTTCATATGCTTCTGGTTGCATTATGCATTAATACAACCGATTTTGAAATGCCAAATAATTTGGCATTACCTGGCAAAGTTGAAGATGAGAATATCCTAAGGTTCTAAACTGTTTCTTTATAATATATATGTTTGAAAAGCTCATGCACATGGACAAAAAGAGAAGTGTATAAGAATTTTTATAACAGTGCTTGGATCTAATTAAAATGTCTATCAATGGAAGAATGAATATAAATACACTTTCATGTCTGAGTAATATTCCATTGTATATATATACATACACACATATATATATACCATATATCTATTAAATTTATATACGTTTATATAAATATATACAATGGAATATATTGTATGGAATACACACACACACACACACACCACAATTTCTTTATCCATTCATTATCCCATGGACATTTGGGCTCTTTCCGTAATTTGGTTGTTGCTGATAACGTTGCTATAAACATAAGGGTGCATGTGTCCCTTTGAATCAGTATTTTTATATCCTTTGGGTAAATACCTAGTAGTGCGGTTGCTGGATCATAGGGTAGTTCTGTTTTAAACTTTTTGGGGAGCCTCCATACTGTTTTCCAGAGTGACTGCACCAGTTTGCATTCCCACCAACAGTGTGAGAGGGGTTCCCTTTTCTCTGCGACTTCGCCAACATCTGTTGTTTCCTGTTATTAATTTTAGCCATTCTGACAGGTGTGTGGTGATATCTCATTATAGTTTTAATTTGTATTTCCCTGATGATGAGTGATTCTGAGCATCTTTTCATGTCTGTTAACCATCTGTATGTCTTCTTTGAAAAACCATCTATTCATGTCTTCTGCTCAATTCTTAACTGACTTGTTTCTTGGGTGTTGAGTTTGATAAGTTCTTTATAGATTTGAAGTACCAACTCTTTACCAGATATGTCATTTGCAAATACCTTCTCCCATTCTGAAGGTTGCCTTTTGTTTTGTTGATTGTTTGCTTTGCTCTGCAGAAGCTTTTTACCTTGACAAAGTCTCATGATCTTTATTGATACAAGAATAATAATAAACAGAAACCAGTAATATAAGATATATATTATGAAACTATTTATATAAACTTAAAAAACCTATAAAACTGAGAAATATATTTAAAATATATAAACGTATTTTTAAAACTTTAAAGAAAAACAAAACAATGTTATACAGTAATTCAGAATAGATTATGGTTACCTCTGCTACTATTGTAATGAGGAAAAATGGGTTTTGATATGAATGAATTTGATAATGATTTCTTAATGTTCTATTTCAGAACTGTTTTGGTGTATTATTCTATATGTCTGAGAAATAGTTTAAGATGACTTGTCTTGACCAATGTCATCTATACAAAGTTAAGGATATTAGGAACAAGAGAGGTAAGTAGACTACCCTGCCATAGAGCTTACTAACAGAGGTGAGTAGAGGCTACCTGACTCATTCATGCTACTTTCTACCTAGCCAAGGAGCTCATATAGTGTGGGCTGCAGTAAAAATATAATTGAACCCATCATGATACACTCATAAGGGAGGATAAAGTGAGAAGGATCCATGAAAGTAACACATTTGATAAAAAACTTAAGTGTGGAAGAGGTTCAGTACCATTTCCCTAGGCCATACAACAAAGCATCTCAATAGAGCATCTTTACTAGACAAAATCCCAGCCAGCAAGAACAACAGTGGACTCTGCTAGGGTCTTGATCCAAACACGGGGATATTATTGGAATTCTCTGAAATATCTTTAAGTAACATGGGGGAATGCTTATAATGAGACACTTGGGAAATTTGGAATATTGCAGTTTGCCTTTCTTCATTATGTTCAATGGCTAAGAAATTTTAAGCAGTTTTTTGTCAGCCTATTAAGCTCAATAGTAGAAATATGTTTTCAGTTTTAATACGTATTCAGGTTTGAAGAAATGTGATGTCAGGAAAGGCTAAACGGACTTCAGTACTAGAGATTATTTTATATGGTGTGATATTTATGTTGGAATTTAATAGATATAAGACATTAGGATTTAGGAAAAGATTAAAGGGAAGTGGGTAATATATTTGAAAAATATATTTGGAAGAGGTATGACTAATTAAGGTGAGGTGTTGTCACGCCTTTTTGAGAAATGGGGAAAAGTTTTAAAGGTTTTTGTTTAAGTTTTTTGTTTGTTTTGTCCACAGGTTTTTTGTTTGTTTTGTACAAAGGTTGAGAAAGTGGTATTGAATCTTACCCATTTTAAAGAAAAGAGGAGAGATGAATACTTCTACACAATGGTGCTCACACGTAGTTCTTTGACAAGATGTATCAGAATATCATTTCTTTTTTTTTTATGCAGGTTTATAAAACGTCTCAGAGAGTATCATTCATTTGGGCTGAAGGTTGGGCTCAGAAATACACATGAATAAAAAAAAAAATCCTCCAGAATGACTTTGACAGAAAGTTAATCCTGAGAATTACTCTTAGGTAATTTTAAAATCCTGAAAATATTCAATAACCAAGAATGGAGTGAGATTAATATCCTGGTATTGAAATGGGATTGCTCTACCTGCAAGAGGAGTAAAAGAGACTACATACCCTCAGATTCTCTGATTCAGGATTGCAAGAATAAGAACTAGAAATTTATGTGAAGAACACTGTCCTTAGTGTCTACGCCCTCTCTAAATGTACTGTTGATGCTAACATGATACAAAGCCCCCAGGATGCTGGTCAATACCCAAGTTTGGAAGAAAGCAGAAACCACAATTAGTGAAGCCAACTGGTATTTTTCAGTGCTTCTAATGATAGATCATATTTCTGAAGACTTTAAAGATTTATAGCACATACTGTACACCTGGTGCATTCCAGATGAGCAAACTTTGTGTGCTCAGAAGTGAGCAGGAAGATGTGCTGCATTGAATTTTATTGATTTTCTTCTTTGCTTGTATAGTTTTATGATGTTCCATTTTCTCTTTCTCTTGGTTTGGAAATTGTGGCCTCAGTTATTTATTTTCTTCCTTCATTTTGCATTTAAATGTATATGTAACACTGCATCAATTTTCATTGCCATAGGTGAGAGGTCTGGGTGACTTCTCTGGCCAAGGAAAGATGGTCTAATGATAGAAGAGTTAATTCTTTTCCCTCTTAAGAGCTACCCCTTAAGTTTGCTTTCATTTTCATTTTCTCACATTTTTGGAATGCATTTATAATTTGCTTTTTCATCTCATCACTCTGCTTTTTAGCACTGAGGTATCACTCTCCGAGATTATATATTGATAGCTCTGAATTTTTTTTCCATTTGTATTCCACAGCAGGCATTTGGGTTGTGAACAATTTCCTTCTATAACTTCTTGATATAATTCATCTAGCAATAAGACGAAATAGCTGAATTATAACAGAAGTAAGGATTTGTTTGTGGAAGTTTGGTAATTGATGAGGACCAACTTTGCTAAGAAATTTGCTTTTCCTCTGGTCTTTCTTCAGTTCACGCTATGGTTTTAACTAGAATGTTATGCCTTTTGTATTATAAACTAACTTTCTCTCAGTAATCTCAAAGTTTTGGATATGCTGGTCAATTATATATTGAAATAATATTTGGGCTTATGGCCCATGGCACACAGTTCAACCTCTAATCTTGATAGTTCTTTTCAGTATCTGGTGAAATAATATGCTAGATTAGAAAATGACAGTATACGGGTCATTGCTGGCTCCAAGGCTAGAATTAAAGTAGCATCACTCTCCTTGTTAAAAAAATAATTTGAACACATAAAAAGAAGCCAAAAGACAAGGTTCTTCTTGTCAACTATTAATCATATGAACTCCTGTTGAAGGCACTCATTATTACGTCAGTATTCCCAGATTTCAGACATCCCCAGAACATTGCCACACACTTTCTCTCATTACATACTACTATAGTTATAATTAGTTTTAGCTTCATCACATTGCCTTTATAGGTCAAAGATGGGTGGATTTTGAGAATTTCGCATAATTCAACCTACTAGTTAATATTTTGTATTAATTCACTTTTTAACTCACATACTATCTTTAAAAGGAAAAAGGAAAAAAAAATCACTGTTACAGAAGGGACACTTGTACTGTTTGTGATAAATAGAATATAAAATAATGAACAAATGCAATAAAAACAAAACAACAGAAAAGGACAATGTCATTAAATTCTAGCTATATACTACGGCCTGCCAAGTGCTCGGAGCTGGAAATCTGCACTTTCTTTGTTCAGAGGAGGGATTAGCAAGTAAAAAGATGTCTTAAAACTAGCAAAAATCGGGCGCCTGGGTGGCTCAGTTGGTTGGGCGACTGCCTTCGGCTCGGGTCATGATCCTGGAGTCCCGGGATCGAGTCCCATATTGGTCTCCCAGCTCTGCGGGGAGTCTGCTTCTCCCTCTGACCTTCTCTCTCGTTCTCTCTCTCTCTCAAATAAATAAATAAAATCTTAAAAAAAAAAACTAGCAAAAATCAAACTAATATTTTTTTTCTTGAGATAGTATTGGAAGAAATTTTTTAAAGTGAGTAACTTTTCCATCTGTGATTTAATAATGTTTAATTTCATACTTTGGAACCAGATGTCCTAATGTGGGAAATACCACATTAGATCACTTACTTTGCTGACTTTTCTCTTTTGTGTTTGAAGAGCACTTTTAAGCATGCAAGAAATGACAGTTATTCATGTGCCAACATCTATAACTGAGTTAATTTCATAAATGATATCAAATGATACATCTTGCAGAGTTTACAATTTTCTTAACATCATTTATCATAACATATGGTTCAATAGAATTTTTATTTATGTTCTGTTTCTCTCTTCTAACCTCTATGAATTCAGGATCTTCTCTCCATCCTGGCTGGGTTAGGGCTAAGAAGTGAATAAATTAGGTAAAAGTAGACATTTGAGTCAATGATTACAACAAAAGATGTGGGGAAAAAAAGTGATATTTACAAAGGAAAAACTTACTTGACTCCACTATAATTAATTTATTTAAGTATTTTAATTACTTATTTGACAGAGAGAGAGGGTACAGGAGAGCATGAGTGGAAGACAGGGGCAGAGAGAAAAGGAGAAGTAGACTTCCCACTGAACAGGGAGCCTGGCCAGAATACCAGGATCATGACTGATCTGAAGGCAGAGAACTGAGCCACCAAGGTTCCTCTCCATTATAATTTCTATAATACTCAGCTTCTGAACTATTAAACTGGTATGCCACCTCTTGAAGGAGATGCACTAATTGCTCACTTTACCCTTCAATTAGCTTACTGACTTCTAGAAATGGAATATTTTGATTCCTGGAGGTATGTTTTAGTGTGGTAGTGAGAATGCAAAGTCAGGGGATTATATGAAAGCCTCTTTCTCATCACTGATATTACTTTAGAGAGTATTTAAAACATACACACACACAGAGAGAGACATATCAATTTATATACAAGCATCAATATTTCTGCAAATAGTACAAAATTATATGAATTTGAAAATAAAAGTGATACTTCACACAAAAGTTTTAAGCATTCTCTTTCCACAAATGAGGGGAAATTGTTCTGAATCAACTCTCCTGATGAAAACAACCAATACAAATTGAAAAAATACATATAAAAATAACTTTGAAAGTACTAGCAAGCTTATCAAGGCACTGAGAACTTTCAGGACAAATATTTTGAAAGTAAGGAAGATACAGAGAGGTAAATTCATAATTTGAAGCATTTTTCTCCTTGACTTATTGCCAATTCTGAAAGTCAAAATGATGACTGAAGGCTGAGAAAGTTGCTTAATCCTATCAATAATGCAAAAATTCTATAAATAGAATAATCATCAAGACTGGAGCCAGTTTTCTAACCACTCAATTTAACTGACAAGTTAAAGCAATTTCCCCTTAAAATAATAGCTAAGCAGGAGAAAATATAAATATATAAAGAGTAATATAAACTCATCCAAAATATCATTTTTACTATAACTTGTGAATGCAGAATCTGATGTAACCTGTTATATGGGAGGACAAGTCACTGAAAATTGAAGATAATAAAATGGGAAGTGAAAATAAATCTGTGGGAGATACACAAATATAAGTTATTAGACACAAGCTTAAAAATATCTATGATTACTAGTTTTAAGAAAAGACATGACAAAATAGAGAACCATGTCAGGCAAAATGAAAGTACTATATAAAAATAAAACTAAAAATAAAATAAACAATACAGAACTGAAAATACAACAATTGAAATTAAGAACTCAGCAGATGTTTGAGAAGATAAAGACAGTTGAAGAAACAGCCAGTGAACTGGAAGACAAGTCAAAAGAAAATATGCAAACAGAAAGAAGTATGATAAGACAATGGATGGAAAACAGGAAATATTAGAGACAAATATGGTATAATGAAAAATTATATTATACATACATGTAATTAGAATATTATGGGGTGCCTGGGAGGGTCAGCCTGTTATCCATCTGCCTTCAGCTCAGGTCATGATCATAGGGTCCTGGGATTGAGTCCCACATTGGACTCTCTGCTTAGCAGGGAGCTTCTTCCTCTCCTTCTGCCACTTGTGTTCTCTTGCTTGCTCACTTGCTTGCTCTCTTTCTCAAATGAATAAAAAAAATATTTTTAAAAAAGAGTGTCAGAAGGACAGGATGAAGAGGTTTAAGTAGAAGCAATATTTGAAGACAAGAATCTTACAAAAGATATCACCCACAGACGGAAAAAAAATTACAAACCTCAAATAGGACCAATGCAAAAAAGCAAATACCACACACACACACACACACACACACACACACGCATAGTTAAGCATATCATAGTGAAATTGTTGAAAACTAAAGTCAAAATCATAAAAGAAGCCAGGGGAAAGGGGAGTACCAAAATTCAATATTCAGATATTGATGTTTAAATTAAATTAAGGTATTTTCTGACAAAGGAAAACCAAAAGAATTGGCTGCCATCATCATCTAATAAAGGAAATACTGACAAACAGGAAATAATTATCCCAAGAACAAATAAAAATGAATAAAATGCTATAAATGTCATAAATACATATAGACATTGACTAAAACAACAATAAATATTTTGGGGTTAAACACATAGAATTAAAATATATGACAACTTGAGTCCATAAATCAGTCCATATATACATGTGTATCCCTGTATATATACATATATCATATAAATATATTATATATATAATATACACGTATGTTATATATACAAAATCTCCAGTGAATTGAACAGTGGGAACTGGAAAAATAAAAATATTCCCCAGAAAAGGAGAGAGAGAGAGAGAGAGATCAAATTTGGGATAAACAAAAAATTAAGTAGTAAGATGTTAGATTTGTGTGGTGACAGTTGGTAACTACATTTCCATGGTGAACATTTATTTCATAATGTGTATAGTTGTTGTGCACCTGAAACTAATGTAATATTACATGTCACCTATACTTCAAATTAAAAACAAGAATGTAATAAGAGCATTATCGAGCAGTTTTTGGATGAAAATCCAAGGTTTAGTTTAATGGAATTGAATAACTTAGAAAAACGCTGCCTGTATGTGGCAAGATTAACACTAGAACACAGGCTGCATTATTACAGATTTCATGCCCATGCATCAGCTCTTACATGCCTAAAAATTGGCTAGAAAGATTTTAAATTCACTTCTAATTTTTAAAACTAAAAAATTCATTTAAAATAAAATGTAGAAATATTAAGCAATACATAAATAGTGTATCCCAAATTAAAACAAACATTATATCTAAGTGCAAATCAGTAGACTTACTCATATTTTAATTAACAGAGGGAAATTTTGTTATGATCTTACCCATATACACCACAATGTTAAACATTATGCTAGGAATGTTTTCCAATGTAATTCAGTTCAAACATAATGTTTGTTATAAATTCTCAATACTTAAGCAAAATGTCATTATTTGTAGACATTATGGTTTTAAACCTCCAAAATAAAAGGAAATAAAGTTAGAAATTATTTGAAATAATAAGTATATTCATGATATGAATAATTATAGGATTTTAGAAAGGACAGTGACTTTCCTATATGCTAGTTTTAGCCAGGTAGAAATATACTGAAGACAAAATATTCTAGTCAAATAATGACTTTTCCAACCACATGGGTAAGCAGTAAGTTATTAATTATTAAATTTTAATATATTAAAAATATCAGGAAAAGACAAATACATGCACTAATTTAATATATGAAAAATGTGAAACTGACAATGAATGATCCTGAATAACTGCTTGATTCCTTGGAATAAAGTTTATACCTAACTTACACTTTATTATCAAAATAAAAAGTAGTAGTAGGAAAAACTTGAATGTAAAGTATTCAACTACAACAGTGATTTTTCTATTAAAAAGTACGGTAATTTTGGAACATAAAATATAACAATTATGGTAAAAAAAATCATTCAAATTAAAATAAAAGGCAAAAAATAATTTGACTTGACTATAAAAGTTAAATATCCACTTTTTGGCAACAATATTTGCACCAAAGTCAAAATAAAAAGATAAGTTTTCATTTTGCAAATCTTTATCCATTCAAAACAGTTAATTATTTATATTTACATATTATGAAAAATACATAGCTATACTCAAAAATTCAATAGCACTGCAACAGAGGTCTGTAGTGATTAGTGATAAAGAAAGACTGAAACTTTAAGCATGCCAGTCTCAGGGTATAGGAGAATGTTAAATGACAGAAATGTGGACTTCTGTTTGTGTTGGAGAACTATACCAAGTCACACTGCTTGAAATTGGTGGCACCAGGGTGACTCAGTCAGTGAAATGTCTGCCTCCAGCTCTGGTCATGATCCTGGGGTTCTGGGATCAAATCCCACAGGATCCTTGCTCAGCAGGGTGTCTGCTTCTCCCTCTGCCTGACACTCACCCTGCCTGTACTCTCTCTCTCACAAATAAATAAAATCTTAAAAAAAAAAGAATGAAATCTCTCCATCTGCAACAAAATGGATGGAGATACAGAGTATTGTGCTAAGTGAAATAAGTCAGTCAGAGGAAGACAAATACGATAGGACTTCACTCTTATGTGGAAATTAAGTAACAAAACAAATGAGCAAAAGGAGAAAAGAGAGAGAGAGAGGTAAACCAAGAAACAGACTCTTAACTATGGAGAACAAACTGATGGTTACCAGAGGAAAGGTGGGTGGGAGAAAGGTTAAATAGGTGATAGAGATCAAGGAGTGAACCTGTAATGAGCACTGGGTGTTGCATGGAAGTATTAAATCATTTTATTGTACAATTGAAACTAATATTACACTGTATGTTAACTAATGGAAATTTAAATAAAAACTTAAAAAAATTGCACATTATCTGTAAAATCAAATTATTAAAAAAATCCCCAAAGAAAGAAACATATCTCTAAAGAAAAAAAAATAATGTAACAAAACTACCATAAATGAATTGTGAATAGATACCAAAAAAAATATTAAAATGCAAATGTCATCATTGAAATTTTAAAAATCTCATTATATTGCATCAATTCTAGTTTGAAACTGTTAAAGAGAAATTTATTGAAATGAAATGTGATTGAAATGAAAGTATCGAAGAATTTATTTAAAATCCAAATCAGAAAGATAAAGAAATGAAAAGGTGTATGAATAACTTAAAAGTACTGAGGACAGGGGCACCTGGGTGGGTCAGTCAGTTAAGTGTCTGCCTTCAGCTCAGGTTATGATCCTCAAGCTCTCTGCTCAGTGGGGAGTCTGCTTCGCCCTCTCTTTCTGCCCCTCCACCTCCCACTACTTGTGCTTTCTCTCACTCTTTCTCAAATAAATAAATAGAATCTTTGAAAAAAATATTGCTGAGTAAAATAAGTCAAGCAGAGAAAGTCAATTATATGGTTTCACTTACTTGTGGAACATAAGGAATAACATGGAGGACATTAGGAGAAGGAAAGGAAAAGTGAATCGAGGGAAATCAGAGAGGGAGATGAACCATGAGAGACTGTGGACTCTGAGAAACAAACTGAGGGTTTTGAAGGGGAGAGGATGGGGTTTGGGTGAGCCTGGTGGTGGGTATTAAGGGGGGCATGTATTGCACGGAGCACTGGGTGTGGTGCATAAACAATGCATCTTGGAACATGGGAAAAATAAAATGAAATAAATAAAAATAAAATAAAATAAATAAAAACACATAAAGAAGAAAAAAATGTTAAGGACAAAGCAATAAAATTTATTTTTAATAAAAATCAATGTTACTTATCCAAATTACTGGGTTCAGATATTATTATATGTTATTCTTATTAGAAACTTAAATAAAAGATTATCTTCCTTTTAAAAAATATTTAAATTGAATTTAATTAATATATACTGTATTATTAGTTTGAAAGGTAGAATTTAGTGTTCATCAGTTGCATACAACATCCAGGGCTCATTACTTCAAGTGCACCTCACTCAGCATCAAGGAAATACAAATCAAAACCATAATGAGGTGCCACCTCATAGCAGTCAAAATAGCTAAAATTAACAACTCAGGAAACAACAGATGTTGGAAGGATGCGGACAAAAGGGAACCTTCTTACATGTTGATGGGAATGCAAACTGGTACAGTCACTCTGGAAAACAGTAAGGAGGTTTCTCAAAAAGTTAAAAATAGAGCTACCCTATGACCCAGCAATTGTACTGCTGGGTATTTATCCAAAGGATACAAACATATTGATTTGAAGGGTTTCATGCACCCAATGTTTATAGCAGCAATGTCCACAATAGCCAAACTATGGAAAGAGCCCAGATGCTCATGAAGAGATGAATGGATAAAGAAGAAATGGTATTATATACAATATATAGCCATCAAAAGAATGAAATCTTGCCATTTGCAATGACATGGATGGAACTAGAGGGTATTATGCTAAGTGAAATAAGTCAGAGAAAAACAAACACCATATGATTTCACTCATGTGAAATTTAAGAAACAAAACAGATGAACATAGGAGAAAGTAAGGAAACATAAAATAAGACAAAAAAAAAAAAGAAAGGGAAGCAAACCATAAAAGACTCTTAATTATGGGAAACAAATAGGGTTGCTAGAGGGGAGGTCGGTGGGAGGATGGGTTAACTGGGGAATGGGCATAAGGAAGGCTCTTCTTTTTAAATAAAACATTTCATAGACTAGTCAAAAGGGAGAATTCTTTACATGTTAGTCTGACTTACAGATATCAAACCAGGTAAGGACAGTAAATGGAAATATATAGAGAGAAAGACCAACAACATTTATAAATATAGTTTCAAGAATCCTACATACACCGCTAGTAAATCATACCCCAAAATATATGCAACTTATTAAACAGTCGCATACAGAAGTAAATTTCCTTCACCTGCTGAAGGGGATCACTAAAAAGAATATTACGAATATCACACTTAATGGCTACTAAAGTCAGAAATAAGACCAAAAAATGTCTTTTCTGATCATTACTATAAAACTGAGTTCCTAGGCAATGCAACTGGGAAAGAAAAACAAAATAAATTGTTTAATGGTTGAAACAAAGCAACAATATGTGTGTTACACAAGATATGATTGCAAACATACAATCTAAGAATCTTCAAACTATCATAATTGTTTTTTAATCATTTATTTTTGCTTGGAATTTTATATATATATAATCATATTATTTACGAATTGGGATAACTTTACTTCATACATTGCAATTTCTATACCTCTAAATTATTTGTATGGACTAAGAGTTGGTTAACACCTCAAGAATAATGCTATGTGACAACAATGCAAGGGAACACCTGTATCCTCTGTCTGATGTTAATATAATACTGCTAGCATGGCTTAATTAATCATGTTGCTATATTTGAGCTGAAGATATTCTTTTATTATATAATGGTAACCTTCTCATTGCCAAATCCGATGCTCCATCCTTTCTTTTCTTTTTAAATCTCAGTTTTCCTGATGTTTGAAATGTTTTGCCACCTACTTTATGTACTTATTGGGGTCATCAAGGACCCAAGAAATCATTGTTTACTTCCCCACTCAGATTTTAAAAATTAAAAAATTTGAAAGCAATGGCAAGTTAATATCAAATCATTGATATTAATCATTGATGAAGACTAATTATGAGAGCCAAATGGTCCTATGCACTGAGTTCCAAAAATCAAAGACTTCCCAGGCTCAGAGCAGGCCAGCCATGTGGTCAGGTAAGACTTGCAGCCCGGAGAACCAAAGACTTGCAGCTTGGAGCTTGTGCAGGCACATTCTGAAGGGGGAAACATAGAAGAGCTAAGTTAAAAAAAAATTCTGTTTTTACATTTCATTTTATTTTTTTAGAGAAGGAGTGAGGGAGGGAAGAGGTAGTGGGAGAGGGAGAGAGAGAATCTTAACCAAGCTCCATACCCACCACAGAGCCCAATGTGGGGCTTGATTTCATGACCCTGAGATCATGACCTGAGCCCAAATCAAGAGTTGGATGTTTAACTGACTAGGCCACCCAGGCGCTCCTGTTTTGACATTTTAAATATATGAATCAAGGAAGGCATTTCTCCTCCCAGGAAATATGAGCAAGGGTAGAAGGAAGCCATGGGACTGTTGGGGAAAAACTTCTGTGTTGGTTTTCTATTGCTGCTGCAACAAATTATTATTCACTTAATTATTCACTTATCAGTTTAAACAACATAAATTTATTATGTTACAGTTCTGGATGTCAGAAGTTCCAAATAAATGTCATGGGGCTAAAATCAAGGTGTCAAAGGGTTGTACTCTTTCTAGAGGCTCTAGGAGATAATCTGTTTTCTTGTCTTCTTCCAGAAGATACAGCCCTGGGGCGCCTGGGTGGCTCAGTTGGTTGGGCGACTGCCTTCGGCTCAGGTCATGACCCCGGAGTCCCGGGATCGAGTTCCATATCAGGCTCCCAGCTCTGCGGGAAGTCTGCTTCTCCCTCTGACCTTCTCCCCTCTCATTCTCTCTCTCTCTCTCTCTCTCTCAAATAAATAAAATAAAATAAAAATTATAAAAAAAAGAAAGAAGATACAGCCCTCCCTACCTCGTGGACCCCAGTTAGCAATTGTTTCACACAACTTCTGCTCTTATCTTCCTCTCTGACTCTGACAGTGGCTTTCCTGCCTCTCCCTTTCACTTATAAGGACACATGTGATCATAGTGGGCTCATCTGAATAATCCAGGACAATCTTCCCATTTCATGATCCTTACCTGAATCACCTGAAAAGTCCCTTTCGCTATGTAAGGTTCTATGACCGCATGTTCTGAGGTTTGATATGTGAGCATCTTTGGCAGCAGGGGGACATTATTCTGCTTACCACATTTCATTTTATGTAAACCAAGAGGGGGATAGTGGATAAGATAGGCTCTTCAATAAAAGTTCCTTGTTCTGTTTGCCCACTGAGCTTAACCCTAAAGACTTTAGTCAACTAAAGATGTGGCTACCTCCTGCACAGGAGCGGTTTGGTCTCCATAAGGATTACTCTGTTCTCATCCCCATGAGGTTGTTCTTTCAATGACAAGCAGAACTCTTCAGAGTTTGATCTTGAGCCAGCTGTGAGCATTTCAGACTATCCCTATAAAATTATGAAATGGATCAGAATTATATGTTATATAATCAATTCAAAGTCAATCCTTAATCTGAATTGAAAATTCACCTCCTGTCCTATTTCTCATCTCGATTTTGGATCATTTGCTTTGTTCAGTGAAGCATGTCATAAATTCATCAATCAGATTAGGTGACAACAATTAAGATTCTTCAATAGTAAAATAAACAAAGAGGGCACAATAGTACAACATCAAAACCAGAATTTTCTCACTTTGAATCTAAACCTCACCTCATTAATAAATTCATGAAGAGAAATAAAACTACAGATATAACAACCCCTTGCAAAGTAAAGTCAAAGACCAAAAATAATAAAGTCAAAAATTTTTAATTTTCTTTGTGTATTTAAAGTTCAAAGAATTTTGTTCTCCACAGTTTTATATTGTGTATGGTTTCGGTCAGAGATATTTTAAATGGTTTGGTGGCATTGAGGTTTTAGAAACAGCTGTAACCTGGACTGTCTTTCCAAAAGATCTGCGAACTTTCTTCAGAGTCTCAGAAGATGGGTTAACTTACTTCCAAGGCTCTGATGTTTCTAACCTTTTAAAGATTACAGAGAATTAATAGGACACATAAGATTTCCACAGCACTGTCCTCACATCATCATATTGACGAATGAGCCAATCTTCTTCCTCAAGGGCAGTTATCCTAGGCAAAAATCATGTTCTAAGAACTCAGATCTGTATTGGCAGAGACCATAGGACAGACCTGGTAGCATTGGGGTAAGGACTATGAATGGAGAAAAGCTGGGTGCCAGAATTGTGGCATCACTGAGTACTGATTAGTACAGTGTTATGCACAATCTGTAAACTTAAACTCAGATTGGAGACATCTATGAGCAAAAGATTAATTTTAGCACTGCCAATTTACACTATATATAATGGGAGTAGACATGTACGTTTATATAATGCATCTTCTCCCAGAGAATGTCGTTTTTCCTGTTTTGCTTTTCTTTCATATTTTTTCTTTCAAAATTCATCAGTTTGCAGTGTTGACATCCTCAGTCTCCAGCATGTATCTAGGGTGTCTTTCTTTTTCACCCAGCCATTTCAAAATCTCTCACTTTTTTATTTCATATTTTCATTGTCCTGCATGGACCTTTTTAATGATATTCTGACCACTTTCCCATAAGCAGACATATTTCACCCTGTTTTCATCAGTTCTTGCTTAAGAATTACTTAGCTATAAGACATCTCACTCTTAGGGGAGGTTTCTACTTCCTAATTAGTTATCCAATTTAGAGTCAGTATAAGAACCTCTGGTGGCATGTAACTCTTGACTATGTAGACAGAGCACATCTCTCTCTTTGGTTCTTTCTCCTTGCTAACTATGGAGAACATTGTCCAAGGGTTTTTGATTCACCGCTTTGATCTTTCGGCTACCAATAACCCATGTAAATCGACAGCTTTCACCACTATCTTTATTCAAATTTATCTTTTTTGCTCAGACCATCCATTTATGCTCCAATGGTATAATTTCAATTTTATAATGAACATATACCCTTTGGTCTCTTACCATCATCTTAAATTCAACATGCCCAAATTGAAATTAGTCATCACTCTCCCCTAAGAATGAGCTGATGTCCAGATTGTTTCCTCACCGTCTTCAAATGATGATGCCATGCTTTTGTCACCCAACATTGAAATTTCAGCATCATTTTTGACTATTGTTGATCTATGTAAAACATCCATCCTTTTAAGCCTGCTTCAGTTTATGTATCTTCAACAAAACCATTTCTCCCAATTAATATGTGTGCATGTGTGTATGCATATATATGTGTACACATGTATAATACATATTTATTAAATTACATATACACACACACACAGAGAAAGAGAGAGAAAGAGTAGGAGAGAAAAGAGGGTAATCTTAAAATGAGCTCTCTTAACTTTTTCTCTTCCATATCCCAATTTATCCAAGTTCTTATCAATCATTACATTTTTTTTCTTTTTTTATAGATAAGGTGTCTCTCATCCTTTGCCAAAACTAATAGTTATACTCGTTCTCTTGTTCCCATATACTCTTACTTTCTTTAGGTCTTTAGTCTGTTGGGTAGCTCCTCTAACTTACATACTGTATTTGTCATTAAATCTGAAATTACATTTAGTCTCAAACTTGATCCTCCATCCTGTCTTGGGGAATGATGTCACTGCTGATGAAACTCCTCAAACTGTGATCTGAGATCTTATCCTGGATAATCTTCAGTTTTACAGCTCATGTCCAAATAGTTGTGAGGCCCTGCCTTCTAAATAACTCCAGTGTGTTTCTCTTCACTGTCACTTACAAGTTCATCTCTTCTTACTCATATGGATTATTTCAAGTTACCCAGCTGGTAGTCCTGACCTCAGATACTCCCCTGTACTTCAATTAATTTTTCACACTACTGACAGATTTGTTATTCCAAAATAAAACTATGATCATGTTGCATCACTTCCTTGCTTAAAATATTTCAGTGGCTCCCTAGCCTACTGGCTAAAGTCCAAATTCCATGGGGTGACATGCAGGGACCTTGAAGATCTGATGTTAACTTCATCTCATACCACTTCTTCACATACCCCAACCAGATAAATGATTTCTCAGTATATTATTTTTTTCTCTCATCAGCTTGAATGCATACTGTTGTCTCTGCACATAAGTGTTGCTTCAATATGAATCACCTTTTCTCCCTTCTCAGCCAAATACTTCAATTATCAAAAAATAATATTACCTTCTTTGGCATCTTAAGAAATATTAGGCATTTCCTCTTCTGAACTCCTGTTTTTTAAAGAGCTCTTAATTCCTCTGCTCTCAATTTTTTTATGCTTCCCACATTTAGAATAAAATTCAATGTCTTTTAATGGTCTATAAGGCCATGATCTCGCCTTTGGCTACTTTCCTGACCTCATTTCCTTCCACTTTCTCCCAGCTGATTCTGCTCCAGCAACATTGGCTTCCTTCCTATTTCCATGCACATTCCTATATTCAGTCTTTTGTGCTTGCTGTTTCTTCTGCCTCTTCTCCTCCTCCCCAGATACTTGTATGGCTGGTTTCTCCTTCCTACCGTTTTCTGCTCAAGCATCTTTTCCCTCTGAAGGTTGTTTTTTCTGAGTGTGAAGGTTAAGTTGACCTGTGCCTCATATTGCCCAGGCATCTTGAATTACATTCACCATAATAATACATTCCCAGCCTGCCTTCTAAATTATAAGCCTTGACTTGTCTGTAAGGGTGTATGTATAACTTGTTGATCATGTTGTAAGCATTCTGGCATTGGCAAAGTATGGCTGGTGTTGGAGTTCTCTTTTGAAATAAAACTTGAGCCAAGTTTTCATTTGAAGGTCATGATTAACTATGGATTAACTTAAACTCAAAAAAGCTTTTTGGAATATTTGACTACGGTTAATAAAGATAGCATGAAGACAGAATGTTTATCTGGGCTTATTGCATAAACAAACATACCTCAAGGCAATCAGAATCTACATACATTACTTTTATTTTTTTTTTTTAAAGATTTTATTTATTTATTTATGAGGAAAGAGAGAGAGTGAGAGAGAGCAGGTCAGAGTGAGAAGCGGACTCCCCATGGAGCTGGGAGCCCGATGTGGGACTCGATCCCGGGACTCCAGGACCATGGCAGTCGCTCAACCAACTGCGCCACCCAGGGGCCCCTACATACATTACTTTTAAAACAAATTTCACAATGTAGGCAGTAGTTTTATGTGTTACATAATTTACAATATGATGCACATTACTAAGTTGAGTTTTGCAGTAGACAGTGGATTAGTGCTATTGTCTTATTATACATTTTGTCCAAAAATGAGGTTTACTATCAAGAGTAGCTTATAGTGTGAATTATCAAGCATGTATCTTAGACCCAAGAACACCAGGGGATCCTTACTATCAGGCTGAATGTTGGCTTGTACTGGCCAGCATACTAAGTGTGTAGCCAGGGATTATCCCAACATCTGTTTAGAACAGACAGATGTTGTCATTACAAACTTTCATCAGTGTGCTCCTTCATAGTTAAAAAGAATGATTCCCAGGCATTGAGCTCATAAAGGCAAATAAGAAACAGACAGAAAAAAAAAACATTCTGGAAATCTCCAGAATGTTTTGAGTAAGAGGGTTGAAAACCAGAGAAAGAAAAAAGGAAACAGAACATGGAGGTAGGGGGTGTGGCAGTGATGAGGGGAAAAAAGTAATGTGAAGAAGTCTCAAGCTACATAAAAAGGCTTTTGTATAGTTTGTCTTATGTGAGATTTTATAACCATATAAAATCCAATACGTTTGTTTCATTGCAAGCAGGAGGATGCTGCATTAAAAAAAAAAGCTGGAGAAACAGCATGCAACTCATAAAAGACATGCAGTTGGAATTTACACATGCATCCATCATGAGGTAGTGTGCACCAAGAGGCAGACCAAGATGCTTAATAAGTTGGTCCTCCCTTTTCTGTAGCAAAAGCTTTCCAGTCATAGCCAAGCAGCTGATATACACAGGCATCACCAAGGAAAGTGACTTTTCAGGACAATGAATAATAGCCACTGATATCATGCTACAATAAATGGACAAAGCAGGCTAACTGGAGTCTCACTGCTGTTGAGGAAAGTAGGTTTGTGTGTAGGGAAAGGTCTTTTTATGTGGGAGACATTTAGGTTTTTTTCTACATCTTGTCTCCTTAGCCTTGAGAGTAGCAGGTGGTCAGTCTTTACGCCAAGTTCATTTTTCACCAGAGAGCTGTCTCTGGTGGGCTTTGCGATTCAGGCCCTGAGAAGAAGTAAAGAGCATAGCTATCAACTGGTCACTGACATAAAACTTAACATCAGCATGTAAATCTCAGGACCTCCCCTTGAAGATTGGCTTTGACCCCAAACCATTTCTATCTACTGATAACAGATTGTGATATTTGTGCTCTAGTTCCATTGATCAAGGCTGCCCGCAAGGTTCATCTTACTTAGATTTTATCCATGTGACAAAGAGAGGGGCAGATGGACTTGACACCATGTTATTTGTTTTGGTCCTTGACCCCGCCTAAGTATGGTACCTTCTGTGCTTTGGGATTATATCCAGATCCTAATCCTACATATGCATTAAGGGAAAACTTCTTTAATGTAGCTTCTGTCAAGTCAGCCTCACAGTTGAATGCTAGTATCAGAGACCAATAAGGGATAAATCAAGCCATTTATTCACATAGATCGCCCTTTTCACCAAGACTGCTATAAACCTTCCTAAAGACAGACTAATTACACGGACTGAGATTGTGATTTGGTCATTTTAGGGAAATCTAAGAGCTACAGAAAATCCAAATGGTTTTATAAGTCGTCAGAATGCACACTTACCAGCATAAATGAGGCCTTCTCTCCCATTAGGGAACTGGAGTCTGTTACATTATCCCTATTGACTCTCCTAATGTCCCTGGCTCAGCACCATATGCAACACATGCAAAGGGTCACCAGTGAAGGGCAAAATATTTTGTGAAAATAATAGAGCTGTGCTATCTACATAGCCAGTTTTTCCCACTCTGCACTTTGAGTGCTATCACCTTGTTTTCATAGAGTGATTTTCTTTTTATTTGCTGGAGTTTATTTTGTTGAATATGGCAGAAAGTCAAAAAAAAAAAAAGGAAAGAAGGCAAGATCTCTTTGTTTTCCTCCAAGTATTAACCAAGCACTGCCCAGAGCCTGCTTCAAATGGGCTTTGTCATCCTAAAGCATTGTGTTTGTTTTACCTCTTCCTGAACCTGAGTGATTTGTTTAGCTAATCAATCTTCAATAATATGTAAGAGACAGGGGGGAAAAAAATCACTAAAAGCTAGAAATGGCTACAGCTGTTTTCTCCATTATAGGAGAACAGCAGAAGTCTTCTCCGGAGTAGATGCTCTTTTGTTTAGGAAAACTTACTGAGGGCATTTTTAAGTTATACAAAAGTAAGCCTCTAAGACCAGTTCAGGGTGGAAGCGGAGACAGAAAAAAATTCATTACCCTTCATTATTAAGGATCAAGAATTCTGCTTTTGTACTCTGCTTGTTTGGGTGTGGGAGGGGGCATGACAGTGTATTCTAGAGCTAGGAGGAGATGGAAATATACACGAATGTTATATATACACAGTCACTCTCACACACACACACAGAAATAAGGAAATATGGCCATCTGGATTCTGTGCAGAAAGAGATTTGTGAGACATTTCTTGGGGTAGAGATGGCTGAAAAATGTTAATAGTCATGAATATAGCAATCTTAGGCCGTTTCCTATTCTGCTATAATACCCCATCCCAACACCACAGTATCATTCCTCTAGCCTTTAGTTAGAATGTGTTATCTTCTCTACTACCTTGAGTTAACGGTTCTTCCGGGAACAAAGGGATTGGGGCTGTGTCTACACATGGAGCCAGGCAGTACCTAGAGAGTTCAGGAGATGCATAAATAAGTGGCATCTCAAAGTGGAGATGTGCAAGGGGATTCAGAAGGAAGAAGAAGGCAGGGCACTTCAGACATGTGAGAGGTGCAGAACATCAGCACTTTCACCTTTGGAATCCTCAAGAATTTTTGCTGATGAGATGAGGTCACATTTTTTTTATTTGGATGAGAAAAGGAAGCAGAGCCATAGAAGAGTGCTGTCCTGCCACAAATAGAACTGTTCAAAGTGTTTTTTAAGGCCCCACACCTGAGCCCCACAAAGTAAGCCATACTCTGCTGCCCCTTTCTCACTCCCTTCAAACACTATCAATACCCATTCTGTCTTCTTTTTGTCCAGCCCATTTTCCACTGTTTAAGAAGTCCCTGGGTTCCATCCTCTCACATTCTATACGCATTCTTCAAGGCTGAAATTAATACCACCATTTTTTTAAATCGAGTTGATTCTGACTTTCAGAGGCTAACTTTAGATCTCTTGTTTCTTTCATATCAAAAAGTCATAATACAGCTCTGTGATAGCAATCTTCTGCTTTCTGTTTCTTCCAACTTAATTTTGTTTTCTCTACTACAGAAATGAAATTCTTAGGGTAAAGGAAAGGTGTCGTTTATTTTTCCTATAGTTCTTAACTCCTCCACCTAGCTTCTCCCTAGATATCTACTAACTTCTCCATTAGCATTTGGCTAATGAGCAAGGGGCTGCATTAGTCTTCAAAATAAACATTTCTTATTCAGAAAATGCCATACTTATAAGGAAGCAATACTGATGCATTAGTGGACCCAGTCAAGTGGATGTTGCTTAGGTGGACTACTGTATGGTAAAATTAAATTCTCAGAATGAAAAATTATAAGATCTTCTAATTTCTGCCTTTCCTTATATGTGTCCAATCCAGCATAATATTTTCACCTCTTTTTACTTATAAATGAAATATTCTTTACAATATAACTTCATTAAGAAAAGCCAAAATAAAGTACAACTGAACAAGTTCCTTAAATCAAATAACGATTCAACTTGGGAGAACTTATGGAATCTTTTAATAATTATTTAAATGTTGAGAGTACAATTAGCTTAATGAGAGTCGAATATTTCAAACCTCAGATCAACTTGAGTACTACAAGTTAAGGCATTAAAATACAACCACAGGCACAAATCAAGTGTATGTTTTATTTTATTTTATCTTATTTATTTTTTTTTATTTTACTAAGATTTTATTTATTTATTTGACAGAGAGACAGAGAGAGTGAGAGAGGGAACACAAGCAAGGGGAGTATGATAGGGAGAAACAAATTTCCCACTGAGCAGGGAGCCCAATGTAGGACTGGATCCCAGGACCTGGAGATCATGGCAGATGTTTAATGGACTGAGACACCCAGGTACCCCCAAGTGTATATTTTAAAGTATTCTTCTTGCTACATGAGTCAAGTGTATCAGTAGGCCTACAAAATTCATTTTGTATCTCCATTTTTTATTGTTGGTTTCCTTTCAATGCTTCCAACTCATGGCATTTACTCTCTCTTGTACTTTTTCTTTTTAGCTTCAAGCTTCCTTTTTTATGTATATTGTTCTGTATCTGATGCTCTGGTGGCTTCTCACAGGTCTTTCTCATTTATGAGTTGTCATTGGGCTACTATCTGTAAAAAAGTTTTATCAGCTGAGCACATTAGGAAATAAAATGAAGGTGCCACATACATGTGGGCTGGTTTCTAAGGTCAGAGAATAAAGAAGATGAAAACTGCATATTATTGAATTACCCTTGAAACTCCCTTTGATAGGTTCTAGGTAGGAGATCTTCGTTAACCAAGTTGAGCAAAGTCAGTTTTTCCTCCAGCATTGAAATCACCCACTCTTTATTCAGTTGAACCACAGATGATAAAGTTGGCTTCTTTACACAGGCTGTGCTGATCCCAAAATTAGATTTTTTAAACACATGTAATAGGATGAGATGCACACAGGGAAACCAAGGTGCTGACAGAAGGTCGGTCCTAAGAAGCCACTTTAGGCTGGTTCTGGGGTATTTACACATTGAATGCCTGTACAGGTTGAATTTTCTGAGTAAATTAAATGAATAATTTTTCTTCTTCTCTGTTTTCTTTTTCCTTTCTTCTGTCTCTCTCATCCAAATACATATGATGAAATTCCATTTAGTTGAATATGTGTGTGATATGACTTGGCCCTTATATCAGGATGAAAATGCCCACTGCCCTGGAAACAAAGTCATAGCTCTATAATGCTCTTGATCATTCACTTGAAAATAATTAAGGCCATTACACAAAGCTTCTGCACATCAAATGTGGCAACTTACAGGATCTAACAGATGGGTTTTGGTCTTAACTCTTCCTTCATTGTCTCTTATGTTTGAATTATGTTAATAGATCTGGTTAGGCAGAAAAATTGTGGTAAACATTTTGGCATCATTAAAATAGCTTTTCTTTGCCTTGATACTGTATGGAGAGATTTCCAGTCTGTTTTTATCCCCTGCGTCCTTCAATCAAGATGCACTGAACTAAGATACCAGTAAATCTTGATGAAAGTCATGTAGCTTCATCTCTCCTCTTAGCTTTTTTTTTAATTTACTTAATCTGTTTACAACAGCTTTATTGAGATACAATTCACTTACCATGTAATTTGTCCATTTAAAGTGGTTCAGTCCAATGAGTTTTAGTATATTCCAGGGTTCTACAATCACTACAGCAATAAATTTAGAGCATTTTCATCACCCCTAAAAGAAACCTTTGCTCTTTAGCCATCGCATCCCAGATCCCCACCCCTATACACCCCAGCCTAAGGCAACCACTAATCTACTTTCCATCTCTATAGATTTGCCTTTTCTGGATATTTAACATAAATGGAATGTGAGTGAGGGGGAAAAGGGATATAGCATTGAGAGTCTGGTAGCACTTATGTTAGGCGGAAGGAAACACTATGCAGATCTATGTACTTCAGTTTATATGACTCAGTGGATTGGTGTTCAGGAATAAAATCATGTTTCAGCATTTAACGGTGTTATACATCATGGGCATGAATGCAACCTATCTCAGAGCAGGTACTGAAATAAACCACGAAGCTCCTAATATATATACTTTGCTTTAGTAGTAGATCAACATCAGGTGTATATCAACATTTTCTCAATGACAGTATTAAATTTACTGACACATAAAGGTATATGAGAGAATTCTTTTTACTTGTCACCTATTGGTCAGATTTGAGGAAAATTTTAGGACACTTATTTAATTCATTTTTTAAGTGAATGCTTTACTAATTAAGTTCATTGAAAAAAATATAGACTACTCAATGGAGAAAAGATTCTCCCCAAATATAAAAATGAAATGTATGAGAAAAATTTTGTCTTGCCAATAATTTTTCTAACTGTAACTCAAGGAAATTTTATTTGCTTTAAAATTCAACATGTTAAATGACCCCACTTGATTTACTAGGGTTTACTTGTTAATTCATGTGCATATGTGAGCATGATTTTATTGGTTTAGTTGCAGTGACAGTGGTATAAGTTTTAATTACTGACCTGAGGAACAAACAATATATATACTTCATACTTTTAAGCATATCTCAGTTTGTATTAATTGGAAACTCTCAAAACCCAGATGTCTTTGGAAGGTATAGAAAGGAAGACCTCCTCATAAGTAATCTTTTGATTATAGTGATAGCACCATTTGCTAAATGCCTATTATAGAGCAAATGATAATATATTATCAAATTAATCTTTACAACATCTCTGTGAGGTTAAGGGAGCTACCCTCCACTTTTTATTGAAGCTCCATATATCAGGAAAGCAGCTTCCATTTATGCATCCTGTTGGTGGCAAATCCAACCACCACAGTGGGTTTGAATTTATTTTTTTTCCCAAATATGTTTATTTTATTTTTCAGTGTTACAAGAATGATTGTTCATGCACCACACCCAGTGCTCCATGCAATACGTGCCCTTCTCAATACCGACCACCAGGCTTGCTCACCCCCCTCCAAAACCCTCAGTTTGTTGCTCAGAGTCCACAGTCTCTCCTGGTTC
>CM052800.1:15588978-15746624 GCA_028533885.1 Nasua narica | reverse complement strand
AATGGGAGAAGATATTCGCAAATGACACTACAGACAAAGGTCTGATATCTAAGATCTATAAAGAACTCCTCAAACTCAACACTCACAAAACAGATAATCACATCAAAAAATGGGCAGAAGACATGAACAGACACTTCTCCAAAGAAGACATACAAATGGCTAACAGACACATGAAAAAATGTTCATCATCTTTAGTCATCAGAGAGATTCAAATCAAAACCACACTGGGTTTGAATTTCTTTCCATACTTCCTGCTGCCTCTTGAGTTTGGAGTTAATTCGTCAATCTCTCAAATCAGAAAAAATAATACAAATATTCCCCTATGTCAAATGTGGTGCTAATTTTTGACCAGGTTTTAAAGGCAGATTGAGTTGAGCTGTTCAGTTGTAAAGCATTACTTGGTCAATGGTCAAGCTTATCAGTTACTACCCACCCATATTCAAGATTATCCAGATTTCTAGCCAGGAAGATTCTGGCATTGATAGTCTTCTCTACTCTCAGATCTTCAGAGAAATATAGTGGGCTTCTTTTCACTAGATGTTTCACTAAAAATATTACAAAATCATGATTTGGCCATTCTTTATAATGGATCTAACATAACCTTTAGACACATTTTTTTTTTTCTTTTTGGATTTGTTTTCTCATGACTTTTATCTTCCATTGGTTTATTAGAAGAAAACTATTTCACAGGAAAATGAAGCATTTAGACTGTCTAAACATCAAGCAGTGTTTACTAATTATCCACTATGGAGGATGTTACACAGGATTCAAAGGAGGATTCGAAATTAGTCTAACTCTTAAAGAAGCTTAAAATCAGCTGAGGAGACATATATAGTTGTGAGACAAATAACCCTGAAACACTATATGACTAAATGGAAAATGACTAGTATAGAAAATAAGAGAAGACTTAAATCTTGTGCAGTTTTAAATTAAGAAACCTAGTTAACATGTGTTTTTATCTATAATAAAAGAAATAGTTAGTGTCAGGGAGATGTTTATACAAGTTTCAAGCATCATAACATTAAATACACTGTCTATGGAGTTAGATAGCCTGAATTCAAATTTGCCACATATCTGCCATTTATCAGATGTGTGATTTTAGAAAATGACTTCACCTCTCTGTTCCTCGCTTCTCCATCTGTAAACTGTTCATAGCTTATACTATTTATGTGATGTGTGCACTGCTCAAGTTTGCTTTACTGTTCTAAGACTACATATGCTAAGTCATTGATTCAGATAGTTGCTATCAGCTGGGTACTTAGCAATAGCCATTAGATGTTCATATTATTTGATTAAACAATTCTACTCATATGAATTTATTATAAGCAGGAAGACTAAGGGAATTTATTATATTATAAGGGAATTTATTATAAGAAGGAAGACTAAGGGAAATGTCAATTAACATTGGTTGAGACTGGGTAAAGTGTACTAAGTGAAGTCCATAGTTAATTTTTAAAAATTTAATCCCATGAAAACCTTATGATCTACAGTTTATAAGGCCCAGAGAGGTCAAATAATTTTCTGGTAAGTAAGGAGTGAAGTTAGCTTTCAAGTCATACTTTTATGAGCGCAAATCTCCTAATGTCAACACTAGTCATACTATGGAAGAAACATTTCTAGCTACACAAATAAGTTTATGAAATATAATCTATCATAATAAAGATAATTAGAAACAATTTAAATGGCTAACATTAGAAACCTAGTTTAATTAAATATGCTAAACAAACAAAATGAATGAAGTTATTAAAACTATAATTGAGGATAATAATTTTTAAAAGCATGCATAAAGAGCATAATAAACTAATATATAAATAATTAGTAAAATTACATAAAATATGTAAACATGGATGGCATATGCTAACAAAATTTTTGGTCTGCATTATATATGATTTAAATTTAGTTTAATCTGTATTACTTTTTACACAAAACTTCTGACAACAGACATTTAGAAGTAATTTATTAATATGTACATTATTCAAAGTAATTAATTTGTTTATAAAATTACTTTAAAATATATAATGAATTACTGTAAAAAATATAAAGCAACTTTTTGTTAGTCACTAAAGTCAGTTCTGTGTGCGTAATGATAATAAGACAAAGTAACTTCCCTGAAGAAGCTTGCAGTCTACTGAATTCAGTAAAGGCATTTTTACTTGCAAAATACATTTTCCGTAAAAAAACATATATATACATATATCTATGTACACATAGGGGCGCCTGGGTGGCTCAGTTGCTAATGTGTCTGCCTCCGCTCAGATCATAGTCCCAGGGTCCTGGAACTGAATCCCACAACAGGCTCCCTGCTCAGCGAGAAGCCTGCTTCTCCCTCTCCTGCTTCCTTTGCTTGTGTTCTCTCTCTTGCTGTCTCTCTATCTGTCAAATAAGTAAACAAAATTGTTTAAAAAAATAAAAATAAAAAATATATATGTGTGTATCTAGATTTGTATCATATTCTTTTTTTCTTCAAATCTAGGTGGCTCAAGTATACAAGTCTGAATAAAGTAAAATTTTAATAGAATATTCATTATATAAATCTGGAATTTTTATTATACTTTAAGAGAAAAATATCCTGATGCAATAAATATTAGTGACCAATTCAACTATATTAAAATTATTTTTTCATGGTAAAAATTAGTATGCATGAAAACAAAATAAAACAGGATTGGGGAATAGTATCTATAACACATAGGGCAAATTAATTTACTATATAAGATTGGACAAACTTTCAAGAATTACTAGAGAACTAGAAAGCAGGACCAAACAAATAACATAATATAGCATAGAAAGATAAAGTTATATATTAAAACAAAAACAACAGAATTTCAACAGAAATGGAGACAAGGGCAAAGTCTCTAATCAAAGACACAGTGTCTGAAAATTTTCCTGAATTGACAAAAAACAGTAGTCTCCAGTTTCAGAGAAAAAAATATTTTTTTCAAAGAAAAAAATCTTAATCAAATTTTAAAAAAGCAAATCCATGAATAGACATATATATTTTTTTCTAATTGCAGTGTACCAAAGACAAACCGAAGATCTTTGAAAATCCAGAGAAGAGACACAGATTTTAAAAAAAATGTAATCAGATGGCCATCTAATTTTTCAAGCTCTACCATGAAAGTTAAAACATAGGGAAATGATGACCTTAAAGTTCTAGGATAGGAAATAATAACAGTTAACCTAGTTTCAGTCTCTATACAATTCTATCTTTAAAAATTAGTGGCCAGAAAAAAAGACATTTTTAGAAATACAACCAAAAACTTATTGAGTGGTTTACTGCTTAAGAGCAAAGGACGTACATTGGGGAAAAAAGGAAAATAGTTTTAGAAGAAAATTTAGAGGGGTGCCTGGGTGGCTCAGTCAGTTAAGTGTCTGCCTCTAGCTCTGGTCATGATCCCAGAGTCCCAGGGTCCAGTCCCATATTGGGCTCCCTGCTCAGCGGGGAGTCTGCTTCTCCCTCTGATCCTCCCCATCTCATGCCCTCAATCTTTCACTCTCTCTTTCTCAAACAAATAAACAAAATCTTAAAAAAAGAAGAAAATTCAGATATTCAAAAGGCTTAAAAAAAAGAACAAGTATATGAGTAAATTAAACAAACATTGGTTGTTAAAAAGAGTAAGAATACTGTTTGATGAATGTGATTTAAAATATGAATCCAGAAATGAAAATCTTAGCCAAAACATATACGTTGGAAAGCAGTAACTTGAGTTGACACATTCGGAGTCATTTTAATTTATTTGTATTTTTAACAATTTCCAGGGCTGGACATAAAGAATGTGTAAAGTATATAATCTTGAAGGGAAGAAAATAAATCTTGGAGGAAATATTTCACCAACCATCAATCAGTAAAAGAAAAAAAAAAAAGCAGGATAGAAAGTAAATTAAAAATAAATCAGAACAAATTCAAATACAAAATAACTACATACACATAAAACAATTTATATGAGTTATCATAATCAAGGTTTGTGGAAAAATAGATCAGTTAAAGTTAAAGATTTTCATACTAGATTAGAAAAAGATTTTTTGTATATGCTATCAAAATAAAGACAACAAAAAGATCAGAGTGATGTGACACAGTAGGAAGCTGATGGAAAAATTGTAAACCCAATTATAATCGTAGACTATAGAGCTATATCAATATAAGGCAAACTAGGGGTGCCTGGGCAGTTTAGTCAGTTAAGTGACCAACTCTTGATTTTGGCTCAGGACATAGTCTCAGGGTCCTGGGATCAAGCTCTGCATTGGGCTCTACGCTCAGTGGGGAGTCCGCCTGGGAGTCTCTCTCTCTTTCTGCCTCTTCCCCTCTCTCCCCGACTCTCTCTCTTTCTCTCTCTAATAAATAAATCTTTAAGAAAATATAAGGCAAAGTAATTTTAAGTCAAGAAGCTTTCCGATGCTCCACACATAAGTGAAACCATATGACATTGGGAGAAGAAAAAGAAGAGTGAATTCGGGGAAGTCGGAGGGGGAGATGAACCATGAGAGACTGTGGACTCTGAGAAACAAACAGGGTTTTGGAAGGGAGGGGGTGGGGGGTTGGACGAGCCTGGTGGTGGGTATTGAGAAGGGCATGTATTGCATGGAGCCCTGGGTGTGTGCATGAACAATGAATCTTGGAACACTGAAAAAATGAAATAAAATTAATTGAAAAAAAAAAGAAGCTTTCCTAAACATAAATAGAATCAACATAGAATAATTTTCACTTAATGAAAAAGATAACCATTCTAAATTTATAATTCCTAGTAATGTGTCCTAAAAGAAATATTTAAAACACACACACACACACACACACACACACAATTTGGATGAAAAGCAAGGTCCAAGAAATTTTTAAAAATTAGATTAATTTGAAATATAATATTTAATCAAAGTCAATTCAGCTGGAAATAAAAACCAAAGACATAATGCAAAGCTTCTCCATTGTTAGAAATTTTATATTTGAAAAAAATACTTCCTAAAAGAGTCAAAAAAGAAATCATAATGGAAATTCAGAAATACTCAAAACAATAATGAAAATACAGTGCACCCACTTTTGTGGAAGGCAACAAAATTCCACAGTAATTGAAGGGTGCTATATTGTTTTAATTACTTATATCAGAAAAGACTGAAACTAAAAAGTTAACACACTAAGTGGGTATCCTCATTTAGAAAAAGAGGAAGACACTAAACTCAAAGAAAGAATAATAAATGCAGATTATGGGAGAATCAATGAAATAGGAAAAGAAGATCTATTGTTATAGAGGATCTAAAACCATAAACGACATTTTATTTTAAAAAGTTAATGAATATACATGTACATAATGACAACATAACTCAGGATGTGGTTGAGACTGAAAAGATAACCAAATGATAGAATCTAGTAAAAAAAACGGCCAAAGAGATAACCGTAAGGGCACCTGGGTGGTTCAGTGGGTTAAAGCCTCTGCCTTCGGCTCAGGTCACGATCTCAGGGTCCTGGGACCTACTTCCCCTTTTCTGTCTGCTTCTGCCTACTTGTGATCTCTCTCTCTCTCTGTCAAATAAATAAATAAAATCTTTAAAAAAAAAGGAGAGAGAGAGAGATGACCTAAAACTGCTGCAGAACGAACAAAACACCTGGGTCATCCTGTAACTCTTATTAAAGAATGAGGTGAGTGGTTAAAACACCTTCTCCTAAAGAAAACAGTCAGGCCAAATGTTCTGTGTGAATTCTCTCAAAAATTCAAGGAACAGATAATTCCAATCTTCTACAAAGTATTGCAGAAAATAAAATAATAGGAAGAGACATCCAACTCATTGCACAAGAATAGTGCAAACCTGTATCAACTGTAGAGAAAGACAGCATTAGATAAGAAAATTAGAGGCCAATCTTACTTATGAATGCAAATGGAAGAACATGATACAACCTATTAGCAACCCCAAATTCAGCAGCATGTAAGTAAGATACAGCATCATAACCAATCTGTTTGCAAGAATGCAAACTTAATTCAAAATAGAGAAAACCTACTATGTAATTATCCACATTAGTAGATAGAGAAAAATCACATAATCATTTCAGTGGAAGTCTAAATACATTTGCGATAGAATTCCACAACAGTTTATGTATGTATAAATCCTAGCAAACTAAGAATAAAAATAAACCTCCCTAAACTGATAGTGGGAATCAAAGAATCCCCAAATTATTAGAATAAATAAAATTTAGTGAGTTTCCTTATTAAAATATCAATATATAAATGCAAAATTTTTGTATATATCATTTTCCAGATATTATATTAATACACAGATCAATACACAAACTCAATTCGATACCTAAAATGTGTTTTCATTTGTTTATTTCAGTACCATTTTTAATAAAAACAAAAACATACACAAAGTGCACGTAGGAGCAAAATGAAGTATGTTTAATAATTTAAAGGAGAAAATTACAAAAGTTTACAGAAAAATGGAAAATAAAACACAAAAATACTGAACATAAATATTATGCTCACAGGTGAAAACATTCAATATCTTAGAGTAACTTAGATCCAAAAGTGATGCAGGGATTAACAGGTAATTCTAAAAATTATGTAACAGAATTATCATCAAATTGAGTTTACGTAATAAATGGTAGATTAAGGGGCCAAAACAGCGACAGCATTTCCTCACAGATTAAGCACCCATTTCTGACATGCTGAGACAGTAAACTACTAGAGAGTAAGACCATGTCTTTTCATCTTCATAGCCTTTAATGGTGAGTACTTGTAAGGCTTAGAGGGTGCTCAGTAAATGCTCCAGTAATGATTCACTATCACTGGAAGTTTTAGGATTGACATTTTGGGCCCAGTATTCATTGTGAGTCATAAGGGCCAGAGCAAGAAAGTAACATATTGAGTTATTTGAGTTAATGATTTCATATTCTATTTACGTAAACTGAGGTCTGAGATGTTGAATGGCATGTCTATTTCCTGAAGAACTTAGTGGGAAATCCAGCTTGGTATCTCTCTTCTCCCCATCCTCTAATTCAAACCCTTCCTCCTATGGATTTGGCTACTTTTTCTACTTGGAGTTGGATAAGGTCCGGTTTAAGAGTTTAATACAGATGTGTTTGTCCAATCCATTCCCTGACTTAGGTGTTTTCCTTGGTGAATAGAGCTGAGGACATTTTAATTAATTTATTATGTCCCTTCAATTAGGGGACCCAATTAATAATTGAAATGGGTTTTTAATTGGTTTATATCCTCTAGGGTATCATATTAATAACATAAATAAACTAACAGGTTTGCATTGAATTAGGATTCATCTATATGCATATCTGTTGCCTCCCAATACATTTTCTATCCTGGACCTCCAAAATTGGATGTAACTTTTTAAACAAAGACATTGTGATGCACTAGTTTCCCGTTGTTGTTCCACTTTGAGGCAAGGTCATAGTATTCTCCAGCTGGGATGAAAAATGCTGATGTTATTTCTTTTTTCCGTACTAGATTCATGATTCCCCCAGTTCTCCAGTCTTAAAATGTTGAAATCACCTCTGAATTGAGTGTCCTCTTCAGCCTTCTATACGTAGACTAATGTACCATCACAAGTAGGCAGATCCTTAGAAATCACTTGTTTTTCCCCAAGGAAATTGTAATAATAATAGTAATAATAATAATAACTCAGAGAGGTTACACAACATGCCCAAGCTCACACAGCAAGGCAGTAATAACAGTGGTTTCTATGAAGACACCTTACAGATTTTTCTCTCAAATGTCATTTATTTTGCCTTTCATTTATTTCCCTTTGGGATGTCGCCACACAAGGCCACACTAGGATTGGCCTTCCCTTCTCTCAAGAATAACCCAATGACATGTTACTGCAGACAAAAGTTGAATTTCATTATGTATTCCCAGCACATAGTCAAATACTCAGGACAACAGTGTCTCTTTTACAAGTTATTTGCAGTAAACTGTCTAAAGGCTTCTAGCATTTTCTCCTGCCTGTAACATTAACTCCATGCACCCTCAGGATGCACAATCCCAGTACAATCCACCCCTGAATGCTTGGTCTAAATTTACTCTTCCGACCTTGTTCTTGATGTTTGCCTCACACAAATTCTCCTTGCTTTGTGGCCAGCTACCTCTTCATTGAATCCCTCTGGCTGATTTTTTCTTCCTTGCCTCTGAGTCCTGAAGGTTTCTCTAACTCAGTGGTTTTCAAAATGTAATGTAGTCCTCACACTGATCTTGAACTTTGTACAAATGTTAGTTCTTGTTGCTCCTACACAAAAACTTGGGGTGGAGGTGGTCTAGCAATCTCTTTTAACAAGTTCTCCAGGTGGTTCCGATGCAGGCTAAAGTTTGAGAACCCCTACTCTTGCTTCTCAGATGAAGAAATGATCCCTAACCAAATCTTACACCCCTTTTAAAACTGTGTTTTTTTCTAAAGGCAAAATGAAGCCCTGACATTTACACCCACATAAAACTCTTCCTTCAACAGAATCAGATTTGATGTTTGATTTGGTTTGATAATCAGATGTATAGTTGGGGTGTACACCTTACATTCGCAAGTGAAAACTGAGGGCAAGCATTCCAGCTTTTATTCTTAGTTATTCTTCCACAGAATGCCTCACACTTGTTAGCGAATTGATAAATGCTTACTGAATGACTAGGGGCGATAATAGTGATGATGACAATATAATTTTGTAGTGGATATGTGTCCTGTTTGTGGTCCTATGGCATCTCTTCCACATTCTTTCTAAGTTTGGGAGTTCCTTAAATTATAGATTCTAGTTTTTTTTTCAAAATAAAAGGCCACACTCACTCAGATTCTCTTATAGCTAATGCATGGCTCTACCAATCACAAGACTTAAAACCTAGTGATGGAGAAAGGAAGGATTCAGGAATTCCTTTCCTTTCTGGTGGTGGTGGCAGTGGCAATAGTTAGGTGCTAAATTCCTGGCAAGAAGAGGCATTGGTTCAGGAGGTAAAGTCAAGTTCTTTAGAAATGGTAGGTTCCAGGGTGTCAGGGGGCCTTCCTGATCAATGGCAATGCCAGTAGTCTCCTTGCTTTTCTCATCAGACCAGTTCCTGAATGATTGGCATTTAGCCTGGTTCTCCGGCTTGCTCAGTGCCTCTGTGGGCTACCCAATACTGTTTCAATAAACTCTGTTTCTTAACAAGAGAGTCAGCTTTTGTTGCTTGAAAGATAGAACCCTGACTGATGGAGTAATAATAAGCTTTGCCACATTTGATTGAGTAGTTGATGTGTCTTAAGCTGCCTCAGCTTCCCCAATATAACAGAAAACTGACTAGTCTGAAAAGACAAAGACTATAGAAAAAGTCATGTCTGTTTACCTTCTGTCAGGCCTCCATATACAAATATTAATACCTGACAATATTTGCCTCTCTCATTATTCCAGAAGGACAGCCTGAGGTAATACCTTATACATGCTTCTATGTCATAAACAACATCATTATTCCTCAAGGGGGTGATAGGGATTGTACAGGGGAAGGTTAAGGTCTTCCATTTGTCAGCACACATTTTTAATCTTTAAGGTCAAGGTTCTCTGTTCTTGGCACATCTTAGATGGGTGAAAGGAAACATTCACATACCAAAGTTCAGATAGCATGACTGGGAAAGTCATCCTCTAATCCAGAGAGACTCTCTTCCTGGAAAATTACTGAAATACACAACAAATACAAGTCTCTGAGTTGTCGAGCAAGGTTCACCATTCTCTAAGACAGGTGTTCATAGTGCCATTCTCTATTTACAAAGGAGGCTCAGAAAGGTGAAATCAAAATTATGATTACATACCTCAAATTTAGCAAAACTAGGACTTAATTTCATATTCATCGAATTTACCAGCCTATGTTCTTCCTGCTAAAAATGCTATCTTGTGGGGAAAGTCTTTTCTACCATGTTGTTCTTAATACTCCTCTCTTTTTCCTCTCAAGACTCTGTGGAACACATTCTCCCTTAAGCCCCAAATATACTTTTGGAATAGTGTACAGACACTTTACCAATCACATTTGTTTGCATGTGTATCATCATGTCTGAATTGTCAGTTACTGAGCTCACAGACGACACTTTATTCATCTTTGTTTCCCATGTTCCTGTCGTAGCATGTGGATTACAGTAGTTGCTCAATAAATATTTATTACCTGAATGATGGATCAATAAAAACAGAGGGAAAAAAATCCAATTTGGTATAAGTAATCATGAAATATTCACTTAGCATTCCAGAAAACAAGCAACTCAAAGGAAGAAGAGTACTCTGGCACCACCCCTTGTACAAGGATACACTCAGTATGGCCCCCTTCAGAGAAACTAACAACACGGTCTGAGATCCTTATTCATCAGCCCCAACTACTCAAAATATTCCAGTGCAGCTGGCATGCCTTGCAGCTCTCAGGATCTCTACACAGTACTGCACACATGGCCATTTTGTTACTGACAAGGGGCCACGGAACCACACAAATAAAGCTTTGTGCAGAGACTTACGTGTCAATACCACAACTCAGCTTGCAGGTCCAGGTGTCCTCCCTTATCTGGGACAGTATTTCTTGGAAATGAACCCTGATTGACAGTCCCCATCAGGCAGAGTGAAGGCACTTTTCAAAGCCTACGAGACTTGCTCGCATTTGATGGTGTCTGTGTTCTGGGGATTGGCACAGAACCATCAATGTATGCTATTGCCATTCAGGGGATTAAATGCTGCAGCCATTTACCATTATGTGGAATTAAAAACAAACTAAGACATGGCCACACAATCTGACTGTGTTGCATCCCACTTGATGAAATCCAACTTCTAATGTGAGGGCAAGAAGAATACTCCTTTTCTTACTTTCCTTTAAAGGAGGTGACAAAGTGGAAGAGAAAGTGTATAAGCTTTGAATTCTGAAAGACCAAGATCTCATATTGGTTTTCTCTCTTTTTCATTGTTGACATTTGAAAAGCCACTTCTGTACCTAAGATTCCAAGCTCTCTTCTACCAAATGGGTAGCATAATATTTTCCTCTCATTCTGCTGGGATAGATTAAATGAAATGATGTGTGTGATATATCTGCTGCATCACAGGAACTCATAGTGCTGGGCTTTACCCTTCCTCCCTTCCTTCTTTCTTTCCTTTCTTTCCTTCCTTCCTTCCTTGCTTCCTCCTTTCCTTCTCTCTCTTTCCTTCTGCTAAGTTCTTAGTGTCTTCTTCACTCCTCCATCTCATTACAGATGTGCCTGGTGTTTTGTTGGGGGGAAGAGGAGTCAGAAGACACAAGAAAATGAAAATGTGTCAGTTAAACAGCTACACCTTCCTGCCAAGGATTAACATTCTCCAAGGCAGGAGAAAGGGATCCATGTGGACCTGAGCTGAAGGAAACAGCTGTATACTAAAGTTCATGCTGGGAGAAGACATTGCCTTTCAAATTGATGTATCTTTGAAACACCTCATTGAAGAAGGCCAAATGATGTTCCCTTTGCCAAGTGAGGTTGAGATGTCTGCACTCATCCTGCTACACAAGAGGGAAGGGCTTTGGTGATCTGAGAGTGGCTTTGTTGGCAGTGGCTTTGTTGGCAGTGACCCACTGGTCCTAGGCCATAAGCAATTTGTGCAAAGCAAATGGGTCAGACTATTTCATTTCTAATTTTCCCCTGTATGGATTTTTCTCTGGTATACAGGGAAAGTTGGTAAAGAAGTCTTTAAAGTAAGGAAATTTGGGATGCCCGGGTGGCTCAGTCAGTTAAGCAACTGCCATCGGCTCAGATCATGACCCTAAGGTCCTGGGATCAAGTTCCACATGGCGCTCCTTGCTTGGTGGAGAGCCTGCTTCTCCTTCAGCCTGCTCTGCCTGCTGCTCCCTTCTCTGACAAATAAATAAATAAATAAATAAATAAATAAATAAATAAATAAAATCTTTTAAAAAAATCAAGTGAGGAAATTTACTCTTAGTGGGGGGCCACTGGGAGTCTAGTTGCTTTTAAGGAAATTAGTATTAAAGAACTTTTTGTCAGTAAGTGTTCTATTCCAGAGCAAGACTCAGGCCCATCCAAGTGTACAGCTAAGTGGGTCTTTACATGTGTATTAATGACTCCATTGTAGGATATTATTTTGCATTTGAGGCTAAACATTTCTTTCCACAGATTTTGTAGTTTCTAGAGTCCTTAAATAAAACTGTGATTTATACTTCTTAGAGTGCCCCACCCACTCTGAGGTAATTCGATCCTGTGTTACTTTATATAAAAGTTGGGTACAGATAACTCCATTTTATGGACGGGAAAAATAGGGCTCAGAATACTATCTGTCTAAAATGGTACAGCTGATTAGTAGCAGTGTCAATGCCACTGACAATATCTACCTCATCTAAATGGTTACAGATTTTGTGGACCTCAGAGCTTAGTTCTGTGTAAATAAAAATAGGAAAAATATTCTACTTTGCACATTTTATTAAACATATGATTATAGGAACACATGTCTAAGGCCCCTATCAGGACCATAAATGGGGTCTACGCAAGTGAGGACCCCAGAATGTGAGCTTCACTATCTTCATAGTAAACCATCTGCTGCCACAAAGGAATGTGCTAAAAATAGACCTGCATGTGGTACATACACATGCTCATTATCCAGTTGTCATGATTATCCTCTTTGGCTTTATGTCATCTGTATCGTGACACAGAAATGTATGTTTCAAGATGAGAGCCATGGGTCTTGCTGGACTTCATTGCTGTCTTCAGAACACCTACACCTGCCCCACCCACCATCACTGCTCTCCTTCCCTTCTTGGGATGCTATCCTTCCTCAGAGCCTTCTCTGTCCGGTCAATGGCTCAGGTACCATGATTTTCTTTGTAGATTGAACATAGATGCTCCCCACAATACTCAGAATCTGGTCAAATAAGGGCCTACTCCCCCCTACTTCGTTCTTTAGTATCTGTTTTCATTTTTGGAAATGTGTATTGTTTTGTCATCTCATTTCCAGAGGTCATTACTCCCTTTACCTCTGGTTCTACTTTTGCAGGTTGAAACAATGGTTTTTTTGTTTTGTTTTGTTTTGTTTTTGTTTGTTTGTTTTTTTAGAACCTTGTGGAAGCTTTGTAAGCACCCATCGGCCTTCTCCATGTGTATCACAGTCATCATTTGGAACACACACTGGGCCCATACAGGATGCAGAGTGGGCAGCTGACCAGGTATCAGGAGACCCAAGTTCTAATCTTGACTTTGTTTCTGTCTCCTTATCTGACCTTGTATCATACACCTACTTTTTTGTGTTCTGGAAATACTTAAATCACAGTACAGAATGTTAAGAGGAAACATTAAGCAGGGGTTTCCATTTGGACTGCATCATAAAAACAAAGTGATTTTTAAAATTCAGATTCCCAGGCTCCATCTCAGACCTTGAGAATCATAGCAAGGAACAGATAGTCACTACGATGATCCCCAGTGCATCACCAACAGCCAAAAAAGCAGATGACAGTTTGGATATGCCACAGATAACTGAGGAATTCAGGGATTATTTCATCTCTTCGCCCTTTTACAGAGGGCAATAGCATTATATTAACACTTTGAGAAAGGCAAACAGAGGGCTTAACAACCCCTTTTCATCTAAATCTAAGATAATTACCCTGCTGAACTTGAACTGTGATATGTGGGCCATGAACAGCTCTGATAGGCACCGTCAGGGCTCCCCTTGGCCAAGCAACCCAATGACTTAACTCCTTGCTGAGCTCCCATTGGTGTTGGCAGCAAGATTCCTAAAGACAGCAAGCCTCCTAGGCACGGAGCAGGTCTCTGAGATCTTTGAAATGCCATCGACAATGTTCTTACACATATTGGGGCACAAGTGATGCAGGGATCTGTGCGGCGCCTACTCTGAAATGCCACTGCTGAGCCTGTGAAAGGTCCAAGAGTAGATCAGATTCCCCAGTCCCCAGCTGGCAGGTCTGTAGGAAAATCAGATTCCTGTGAGTCCTTAGAGGTCATGGGAGGATGACTGCTACTGGTCAGAAGCAGGGTGGCTCAGAGCAGAGACAGGAAGGAAGTGAATAGGGCAAAAGGGAATGAAATGTGACCAGAAAAAATTAACTCCGGTTATTATTTCTCAGTTTGGCAACCCTAGATGGGATATGTGTTTGTGAGTACACAGAGAGTGGTCTTTAGCTTCAACAAGCACATTCACACATGCAAGACAACACACATGCACACATATACTCATAAACACACACACACCCCTTGTGTAAATGACTCAGCTGTCAGTAATGAAACTCACCCAAAGTAGCAGCAGCAGCAACTAAAAACTGCAAGTGTAGATAAATACACACACACACACACACACACACACACACACACACACACTCATGTACTTACAGCACAGTCTCCTGGCAGAACCTCAAATTCTAACCAATTATTAACCTTTTATTAGATTCACAGTCTTCGGGGCCAAGAACTATAGTTCACTCTTGTTTATATTTCTCCAGGCATAGTACCTGGAAACCTGTGGCAAATGTTTGTAAGATAAATTAATAGAGGTAGCAACAACTATCTGGTACACTGCTTCTTAGTATTAAAAGGTGAATATGAGAAAGCTTTCAAAATCACAATGGATTGTAGCTAGATAGAAACGTTTATTGTATTTTTAAATGGATAACCCTAGGCATCCATGAGATTTGAGAGCTCTTAGCTGAAGGCCAGAGAACTTAGTAAAATCTATGAAATGCATTAACTCCAAGACAGATACATATATTGATAAAAAAATTGTGAAGTCATCTGTGTTAAGTAACATAACAAGGCCCACATGGTACTACTATTAGTTGCATAATACTGTCTCTTCCACTAAACAGTGACAACTTGAAGGTACTAGACCTGTAGCACTCATGTCCGTAGCCCTGGTACCTAGCAATGTGTGTCAGATAGACTGTAGGAATGCTTACGTCTTGCTTAAAGTGCATGGAAATGTAAATATTGACAAAAACCTATTTGAAATGTATGTTTACTACAACATCACATATGTACGTCTTCCAACTGACCTTGTAAATGAAATGCTTTGCAGTTGAAGGGGAATAGAACATGTACAGAGATTTTCCAGTGTTTATTTTTACATTGAGCATCAACTAGGCCCCAAGGCTAATGCTACTGACTTGTAACATGCATAGAGATATGGCCAGGCAACTGGTCACTTGGTCAGTGAGCTGAAAGGCCAGGAGGATCCTGTCGTCAATGGGACACTGCCATCTGGTGTATGCCCCAGGTTAGACAGCCAGGAAAGGGATGTTGCTCAGGGTCAGGAAAGGTAGGGGGGCAGAGCTAACACTTGAGTATAACATACTGCAAAGACACTTTGTAGACAAGAATGATCACTTACTTGGTTGGGCCCTTGGAGTCAAAAGCTTAAATTATCCAGAAATGGGATAGAAAGGATGCTAAGTAGGTAAAGGGGAACATTCTTCAATGTTTGCAATAGGTTGAGCATTTCGTATTGAATATCCCATTTAATTCTCAGTCACCTAACAAGGTAAATATTAAAATGATTATAACATGTAAGGAAATGGAGAACCAGAGACATTAAGTAACTTGCCTGAGATCACATAGGTAGAATTAATCATCAAGCTACTGCTCTTTTCTCTATCTTGCTGCCTCTGTGACTTTTTCATTTTAATAAATAACATCTTAAGAGGAGGGATGTTCTTCTTTTTGTCTAAATGTAGTTTTAAAGAGAGCTAAATGGTCTCAATGATAAGCAATCTACTGCAATAGAGAAGTATACCCAGAATTCCTGGCTACTTGTAGCTTACTACTTAGGTGAAGACAGATAATCACATATTAAAGTGAATTAACACTTAAAAATCAGTGTGACTATGGACATTGGGGAGGGTATGTGCTATGGCAAGTGCTGTGAAATGTGTAAGCCTGATGATTCACAGACATGTACCACGGGGCAAATAATACATTATATGTTAATAAAAAAATGATAAATTAAAAAAATCAGTGTGACATCAAGGCCAAAAATATTATTACTCAAATAATATAAGTAGACATTTGACATTGATCTATGAAGAAATGCAGGCGTTAAGGAAAAATCAGTAATTCTAAACCTGTCTTGATTTAAAATTTTGATATTTTGTTTATTATACATTTTTGGCATTAATTTTGACTTTTTTGTTATGCAAATACATTTTTCCAGTCTTACAAAGAGAAATAATTGACATACAAGATTATGTAAGTTTTAGGGGTACAATGTGTTGTTTTGATACACTTACGTATTACAAAATAATTACCACCATAGCATTAGCTAACACCTCTGTCAGGTCATATACTATTTCTTCTCCTTTTCCTCCTCTTCCTCCTCCTCTTGTTCCTCCTTCTTCCCCTCCAACCTTTTTTGTTTGTTTGTTTGTTTAAAGATTTTATTTACTTGAGAGAGAGAGACATCAAGAGAGAGAGAACAAGTGGGGATAATGGCAGAAGGAGAAGGAAAGGGACAAGCAGACTCCCCACTGAACACAGAGCCCAATGTGGGGCTCAATCCCAGAACCCCGAGATCATGACCTGAGCCAGAATCAGATGCTTAACTGACTGAGCCACCTAGGTATGCCACATATTACCTCTTCTTTTTTATGGTGACAACGTTTAAGATCTACTCTTTTAGCAACTTTCAAGTATATACTAGTGTATTATTAATTATTATAATCCCCATGCTGTATATTAGAACCCCAGAAGTTATTAATCTTAAAACTGGAAGTTTGTACTCTTTGACAAACTCACCAGCTCCCTCATCCCCTACTCCTGGTAACCACCGTTCTAGCTTCTATTTCTATAGGTTTTTGTTTTTGTTTTTAGATCCTACACATAAGTGATTTCACACAGTATTTTTTTTTGTCTGATTTATTTCACTTAACATAATGTTCTCAAGGTCCATCTTTATTACAAATGGCAGGATTTCCTTCTTTCTCATGGCTGAATAATATTCCATTGTGTCTATTCATACATGTGTGCGTGTGTGTGTGTGTTTGTGTGTGTATACACACATGAGTACATCCTCTTTATCCGCTCATCTATGGACATTTAGGTGGTTTTCATACTTTGGCTCATGTAAATGATGTTGTAATAAACATGAAAGTATAGATACTATTCTGGGATCCTGATTTAAATTCCCTTGGATTTATACCCAGAAGTGTGATTGCTGGATCATAGTTCTATTTTAACTTTTTGAAAAACCAGCATACCATTTTCCATAGTGGCTGCCCCATAAGTTTTCTTTTTTAATATCATTATAAAATAATACTTTGAGGTTTTATATGTTTTATGTGAATAACAACTGCTTTATCTGTACTCAGGTTAACTAGAAAATTAAGTGAGCTATTAGATACAACATCTCAGTTTTGAAGCAGGATATGTATGTGTTAAAGCTGTTAATCACAGAATGATGGATATTTGTTTTGATGAGCACCTCATGAGATTTGTGTGTGTGTGTACGTGGCGTTAATGCAAAAAAATGCTTTTGCTTCGGATTTTTGAATTAAACCATAAATATCACAAGGGAAATAATGTTTTCTACCAACATGTTGCAAATGTAGATTAACTAAAGTGTTAGCCCCTAGGTTTTCACTAAAAACAGTTTGGGGGTGAAAAGTCACATTAAATAGGACAAAATCCTCTCTAATGGGAGATGTTTGGGGCACCTTTCATGCAACACAAGTCAAGAAAATCCTTAAGCCACAAGCCATTCTGGATATGACCTTGCAGAGTCTCAGACACAGATTTAAAATATTTTCAGGGGCACTCGGGTGGTGCAGTCAGTTAAACATCCAGCTCTTGATTTCAGCTCAGTTCATGATCTCAGGGTCGTGGGATAGAGACCCACTTCAGTCTCCACACTCAGAGTGAAATCTGCTTGAGATTCCCTCTTTATGTGCCTCTCCCCCTCTCAAATAAATAAATCTTTAAAAAACTATTTTCAAACAAGAATTCCCTATTGATGTTTGGGGATTTTCCCCAGAGGGCACAAATCATAAAATTGAAGAGACACTGTCAAGGTTTTGTATATTAAGTTAAGGCTTCGTCCTGCTCAGCTCAAATTCTATTAATTATATTTCAACTCATAGAAAGCAGAAATTAAGAAGGATGTGTCATGGTAAGTAATTCGCTTCCATTCCCTATTGCAATGTCACAATCTAGATCTTCCTTCCGAGAAGATTTAGTTGAAACTTCAGCCTCACACCTCCTGGTAAGAATACTATTTAACGTTCCATTAGTAAAGCAGAGCATTTGGAAGACATAATGAAGAAAATTCTCAGAAGTACTCAAAGAAGACTTGAGGGAGGGCCCTGTTTTCATATTAATCTTGTGGTTAAGTTGGAGCCTGGGTAAAGTTGTACAAATTCCTTTGTAATTTATCTGGCAGAATAAGATTTCAGTCAGACAAGGTACTTACAATTGAGAAACCAGCTTCTCTCCAGCCATAAAACATGCTAATTGGAAAGCTGTGGGCAGAATTCCTGCCAAAAAGCAGGGAATCTTCTCAAATATTAATGATGCCCTCTTGCCAAACTTTTGGATGCTGTCATGAATCTGGTGCCTTCAGATTTATGTCACTTCATTGTGTCTTTGATCTTGCTGTTGGTGTACCCCAAAAAAGTAATACTGTCTTTGGTGGGGCTATGAGACCCAGGGTAGAAGTGCCTATGGGGTTGAGAGGGAAAGCTGGTGGACACATTCCATAAAGGTGACATACATTACAAGCTGAAAAAGATAATGATGAATACATTCAGGAGTCACACCAAGCTCAATAAGGAATTTAAGTTGTTCTAAAATCATAGAATATGGCTGGCACTGCTAGCAGACTTAGAAAACAATGGGAATGATGGCAATGAGTAATTCATTCAGAGATGGCAACAGAAAATTATCATTTAAGAGAAGCAAGAAATTTTCCAACTATGTTGGGAAAATTTTTTAAGGGAAGGATAACGTTGGTTAAAAAGTGCAGCTGACTGATCGCATACACAGGGTATGGGATGTTCAAGTGCTCCTAACTTATTTTTGAGAAGCGTAACAAAATTAATGCTGTTTCTCCAGATGCCTAATTCACTCCACAGAAGTGGTCTCCATCTCAAATCTCGACCAGAAGTTGATTTGGAAGCTGGCAAGCATGCACCCTTGGCAACTGAGAATATCAGCAATGAGAGAAGAGGCTGCAACCTTCCCCTCTGCCCAGGAAGAGGTCAGAACCTTAGCATTCCACTTTGGGAAGATTGCCAACTTTGAGATTTAGACAACCCATTTAAATGCTTTATCTGAACTGCCTATTACTTCACAGCTAAGGACCTCTCCATTCAGCCGAAGTGGTCAGATAGACACTTGATGAATATTTGGGTTGTTACGCCAAAGTCATTTTTGGCCTTTGTTTTTGGATACTTGGGAGAGCAATTGTCAACTCAGTTCCTTGAATAATTGATTGCAAAGAGGGTTCCTGTAGATGAGAACTTAAAGTACTTAAGAAAGCATCCCAGAGCAGAAATTTCTATGTGGAATAATGGTATAAGAAAAGACATACTAAATCCTCACATTTATATAGTACTTTACAGTTTAATATAATGGTTAAGAGCACAGTAATTGGAGTCAGACTGAATTAGGTTTTTGAGTTATATTAACTCCTATGAAAATCAGCTGAAATTCAGATTCCATAGTTTCTTTTTTTTTTTAAAGATTTTATTTATTTATTTGACAGAGAGAGATCACAAGTAGGCAGAGAGACAGGCAGAGAGAGAGAGGGAAGCAGACTCCCCGCTGAGCGGAGAGCCCGAAGCGGAGAGCCCGAAGGACCCTGAGATCATGACCTGGGGCAAAGGCAGAGGGTTTAACCCACTGAGCCACCCAGGTGCCCCCAGATTCCATAGTTTCTTAAGGGCTTTGCTACTTACTAGCTGTGTGGCTTCAGGCAAATCCAACATCTCCAATGACCTTGTTGGTAAAATGGAGATAATAATATATATATTAATAGGGTTGGTTTGAGAATTCAAAAATATACTATATGTAATATAATATATATAAATATGATTTTATATTATAGGTCCTTGCAAGTAAATAATCAATTGTAAATGACAAATCTATTTTATATATTATGAAGAAGACCTTTACATAAACCCTTTAGAGTCAGGAATGAAGTTTTATGAAGATGGTCCAGTGAGCCAGGTGAAACTTGTCCAGCGAGCCAGGGAATTTAAGTTATCCTGTGGTTAAACAACCAAGCAAACTTGTAAATGGACTATGATGTCCATTGTTAAGGGACACCTATATGCCCCACTTATTGGAGTATGAATAATACATTAGTCAACCATACATGGCATGATTCAAACTCAAGAGTGCAATTAAGTATTTCCTACTGCAATTTGCTTAGGGAGAGTATGGGATTATAGTGTCAGGTAAACCTAATTTGCATCTTAATTTGACTGCTTACTGTGTCATCTTGGAAAAAATAATTTCTCTTTTCTAGTTTTCATTTATAAAATGGGAGTAGTAGTGGTTCCTAGCTCACAGGACTGAGAAATTCAATGAGACAATGCTTATAAAGTGCTCAACACTGAACCTGAAATATGGTAACAATACAGTAAATATTAACTACTATTATTACATCTAGAGAATAAAGGAGGACAGGCAGCAAAACAAAAATTTATTGAGTACTGACTTCATGTACTGACACTCTGCCAGATCCTTTATGTGTGTTATTCTTTTTTATACTCTTAACTTCTCCGGAAATGGGCAGTAGGGTTCTTATCTTTATAAACAAGGGATCTGAGGCTCAGAGAGTTAAACAGTTAACAGAGAGAGGCTAAACTTATCAATGGTCCATGCGTTGCTTTAAAGCAAGTGCTGAGTGCCTACTCTTTGCCAGACATTGTTCTAGGTACTATAACACTCCATCTCCTGTCTTCCTACTGTTTATTCTGTAGTGAGTGGAGACAGTTGAGTTCAAAGAGGTACAGGGTGTGTGGGAGGGTGAAATACATGGATCATGAGAATCTCGTAGGCTGTTGTGAGGATCTTGGCTTTGATTTAGGAGAATGCCACCTGCAGGACCTGTCTACTTGTTTTAAAGTTATGTTAGTTTTCTTGATATCTTTTTTCTTTAAAGAATCATCTTATTGGCTTTAATGTTAAGATTCTGGATCAGGGTCTGTAACCTAGAACACCAAAGGAGTACTGGAGAACCATAGTAGGGAGCTACTGTGCAAGAAGCCCTGGTGTACATTCCTGGGCAGGCAACAGTGTTACACTTGGTGCCCCACCACCATGAAAGTTGTCTCAAGACATTAGACAGTCTCCTAATGCCACTTTAGCTATTCTAATGATGCATTCAGTGGTCAGGATAAACCACAAGAAAGACAGAGGTGGGACTTGACTTTGACTCTTTGATACAATTTTTTTGTCTCATGATTTGCACCATCCATTCCTAACTTTAGATTCATCTATGCTTTGTGCACTGGGATGCCTCATATGGTGCCACTGCCTTCACTAAACCTAAGATTAGCAATTAGTGTCTCCTGTGAACATTCAAACTCCACAATCAATAAATCATGTTCGATAAAGAAATAAGGAATGCTTGAATAAATAAGTGATTGAATAAATGCATTCTCCCCACTATCAATCAAAACTTACATGCCCTGTGCAATTTCTTTAGCAAACAGACTATTTAGATATACCAATTTACTCAATAGTGTCTACAAAGGCACAACTCTTAATGTCTTTGCTTTATACAAGACACGTACTGTTAGGGATTCTAAAAACTGCTACAATCTAAAGGGATGATGATGCTCAAGGTGGAAATTATCGGCATCATGGAAAGCTGGACAAAGAAATGGATTATTCTGAACATAAATATATCTTTAAGTCAGTTTTGTAATTTGACCATAAAATTCCCCTTAATAGGTATTTTCAAAAGTATTCTCTAAGGCAAGAGTATTTCCTACATTCCCTGAGTCTATAAAATAAGAATATCTTGACCATGAAACTAATGGCTTCCTGTTTGGTCCATCTTAGTAGCCAATTCAGAACATTTGTAGTAAATGTATAAAAAATTAGTAAGAAGAACAATCAAATTGGCACACAAAGGGGGGTCTTGGGATATATTCAGACACAGCCATGTTCTCAAGCTTTCCTCTTTGAAAGGGAGGAAAAAACTACTTGAATAATTGACTGGTCATCTGTAGCAAGATAGTGTCACTCTCTCAGCTTTATAAATTAAACATGAGTGGCAGTAAAAGTACATAAAATATATGTTTGTATCCAATACACATGTGTTTGTGCATGTACATGCAGCCCCCCTTATGCATACTGGAGATTTTACTTGCTGCCCTCAATATAATTGATTTTTCAATATAAGTAAGTGACCTTCACTGTACCTTCCAGGTGACTTGTTTTCCCAAGCACCTGAACATTCCTTCCCCTGCTGAAAACATTCAGCATTAATCCAATGCTTCTCATTAAGCATGGTGAATGTTCCTTTTGACATAGTAAAACTAAAGCTAGTATAATTTGTGCATGCCAATGGGTAGACTTCCTTGCCGAAGGGGGTTTCCCTGTTGCATATGGAAGGTGCTTAACTTGTGTCCTCTTGCCAAGAGATGATGATCACGCACTGTATATAAATGCATAAACAATTTTATGGAGCGTGACACTCCCTGCGGGTCTCTGGGGATATTAAACAGAGTCCTCTGTTTTCCAGACTTGAAGTTTCCATGAATTGAGGAACATGTAATATCCTTCTTTTTTTTTTTTTTTAAAGATTTTACCTATTCATTTGAGAGACAGAGAAAGTGAGAGAGAGCACGAGAGGAGAGAAGGTCAGAGGAAGGAGCAGACTCCCCGTGGAGCTGGGAGCCCGATGTGGGACTCGATCCCGGAACTCAAGGATCATGACCTGAGCCGAAGGCAGTCGCCCAACCAACTGAGCCACCCAGGCGCCCCCATGTAACATCCTTCTCAACACAAGCATTGAGTCCTACATCTGCTGTGACTGCAAAAAAGGAGCATAATCAATGAAATAACCTTTTAAAGGATACTGAGCATAACCAGTAGTATAGCAGAGACTGAATGTGATTTCTATCACTCTCTTTCTCTTCCTCCCTCTCTTGGTAAAGATATATAGATATAAAGATATAGATATAGACTTAGACATTCAGAAAACTTTTTAATCAGGGTAAAATTTGCCTTCCCCAGAACTGTAAAATCATTGCCAAAATCTTGAGCATTAATGACAATTCTGATATGTATCTTAAAAAGTCCCTTAAGCTGTTAAACCTCGAACTTTCTATAAGGGGAAAAAAAAAAAGGAAGAACTTCTTTCACTTTGTCACCCAAACCAGATTAAGGGATAAAGCCAATAATGTGGAAGTACTTGAAAACAGGCAACACATTTCAGATCTTAGGGGTTGGAGGATTCAAATGTAAGAATGTAGATGTCTACAGCATATTTGCATGAGTTTCAACTTAGTAGAACCTTTAAAGAGAAATGTGTTCATCTCCACCCATAATTCTTAAAATTACTTTAAATTCTGCAGCTTGATATTTGGTGCATTATACATGAGGTAGGACTAGATTCGCAGCTGGACTTTATAGCATGGCAGCATTTAGAATATTTTTGTGGATAATGTAGTTTTTTTTAAAGTTTTCTCTCAAATTTTGCAAAAAAAAAAAAGACGATCAAAATATGAGTTTTCCATTTTCAACAAATCTTAAGTTGGTTTAGGATATATTTCAAGTAATGTTAAATATCTGAGGGTCCCTTTTACATTTACAATGAGACCTTCACAGATTAAAACTCTAATTCACACTTAGGCTAACGTGAAAAGTCCAGAAGTAAAATTCTGAAGAATGATGTGAGAGAACAATCTAGTTCCTCATTCAGAAGAAGGTGCTAAAACTTTCAGAAAACTTAGAAATGTTCTGTAAGTAAACCCTGATTCAGCCAAATGACAGCTTGAGATTCACAACTCAGTGAGAGTGGATGCCAGTTCCAAGGTGATAACCCTGCCAGGTTTCATGAGAAAAGGGTTTTCTCCATATAATCCTCTCAAAGATCTATTTATATGTGATGTCATTTCAACTTTTCAAATAAGAAAATCAAGGTTCAGTTATGTGATTATCATCTTATATATTAATTTTGACTTATATCCATCCTGCACCAGAAATAACTAAAAGAAGCTAAACAAATACAAATACAAATATCCATGTCCCAATCATTTTTCAAATGATAAAATATAAAAGCTTCTCACCAGTCAATGTCTCTGCCTCTAGCTTCTTACTCCTCTAAGGCAGAGCAGCAAACCATTTCATGGCCATCTTAAGTGGCCATATTGTAAATTATTATAGGTTCACAGGTTATACCAACTCTGCTACAACCACTCAATTTTGCTATTGTAGCACGAAAGCAGCAATTGACAATATCTAAGCAAATGGACATGACTGCGTTCCAATAACACTTTATTTTCAAAAACAGTCAGCAAGTTTAAGTCAGATTTAGACTATAGCTTATTAACCTTTGATTTATGGTCTCTTGCAAATGTGATAAGTTCTTTCCTTCCAAATCCCATTGGAAACTCACTTCCACCAAATGTCTTCTGAGCAGCTCTAACCAATAATCAGCCCAATAGGCCAAGAAAGCCCACATTCTTACATGTTTTATAAACATTTTGTGTGCGTTTATCTGTGTATTATTATATTGTCTACTTTACAAATATTTTATAACTTATTATTTCTCTATTTAAGTTGTATCTTTAAAGATACTTTTACTGAGATTGTTCATATAATAAATCCATTGTGTTATTGAGTATTCAATAAATGTGGTCAAATACTGAAAGGGAATAAAGGAGTTCAAACTTACTGTGAATTAAAAGAAAGATAAGGATACAAAATTTGTATGGGATGGGTTACAGAAATTCTTTAGAAATATGAAAATAATAGAATGTATATTGTCATTGGCATTATCTTTAAAATCCTGTTTGGACAGAAGGTCTACAAATTTTATTTCATTTTGGAAGGGATTGTTCTTTGTCCCATAATAGTCCCTGTGTCATTGCATCATGATCTCCAAGGCACACCATTAATACTGCTTTCGATGTAAAATCAAAATGAGTAGACAACTTCGGTTTAATTTGCTATTCTGTTTTAGGTTGTCTCTCAGTTTGAGAACATTTTTGGCCTTCATTACATGAAAATATAATACACTATGCTGAATCCTATAAATAAAAAATGTACTTGGGCCAGTTTAGCTGTAGTTCTTGGTATCTGTCAATTTGATTCAACTTCAATTTCAATAACTTTATTGTCATGACAAGGTAAACATCAGCTCAAGAGTTGCCAAACTTAATAAATCAAGATTTGGGTTTGGGTATAGATTCTGTATGGCTTTTCTCACCATTTCGAATGAGGGATAGAGCGACTGGCACATATTTAGGAAAACTCTTTTGGCCTTATATAAAAATAATGCATTAGGATTGATACTCTCCTGTAAGCCAGCATAGAGAAATTTTCTCATTTGTTGTACTTGCTTTCATGAGCCAATCAGATAAAGATTTTGTTGCCAGTGCCAGTCCTATGCAATAGAACCAGGAATAGTTTTTCATGCACATCACACTTAAAAGTTATGAGTATTCCTGTGGTTATTATTGCTATTGCATAGACCAGAGGTGAATAAACATTTTCTTCAGGAGCCACATAGTAAGACTTCAGCCTTGTGAATCTTTATAGTTTCTATCATAATCACTCAACACCATAATAATGTCAGGAAAGCACCTATAGAGAAAACTTTACAGAATAGACAAAGATATGTTACAATAAAAATCTATCTGCAAAAATGTACAACTGACCCATAAGCTATAGCTTGTGAACTCCTGTTATAGATTTTCCATCACAAATTGATCTAAGAACTTTATAAATTTATCACTTTTTGTTGCCTAAACCACATTTTGAACTCCTATGCATTTCTCATTACACCCACTTTGGTAACATGAATAACACTTGTAATTTACTTGGCCAGTATCTGGATTGTTTGTGTCTATAACCCTAGTACCTACCACAGTCTCTGGTACATAGTTTGTACACCACAAATATTTACGAAAAAAAATTAGTTATTGGATATATGTACTATTATATATCCTAGAAGGTAAGGTACATCACTCAAGACTAAAAGTGTCCCATAGGATGCTGCAAATACATAATGGGTCTGTTTTTACTTATCTATATCCAGAAGCATTCCTAGGATAGATAGAATTATGTAAGTTCCCTAGGCTCTTTGTTTTGTACAACCTTGAGGGTTTAGCCATGAGTTGAATAAAAAAGGTGGGTATTAGCAATTAATCTAATTTTTAAAGAACCTATAGTTCAATACCAATAGTTCATAAAACAGTTGCAATATAACCATGAAAAGGCAAGGGTGCAAAGCAGAGTAAGCAAAGCGTTCTATCATATTTCATAATGAACCAAGAAGCAACAATATGAAATCTTTTTTTTTTCATCTCTAATTCCACTTTTGGTATTCTCTTCAGTTAATATCTTCTATTGATCACATACTTTATTATAAGCAAAGTTCTAGACTTTAAAGGGAGTAGAGAAGGAAAGAAATAGTTTCTGCCTCTGATATTCTCTATTTACCTGTGGAGGAAGTTAAGTAATTTAAAGGTTAAAATAGAAGTAACAATCATATGGCAGTGCAAAAGAGTGGAGAAGTGAAGGAGAAAATAAGCATTTAGATTGTCTTGATTTCTTCTGCTATCAAGGGAGAACACAGTCCACATCATTCAAGCTCTCCCATGGCACAGCAGTGTCTTTTGTTAGCCTTTATTTTTTTATATTAAGACTCTCTTAAAATCCTTATTTGAAAGCGAGGCCAAAGGTATCTTATTGGGCTTATATTCAAATATCCAGAATCTAATCTCTTCTTACCACTTCCAATGCTACTGCCTTGGTCCATGCTCCTGTCCTTTCTCACCTTGAATAATGAGATTATAACTGGTCTCTTTGTTTCTGCCATGCTCTCTTCCCAAGTCTTGACCTTTTAAAATGTGAGTTTGGTTATGTCACCCTTTCCTCCTAACTCAGTCATAATCATAATCTTTCTAATGATCGACCAGTCCCTACATATATATTCTTCCTCTCCATTACCTCTTTAACCTCACCCCTTAACATCCCCCTTTCTTACTATTCTCAAGTCATATTTACCTTAGTGTTCTGCAAGAATATCAGGAATGCCCCTGCCTCTTTCTATCCATGTTTCTTGTTTTGATATTATCCATTACATGCATATCTATGACATACTATATAAGTATTAGGATATTAGAAAATTATGAAGCTAGAGGTATATATATATATATTCATTCCTATATCCTCAGTGCTTAAACCATTTCTTGATACATGGTAGGCTTTCATCATGTGGATGGGATGAAATGAATTAATAAGTGATAGATATTATTACTGTTCACCAATTATTTCCTTCTCCCTTCCAGGCACATGGTAGAAGTTAGGCATGACTGTGTGATTTGCTTTAACACAATAAATGCAAACAAAAGTAGCATATGTCACTTCTTGAGAGATACACTAAGATACAGTGTGCAATTTATGCAATTCACCAAACTCTTGGTGGATACATATGTGGAAAGAAAACCCTTTAGGTTATCCCTGAATGACTACAGCAGAAAAATGTTTCCTGCCTGGTTATGTAGGATGTGTAGTTTGAGCAAGAAATAAGCTCTTTTTAACCACTAAGATTTGGGATTATTTTGTTCCAGCAGCATAACCTAACCTAAATCTAACTAATATAAGAAAATTTTTTAATACTTCTTCATATATAGGCCATCTTCCTTATCTTCTACCCCAGTAATCCTCTGATATTTCAGAAGCCTGAAAAATGTATGTATATGACTTAGAAAGCAGAGCTAGAAAAGCCCTCACCCAGTTTTCCCCAAGTCAATTGGGCAAAGAGAGTAGATGGCCAGGACTATAGATTCTAAAGGAATATAATTCTTGTGTTTCACAACCCCACCAAGAAAGAAGATGGTAATATTATACAAAGCTCTGCAGAAGTCTCATATATTGGGGGAGGGGGGTTGGTGAGTGAAATGAACATGCATGGAAATATGGAGGGTGTTTCTTTTCCCTACAAATCACATTATATAAATAATATTAATATAGTTTCCAAAAATAACTACAGAATAGTATGATTAGAACTTAAAAATTGCTCTTGTCATATTGCATGCTATTTAATAAAGTTTTATAAATAATGATTATCCTCAAAGAGAAGATGTAACATGAGCAACCAGGGTTACACAACTACTAAATATCACAAACTAGACTCAATTACAAGGGATTTTTACAGCAATATTTGTTCTTACATTTATTCACACTATGTGTATTTATTACATACTTGCTATATTTAAGCACTAGGCTCATTTGTAATTTACATATTGAGTCCTTCCCTACATCTATAAAAGAATAAATTTCAGTGAGAGCAGGTAGAATAGATTACCTTGTGCAGAATTTCAATATCCAGAAACCTCAGTTAATGAGAAGCTCTGCATACTGCAGGGGTCTTATGATGCTATAACTCCTAACAGAGAGCACATAGAGGTGCTCAACCAATAATGCTGGCTGATAAAGATAACCCTGGGGTTTTCCATGGTCATAAAGGGAAACCCAATAATGTAATAAGCACAGGATCCTTTGGGTGCAAAGTTGGTGTTAAGAACTGAATTGTGTCCCCTTCAAATTCATACACTGAAGTCCCAACCCCCAGGATTTCAGTATGTGCACATATTTGGAGATAGGGTTTTTAAAGAGGTAATTAAGTACAGGATGGGACCTGGGAGGGAGACAAACCATAGGAGACTGTTAATCTCAGGAAACAAACTGAGGGTTGCTAAGGGATGGTTGGGTGCATAGGATGGCTGGGTGATGGACATTGGGGAGGGTATGTGCTATGGTGAGTGCTGTAAATTGTGTAAGACTGATGATTCACAGACCTGCATCCCTGAAGCAAATAATACATTATATGTTAATAAAAAAAAAAGGTAATTAAGTTACAATGAGGTCAGTAGAGTGTCCCCAACCCAGTATAATTGATGTCCTTATAAGAAGAGGAAATGAGAGCACAGATCCACAGAGAGGAAAGATCATGGGAACACACAGGAAAAAGACTGCCATCTACAAACTAAGCAGAAAGGCCTCAGAAGACTCCAACCCTGCCAACATTTTGGTCTCAGACTTCAAAGTCTCCAGAACTGTGAGAAAATGATTTCTGTTGTTTAAGCCACCGAGTCTGTGGTTCTTTGTCATGGCAGCTCCAACAAACTAATACAATTCAACTGCTCAATTGACACAGTTGAACTCAAAGGTATGCATTCTAATTCATAATAAAAGTGCTTACTTATATGCTAAAGTACTTAAGGTAACACTCATGGGGACTGAAGAGGCTGGAATATAATCAAACAGTATCAAAGGGCTTCATAAGTATTCATCTGACACTACACACAATCTTAATACTGACATGTAATGATGCATCCCTCCTTTCACTTACACCTATAATTTTTACAAATCTTGGTCTACAGTCCTAGATGTGAAAGAAATTTACCTTTATTCTTAAATTGAAATGAATCTATCCACCTCATTTGGTTGTGATGGAATAAAATGAATTTCAGCCCAGTTGGGGCTCCTGTACCCTTTTCCTAGAATTCTGTCAATTTCTGAGGGATTTAAGAGGTATTTGATGATTGGTGGGTATATACAGTATCACATATAAGGGAAGATCATTTCTCTACTTGTTCATTTTCATCTGTTATGAAGGTTGTTGCTATATTGTACCTCCCTCCTGGCTTTAAGATCTTCTGAGTCTGAACACCTTTTAGCTAATTTTAGATCATCTGGCATTTAGGAATCCCAATAATATTGGGTCATGTTGTTTCTTGGGAACTACTAATTAAAACTTCCAGTTCATGCACAATATTCATTTTCTCCTTATCTATGTTAAAGTACTTTTATACTGTTTAGGAGTAGCAATATGCCTAAAATGAGAATTTGCTTCTTTTCATCCTTACAACCAAATGTAGCAATGTGACTAAATCCTGGCCAATTAAGGTATATGTGGAAGTTATTGGATAAAACTATGAAAGGCAGCATGTTCTTTTGCTCTTCTTTTTACCTCTTTTGTTTGATGACTCATGCAGTCATTTTGGAGCATAAGAAACATGACAAGGATGGTAATAAAGAAACTTGTTACTTGATGATTATGGAGCTACTATAATTCAACTTCTTGAGTAAAGAAACAAATAAAACTCTCATTTGTCTGAGTCTCCCTTATTTTGGGTTTTTGTTATGCATAGATGAACCAAATTCTAATTGAACTGATTATATTAGGAATGAACTCTTAGACTAACCACAAAATGATTTTTACTCTGGGATTTTGCCTTATCTTAGATCTACTTGGGAATGGAGCACAAATACACTCTTCTCTCAGGTTCTTTTTAAACATACATTGTTTCTTTATTTGGTTGGTTGTTTGTTTTTTTCCCTAAGGCTTGATCCCTAAAAGACTTAGTATTTATTGGCCATCTTCTCAAGGAAATACTGGCATCTAATTTCTCATTCCTTCCTCTCCAATCAACCCTCTCTGTCTACAACCAATGTTATCATTTTCTATTCATCAGGGCATAGTACTTAAGAGCATAGGGTCTGGGGCCAAAGAGCCTAAGATTGAATTCTGGATCTGCCATTCAGTATATCTATGAACTTGAAATGTCTCTCTGTGCCTTAGTTTTCCCATCTGTAAAATAAGCCATACAAAATTCATACAGAAATTGTAAGACAACTTTTATAAAATACTTAGAAAATTTCCTGCAATATAGCAAGTGCCCAACATATTTTAGGTATCATCATCATCATCACTTTTGAGAAGATAAATTTTTATTTATATATCATCAGGTATAGCATCAAATATATTGTGTTTTTTAAAGACTTTCTAATTTCTTAGAGAAACTAAACTTGAAATAGACAAAGAAATAATCCCTTATTCCATGTTGAACACTCTCTCTTGGAAACAATGAGAGTCAGCATATCTGACTAATTTTAAGAAAGGCCACTGTGTATAAGCAAACATAGATGAGAAAAACTGTTATCATGTAAAAATAATATTTATTCCATACTAATATTTTATTTTAAAATATTTAATTCAGGGGCACTTGGGTGGCTCAGTGGGTTAAAGCCTCTGCCTTCGGCTCAGATCATAATCTCAGAGTCCTGGGATGGAGCCCCACATTGGACTCCCTGCTCAGCAGGGAGTCTGCTTCCCCCTCTCTCTCTGCCTGCCTCTCTGCCTACTTGTGATCTCTCTCTGTCAAATAAATAAATAAAATCTTTAAAAAAAATTAACTTAGCAAATCTATTGACCTATGGATAAAGCCCTAACACTATTGTAAAAAGAGCCTAGAATTTGCTAAGTTGACCAGCTGTCCCAATTTGCCCATTGACAGGATGCAAGATTTTCGGTGCTAAAATGGAAAGCCCTGAGAGACTGACAACTGTAGATTTATATCAGATAATCTGGGATTAAACTATGGTATCTCCATTTCACAATGGAGGAAGCTAGTATAATTCTCTACATGCCATTCCATACCCAAACTAATGTGCTTCACCTATTTGGTTCTCAGTTTATTCATCAGGAAAATGGGAATAATATTATAATGTACTTTGTGCAAAGAATTTGGTATAGAGAAATGATAATTATTATTAATAAATATTATTTCCCTCTGCTTTATGTGCTACTTGAAGACTATATTCCTCCAGTAATAAACCCAAGGAATTCAGGAGAGAACTCACTATCCAGGTGTCTTCAGTCATATATGACCTGAATGAAACTTTTAACAAAAACAAATGGCATACTGCACCTTCAACAGTGATATGCAGAAACCTTCATAAAAGACCCTATTTTAAAACCAATGGAAAGAAACTCCATCACTCTAGTTGAATGAATATAGTCATCAGCAACTGAAAATGGAAATTAGTTAGCGGAGGGTCCCTGGAAACCTGTGGAGAAATGACTTAATAATCACGGTGACTGAGACAGAAGTTTCCTTTTTTACCATAGCAAATAAAAAGAAATGTGAAAAATATACTTCCCCAGGCTTTTAGAAATAGCTTATTTAAAGCTAACTTATTTATAATAGATACTTACAATTGAAAAGTGACTAGGGAAAAAATAATCTGAATTCAGAAGAGGATGTTGAGCCACATCTTACAGAAACCAGTGCATCTATTTTAATAAGCATAAACATTTGGTTACTCATTGTGGTCATAAGGTGAAGTTTCCCTCTTAATCAACTATTCTACCTACTAAGAAAATACTCTATCTGCCACCAGTTTTTCTATATTATTAAATCCCAGGCCCTTTCTTTGATCTGTTATGGAAGCCCAAATTAGAGGAAAATTTACTTGGGTAGGTACATAGTAGCCTTGAGCTCCTCACTTTCAGCTCCTAACTGCCCAGTACACACATAGAAATGAGACTTTTCTCTGTAAATTGAACTGTGCAACTTATATAGAATATATTTGAATAGAGACAAGCCAAGTCATCTTAGAAAAATATAGTGGGTCTGTGGTAAGTAAAACCAAACTGTAACCCTGTCAACTGTATTTAAAAATGTAAAGGATGGATCTGCCGGAAGAAAAATTGGTCAACCATGGAAGCAAAGAAAAAGTCAGTGAGGCAATCCTTGAAAATGTCCATATAAATACCTTCAAAGTGAGAGAACTTGGTTTGGCCGATCTGATCAGTCCTCTTCTCAGAGCGTATGAAATTAAACATTGGTCTTCTTATAGTGATGGAACCCAGCTTCCGGATAAAATATTTTCATCATACTAAATACCATCATATTCACTTTATTGGCCACTTGCCACTTCCTTTAAAAAATATTTTAGCTTGTTGTAGTTGTCTGCTCAGGCTATCATACAGAATACCACAGACTGTGTGGTTTAAACAACAAAAATTTGTTTTCTAAGTTCTGGAGAACGAAGCTCCCAAGATCAAGGTGCCAGCAGGGTGGGTTTTTGGTGAGACTTCTTTTGCTGGTTTGCAAGCAGCTACCTTCTCACTGTGTCTTCAGATGGCCTTTTCTTTCTACACACACACTCCTGAAATTGCTTCATCTTTTTTTAAGGACACTTCTTTAACCTTTATTACTTCCTTTAAAGGCTTTATCTCCAAATATAGTCATAGGAGTTAGACCTTCAACATATGAATTTAAGGGAACACAATTTATTTCAAGTGCTATGAACTGTGGTATCGGTGTGAGTTGGCCAAAATTTATTCATTTAGGTCAGTTTCTTTTAAAATTTATTTTATTTTAGTTATTTTTATTATGTTCAATTAGCCAGCATATAGTATATCATTAGTTCTTGATTAGTGTTCAGTGTTTCATTAGTTGCATATGACACCCAATGCTCATCACCCCAACTCTTCCCTTGTGTTCCTCCTCCCTATTCCTTATGTTCCACATATGAGTGAAACCATATAATAATTGTATTTCTCTACTTGACTTATTTCACTTATCATAATCCCCTCCAGTTTCATCCATGTTGATGCAAATGGTGGGTATTCATCCTCTCTCATGGCTGAGTAATATTCCATTGTATATATGAACCACATCTTCTTTATTCAGTCAACAAAACTAAGAGGCAAACCACAGAATGGAAGATATTTTCAAATGACATACCAGATAAAGGGCTGGTATCCAAGATCTATAAAGAACTTCTCAAACTCAACACCCAAAAAACAATAATCCAATCAATAAAGGGACAGAAGATGAATAAACACTTCTCCAAAGAAAACTTACACAAATGGCTAATAGACACATGAAAAAATGTTCAACATCACTAGCCATCAGGAAAATACAAATCAAAACCACAATGAGATACCACCTTACATGAGTTAGAATGGCAAAAATTAACAAGACAGGAAACAAGTGTTGGTGAGGATGTGGAGAAAGGGGAACTCTCTTACACTGTTGGTGGGAATGCAAGTTGGTACAGCCACTCTGGAAGAGTATAGAGTTTCCTCAAGACATTAAAAATAGAGCTACCCTATGACCCAGCAATTGCACTACTAGGTATTTACCCCAAAGATACAGACATAATGAAAAGAAGGGGTACATGCATCCCAATGTTCATAGAAGCAATGCCTACAATAGCCAAACTGTGGAAAGAGCTGAGATGTCCTTCAACAGATGAATAGGTAAAGTTTATTTCTTTTTTTAAAGATTTATTTATTTATTTAAGAGAGAGGGAGAGAGGGAAAGAGAGAGTATGTGTGGGAGAGTCAAAGGGAGAGGGAGAGAATCCCAAGCAGACTCCATGCTCAGCTCATGATCTCAGCTGAAACAAAGAGTTGGATGCTTAACCAACTGAAACATCCAGGCACCTCTGGGTCAGGTTATTTCTATGATACCAAATAACTGAGAGGACTTGTAATAATTTGATATTAGTTAGATACTTTTGATCGAGTTAATATTTTCAAAGTACTGTCCATGTTCATGAAAAACCACTGAGAAATTTGTTAAAAATTCAAATTTCTGGACATCACTCAATACCTGCTGAATAAGAACCTCTGGGACTGAGAGAATAAAATCATCCTTTTTAGTTACTTTCCTAGATGTTTATAAAAATACATTTCAAAATATAGAAAACCAACTATGGACAGATTAGCCTAGGTTCAGTTAGTTTAGAGTTTCAAGATATTAGCTTAAAAAATGTTCCTAGGACTCAAAATAGAAATTTAAGTCATGGACATAGGACTGGAGATGTCTAGATTTATATTAAGACTTCCAGAATGCACCCCATACAAAATAAGCTCCTTATCATGATGTACCATATCCCTTAAAATCTTACAATCAAATATTGGTTACCTCTCAGTTTTAGAGAGCTCAAAAGGGCAACTTCTTTTCATGTCTCAAAAAAAGGAGGGGTCTAAACCCATAAAAATTATATCTGGTTATTTTTTCTTTCAATATCATATATCCTGACAGTCTTCCAATAACCCAAATGGTTAAGTTATAGGTATAGAAGAAATGAACTTTGAGTCTCATCATGGACTTGTGGTCAGCATATAATCAGGACAGAATTTTTACCAGAGATAACCATATATTTCCCAGTGAGTTTAAGCATCTATGCAACAACTCAGCCTTAACCTTAGGCAATCTTATCCTAAACATTCATAGAGTATAAAGACCTACATACCATATGTCTAAAAGTTCAAAAGTTTTATTTAAAAGTCATAAGCCATTAAATAAAGTATATTTAGTGTAGTGGTATGAGAATAAATGTTTAACAACTGGGTCTCTAAAGAGGGTGGGGAAGTGATGGGGATGCTGATTTGTATTGCTGATTTCTATTGTGTAAATATTCCCACTGTGTCCAGTTTCAAGGAACCAACATGACACCACTGAACATGAGGATATGAAAAAATGAATACAGTCACCACTCTTGAAACTTTGTAAGCTGGCTCTAGCATGCCATTGAATCCATCTTCCTTCCTTGATGACGTACCTTCATAATAACCTCTAAGTCCAAGTTCAAATTTTTAGGTCATGGACTTCTGAGAATTCTACACCAGAAAAATGGACCCTTTCTACCACTGGTCTCTGGCAACATCCCATATGTGCAGAAACAACCTCCCCTTTCTTTTTCCACTCCCAAGCCCATCTTTTACAGCTAGGGATCCCACACGTTTATATGTTGACAACGCAGACATATCCTTATGTTTCATCCACACTGATTCCATACAGCCCCCTTTCCTACAAACAGCTGCCCCTTGGACTCCTCTTGGGGACAGCACACATGCATCCTGAAACAAGGATTTGGGACCACTTGGAAGGAAATCTCAGGACTTGAGGTACTTGTGATTTGGGGGGATGGTAGTAATGGTATTATGGGCTCTTGTGTGGTCATGGTGTTCCTCAGGTCCTATCAATGTCTCACTCCATGGAGAGGAGCATCACCCTAGGACAGCCAGAGGAGGTTCTTAAAGGTTGGAGCCCAGGCCAGTATCCCCTTGCCTGAATCTGAGACTGAGACTAAGGCCCCGAGAACAATAAACCTTAGGTACCGTTCCATAGATCTCCAGGCATAAAAGGCCTCTGCAATACTGATTAATTAAACTGAGCATCTGATTACTCACTTATAAGACCTTCTGAGTAACTTTACAGTTATTAGAGCAGCAGCAACATTAGGTAGTCTCGAGCTCCTTACATGTGGCTATACGGCCTGTGAGAAGAAACTGCAATTCCTGTATGTTCTAGAAAAGCCTTGTCTAGTCTGGGGAGCAATTTCTAATACCCTCTCTAGTTTCATCCCACCAATTTTTTGACCTTTACTATGCTTCAGATGTTCTCAATGTAAGTAACATTTGAGGGTTCCAGGCTATTTCTTCATACTCTGCCTTTTCCAGAAATGGTGTTCCATTTGAATGCCTCTTTTCTCTCCTGCCTCTGGTCCATGCCACACCTCTGCCACAGTGATGCCCATTCAGGTTTTCAGACATTATGCGGGTACCATCCCAAGAGAACTTCTCAAATTTTTTAACCAAATTCCCTTAACCAATAGTTCTAAAGACCAATGATGTAGTCCCACAAAGGGGAAATTTTGCTTCAATTTTTTTAATTTCCCATTTTATCTTTTAAAAATCAACATTATCAATATTAAAAATCACACCATCATCATAATTGTTTTTATAGCTTTATGTTTCTGGCTTATGCATTTGATAAGCTCTAGGTTCCTTGCGGAAAAATTTTCTGTCATACTCATTTTGTACCATCAGCATCAGGCAATGTCTGATACACTGTAAGAGCCAATAACTCTTTATCAAGTAAATAAATAAATGAGTGATTGAACAATTGATAAGAAATGGAAGAAACAAGGAAGCAAGAAAAGAAAGAAGGGGTAAAATAAGAGAGGGAAGAAAGAAAAAATTATATTAATGAATAAATTAAAGAATCTTAGAAAATAATTTGTTTTTAGTTTGGGGATAATTACCTCAAGGACTTTTGTGAAGTATCAGGAATAACTTAATCTTGCAATCTAAATAATTAGAATTTATAATGTTCTATTTCTGTATGTGGTTAAGTAGCAAAGTATTAAACAGTGTAGAGGTTTGTGGATAGGATGATTTCAGTGTAATCTGACAATGTCAGTAAAGCAAAGTTATGCCTTAGGCCTCTGGACAAAAGTCCCAATGTCCACAGATGACAATCTTTAGTGCTCCCATTTTATGAAAAGTCCTTGGTGAGAACACGGGTGTCATACTGAAGAAATAAAAATTCAGTGCTCACTTTTTCACCATTAAATATCATTAAAGCATCTTGTCAGATGGTATTTTATTGGTACTTCTTGTTTTTAAAGCATGCTTTTAAGGGCATTGGTATAAGTTGACAAATTACTAACTACTTAGCAGATACATGGAACTTAAGAAAACTAAGAAAGAACCTACACCTAAATAATCAAAAGTTTAAACAAAGCCACTGGTAATGAAGGTATATTTTGATATTAATAAATGTTAACTCATACCACCAGTAATAATAACTGTTAAATATTTTAGCCACAATTTATCAAAGTATCTTCATCTTGAGGGATACCTAAAAATTCCCTATTTGGTTTCCCAATTTATTTTTACCTCGAATTGAGGAATATTTTTGTTCATATACACATCTCTCTACACTAGCCCAATTTAGACAAATTTCTAAAAACTGAACCCTTATCACATGTAAAATTTGACTTAACATTTAAGACTTTAAAAATTGTTTATATAATGTGAAGTCACCAGCAATACCTGTATTCTACCTCTGGGACATATCCTGCATTTGACTCCTTGTCACCAATTCTGCCATTTTCACCCTACTCCAAGCCTGCGTTCTCTCTTTCCTGGACTCTTGCAATTCTTGCCTTCTACATTTGCCCCCATGCTATGAATTCTCAATGTAGAAGCCAGAGTGATTCTTAAAAATTATGAGTCAGATCATGTAATTTCTCTGTGTAAAAATCTCCAATAGCTTCTCCTCTCACTTAAAGTATAACCTGGTCTCCTTATTCTGATTTAAGCCCTGAAGGACCCCTTTCTAAATCCCTGCTTAATTCCTTAACTCTCTCACCGTTCTTCCCCTTCTCTGACTGGACTTCTTTTCTTTTGTACAGGAAGCTGAAATCTGTCCCTCCTTTTGGTCTTTGCACTTGCTCTTCTCTTAGCTTTAAATGCTCTTATCCTTCCTTTGAAGATAGCTCAATCTACCTGGTAATTCAGACCTTAATGTCAACTTCTTAGAAAATCCTTCTCTGACCATTCTTATAAACATCCTTCTGGTCATTCTCTAACATGTCATGCATTCTATATCTCAGTTAGCATTTATCACTGTGTGAAATTCTTGTTTATTTCTTTCTTTATTTATTTAAAGCCTGGCTCTCCCCCAGTGGAGCAACATTTCTATAAAAGCAGAAGTGTTTGTCTGTGTATTCCTTACAATACTTGGAAGGTAGGAGGAGCTCAATATTTTTTAATTGAATTCATGTTGCTCCTGGAGTGTTTCTTCTTAGACTTAAGAGGTGCATTGAGATGAAGGAGTATAGCCTGGAAAATAAGTGTTCATTAAAAACAGATCAGACCTGTATTGGAATAAAATTGTCTTCATAAAAACATTTGTCCAGGAAGGACAAGTCTAAGGTATCTAAGTGCATATCAACTGTTATACTTTATGAGCATAGGGCAGCCTTTATAATTGAATCGGGATTTTTAAAAACTCTTCTTCAAATTATAGGGCATAAAGGAACACAAATAAGAACCTGTAGTCCAAGGTTTGGCACACCAACGGTATCATGGTTCATTTTGTGGTGGTGCCATGTAAGTTTTGTGCAACTTGGGATTTAAGATACTGCAAGTCAGAGTTAGTCCAATGCATTCAAGTGAATTGGGCAGCTTTATATGCTCCAGTGGTATTCCTGATTTGGAGAAATACTCTGGAGGCATTGCTCAGAAAAATCAAGGATCTCTTTGTTAGGAAGATTAAGGAGATTGTTAAGATTTGCACATCTATATTTTTCTTTACTAAAAGATTATATGCTCTTTCAAGGCTAGAACCGTGTCATATATTTCTAGTAACAGAAAAAAATAATTAAATTAAATACCTTGCATTTCTTTATTCCTTGGGTTTTACATTCTAATGATCAACCAGGCATGTTTTTTTCTATATTGTGTGTTATTATCAATCAGCACTCTATCAGACCATCAATAAAATAGTCTAAGAACTGCTCTGCAGATGAATCTAGAGAGGTGGGTCACTAATGAGTGACTAAATTCTTTCTTTTAGCCTCCACATGAATGATTTAAAAACCACAAAGAAATCCAGCCCAGTGTGGTGTCTCAATAGTCCGTTCTCTTTGGTTTATCAGAGACCCTGAGCTTGGGCATGGCTCCAGTCCCGGGAGTAACTTATCCTAGTATCTATTAAGTTATGAGATGTGAGTCCTTGTCTCACTTTCCCGCTTGAAGGCATCCGTTTATGCTTATTTTCATCCTTCAATTGATGGATTGACATAGAAACTTAAATACGTCATTTGTTTTTCCATTCATTCCCTTTGTAGCAGTTGTGGATTCACTTTTGGAGCCAGATTGAGTCCAGGGTGATTTTAAAGTCTAATAAAGCAAGGAAAATCTCTTCTCCCGGTTGGATTTTTTTACACGTTTGTTAATATGCAGCAATCGGGGGAGAGATGAAGTCTGTGGCTCATTTTCAAGGAAGGAATCCAATTTGGATTTTATAGATGTTGCTGTCACTGGTCCGACATTGCTTTATTCTTTCACCAAGGATGAAGCATCAAGGTTTACTGCTGTTGCTGCTAATGGAGATCTCTCTGGCTGTTTGGGTTGAGAGCATTTCCGTTTTTATGTATTGGAGTAATTAGCCCTCCTGACCATATCTCAGGAAGTGTCTGGATTGGAGGATTAGGATAAACATCTTCAGTCAGGCTTTCTGAGTGTGATCAATGTGGGGCGTTAGCATCTCATTTGATGTTTTTTTATCAAGGCTGTGGGGTTCCTTAGCTTTCTCTTTGAAGGGGCACTCTTTCATTTCTTGAATCACCAAGGCTGGGCTTAAATAACTGGGACAAAGTTAAAGATACTCTTTCAAGTGATTTATATGTCCAGGGTCCCACTTAATCATGACCTCTGCCTGGGCCCTTTGCTAGGCCCCTATAGGTGGGTATGAACTCTGTCTTCCCTTTGCTTCATAGAACTACAATTCTTAGGGTGTCTCAAAAACACCATTTACCAAATTCAACTTTTGTGTATATTAGAATTGACTAGGCTCACAATTCTTTGAGGGAAGACACCATGCCCTTTATCCAACATATACTTTCTTTGAACAAGATAGTTTATGGATCACCAGATAGTTACTAGATACTGCTCAAGGTGCTGAGGATATAGTGATAAGCATATAAGGTAAACTCCATACCTTTATAGAGGTTACATTTCAGTCAAGGAAATAAGCAATATACAAACTAGGGAGAAAATTGCAGCATTAGTGATAATTACTTTGAGGAAAATAAACCAGGGTCTTATAATAAAAGGTGTCTACAACAGAGGGTTATAACATTTAATGTGAACCTCAAAGACAGTAAGATCTGAGTGGAGAGAATTCCAAGCACCCCCCCCCCCCTTTACTACCTGTGTGACCTTAAGCAAATTACTCATTCTTTCTGAGTCTCAGGTAAATAAGATAATGTATATAATCACAATGCCTTATACATAAAAGTGCTCAATAACTGTCACTATATTATCATTATTGATAATATTATTTCCCCTATTAAAACCCTTCGATTTTATTCTTGTTTCAAAGTAAAATGATTGTCATGTTTTCAGCATGACTCACACTTGAATCCCTAATGAGGTTTAGCATAGTGACTGCTAAGTAGTTCATTTCATATCCTATAATTTTCTTTCTGAAATTTCTAAGTAATTTAGATGAGCTCTTCCATGACTACCTGGTCTGCAGTTTCCAATGCAGAGAATATAAAATATAGGACATGGACCTTTGTTTCAAGTATATTGCCATTAGTTGAGGGTTTTATGAAGTTTGTTTGTAGTGCTTTTTCTGGGATGCATAGCATTGGCTCCTCTCTTTTGACTGGCAATGCTATATCAGTTCTTCTTTCATGAGGAATGATAATGTTGATGAAGAAATTAGAAGAAGAAAAAAAAACAGTGAGTCAACCATATGAAATTGGTTAAACAAATTATAAGCATGAATACTTCCACCAATAAAAATCAAGTTGTATAACAAATCATGATATGGGGCACATGGATGTCTCAGTTGCTTGAGCATCTGCCTTTGGCTCAGGTCATGATCCCAGGGTCCTGGGATCAAGCTCTTCGTCATTGGGCTCCCTGCTCAGAAAGAAGACCGCTTCTTCCTCTCCCCCCACCTTGTGCTCTTTCTCACTATCTCTCTCTCAAATAAATAAATTCTTTAAAAAAATCATATGATCAATTTTGTAAAAATAAGAAAATTATAAAAAATATTACAGAAGAAAATGCTTCAAATTGTTAACAGTTAAGTCTGCACAGTTAAGATAGTAAGGTTATGGATTACTTTAATTTCCTTCTTTGAACTTTTCTATGTTTTCTTTTTTTTTAAGATTGTATTTATTTATTTGACAGAGAGAGAGAGATCACAAGTAGGCAGAGAAGCAGGCAGAGAGAGATGAGGAAGCAGGCTCCGCGCTGAGCAGAAAGCCAGATGCGGGGCTTAATCCCAGGACCCTGAGATCATGACCTGAGCCAAAGGCAGACGCTTTAACCCACTGAGCTACCCAGGCACCCCTGAACTTTTCTATATTTTTTGAACATCTCAAGACAAATATTCATTTGTTTTGTAATCCAATAAAATAAATTAGCTATAAGCAAGATTAAAGAATATAAGGAGATTCACAATCACTACAAAATAAATTCAAAGAGAATAATAGATTATATAATTTAACAAGATATATTCCTAGACTAAAATATGAATGATTTAACTGATTTTCAGTTAAATCTTGATATCTTCCATGGTCTTTTTTTTTTAAGGATGTATTTTTTCTTTGGGGGGAGCAGGGGCAGAGGGAGAGAATCCCAAGTAGACTCCCCACTGAGTGTGGAGTCCAACACAGGGCTTGGTCATGATCTAGAGATCATGACCTAAGCTGAAATCAAGAGTTGGATGTCCAACAGACTGAGCCACCCAGGTGCCCCAATATCTTTCATGATCTTAAGACAACAGACTGTATTTCAAAGAACATAGAAAGTATCCTCTAGTTATTGTCTAATCATTTCCCAACCTAACATCATACAGATAAGCAATGATTTGATAGCATAAATGTTACAGAGTCTGTACTAATTTTTCTGCACTGTACTGTCTGTACTTATGTCATCAAAATAGACTTGAATATAATGAGACATGAGAAGAGTGTTCTATTTCTTTTCTTTAGTCCTACTCTGAACTACCCTTCAGTTTCTTCCAACTATACCGAGTGTACTTCTATTATAATCACTAATACATCAATTGTTCTTACCAACCACTGGGTTCGATGAAGCCTGAGACATAGTCTAACCAAATTTCATATCTCTGGTGCCTATATAGTGCCTGACCTATCAGTGCTCTATAAATGTTTGTAGAATTTATTGAATTGTTGCCGTTTGCTCACCAATTCCCTTTAGATGTAATAAGTATAGGTGCTGTTAAATTCTTAAACTCTGGAATCCAAGATAAGCTGAGAACCACGTTGTTCATTTCCTTAAGGGCACCTTTATATTGTACTAACATTTCAGGAGTGCCTTGCTTTCTGGCTTCCTTCTGTTTAGAAAGTTCTAGCAATGAAATACTTTGAAAAGCAGCCTGTTATTTGGAAAAATCTTTGTTTTCTGACCTAGAACAGAAATTAAACTCTAAACAAAAGAGCAATTCTTTACTTGCAGGCCAGAGTACAGAGCTTCAATGTAAATGACAATTGCAGGAGATCTTAAAAAGGAGATTGGAAGGAAGAGTGATGTCATGTGGCAGGATTTCTACTCTCTCAGCCCTTCTCTTTGGCCTTTAGATGAGTTGAATGACAGGTAAAGCACAGGGCTGAGTCTGCCAGGAAAAATAGATGTGGGTGATTTTAATCATTTGTGCAAGTCTTTAAATATCCTGTGTAGCTTTCAGGCACAAAGCAATCTTCCTATAAAGAAACAAACTCAGGATGTGGTTTCAAGGTAGAGTTCTACTCCTTTGTGTTAAAGTGCCTTAATGATCTGGAAAAAAATAGATTTGCATGAATGCTACTTATGGAGAGCACTTAACACAATAGTTATTCAAGACAAACTTCAGCACAAGTAGATATAACCGATATGATGAGTCATCCCATGTGGTTTAAAGCTACCACAAGTGAATGTCTTTTAATTCAGTCTTCATGAGCCCAGAACATCTTTTATAAGACTTTGAGAGTATCCATAGCATTGACAAAATGCATTTAGCTATTTAGCTATTAGATTGAATCATAAGATTGAAGGACAGTCTGATTTAAAAATGATTCAGGTGAGTGGTATATAGATGCCAAAGTTTCTATTCAAATCAGCGTAGATCTTTTCTTTTTCTTTTCTGGTCTCATGTCATAAGATATACACATACACACAGAGTGACATCACCTTAAGATCTGAGTAATATTGTCAGGATAGAAATATAATTGGCAGCAATATCCTCCCATGTAAGCACATTAGTGATGCTTACATAATCTTTTGGCATCAACTCATTCTCTGGAGTAAGAAGTATAGTTTTCTGTTTTGGTTTCATGGCTCTGGTTTGGAGAAAACTTTGATCTTTGAAGAAAGGTACAATGTAAGATATGTATTACTATACTGGCTATGTCTTTGATTATTTTCTTAAAACTATTTGGAAGTGGCCTAGAATATCTAAACTATGTGTGAGGAAGCCTGGTCTGGTTTTCATTACTATGCCATGACAGTTATTACTAATTGATCATGATGTTTCTTTCTGTTGACATCAAATAGAATCAAAATCCTTCTCAGTAAAGTGCTCTAGAAAGACAGGGCAAATCAACCGGAATGATATGGGAAATAAAATGTATGTTTCACTCACAGCTTGTACCAGATAACCTAAAAATCAAGGCTGTGATTATCAGGTGTCCACCTGAATAAATATTTGGTAACATCAGATTCTGCAATATCAATTAATATAGGGTCTCGTTCTCTATTACTTGATTATTTTTCTGGTATTTTAATAGATTGCCTCCATATTATATATTCTTTTTATTTTGCATTCCTTGTAAAACCCAGCACAATATGGAATCACTGTGGAGCAATCAATAAATATCAGTTGATCAATTAATTGATATGGGAGTGATTTGTCTAAAAGCTGTATTAGTTTAAAAGAAAGAATTCTGTACCAAGAGTTCTATTCCCCTTTATATCCCACAGCAAATAGCTGTGGTTTGGAACAAACCTTTCAACTTCTCTGGACCTTGGTTTCCTCATTTATGAAAATGGAGTAATGAATTAAACATTTGCAAAAACTTCTTCCATTGGAATATATATTAATTCTTCTGAAGGGGTGACTATCCCAGCATTTTTAAAGAGATAAAGTACAGAAAATATCTAACCTCAAATGTATAACTCTTTCCTTTGTCTTTCCACTTTTATTCTCTCTCTTGAGTGTTTTTCTCAATTTTACTTTCACTAGAGAGTTCCAATTTTGGGTAGAGTCTGCCTCTGAGAAATGGCAAAAACATTCCTGTTCTATACACACTCCATCAAACACACATACAATGATAACTAATAAAGAAATTTCCTTGAGTCATTGATTCTTCAAAATTTGAGATATGTTTTATTCACTACCAAAAGGAACTAGAAGAGACCCAGTAATCCCACTGGACTGACATACAGAAAAAACTTCCCCACTCCTACTACATTTGCATATACTATCCACTTTCCCAGAAAAACCCTTTCCCAGGCAAATTCCTGTGCCTTCTTCAAGACCAAGTCAAAATGCCAGCTCCTCAATGAAGACTATAGTTCTACTTGGCAGTTGGATACTCTGTCCTTACTGTTTTAACTATGCCTCTGAGGAAGTAGGTGTATATTGTCATTTGTAAAATATCTGTTTAAATGTCTGTCCCTCTCCACAAGTTAAAAGCAATCATAACTTAGGTACATCTAGCTTATCTTACAGTGATATATGAGACATGCTCCTATAAGATTCTGCAGCCCACCTGACCTCCCATTCCAAGGTAAGTCCTAGAATGCTTTGCAGAGGTGTCGTTGACCTCTTTCAATTACCATGAAAACTAGCCTCTGTTACTTACATATTTAAAGTCCAGAATCTTCTTCATGAATCTCCCTTGAGTTTTCAGTCTTTTAAAAAATGAAACTTATCAGAAAAGGTGGTGAACAAGACAGCTAGGTTCTATGATATCAATTATTTTTTAAAAAGAATAGATTATCATATTTTAAAACTAAAATCATAATTTTCCTTCACATTACTTCTCTGATTATCTGCATATATTACTAAAGAAATTGTGGTCTAAATTCTTAGAGCCTTGTTCCTGGTTTTATAGTCTTCACAAGAAAGCTGACTTAGACAAGTAATCGACTGGCATTTGACAATTCCCAAAGGATTTACTTTCAAAGTCTGGCATTTTGCATTAATTTTCTCATCTCTAAATTTACCTCAGACATCTATTTTCACATGGGTATAAGTCTTTGTGTACTGATTTCATATTTAACAGTACGTTGGATCATAGGTTTAAAGCATCAGTAAGCATCTAGTCCAAAATAATAAATGTACTTGCCAAATTGTTGGAAATTTACTTTTTTCCTTTTTTACCTCCCTCTCCTAGACAAATCACCATTATTGGTGACCTCTGACAACAGACCTTTCTATGTCTGATTCTGTTATCTACTTGGTAGACATGTTGACTGCAGCAAATAATCCCCCATCATCAAGTTTTCCAGATGTTTGCACAGTGGGTTCAGTGTTTTTAAACTATCTAAATGACGGTCCCAAATGACAAATGTTCATTTTCAAAATTAAAGCTTATTAAGAATTACCTGCCAAGTACAATGTGTCAGGAGAGACTGAATGAATTAGAATTTTTGTCCATTGAGAATGAATGAATAAGAAAAAACATAAATGAGGCAAGCTATTACACATCCTAGAGGTACATAGAAAGAATTTTAAATAACAGTAATTTACTAAAAGCTGTTGCATTAATACTTATGACTTACTTTAAAAAGGCCCATTCCTATCTTTTGCTATGAGTCAGCCTTCAACTTTATTAATTAAAAAAAAAGTGATGGCTAGGAAAGACAAGGATAATCTTTAATGTGAACCTGTTCTGTGGTCATGATCCACACATGACTTGGATTTGACATATTAGAAAGAAAGAGCATGACTCCATACAGCCATCAAGGACTGGACTCAGTTCCCTCTTTACTGCCTCCTAGCTGTGTAGTCTACTGATGGCCATTTATCCTTGACCTCCATCTTACTCATCTAAAATATGGGAATAATAATACTTAGGTTATGGTAAAAATTAAATAAATGAAAATGATAATAGGATGTGGTTTGTAAACTATAAATACCATGGATATTTATTGATGTCAGAATAACATTTACCACCATATATTAATGACTTATTATATGCCAGGTACTATGTAAGGCTTCACTGTATTCAGCTTTCTTCAATTTTCACAATTGTTTAAGGTGGGTGATATAATCTCTATTTTATAGAGGAGAAAACCGAGTCTTGTATAGAGGTTAAGTAACTGGCCTAACAGCTAACTTGGGTTAGACAGGATTGGAAACCAGATGCCTGAATCCGAAACATACATATAATGTCCATGTTGTGCCACTGATCTTTAATCTTTAAAGCCTAGTGCCCGGTGATGCCACTTTGGCTCAAATATTTTGGTGCTGCCGTTTAAAATTGCCTTCAGATCCAAATTATTCGGGAAGCAGCCTGCTGACTGTATAGACAACTTTTTTTTTTTAACCCCAAAGAGCATCATCTAGTCTGATCATCCTGGATTCTAGGCAGGAAGGCAATGAATAACCAAAGCCAAGAATTCTATCTTTTAGAAGACTCTACAAGATTGAAATTCCTTTTCAAGATGGATGTGGATCTCTTTTCTTCATATTCCCATAGCTCTGGGTATAATGTCAAATGTAACTGTAACCACATGATATTTTAACTGTTTACTTACATATCCAACCTTCGAGTAGCCAGAATTTTTAATTACTGTATCTCAGAACCAAGAATAGAACTTGCATAGTAATATTAGAAGAAACAAATGATGCACACATTCTTGTTGCCTTGGAAAATTTTGGTCCCATATAAATATGACACTAGGCTGACCACAGAGTCAGAGATTGTTTCATAGGACAAAATAGAACATCTAGATTTTCCATCTTTAAAATTATAATCAGCAGCAGGAAGCAAAGCAATACTACTGTCCCTGTTATAGGAATCCAAAGGCTTTTTATAGAATGCACAGCAGCAAATGTTATCACTATGCCTGAAAAAACCATTTTCATTATCAGATGCCTTTTTTCCCAATTGATTATGACTTTCCCTTTAAAAAATGCATTTAAGCAAAAAATTTCTATGCTTAATTTAGCTCAAGGGAAAATTTGGGGGACTAAGATGGGAAAGAGTAGTCTGAACAGAATTCCTTCTGCCTCTAAGCTAAGCACACATGGACAAAATATATCACATTCAACTGAAATCTGAAAAAAAAAAACAACACTCCTATTATTTAGAAAGAGCCTAACAATGAAAAATCCATCTTTATGGTATTGTAGTCTTTTTTTTTTTAATTTTTATTTGACAGAGAGAGAGATCACAAGTAGGTAGAGAGGCAGGCAGGAGAGAGGGGGAAGCAGGCTCCTGCTGAGCAGAGAGCCTGATGCAGGCTAGATCCCAGGACCCTGAGATCATGACCTGAGCTGAAGGCAGAGGCTTTAACCCCCTGAGCCACCCAGGTGCCCCTATGGTATTGTAGTCTTAATGTGTAAGCTAATGAACAGACACGGGTAAGTTTTGGTTTTTGTTTTAAAGTTATAATGTTCTTAAATTAATTTCTTCTTGGTTTAAAGGGGTTGCACTGGACTAAAGCTTTTCCAGCATACTTCTGAGGATGCACCAGTTCATGTTAGAAACCTTCAAGGTGAAAGTCATTGGAGTTAAGGCTAGTGTTTAGTTAAGACAAACTGAATTAATGGGGCCCACTCAAGGTGGACTATGAATGTATTTCTATGTCTGACTTAGCTTAATGTGTCTCTTACCATGAAGGGAGGGCTAGAGATAAGGATTTCTTAAGCTGATAAAAGCTCTTTAAGATTCTTCAGAAAAAAATTACAAAGATGAGAAATCTGAGGTTATACCCAATATGCTAAACAAAAAGGTAATACTATCTCAGAGCAAACACTAAGACTTGTTTCAGTGAAGCAGCCGATTTACAAGTCTAGGACAAAACAGCCTTTTCATTTCATAGAAAAAAAAGACAAATAATTTTAGAACAACATTTTGATTTAGCAGCTGTAAGGGACCTTTGAATTTAAATTTTGATATATAAATCCCAATTTTGCCATGTAAAATTAATAATGGATTTCTCTAAAGCCAAACTCTCTTCAACCTCCGCTGTAATTCTCTTAAGAAAGCATTAAATGAAAGCATTTCACTTTAGTTGAAAATCAATGGCACTTCAGTGAAGCATGCATCTGCCAAGTATTATGGAGTCAAGAATCATACAGTTCTCCTAGTAAGACATGGAGCCCTGGATTTGATGATAATAACTTCATACAACATGAGTCTTTGAAAAAATTAATACAAAATGAAAAGATTGAAAATCCAATAAGATCATGCTCAAATTCTCTTTGAAATGTCAACCCAAATGCATTATAATAAAATTAATGTTGATGATATGGTAATAATAGTAATAAAGACAGTAATAAGTAGAAATAATGTTTAATTACTGCTTACTATAGACCAGACACTTGCTAAATACTTTATATGCATCATCTCATTTGATTCTTTCAAGAATTGTATGACTTAATACTACTAGTTATATTTTTAGAATAGACTTAAAGAAGGAAGATCTACATGTCAAGATATAAAATACATTTAAGATGGATCAAAATATTTCATTATAGGGGTACCTGGGTGGCTCAGTCAGTTAAGCATCTGACTTCTGCTCAGGTCGTGATCTCAGGGTACTGGGATCAACCCTGCCTCAGGCCCCATGCTCAGCAGGAGTCTGCTTGTCTTTCGCCCTCTCGCATTGCCCCTCTCCCTACTCATATTCTCTCAAATGAATAAATAAAATATTTTATTCTTTTATTTTTTTTAATTTTATTTATTTGTGAGAGAGAGAGAGAGAGAGAGCATGAGTGGGGGCCAAGGGAGAGGGAGAAGCAGACTCCCCACTCAGGGCTGGATTTTAGGACCCTGGATCAGGACCAGAGCCAAAAATGGACACTTAACCCACTGAGCCACCCAGATGCCCCTAAATAAAATCTTAAAAAAAAAAGATTTCATTATACTTGAATCTATGGCCACTTAGACAATGAATCAAAAGATATTGTAAACTCCATCTATTTGAAAAGTTTGTTTTCCTTTTGTATACTGATAAAATTGCATTTATCTTTCACTGTGGTAATTATAAGGGTGAAAAAGATACAACCCCTGCCTTCCAGGAACTCACAGTCTTGAAGGGAGGTGAAATATGCACTAAAAATCCAAATACAATTCACGGTGGTTTGTCATAAACTGTAGACAGTCTGTTGAAAGCTTTTGGTAGATAGAAAAAAAGAAAACAATTCTTAGAGCTTGGGGAAGGATCAAGAAGTCTTCTTAAAGGAAGAAGCAGTTCCACTGGGTTTGGAGGGTGGGTAAAGTTTCAACAGTCAGATAGATATGAAGCCCAAGAGAAACAGTGATGTGCAATGTCTTCAAGAGTAATTGTTCAGGTTGCCTGTGTTCCTGGAATTTTTGACATATGAATAAACAATAATGTGGACTAGATGACATAAGAACTTCACTGTTGTTCAAAGGAGTTTAAACTGTATTTGGAATTCAGTAGAGAGTTTCAGAGTGGATGCATAATATGGTCAGAGCTCTCTTAGGGAAGATTAGTCGTACAATGCACTACACTAATTTATCCTTTTTTTTTTTTTTTTCGGTTACTCCACAGATGAATAATTACTGTCTTGTTTTCACATGCCAAGACCTACATGAGACAATGGGGATATAATGGTGAATATGACTGCATTCATAAAATTTATAACCATGGAAGTTAAACATAAAATGGAATAGTGTCACCAACACTATAAGAAAGGAAGTAAACAATAGCTCCTAGGAGGAGTACCTTCTCTAGCTTTGGGATTAAAAACAACAGCAACAACAACAGCAATAACAAAACAAACAAAAACCTTCCCATAAAAAATGGCTTCAAACTGTGTGTATTTCGTGTGTGTATGTGTAGGTTTACTGAGTAGGAGGGTCAATATATGAAAAGGCTCCCAAGGGAAAATACGTCTTGGGAACTAGATGTGGGGTTATTTGCTTTCCAACCACATACATTCTTAATAACCTCAGTTATGTGCACAGGGTTCCTGACTATTTCATCCTGCAGAGAGGGTCTGACCATCAGTCAACTTCCAGGAGAACCAATGAAGCATTATGAACAAGGACCTTATGAAAGCAAATTCTGTTGAATTGAATTGGCTCTCTTCATAGACCTGGAAATCATCTGGTCTGACTTTTAAAAAAATACCAAATATGAATAATTCAGTCAAGCCTGAAATAAGCACCTTGAATGAGTATGGCTTTTAGTGTTCATTCATTCACTCAATTATTTAGTAATTATTTGTTGTTTGTCAGCATCATGGAACTCACTGTACTAAGCACTTGCCTTACCCAATCCTTCAGTCATAATGAATCATTTCCCTTAAATGCTTATCTTAATTTTCCGGTACCTCCTAATAACACATTTACATTTGGTTTCTGCCACTGCGTGTTGTGTATATGAGTATCTGCAAGTAGACTGTGGCATTCTGAAGGAAGGAATTGTGTTCTCATCCCTACATTCCATTTAGCCACTAGCTAAATGGGATTCTGTAAATGTTTGCTGAATGAATGGATGGATGGATAAATAGGCAGATGGACAGATGGATTGATGAATGGATAGAGACAAACATGAATACAAATTTTTTCCTATCCTCATGAATTCATGATCAAGTATGCATAGTTAATTAGAAATATTTTTTATGTTCAAATCATAACTCTTTTCAGTTTATGTTTACTGTTGTAGTGCCACAATCTCACCATGATCCTAAAGATAACATGAAAGAGCTCTATAGGTTATTTAGACTTTAAATGTTTGTCTCTTCTATGTTAACTAAAGTTTGATTTTTAAGTTCCTCAAATAGTGATTCCTGAGTTTTCTCTTTAAATTCATCAAAAAAGCAGCCCCAAATCCCCAATAAACCATTTTAACATGCTGCTTTTTTCCCACAATTTAGATGGAATTGAAGTAGATAATAACAAAATTGAAATTGTTAAGAATGTCTGCAGTCATCATTAATCCAGGAACAAAATAGAAGTATGCCTTTGCCTCTGCACATAACAACATTAGTGTCATTTACAACCCTCCTATTCTGTCGTCCTATTTGATTATCATTTTCCCAAAAGTCCTGCCATATTTTCCTCTTTCCTTTCAGCACATTCAGCACATCATTTTTGACTGCTTCATGCCATGTGCATTGGTCTTGCTGACCAGTAATAACAGATTCAAAAATTTCAATGGAACTGTCTACATCGACATCTGCTGCTCAATAATTTATTTTGAGAAAATAAGTAAGATATTTCTTATTTTTGCATGCATTTTTGGAGAAGTGCATCTTTATATTTCATTTGAGTAAAGTGATTCAATAAAACAAAGAGTTTTTTCCCCTTAAAATCATGGGATGTTAATTATGCAATGTTCTCTAGAAGTTAGGAAATTGCATGAGGTAAGATGAAGGTGGTGACAGAGATGGAAATAAGAGTCAGAGAAAATAAATTCTGAACCCCAGATACCCTAATACTCTGTTTGATCTGAGAAAAATTCCTTAATCTTAGTGAGTCTCACATCCCTTTTATGTGAAATGATAATAATAATAATAGCTTTCCTATATTGTTACTTTGTCTTTGTGAGAAGTTTGAAATGCAGTGGATATCAAAATACCAGGCATTGTTCTCTGTGGAAAATTATCATTCATGGTGATTATTGTGTGGAGGTAGTAGGCTAAGCATTCTACTTGCATTTTTTCATTTAATATTTCTCCAAACTCTATGAGACAGATTCTACTTTTTCATTGTTTTTAAATGAGGAAACTGATACATAAAGAAGCTAAAATTTGGTGTAGATCATAGAGCTACGCAGCAGACCCAGATTCAAACCCCAAGGCTAAAAGGAACTGAGTGTGAGATACAAATAAAAGAGTTTGTGATTTGAGAGCAGAGTAGAGACTGTTTTCCTCTGAGGCCAGCCTACTCCCGGAAGGAGGATGTATGCTGGCTGGGGTTGAGGGTGAGTCAAAACCCAGGGGGGAGGAGAGAGACTCAACCAAAATTTAATTATCAAATATTTTGTTCCAATTGATCATTGGGAATAAGTAATTCAACTAATTATCTATGAAGCAAAGAATAAGACTTTCAATTCTATGTCTAGCCCTGTCATAGGTAAACCGAGGGGTGCTCATGAGTCTTAGGAAAGTCATATTGAAAACAGTGATTCTTTGCAGTCTGCCATTCATTTTTCAGGACACAAAAGAGTTGGGGGGATTTCTTAACTTTCACCGTTTTCCAGAATCACAGGGCTTAGTAAAGTTCAACATTGTACTTCCCATTGGTTAGACACGTTGAAGATAACTTTTGGAAGCCATATGTTAAAGCTGGCTGGGTCCCCAGATGACTTTGTGATCTCCCTTCCCTGCAGTGTTAATTGAGTCAATAAGTTTTAGAGATTCTTTGCTACAGAAGCATAGAAAGTAGCCTAAATAGTGAACTGCTCCATTTTAAAATCCACACCCATGTGATCTCAGTCAAGTCTCTGGACCTAATGAAACTTAGTTTCCTTGTCTGCTAAACAATGAATCATAATAGACAAATCCTTAAAGAGTCTTCTAGCTTTGACTTTCAAAATTTGATGAAGACATAAAGATTGGTCCAAGTGTCCTATGGTTTGATGTGTGGAATTAAAGGCTGAACCACTCCTTACTCTACCTCTCAATACTCAGACAGCATCAGTGTAGGAGCCATTTAGGAATGCTCTGGCTTTGGATGTTGTGTAGCATTTTCATTAGCAATTCAGAATAATGCTATCAAGGCTGCTTTTGTCTCCATTCTGCCAATCAATCATTTGTCCTTACTAAACCTTCAGTACTCCCTTTGCTTTGCCTTGCATAAATGGGGTGACTCTTGGATTCTTTCTTTTCTGAATCTTCTGATTTTCTCTATCTTCCTTCCACTGTCCTTCTGAATCTTTTTCTGTGTCATGTAAACTCCATTTTATGTTTCATGCCTTACCAAAGGCCAGGTTCATTTTCTTTCTTAATTTTCAAGAAACATTATTGAAGCTCATCTTTTTTGAAAAAGCCTACAAAACTCACCAGTGCTCAGCTGATGACTTACTTCAGGTTCTGTCATTTCTCTGCATTTGGATCTCAGTGTTTCAGCTAGTTGAAGTAGAGCTCTGTGGGTCTTGTTTATCATCCAGTGCCTAGGACATAGCATGGTAATAGATGTAAAAATTACCAAATTACCAAACTTTAAGGAATATTTACATTAGGAAAAAAGTATAATGTTATTAATAAGTGGGCTTATATTATAAATATGACAGCCTAAAGTGAGATTTCAATGAAATAAACTTCAGTTAAGTAGAACACCCAAGCTATTATTTTTGTCCAAATTAAAAAGCATTGAGTACAATCTTGATATAATTTTGGTGGATAGTGGACATATGACAAAGTGAGTGGAGAAGCACAGTAACCATCTTAAGGCATTCAGGTAGAACAAAGTGAAAAAGACATAAATCCAAAGACCTGTAGGTAACATGGTGCCTGGGTAATCTTGAAAAAGTTACTTTACCTCTCTCACTTGAGTTTCCTCAATTATAAACTTGGGATAACAATTACATTGAAGAACTGCAGAAGGGAATGAAAAAAATAATGTATGGAAAATACCTTTAGCTCTGTAGGCCTATGGTAAACATCCAGGAATATTGGAGTTATTGTTAATCTTATATAGTTAATTAACATTGACTTACCCAACTGGTCTAGATTTACTAATGAGAACTGTTTATAAACCCAGAAGGAAGGAGATGGAATCTTGGAGCTCTGAATGTGGACTACTCACCCTGCAGATTTATAAGAGAAATGTTCCCTGTGGAAAGGGAAACATAACAGAAATCTGAAGAGGAATGCTTACAAACAGCTTTTATGTTTAGCTAGTTAAAATAGTCTGTCATCTTTTCATCACAGTCAGTATCAACCTTTTCTTTCTTTTTCTTTTCTTAGTACCTGTCCTACTCAAATCTCTGGTTTCTTGTCTATTCCTTGCCTCCTATTTACCACTTACTATGCTCCCTGAAGGCTGTTGCATTTAGGTCATGTTTTCAGATGTAAATGCTCCTCCTTTATCTTGATAGAGTTGTGTGAGGAAACAACTGGATAAATAAATACAAGAATATCAAAGTCCAAAAGAGAGGAAAGTACATGGAAATAGAGAAATACATACAAAAAGAGAGGCTAGAGATAAGATTTGTGCAGACAGAGTAGTTTTAATGTGAGAAAGGGAAACTGGTTTTAGCTGGCTCATTTGGTCAAAGAAGATAATTTGGATGATTGAGTTGCATGGTTTGGAGTTATACAGAGCACATATTTGTTGGATAATTGAGATCTCTCCCACTTACTTTGAGCTAATAGATTCCATCTTTAAAGCTCAATGCTGTCAAATATGGAAGTTATGTAACTAAAAGGAGAAACAATAATCTTAGGGGGAAAAAAGTGATTCATTAAACAAAGTAAAAATTTTGTCCTTAGAAAGTTCATAAGTATATTTGGCTGACCATCATTATATGGGAACTTTTTGAATATTGGTGACAGTAATGGGACAGAAATTATTCAGTTGGGGTTGGTTTCAAAAAATGGCTTTAGCCCCTAAGTGGTTTGCCAAGTTTCTGTTAAACATCTCACATTACTGAGGATACAAGTCAAAATCACTTATCAGCAGTTCTTCTAAATAGCAAGGAACATGTATCAAAGAGGCCATGAAGGAATTTCTAATGAGAAAAAATGCTCTTACTTTTTGAGAAATTAACTGCTCCAATAAATTGCAAAGATAAAGTAGGAAAAGTTATCACAATAATGTCTGTTGTAATAAAACTAAACTGTACAGCTGATAACAGTTAAAATGCCAGAAGGTAAGTTAATGAAATACCATTCTCCTAAAAGCCCCTTTGGTCCTTACTCTGAAATATAATTCTGACACTCACATATAAAGGATATGGTGGAAACTACATGGAAATACTATATCTGCACATGTTCTACAGATTCATTGCCTATGAACTTTTGAATACATATAAAGTTTAAAAAGCAGAGTATATTAAATGAAACTTTCAAGAAGGTGGAATAAAATAATCCTAGGACCTAAAATTGATTCTTAAAGTGCAAAAGAGATGAAAGTCTGTTGGAGAGAGAAATCAGACTGAATTGCTAGCTGACATTGGAAAATTTCTATCAAAGATCAGGGGAACAGGGCAAAGATGGAGTCATTGAAGGCTCCCTAACACCTTCCATGGATTCATGAAGGTAGGAGAGGCCTAAAGCTTCTGTTATGATTTTCTTCAGTCAAATTCCTAGGCAAGCTGAAGATTTGTAGTAGAGCAGAGGAATTCATAAGCCTAATGAGAGCGCAGAAAAGAAAACCAACAGAAATAGCACACATAGAAATTGGAAAGTAATCTTAAATTGGAAAGTTTGGAGTAATAGTTTTGCTGCTTATATATTACTGAACTTCTCTTACATACAGTAATGATCAAAATGGCAATGAATGGTGAAAACTGTGTGTGTGTGTCTGTGTGCGTACGCGCGTGCAGAGAGCCGCACATATGTGAGAGAGCAGGGGATGGGGAGAAAGGGTGAAGGTGGGAAGGAGAATAAGACAAAGACTAAAGCTGTAAAAGCCTTAGAAAGCCAAAGATACTATAGGCACATGTGCTCAGATATCAGGCTGAGAGTCTCAGAACTCAGGACCAGCTTCTTGTCCCATGGTGAAAGCCAAATCATTCAGGCTGTTTGGTTCAAGCCAAACCAACATCAGAAGGACAGTAAACAGAGTCATCTTCAGTTACCATGAGTTCAATGAGAGCCAGGCAAGGGCTTTATACACATAACCACATCCTCACTAATTAAGAAAACAACAACAACAAAAGCAGTGAAACAATTACATGTGAAATAAAATAAATTGAAATCCACCAAACTCTATAAGAAAAGGCATGAAGAAATAGTGCAAACCATGACAGAAACAAACCTCTCTGCTTTGAGCCATCTGTGCCACCCATCAGCTGGTAATAATATGACTCTGGGTAGCAATAGAAATAATCAAAGGAAGAGCTTTAAGAAGGCATGGCAATACTAATAGATTTTTTCTGGGTTTCTAGTCTTTGTTTATGGATAATTATAATTTGGCAAAGTGTTCAGAGGCCCATCACATGAATGTGTCTCCTGGACTTTATTTAAGCAATAGCTCACAAAGGACTTGCTTCCGTTTACCGCCATAGCAACTAAATACTAGTAGGAGAAAACCTCCAAGTGACATGTGAATTTTAAATTATAAGTTGATTTAATGTATCATAGCAAGTTTTCCAACCAGAATTCTAAATAAGTGTACTTAGTATGTCTACCTGTCCTATGAAGGCAATTTTGGTTATCTTCATATATTTGAAATAAATCTTGCTTTCAAGGTATAGCCATTTGATCTTACTCTATTTTAGACTTAACTTTCATATATTCCCAAGTACATCCTATGTAATCTTGTATTTGTTGAAATCTTAAAGATATGGAAGTGAATAATCTTGGCTTCAAGGTACACAAGAACAGCCTATTCTGACAACAAGGAGATATTTTATGGGAAGGGCATGGAAAATTATAAGCTGGTTAAATTACTCTCATTTATATTAAGTCAGATCTATCTTCAAATATGGCTTATCTTTTTGTTAGAAATTGATATTCTTTGGGTACATGCAACAGAAACAAATCCTGATTATTTTGAGCAAAACTGGAAATTTATCAAGAAAAAGATGGAATTGTTTAGTGATTCAAAGGAAGAGTTGAAGAAACATACCACCGAGTGAAGATAAGGCAGTTGCAGGGATCTAAGAAAAAAGAATTAGTGGGCAGTTTTTTCAAAGTGCTAGCCTTGGGATGAGTGAAATCTGACCATTTTTAATCCCTGGATTGCTAGTTTAATACTCAACTTCCTGGAAGGGAACTTAGTTATGGCCTAACTTAAATTATTTATGTACCATTTGCCAGTGGGAAAGCTCAGCCACATGATGATCAGATTTATTTATTAGAGGTATACTATGTATTTATTTATTTATTAGAGATATACTATGTACTAGGTATGTTTCACACGTATTATTTCATTAAAGTATCACCAGAAAGTCTTGTTAGAAATAATATTACTACTTTGTGCTTATGAAAACTGAGGATCAGAAAGTCATGTTGACTTCTTTATTATCCCTCTATAAGTAATTCTTGTCCATTTTTGGTTATATTTCTATTATTTGTGCAGAGTGTTCTTCCTTTAACTAATTGTTTCGAACCACTAACCTTGTAACACTAAGGTAAAGATATAGGACCTGGATAGTAATAGGAAAGCAAACAAGCAAACAAACAAATCAACAAATCAAACTGCACAACACTATCTTTAGGATTAGTGCTGAAACTAAATCTGTAGATTTAGAACTTTATGTACAATATGATGAGTACAGCTATACATAGCAGATTGAACATATTCAACCACATCTCCTAAATGGAATCTCACTAAAATGGAATTAAAATAAAGGAAGGGTATAAAATCTCCAGGGGAAGCACCAGTAATTCTGATAGGACAACACATTTTTGGAACACAGAAAGCAAAAGAGGAGTTAACAAAACAGAGAAAGTAGAATACTAATGTATTTTCTTAATCTGAGTTGCCATTTATTATAAGATGCACCATTAGTTTATTTCATTGAGAAAGAAAAATCATTGCCAAATATAATTATAAATTTATGATTATAAATGTCCACTTATCTATTGCTATGTAACAAACCATCCCAAATTTAGTAGCTTAAATCAACAATAATAATTTCATCAATATCTCTCACACTTCCAAGGGTTGATTGGGCCTGGCTGGATCAGGAAATCTCATGCAGTTGTGACCACATGCTTGCTGGGGCTGGCATCCTCTCAAAGTCCGCTTCACTTAACGTAGATGATGATTACTGTTAGCTGTCATCTCAGACTTCAACTGGGCCTATTGGCTGAAACATGTATATTCAGAATATACATGTAGCCTGGACTTCCTCAGAGCAAAGTAACTATATATATAAGAGCAAATATCCGAAGAGAGAGCTGGGCAGAGCCATATTGCTCTTTAGGACTTATCTTCAAATCACAAAGCTTCACTTACACCCCACATTATTGAACAAGACAGCCGTAAAAGTTCAACCAAGTTCAATGGGAAAAGACATATATTTCTTACTTTGGTGAAAGAATGACAAGGTCGCCATGAAAAAAAGAGCATGTTGAATGAAGATACTATTACAACCATCTTTGGAAAAGATAATCTTCCATAATGTGATTCACTGTTTTAATGTAGGTCCCCCATTCAAAAATATTAAAATGAGAAAGATATTTTATCTTAGAATCAATAAATATGGTATTTATCTGTAATTGAGATACCAAATGAGAAGCAAGCAAATCTATGTTGCAGAACTTTAAAAAGCTCAGGAATTTGAGGCATCAGCTACCTTAAAAGATTATTTTATGACCTGTAGCTTGTTGAAAGTTTGAACAAAGAGCAAACTCTTTCTTCATCCTCTGTAGCTGGGTAAACATCCCTCTCCCTCCTAGGAGGCAGGAGAAAACTTGCTATGTGGAAAAATTCAGCCAAGGTTCTCAAGATCTGGCAGATAAGAAGCAGAGTTTTGAAAACAGAGGTATTCTAAAAAGTCTACATGTAGAGCCTAAGATCCGCATCCTTTTCCTTATTAGTTCTAAGAACTTTGGCAAAGAGATTTATTCTTCACCCTTTCCCCTCTACCTTTATAGGTGATGGATTGAAAGATTCTTCTCTGGAAATATAAGGATGACTAATGGGCTTAGAGAGTGAACAGAAGGATACGCAGAAACGGACATCATTTAAGTATATTGGATAAAGAGTGCTATGATGCCAACCCTATCACTTTGCAATAAAGTCTTGCACACGGAATTTCTAATCATTTCTTCAGTGCTTTAATTTTAAGTATGAGTCAGTAGTCAAGAATCATCAGACATGTATGGGAAGCCTCAGCATGAAAGGAAATTGAAGCAAATAACCATCAGAAGGAACTTGCCATAAATAGAGACAAACAAGGATCAGAACAAATCTTAAAACACACAAATTACCCTAAATTTTAACCTTGGAGATTTTAAAAAGATATTGCATTCCTGAAATGATAACAGAGTTATAGAAAAAAAGAATTCGAAAAAAAGAATAGAGAACAATAGATGATTTGAAAAGATGGTTTCAATTAATTGGGAAAAATTGGAGGGGGAGATGAACCATGAGAGACTGTGGACTCTGAGAAACAAACGGAGGGTTTTGGAAGGGAGGGGCCCAGAGGGATGGGTGAGACTGGTGGTGGGTATTAAGGAAGGCACATATTGCATGGAGCACTGGGTGTGGTGCATAAACAATGAATCTTGAAACACTGAAAAACAAAATTAAATTTTAAAAATTTTTTTAAAAATTCAACAGAAATCTTGTTTTTATTACTATGATAAGGATACTTAACAGAAGATCCTACCTATTAAGTGTACAATACAGCATTAATTATCTAGAGGCACAATGTTATACAATAGATCTCAAGAACGTATTCATCTTGAAATTTTAAACACATTAATTAGCAACTTCTAATTTCTCTCTCCAACCTGGCAAGCACCATTCTATTTTTTAAATTCTCTGAGTTTGACTATTATAGATATAAGTGGAATCATGAAGTATTTATTCTTCTGTATTTGCTTTATTTAACTTAGCGTATCTTCAAAGTCCATCCATGTTGTCATCTATTGCAGTATTTCCTTGTTTCTTAAGGCAGAATAGTTTACCATCAGATATATATACATCACATTTTCTTTATGCATTCATCCACTAACGGACACTTAGGGTTATTTCTATATCTCGGTTATTGTGAATAGTGCTGTAGTGAACATGAAAAGGCTAATATCTCTTTGCGATCATGATTTCCAATCTTTTGGAAAAATACCTAGAAGTGGTATTTCTGGATCATAGGGCATTCTAATCTTAGTTTTTTGAGGCGACTCTATACTGTTTTCCTTAACAGCAGCACCATTTTGCATTCTGCAAAACAGTGGGCAAGGATTCCAATCTCACTAATACTTGTTGTCTTTTTTTTTTAAACAATAACCATACTTAACAGGTGTAAAGTAATATTTCATTGTGGTTTTGATTTGCATTTCCCTGGTGAGCAGTGTCATTGAGTATTTTTCCTATACATTTTGGCCTTAACAGTAATCTTTAGGAAAATAGAATCTAAAGGCTAAGATTTTCAAAAAGTAGGTAAGATAGTGATTTTTAAATGATAAGTGATAGTGCTCTCTTCGGCAGCACATATACTAAATGATAAGTGATAAATCAGTAGGTCCCTCATCTAACTATTATAAATACCAGAAAAAAAGAACAGAAAAAAAATCACTAAAAAAATAATGCAAGGAAATTTCTCAAAATTAAAGATGCCCTAGTGTGCAGAATAATGAGAGGGGGGAAGGAATGAAAATAAAACACACATAGTATGGCCTATTATCATAAAATTTCTGAAACTAAAATAAATTAAGATCCACATATTCCCATGGAGAAAACAAACGGGTCATATTTAAAGGATGGAGAAAAAAATGGCAATTGACATCTCAAAACTAGAAACTAACAATAGTGGAGTCATGATTTCAAATCTCGAAAATGATGTATTTTTCTCTTTCAACAGAGAATTCTATCTCTAGACAATTATCAATCAAATTTGTGAGTAGACAACAATTTTCAACAGGTAAGCTTTCAAACCAGTTTGGGGGCAACTATTCTAACATCTTAAATTATGTTCCATCATAACAAGAAGTAACTGAGAAAGAAGAACCTGAATCAAGGAAAGCATGGATCCACCCTGAAAAGGGGAGAAAGGTAGTCTCTGATGAGAACAACACAGCAGTTCTAAGATGCAAGTTGAGAAGGGAGTAGGAGAATGGGGCTTTAGGAATGATGTCTCCAGGGAGAACAGAGAAACAAATAGATGATGTAATGTTTTTGACCATATAGAAAAGAGAATATGGTTTGATATTTTTTGAAGAGTTAATGAAAAATTAATGATAGGGACATGGAAAGTTAAGCAAAAATTAATTTAAGAAAATTATTTAAAACAGGAATAAAATATTGCACAGGAAAGTAATTGAAATATAGTGCTTGACTTGGCTCAGGAGTGAAAAATAATTACTTAGCAACTATAATGTAAACACTGAAAATTGCTTTATCTGAACAATTTTGATAAAACTGTATTGGAAGAAGGAAAGAATGCAAAATAGATGGTGGGGACATTTATTTGGGTGTTGTCTTCCTATTTCATAATGGTAAGGCAATAAATAATGTCTGACGTTAATAAATCAAGAAAGAGGAATGTTAGTTTGTTATTGGAATTATGAGTGAAGAGGAAAAGGAAAAGGTTGCTGTCTGTCACATTCATTTTAAAACAACTTTTAAAAATAATACAGAGGTATTATGTTGATAGAAATAACTTTTGAAAAGAGTAGAGACTTTCAACTTAGAGAAATAGAGTCTGTATCCCCACTCCTCTACTTACTACTTATTTTCCCATAAGTGAGGTGTTTTTCTTTCATAGCCTCAGCTTTTTGTATATACAATGAAGAAAAAATAACAGCAGTTATTGTGTATAACACTTTGCTATGAGAAATGCTTGAATACATTATTACACCCAATTATCACAGAGTTCCCATGACTTTCCACACTCTTATTATCCTATTTTATATATGGGTAAAGAAGAACACAGAAAGGTTAAGTAAGTTGTCCAAGTTAACATTATAAATCATTGATGAAAGTGGAATTTGAACTTAGGGAGCAAAATACTAGAAATATCCCCAACTCTTGCCATTGTAAAGAATTTAAATGATAGCACTAGGCACTGAGCTTGCAGGAGTAAGCACAATAAATATTTGTAAATGAATGAGTAAATGTTCACTTAACAACTTCATTAAATGCATAAAACACATACAATTCATTTTATAATGCTGATGTATTGAACTCATACAGTAGTTACCCAGGCATTTACAGAGTTTAGTGTATGATTGGGTCACTTGAATTGAAATATATAGCCATAGAGCCACCAAAGTATCTATAAGTAAATAAATTATACTATAATGGTGGTTCACTATTAATTTATATAGCTACCCTAGTTAAAAAATATTTGCAGATCATGAGGGACATTTTTCATTACGATGCCTGGGCAGGTAAAGAAATTTCTACTGTTAAATACTACCTAGAAATTATATTTTTCAAATCTATTTCCAGAAGGAAGTCTTCCTCTGTCAGTTCTTCCTTCTCATCTTTGTACTGGGTCAATTTTCCTATCAATTATACTAATATGCATTATATCAGACTTGCCACCCAGAAGTGGGAATATCTAGAACTCAAAGTCTGTTAAGGAATATGAATAGATTTCTTTTCACCCTAGTTAGGTCAGCCTTTTGCAACATTTTCAACAATCTTTGAAAGAGAATGTTACCAAATTCAGTTCAGACTTTATTTCAGTGTATAATTAATTATTATATATGTAAAAAGTTCTGCCATCAGGTATTTAAAATCATAAATGCACAAAGAGGTTTCAAAGAATGGTAAAAAAATTAATTAAAGATTTTTAAAGATATAAAGACATATGAGGAATATTTTGTTAGTTTCCTATATAATTAAAGCTAAAGAAATTTGTAGGGTTTTTTTTTTTTAAGATTTAAAAAGTGCTGAAAAGGGGTTGTATACTGGTAAGAGTTGTTTGATGTACCAGACTCAGAAAGTGTTAAGTTGAAACACAAAACTCTCAATTCTAAGTATCATGTTTTTTCTATAATTCCATATTGCTTGTGTTAAAAAAGTCTTTCTAAATATTATTGACTGTACAATCAAATGATTAAAGATTAATAAATTTGACTATTAAATAAATAACACTATCATCGGCTATTCATATATGTCCCCATGATACCTTGTTCAAAATCCCAGGAGTTTAAAACAAGAATTTGGCTTTTAAAAAGGTTTCCATTGGGGGACCTGGGTGACTCAGTTGGTTAAGCCTCTCATTCTTGTTTTCAGCTCAGGTGATGATCTCATGGGTCATGGGATCAACCCCCATGTCCAGCTTCTTGCTGAGCAGAGAGCCTACTGGAGATTATCTCTCTCTCTATCCTTCTTCTTTTGCCCCTCCACCAACTTTCTCCCTTTCCTCTCTCTAAAATAAAGAAATAAAATCTTAAAAATAAGTAAATAAATAAATAAATAAATAAATAAATAAGGTTTTCGTTACCAGACATGCAAACTAATTTCTCATTACTGTTCATGACTACCAAACTCTAAGAACTGATTTTATTTTCATACAAGCCTCAAAAGAATTACTTGTGTGTTTTTTTTTAAGATTTTATTTATTTGACTGAGAGAGAGAGAGACAGCCAGAGAAGGAACATAAGCAGGGGGAGTGGGAGAGGGAGAAGCAGGCTTCCTGCAGAGCAGGGAGCCAGATGTGGGCTCAATTTCAGGATCCTGACCTGAGCCAAAGGCAGACTCTTAAGGACTGAGCCACCCAGCGCCCATAAGAGTGAGTTTTAAATGAAGAAAATAGAACTAAGAAATATACCATAATTTTAAAAGGATAAACAATAGAAAAACTTTTTTTAATCAAATTAAATTTTATTTCATCTGATTTCATTTTTTTTTTTATGAGACTCTCCATACTGCCTAAAGTTTCTTTGGAATACATATTGGCATTTTTTTTATAAGATGCACATTTTCGTATACACTCATTCTTACCTCTTTTAGGCAAAAGAAATAAAAACCTGGAATTTCAGCATAATACATTAGAGATACTAAACTTGAAGTAATTTTTGTTCTAATTCTTGCTGGTTATAAATGGCTGCTAGATGCTAATAAAAGATTTGGCTGATTGGTCAGCAACTTTCAACAACATAATATGAGTCATTTTTTTCAACATATCGAATCTCTTTTTTTATATCCTTAGTAATGCAAACATTACCAATTATTATAAGCCATCTTTTTTAAAAAGTCTTTATTTATTTGAGAGAGAGAGAGAAAGAGCATGAGAGGGGAGAAGGTCAGAGGGAGAGGCAGACACCCATGGAGCTGGGAGCCCCATGTGTGACTCAATCCCAGGACTCCAGGATCATGACCTGGGCCGAAGGCAGTTGCTTAACTAACTGAGGGACCCAGGTGCCCTATAAGCCATCTTTTAGCAATTATTTTGATACTCAAAAATTTAGTAGAGGACTGCTATGCCTAAGAGAAGGTAGACTGTTAACCTGGATCATTCAGATTAAAATTCACTGTCGACATTATGGCACAGCTGTGGCTATACCTACTGAGAAAGTAAAATGGAAATCTTCTAATATGTTATAAAAAGTATGTAGAATGACCATCTCATTGGAATCTTATCATCTGAACATGGTTGGTCACCTTGAATGGCTTCAGAGAAACGAATACTAATAAAATTCTAAATATGTGATTCCTTGGACCAAATGACTACAGAAAAGAAAAATTAGAAAAAAAAAATGGAGGGGCACCTGGGTGGTTCAGTGGGTTAAAGCCTCTGCCTTCGGCTCAGGTCATGATCTCCAGGTCCTGGGATCAAGCCCCGCATTGGGCTCTCTGCTCAGCAGGGAGCCTGCTTCCTTCTCTTTCTACCTGCCTCTCTGCCTGCTTGTGATCTCTCTCTGTCAAATAAATAAATAAAATCTTTAAAAAAAAAGAAAGAAAGAAAAAAAATGGAAAAGTCCCCAAAGATGTTATTTGAATTTGGTTCCCTCTGCCAAATGTCACCATTGCTACCATTTGGGGATATCTCATAAAAGAATTAATTGATCTAAGAAGGATAGGTTTAAGGTACTATCCTAACATTGAGCAGGTTGCTTGGAGATTCAGATTGTAGGTGGGTTGTAACTTGATAAATTGGTGAGATTATTCATTTGAGATATATGCAGAAGCAGACCAGGGAAGCAGGAAGATTGCGTCATGGTGCTCCACAGCATGCCTTTATAATTTGTATACAAGTCGGTGCAAGAGCACTGAATCAAGAAAACTTAATTTTGACAGGTCTGATATATAGTCTATTTTGGTTAACCAAAAGGAACACATACATTTACTACATTAGAGAAATTTCCATTATTTTTCTCTCAGCCATGAAAATCGATTTTGATGTGATTACACTCAGAGGCTGCTTGATGTGCCTCTGACAACACAAAATGGATAGAGACAGTGGGTGGTATAGAATGTGGGAAACTGTGGATAAGCTGGACTCGGTAAGTGAAAATAGTAGGATTCAAATACCAATTAGGATAATTTGTGTGAAAACAGACCTAAGATAAAATAATGATGCCTATGCTATATTTAAATGGTAAGGAAAAAATATTTCAATAGATCAAGTAACCAAGGGTTTTTCATTATTTCATTTTTACTGTAAGCTTTATTTAAGGAAATGCAAGGATATCACTAATTGTAACCAGTGAATATTTTATTTCTTGAATAAAATATTGAGCCTTTATTACATACAAGGCATTTATTTAAGAAATCTTTATTGAAATTTACATTTGGTAAAGAAAAAAGTTAAGAATTAGAGACTGTGTGGTTGTAACTGGAAATTTCATTTCTGTTCCTTTTCAGAGCTCCTCTCTTACTATTTGTAAAACTATCCTTACTCTTTTTCATTCATTTGATAATTATTTTCAAGCATCCAAAGGCAAGGCACTTGACTAAGTATCTGGTACACAAGAATAAACAAGGTAGATAGTACTTGTTTTCATGGGGTGTATAGTCTAATTGGGAATGCAAGCAAGTAAAAAGAAATTACTATAAAGTATGGTAAATGCTATAATAAAAGAAAAACTATGTTTATCCATGGATGATGAGTAGAGTCTATTCAGGAGTGGTTAGTCATCAACCGGAAACTGAGATGAGGGTAAGGGTCTGGAAGGAGGGAGGGTATCAGAAAGAAGAAATAACTTACTCAGAGGTCAAAAAGCTAGAGAACGCATAATACAAGAAAACAAGATGAAGTGATTATAATGATTGTAGTGTAGAATGTGAGAGTTGGGGTGGGATGCTAGTGATAGATAAGATCAGAGTATAAGCAATAGTGATTTAATCATGGACCACAGGAGAAAACCATGAAAAACTGTATCTGAAGGAAAGAAAGGGTGTTGGATGGTTTTAAGCAGCAAATATATATGTTTAGTCTTGTACTTTAGTAAGATAACTCTAATTGCATGGAAGATAATGGATTAGATGTAAACCAGATTGGGAATAGGAAGAAAGCTAGGGGACTGTTAAAGCACTCCAGGCAGGAGATGATGGTAATCTTAACAGGAATATGGATAGTAGGTATGGGAAGAAATAGTAGATTTTAGAGTTTCATGGCTTTTGACTTTTTCTTTGTTCATTTGTTTGGAAGACAAATTGTTATAAATATGTAGTTAATTGGATCTAGGGATTAAGGAAGAAAGAGTCAAAGTGACTGCAGTAAAACGACCAAAGCCTGCAATGAATATATTTGAGGCATCTCCAGTTTTTCACGAGGTAGAGACAGTTCCTAAATTCTCCATTTGTTCTTTCTTTATTAAAAAGAAACAAACACAGGAATCATGGAAGAAAGGAAGATACAAAACAAAGAGCATATGTAAACTTTGACTGAAGACAGAGCTAAGACTAAGAAGACCAGATCCACTGGAAGATCAATAATTTTGGTCCCCTGAAAAATCAGCAATAACAACAATGCCATCAGGAAATTTTAAGAATTTGGGAAGGAGGATTTGAGTCTCTAGTTCTGAGCCTAGATCCTCAGAAAGGGCTGAAATGCTCTCCATGACTGAGCATCAGCAGAAAGACAAAAACAAGAAATTAAACCAAAAATCCCTGCAGTTGATGGAAATTTCAGACACTGAATATAGAAATTCATGTACTTGAAAGATAATAAGATAGAAACTTCAGTCCTAACTGTTCTCAGTTAAAAGTTTATTAGAAATGGACAGATACATTTTTAACCATATAACTTCTAAAACGAAATATACAGTGCTTGAAGTAAAAACTTCAATTGACTAAACAGAATGATTACAGCTGAAGAGAGAATTAGTGAACTAGAATAGTCAATAAGAACCAGAAGAGACCAAAAAAAGAAAAAAAAAATCTAAAGTATGAAAAGGATAACGTAAGTAGTTTTAGCATGCATATAAATCAGTCCCAGATGAGGAGAATAGAAGAGAGGCAATATTTAGAGAGATTATAGATTTTTCAGAATGAATGAAAATATAGATCCAAAAATTCAGGAAACATCCTGATCCTCAAACAAGATAAACATAAAGAAATTAAAACTGAAAGAAATTGCAGAAGAATAAAGACAAAGAAAAACCTTTAAAAACAGTTTAAGAGACATGATAAAATGTTCATAGCAGCAATGGCCACAATCACCAAACTGTAGAAAGAGCCAAGATGCCCTTCAACAGTTGAGCGGATAAAGAAGTTATGGTCCATATGTACAATGGAATATGCCTCCATCAGAAAGGATGAATACTCAACTTTTGTATCAACATGGATGGGACTGGAAGAGATTATGCTGAGTAAAATAAGTGAAGCATAGTCAGTTATCATACGATTTCACTTACATGTGGAGCATAAAGAAGAACATGGAGGACATTAGGGTAAGGAAAGGAAAGGTGAGTTGGGGGAAATCATAGGAGGAGAGGAAGCATGAGAGACTGTGGACTCTGAGAAACAAACTCAGGGTTTGGGAGGGGAGAAGGTGGGGGGATGGGTGAGCCTGGTGGTGGGCATTAAGGAGCACTGAGTGTGGTGCATGAACAATGAATATTGGAACACCGAAAAAATAAAATTAAATCAAAAAAGATAGAGAGAGACATGGTAAGTGTCCATCAATGTTAGCTATTTCAGTGATTAATTTGTATAACTTTATCAGACTGCTTCCCTGGACTTTGACAACTCTAGCAGCTCACAGACAGTTCACAACTGGTAATCTAAATCTAAAGTGTACTTTTCTTGACTTAACAGAATCTCTAGGGTACTTTTCTGAACTAGGCACTGAGCTCATTGTTTCTACAGGCTGTCTTATTTGGTTCTCTTGACAACCCTCTAAGGTTGATATTGTTATCCTTACTTAAATGAGGGGGATTCTGGGATTAAGAAGGTTTTGTTACTTGTCCAACATTACACAGCCAAGAAGGAACATACCAGGGACACAAATCCTAGACTTTTCCTCTGAACACAGTCCACTGTGGTAACTTTTCTTTTATTTCTTATTCTAGTGATTCTTACATTAGAATATCTTCAACTTAAAAGGTAGAATATAATTCTTATATAACTGTGAAATAAAAATAATTTAAATAACTAAAAGGCAGCCAGAGAGAAAGAACAGATGACCAACAAATGAATAATTAGAACAGCATTGGCAGTCAGAAGGTAGTTGAAAGATCTCTTCCAAGTGCTGAGGGAAATAACTGCTAACTTAGAATGGTATAACCAGCAAAAGCCACCTTTGGACAAGACTATACAAAAGCCATGTGAAGATAAATAAAACTGAGAAATCAATACAAAGAAACTAAATTAAAGAAAATTTTAAAAAATATATTGAAGGAAGATGGAAAGTCAAAGTAGAACACATATGCACATTTTAGCAAGTCAAGAGAATGATCAATTTAATAGGTCCAATGGTGGTTAAATTGTTATGAAGGAGGATTAAGGTATTATTTAATTTGGAACTTTCTAAAACTAAGTTTGTGTGATAAAACTTCAGGGGTTTATAAAAAATATGTAAGAGCGGGGTGCCTGAGTGGCTCAATGAGCCACTGCCTTTGGTTCAGGTCATGATCTCAGGTTCCTGGGATCAAGTCCATCGTCTGGCTCTCTGCTCAGTGGGGAGCCTGCTTCCCCCCTTTCTCTCTGCCTGCCTCTCTGCCTACTTATGATCTCTCTCTCTCTCTCTGTCAAACAAATAAATAAAATATTAAAAAAATATGTAGGAGGAAAAAATATGAACTCAAATTTAAAATAGTAAGAAGGATGGTAAAAGAAAAACAAAAATTAAAAAGTGAGATAGTAGAAACAGGTATAATATATCATAATCACAGAAATAAATATATATATTATACTTATCAAGAAACAGTTTAGCAAATTAGATTTTAAAGTGAAGCTATATGCCATTTATAGAGAAATGGCTAAAAATTAAAGACACAGAAAGGCTTAAAGTAAAATGTTGAAAAATATATACAAAACAAATACTAACCAAAAGAAGCTGACGTAACTATCTTAATAGGGAAAAGTATCTTACATAACTATCTTAATATCCTGAGATAAAAAATATTTTTAAGGATGTAAATTGCTATCACATAATGATAAGAGACTATATATATCAGGATTCTCTAATAAATATATATTTGTATACTCTAAAATACTACTTCAGAATAAATATAATGTTGATAAAGCTACTAAGAAAAGTTACTAAATCCTTCATCCTTGTGACAAACTTAACATACTTTTCTCAATTCTTGACAGATAAATCTAGAAAAAGTAATAAACAAAAATGTAAAAAACTTCAACAAAACTATCAATCTGGAGATATTAAATTTCTCTGGAGTCTTGCACCTGAGAATAAGGGAATACAAATTCTTTTTAAACATCTAAAAGATTTATAAAGATCATATACTGGATCATAAGGTAGATTTTAACAAATTCCAAACTATGGTCAACATAAGACTGTTAACTGAAAACAGACAGTAGATGCACACACAAGCACCCATAAATAATTCATGTATTACTCCAAATTTTTGTAACTTAATGATAGCAAAAATACTGCATATTAAAACTTTTATTTAGAAGGGAATTTACTAAGTTCTTATGTTTAAAAAAAGCTTAATATTAATAAGTTAGTGTGCAACTAAAGAAGATAGGACAGAAACCCTGACATAAAAAAAAGGAAGGACATAATAAACTTAAAAGCAGAATCAATAAATGCAAAACAATTATAAAATTATTTTTAAAATACATAACAGTTGGTTCTTTAGAGACACTAACAAATAGACAAATGTCTATGAGGATTGATCAAAGAAAAAAGAGGATAAAAAATAAACAACATTAGAAATGGAAAGGGTGACATAACTACAAATGTACAGATATTAAAACAATGAATGGATAAATGTTGGGAATGTTGATAATGTTGATACTGGATAATGTTGGGAATGAAGCTCTTATTGGTCACTATGCCACCCAATGAGTTAGGAAATGCACAAAGAAAATGGGGCTTGGGAAAATATAGTCAGACTTGAAATTTGAGGACTTATGAACAATCAAATTGTTATGTCAAATAGCCAGTTGTCATACAGGCTAATAGAAAGATCTAACAGTACTAAAAAACAAAACAAAACAAAACAAAAAACAAACCTAAAGGTAGAGGTGATCAGCAATTGATAGAATACATTATTTTTTAGATATCACTAATTCTTTTAAGCAATGTATACATGTTTTCTAATATAAAGTATGAAGCAAATCATCCTTAATGTTATTTTATAAAGAACTGGTCTGAAGCTTAGACAAGTTAAATGATTTCTCCAACACATACATAGTTACTGGCAGAGGAAGAATATAAACCTTGAACATACATCTACTATCTCCAGAATTCATGTTCTTAAACAGTGTCCTACACTTCCTCATCTAAGCTGGAGACTGATACACTGGGATCCATCATGTTATAGATGGAAATTGATGCCTTGGAAGCAAAAAATATTAGCTAGGGGATTTTTTAAAATAAGAAGGTAAAAGGGCTTAAGGCAGAATTCTGAAGATTGCCAATAATTAAAGGGTAGACCAAGGAGAAAGAGCTCACAAAAGAGACAAAAATGAAATGGTCAAAGAAGTATAAGGCAAACAAGGAGAGTGCAATAAGAGATAAGTCATAAGAAGAGGGCATTTCAAGAAAGAAGGAGCAGTCAATAGTGTCAAACTCTGCCAAGTGTTCAGGCAGATAAGGCCTGGAAATTATTTATTGAATTTAACTACAAGGCCATCATTGCTGACATTGACAAGAGCAGGTTCAGCAGAGTGGGGGAAGTGGAATCCAGATTTCGGAAGGTTGTGGAGTGAAAAGGAGAAACAGATGTGGAGACAGAATTCAGACTTTTCTGATATGTTTGGTTGTGAATGGGAAGAAAAAGATGCATTGGTTAGTGAAGGACAGCGTGGAGATGATATCTTTTTCTAAAGAGTGTGTGTAGATGCTGAATAGAAGAAGTGAATATAGTCGTAAAAATTAAGTGTATTGGAATGAGGGGATAGTTTATCAACTGCTGTTATTGTAATTTAAAGATTAACTTTAAAAAAAGATTAACTTTTTCAATTCTCACCACCACTCTATGCAATAGGAATATTTCTATTCCCTCGTTTAACAGTTAAAAATGAGTAGGAAGAGGTTAGATCAAATGCTCATGATCTCTTAGGCAATTAGTGAGGAGTCATAGTCAAATCTAAGCTGCAACTGTTTCATTAGACTAATCATCTAAGGATACATAACAAAGAAAAGCCTTTGAGAGAAAGCCAGAGGGATTCCGCAAAGACATTGAGAGGTGAGCCTTGGATAGGAAGAAGGACATATCTTAACTGCAAGAGGAGGAAGAGGCAATCTTGTACAGAAGCATATTATTGAGGTTGTGGAAGTTCACGGAGTTTCCATGGAAAGGATTCTGTTCTTACTGTCAAGTTGTCATTTAAGGATATCTGTGAAAGATGGGTGAGGCGATGGGGTTAGAGATTTGGGAGAAAAAATGGAGATGGTTTGACATAGTATCACAGAGAAAAGGAAGAAAAAATGAGCTTATTTTAGACACAGTAAGACTGCAGAGCAGCTATATATATTGGTGACTACAAGTCAGTGACAATACCAGTGTGCAGGATTGTGCATTTTCCCTCTTAGCAGTATTTAGAAGTTCAGGGCATTAGTTTTCAATGAGGGTTAAACATTACCAGGTAGAAATAGCAAAAGGGATCCAGAAGAGAATTGAAGCTATTGACAAAAGAGCAATTTCAAGAGATGACACTTGGAATCCAAGCTGAATAAGAAAGGCAGTGAAGAAAGAAATGGAAGCAAACATGTTAAGTACCCCAGAGCAGTGGTTCTTAACCTGCTTGCAGAGTACTTAGGCTGCTTTGGTGATACCAAAGCCCAGAGATTCAGAAACAATGGCATCCACACCTTCTTAAAGCGCCCAGGGTGATCTGAATATGCAGCCATAGTCACGTCTTGGGTATTCCAATTAGGTGGAAGAGGAGATCAAGATTTGAGTACAATGGAAGGGGAGAGGGAGAAAGAGTAAAGTCACTTAGTTAATTATTTCAGAGATAAGCCTTTCCCTGATGAGGACAAAGTCCATATAGCAGGCCTGTGGTGGCTTTTGGCCAGTATTGGATGCATTCTCTATATCACCTAGAAGTCATCCTGGATCCTGGTACGATTTCAGATGGAAAGGCAATGTGAACAAGGGCCAAAGTCTGTAATTGAATAAAAGGATTAACCCAGATGTTTGGAGATGATAACAAGAAAGAGGAGAATAGAATGATTTAGCCAGATGGCAATTGTTTGAAGTATGTTTTGGTTTTGTTCTGTTTTTGTTTTGGTTTGGTTTCTTTATGGAGATGAACATACAGAGGGCAGAAGAAGCATAGTGGAGGTAGCTGGACCCTGAATCCATAGCTTGAGATGTTTTGTGGGAGTGTTTTGTAGCACCTGCCACTTAGGAAAGTGGAACCCTTTCAGAAGGGCCAAATTATAATTAAGCTTAGGTGCAAAAATAAAAGATCAAGCAAAAAGGTTGAGGTTATAACACCACTTTCCGGTAAAGATGGAAATTAAAATTAATAGGAAAAGAAAGTAAATGAAGTAGAATCAACTAGAATTAAATAGAATCTAAGAAATTAAAGGAATGAGATTATCTTGGAAAGGTAGATAATTGAACAGATTTAAATATTGAGCGTGGATTTCTGCTGAAATCACAAATAAGACAGAAATGCAACTTACCACTAAATTATTCTAACAGTTCTAAAAACATTCCAATCTGTTGGTAACTAACTGTTTTTCACTTAATTCTATTGCATTGTCTAGGGAAATAATCATTCATCAATACATAATAATTATTTTGTTTCTTCTTTGCCAATATTTGTGCAGCTATTTCTCTTCATGTTGTTTCACTATTAAAATATTTTTGATATAGATTTTCTTTAATGTATAAAAAGTAGTCTCTATTCAAAATGTTTATAAAAAGTGAACACTTAATTTTATCAAATGTGTTTTGGGCAAATTTCAAAGCATTTTTTTAAAATAACATATATGCATGTAACATTAATATAAGCAATATAATACTATATAAACAATATAATATAAGCAATACAATGTAAACAATGCAATATAAGCCCTTGAATTTTTTGACCCAGTCCATTTTCATCTTATACTGCATCTTTAACATAATACTAGGCCCAAATTGGTAGTATGTCCTTGAGGATCTTCAAATCTATAATCCTAAACACAGTTGCAACATGATATTTTAAGGTTTGGGGGTCAATTTTTTTGTTCACTTCATAAACTATTTTCTACATTCTAAAACAGTCTAAATAGCATAAGAATGATCCTGCCATATCCTTCCCATAAATTCATCTGAATCATATTTCCCTGGCACCATTTTTTGGAGATAGGTTTGTTTTTTGTTTTTAAATTTTACAGTTGTTATTTGTCTTTATGTGATTTTCATACCTTAAGTTAATTTTGATAATTAATGTATTTTCATATTCTATAACACTTAATGTGTTATGCCCAGATTTTGAGATCCCCAAATGCCATCAGGGAGCCGAGTCCGATGCAAAAGCAAAAGAGCCCTTTATTCAAGCTAGCTTGAGCTCAGTCTCTCACACTCACTGACGTGGTTGCATGTAGAGAAAGAGAGCAAGTTTCAAAAGGCGCAACAGTTTTAGAGGGGTCAGTGGCCAATGAGATTATAACACACAGAAAGTTGCTTAGTAACTGTTTGAACTAGCCTATCACCCTGGCCAGAATTGGCAGGCAAGTTTGGTGGGGAGAAAGACGGAGTTTATATTTTTTCTGGGTCAGGGGTTCTGCATTCCTATTGGCTAACCCAAACCAACCCACAGGCGGTCCGGGCCAATTAGCTCAAGGGAGGGCTGGGCCACACTCTGACCCTCCCAGAGGCGGGTTCTGCAGAGGCCACACACAAGAAGGCAGGTGTAAGCAAAAGGAGCCAGCCCTCCTCTGCTCCTTCAAATGTTTCCAATTTTTGGTTCGTAGTGATATAACATTAAAAATAATACTGTCTAGGAGCACTTGGGTGGCTCAGTATGCTAAAAGTCTGCCTTAGGCTCAGGTCATGATCTCAGGGTTCTGGGATCTAGCCCCTCATTGGGATCCCTGCTCAGCGGAAAGTCTGCTTCTCCCTTCCCTCTGCTCCTCCCTCTGCTCATGCTTTCTCTCTCCCTCTCTCTTTATCTCTCTCAAATAAATAAATAAATCTTAAAAAATACTCTAAAATTTTAATCTAATCCTCTTTTATTCCTAATGTTTCATAGCTGTGATTTCTTCCACGTTCATTTCCTCCCTTTCGACTGACATTGCCAGTTTTGACCATTTTATTTTTTTAGTCATCTTTTATATTTATGTTTCCATTCTGCTACCTTTTGGCTTTCTCATTCTTTTCTGTTGTATTTTGTATTTCTTATTTATTAATTCCTTTATTCTGCTTTACTCCTTAATGTTTGTTTTACTTTATTGTGAATACTTGAGCTGCATGTTGAGTTCTTTCACACCTAGTGTTTCTTGCATAAAATATGTGCATTTAGATTTATAAATTCTCATCTGGGTGGAGAGTTGGCTGCATTCTATTAATATAATATGAGCTACCCTCATAACATTGTATTCTATATAGCTACTATGACAAATTTAATCTGCTTTGACCTCAAAGTTATTTATGATATTTTTGCTTATTTTCCAAGCATTTTTAAACACAAACTTTTCTTAATAATATCTAGTTTCATTGCATTATTATTAAGGAATACGGCCCATTAACTAACTTCTTTTTAGATTTATTGAGGGTTTTTTTTTGTTTTGTTTTGGTGGGTAATACTTGTTCAGTTTTTAAAAGATCTGTGATACTTAAGAAGGTATATTTTCTATTTGTAGGTTAGAATGTGTGGTATGTATATATCAGAAATTATTTTTAATAAAATAACATATAATAATTCTATCATATAATAAAATAATTTAGAGTAACATGGAGTAATAATAAATTATATAAACATAACATTTGTTAGTATATAATAATATAATATATAGTATATAGTATACATTATAAATTCATGGCTTTTTTATCTTGAGTAACTTTTGCTAATGAGATTTGTCAAAGACATAGATAAGTATGCTAGCTCCCATTCATATAGGATCACTTCTTTTACATAAATTTTGAAACAACTTTATTTGCTCCCTGATATTTATAGTTTTATGAATTTCTATTACTATAATTCATTATTTCTATAAATAACATTTTATAAGACAAGATATTGTCTTACAAAATGCTTTTTGCCTTGAATTTTGTTCTACTAAATATTACTAGTGTGACTCTGTTTACTTGAAATTTACACTTACCTGAAAATGTATTTGCTCATTCTTTATTTTTCATCATTTAGTTTTACTTATCTTTAAGCATTTTATTTTAAATTTGAATTATGGGGCAGGCCTTGCCATTCTGCATGGCCCATGCAGTGCCAAGACTCCAAATCTTTGCCCTACGCCAAAGAGTTCTAGTGTCATCTTTTGAGATTCTTACCTAAGTTGAGCTTTCCTTGCAAGTTTGAATTTTGTCTACTCTCTCAACTGTGTTCTCTCTACTTCAGTAATATTTTTCTCAAATAATATATTTTATTGCATTCGTATTTTTACATATGCCTTCCCACAGTAGCTCTGTTTTCCTTGAAGACAGGAATTGTGAGTTGTTGTTTTTATCTGAATTACCCAATAGCAGATGCCAATATTTGCTTAAAAGAAAAGAAGGAATAAATGAGTAGATGGTGTCTGTAGGCAAGATCAGGAAATGAGTTTTTTGCCCTCAGAGGACATATTCTAATAATGACTAACTGGATTCAAAATATAAAAATAAACATGTATTCATGTGTTTCTCATTTTAATACACTATACTTACATATAATATAGACTATATAGTGTGTATATGTATATACATACATATCTGTGTATATGTATATATATACACATATAAGGAGATAGAGAATATATATTTATGTATGTATTCTAAGATGTTTTCAAACCCAAAGAAATTTAAGTGAAGGCAGAAATATTTGTATAGTGAAAAGTTTTATGTCTTAAAGAACAAAATTATCAGGGAATCTCTTTTTGTTTGTCATGTTTCCCTTAATCTTCTTATTCTTATTTCCTAGAGAAACAGATATTTTTTTCTTTAAATTTCAAACCATAAACATGTTCTCTTTTATTATTTTCTAAGCCATTTATGAAACCAGGTCACTTCTATACGTGGGAGAAAAAAATAACCTTATTGCCACCTCGTTAAATTTAACTTATTGCCTTAAGTCTTATGCAGAGTAGATATACTTCTTAAACAAGTTCTTATAGTTTATAGTCACCTGTACAGATCTTCAAATAAAGTAAATGAAGAAAAATGTCAACCAAATCCTGTAAACATCAAACCAAAATGAAACATTCTAATAACCAATAGATACTGATTTTATATTGCATGACTATATTACTCTTCTAAATTAAAAATACTATTGGGTTCTCTCTGAAATACCCATGAGTATGCTTTCCCTTAACAGTCACATATTAAAACTAATGGGGTTATGTTCAGTATTAAAGGAAAAAAAGAAATCACCTCTTTGAGATTATGTCTTTCATACTATTTTGCAAATCACTTCATAGTTGAATAGGAATTTGATCATCCAATTTTCTTGCATACCCTGAAAATGTATCCTTTTATATTAAGAATTATCACACATTATGCACTTTTAGGCTATGTTTGTGTTAGCCAACTGCTTTGGGATTTTCTTCCATCTACTTCATTCAGTATACTTAGGAAGACATAAATATAGCAGATAGCTCTATAATGTTTGCCTCTAGTTGGATAGTAACATAATCTAATGGATTTCCACTAACTTTTCTTGTTCCTTATATTGACCCAGGTGTGCATGGTCTGGCACAGGTGATGGATAATGTACTCTCTTTCAAACCCTGGAGCAAAGGATGCTACAAGTCATAGACTTTGTGATGCTATGGAAATAGTCCTCTGTGCTCTAGACCTAGTGCTTCACCAATTATGTGGACTTCCATTGTCTCCTTACCCCTGAGTCTCAACTTCTTCAACAGCTATAATGGGAAATCTGTAACAGAAAAATTGGAACCTTGATGGGGTGTTGAAAGATGAATACAGGAGTCATTGGTAATTAAACTACTGGTTATAAACTATTAACTATAAACAAATAACTATTGGTTATTAAAATGTTTCATTTTGGTTTGATGTTTACAGGATTTGGTTGACATTTTTCTTCATTTACTTTATTTGAAGATCTGTACAGGTGACTTGTAGGCAGAGTGGAGGGTAGAAGCTACTCCTGTGAGGTAAAAATTCACTGGGGACATTAACCAACAAATTAAGCAATGGAAACTAAGGTAGAACATGTTATGTGGATGAAATTATAAAAATGTGAAATGTCACGTAAGTTTTCTAACCTAGTTGATTTATATACTGATGTTAGTCTGATGTTTTTTTAGACTTTGGTTCGATTTTCTTATCACTTTCACCTATATATTGTCTGACTTTTTTTGCTCATTTTCACTTCCTTCTGCTATATCCTGTTTTTGTTGTTTCTGTATTTGTCTTGTTTTCCCACCTCCTCAATATTCCATCTCCAAAACTCTGATGCCTACCTTTTCCTAGGTATAAAAGAATTATAAAAAGTAACATGCTATACTTGATATTCAAAATATGTTGTTGCTAGAAATTTTAAAGTATTTTTTCCAATAATACTCCATGGATTTATCCAGTACCTCTATGTAATGGACAAGTAAATAAATATACAATTTATTGTGTTGTCTTTGCTGAAGACAAATCTGTCAAATAAGAATGTCTGGAGAGAGTAATAATGCTTTTATTCATCAATAAACTCACCAATCCATTTATTCATTAAATTGATATTTATAGAGCCCTTACTATGTGACAGTCACTGTGCTAGAGGGTTGAGACATGGTCCTTATTCTCTAAACACTTAAGATCTATGTGTAAAACAGAGTGGACAAGTAAACACAAACTTAAATATATAATTATAAATTGTGATATGCTATATAGATGCCACGTGCTTTAGAGATGCTATAAAGCCAAGAACAAACTGCAATGATAGACTACCAGAAGTGGATATAACTTATATTGGGTAGTCAGTACAGGCCTTACTGAAAACTAAGTTCTTTTTTTTATTATTTAATTTTATTTTTTTCACTGAAGACTAAGTTATTAAATACAGGCCATGGCTTTAAATTCAAGACAAGTAATTCTTTGGAAAATACTGATCTTGTTTTGGCAAATGTAGTGACTATCATCCTTCAGGTCAACCACAAAAATATTTTTTAAAATATGTCTACTGATTCTTGAACTGTTCATGTCATTAATGGGTTGATTCAATTCAACTTGCTATGGAAGTGTATCAGGATACATCTTAATATGGAGTTCTGAACTTGAAATAGGAAAATACGTCTATTTCTTGCTTTAACTTAAGTAAAAAAAATTGATTCAGAACACCTACTTTTTCCTAAGGATAGATAAATTGCAATACCTTTCTATTTAGTCTTATAAGTAGTTTTTGTATGACGAAAATACTTTATTAGAGCAACTGAACAAGAATTTGAGTTTCTATGTTCTCTCATTTTATTTATATTATTTCTGTCTTTATAGCAGTTCTGCAAAGTAATTGAACCCACCATTTTATGGATGAGAAAACTGAGTCTAGACATTTTAGCAACAATACAACAAATAGTACTTCAAGTTTTTGTGTGAACTCTAGAAATGACTATTGTGGGTTGAACTATATCCCCCCCAAAATATATGTTGAAATCCTAACCCCTAGTACCTCCAAATGTGACCTTATCTGCAAATAGTGTCACTAGAGATGTGATTAGTCAATGTGAGATTATACTGGAGCAGAATGGGCCCTTAATCCATTACGGATATTGTTCTTATAAGACCATGTGAAGACATAGACACATGAGGGGAGTACATGATGTAATAAGAAGACAAAAACTGAAGTGCTTGCCAACAATTGCCAGAAAACCACCTGAAGCTAGAATAGGCCAGGAAGGATTCTTTCGTATAGGTTTCAGAAAGACCGTGGCCCTTACCCTCCAAGGTAGCTGACTTTTTGGAGCAAAGGTAGCTAAGAAAAAAAGAAAACCCAATAATCATACTACAGGTCCTTTTAGCAGAGCTGAAACCATGGAGAAACATCTTCAAGGCAAATGCTTCTGGCGAAACTACCCATTTCTTTCTCAAGTTCCCCTTTATATATCTAGTCTGAGAATGGGGCAGCAATTGCTTCAACTCTGCCACATATGACTGCAGTAGACATCTTTGATGTTACCCTCCTTGGCAATGACAGACACAGGGAACTCCTTTCTGTTCTAAGACAGAACACTTGATCCTTGCCGGTGAAGATGATCATGCTTTGTTCAAGCTAATTAGATTTTTGTAAACAATACATAATTGTCAGGATTAACTTCTCTGTGCAAATGTCATTTCCTCAGAGTCCTTTCCTGACCACCCATCTCACTCTCAGCTCCTGTCATTTTTATTTCTTCTTTAACACGTTATTTAATATCAGATTTCCTTCCCTTTCTTTCTCTATCCTTCTTCTCTCTCTCTCCCTTTCCTTCTTTCCTTCCTTTCTCTTTCTCTAAATTTATCTGATTCAGAACTGAATTCCTAGCATCTTGAAGAGTGTCTGGATCCATGAGAATCTTCTCAAGAAACATAGGTTGAATAAGAAAATAGATGTAAATGTGTATGTATTTGGAGGAAGATATAAAACACAATTATGTTTTATGTAATTATAAACCACCAGCAACATTGCTTTATAAGGGTTTGGATCATTAAGACCAAAAAGAAATCCGGGATGCCTGGGTGGCTCAGTTGGTTGAGCAGCTGCCTTTGGCTCAGGTTGTGGTCCCAGTGTCATGGGATCGAGTCCCATATCGGGCTCCTTGCTCAGCAGGGAGCCTGCTCTTCTCTCTGCCTCTGCCTGCCTCTCTGCCTGCTTGTGTTCTCTCTCTGTTAAAATAAAATAAATAAAATCTTTAAAAAAAAAAAAAGACCAAAAAGAAATCCAAACAAAAAGTTGTGTGTTTATGTCAATCATAACACATTCACAACTAAGGTAATTTTTGTAACATTTTATAAGCAACATAGATGAGGTGAAAATTTGATAAGCTAATGGCAAAAGTAGAATAATGCTATTCTCATTGAAAAAAATATCTTCAAACTTGTGAATAGGAATATTTAAGCAAAATGAGAAAAGTGGGTACCCTTGAAAGAGTGCAATATATTTCAAAATGGCTCTTACTTTGGATTTCTACATATTTAAAACTATTATTCTGTGAAGGTTTCAAAATAACTGACCAAATAACACAAAATAGGTTAAAACCCCTCACTTAGCATGACCTGTGATGATGGTGACAGGCAATCTTAATGATTTATAGCTATGACTCTAGTTAACACGTAAGACCAAAGTCGAGTACTGTAAACTGTTTTGATAATTTTAAGTGAAAGATGTAAAGCAAATGGATAATATGCTATTATTGTCAGTTTGAAGGGTATGCTTTTGGAAATTGCAGCATTTTTCCCCAAGTAGTCTTGGCTGATATGGAGGTCCTCTCTGTCCTCTTGTGTCAGGTTAGACTTGATAGATATTTCCAACTGTTCATTAAATAATATCTAAATCATAAAGCAATAACCATCATATGACTCTCACATAACTATCTGTTTCTAAAAGAATTATAGCACTGATGGCTTTTAATGGCCATTTACAATGCCAGAATACTCTTAGGTGATCTCCAGTGGAATCAGTCCAAATTGGTTACCCAGTGGAATTGATCTTTAGTTAAAGGTCAAATTCAATTTTACCTTCAAAATTGAAAGACTGGGATATGAAAGTTGCCTCTTAATAGTAATCTTTAGTGTAAAATTCCCTCTATATTCATTTTTAAAAAACCTTAGATTGAAGAAAAGGAATAATGCCATTTTTCCCACCCCCAGTATTCGAAAGGATTGGTAAATTGACATGAGGACTATCATATGGAAACTCAAACGATCACTTTCTATTCTATAGAAAAGTCTTTAAAGAAAGCATCTCTGGAACTACACCAAATAAGATTTACTAACACTTCACTAAAAATTTAAGTTTACTCATCTAGTCAATCAAGTCATTGTTTAATAGACATAGATACCTCCACTAGAGCTTGACTCTTCGAACTTGCATTACAGAGAGTTAGAGAATCCATTTTTTTCCCGCTGAAAAGTTAAAAAGCAAAAGAGCTGGATAAATGGAGCATGTCCACTTGCTTTTTCTAAATCCATCTGTTAAATAACTCACTGCTGTGACATGATAGAAATTAGAAGTCCTTCCACATGGAAAAGAGGTGAAGAATGAATCTTAAATAGTTGTTTTAGTCTTAATATGTCCAGTAATAAGATCTTAATCTTCCCATCATCCTCTCTATAACTTACTTTCCTCCCAGTTTTTCCATAATTTTAAATGGCAATATTGTCTTTAGTTCTTTCTTTTTCATACATCCCAAATTACAGTAGGTCTTCCTGCTTCAAATTTTGACATTAAGAGCCTATTCTCAATCCTACAACTTGAATAATCTTATTAAATAAAAAAATAAAGGTTAGATCTTGCCATTTCTCCACATAAACCCTGCAATTACTCTCACTTCACTGTGTGAGCCCAAATCCTTACAATAGCTTATGAGGCTTTCTAAGGCCTGTAGCCTGTTACTTCTCTAACATCCAATCTTTAATACACTGTGCCTTACTGATACTCTTCAGCTCCACAGCCTTCATGTGGTTCCTTAAGCTCCAGGGCATGTGTCTACCCTATGGCTTTGCTCTAGTTGTTCTCTCTGCCTAAAGAACTCTTTCCTCAAATATCCCCTTAGCTGATTCCTGCTTTTCTCTCAACTGTTTACAGAAATGACACCTACTGAAATATCAAGGAAGTAAGTCCTGACCATTTATTAACCTAACTCATCACTATTGCCCTTCACCCAAGCACTTTTTTCTAACAGCACTTAACAATACATAATGTTCTATATGTTTTATTTATTATTTATTTTTTTGGCTGTTTACTGCCTCCATACCATCATTATATTTTAAGTTCTTTAAGAGTAGAAATCTTTGTTTTGCTCACTGTGCTATCCTAGGCACCTAGCATAATGCTAGCCCATGGTAAGCCCTCCATAAATACATGCTGACTGAATGAATCCATTAGAAAATCATGCTGACTGTAGTTTCAAAATACATTTTGAATCTAAGTATTTCATACCTCATTATCAACAATTCCATTGCATTAACTTAGTTTTGGCCATTGTTATCATTCTCCTGAAATGATATTAAGTTCTTACATAACTTTTTTTTTAAGATTTTTTTTAAGTAAACTCTACAGTCAACATGAGGCTTGAACTCACAACCCCAAGATCAAGAGTCACATGCTCTTCTGACTGAGTCAACCAAGTGCCCCTTCAATAATTTTTATTTATATCTTTGCTTGCCCTTCTGTATTCTAAAATATACACCCCAATACATATATACACTTTAAAACAACCAAATGCAAGAACAATGAATGTAAAATGCAGGTCAAATTGTACCACAGCTCCAAACTTTCCAATATCCTTTTTTTTTCACACTGAGTAAATAACCAAAGTCTTTACAGTGGCCTTTGGGGTCCTATTGGATCTGTCTTCATGTCATTTCCTTTCCTCCCTGACTTATTCTATTCTATCACACTGGCCTTCTCATGGATTCTTGAAAATATCAGCCCTCGTATGACTAGGTCATTTGCATTTGCTACTCTCTCTGCCTGGTATGTTCATTATAAAAAATCTTCATGACTAGCTCTCTTACCTCTTTCATATCTTTACTTAAATATAACTTTCTCAGTGGAACCGTCCCTGGCCACCCCACTTTAAATTTCAATCTCGTCCAACATTGCTATCCTGCTCCCTTGCTTTATTTTTCTTCATAATATATATTGCTATATCTCACATAATTTTGCACATTTATTTTATTCATTGTAATCTTCAACTAGGATGTAAGCTTCACAAGGGCAATGGTTTTCATCTATTTTGTTCACTGCAAAGTCCCCATGGTCTGTAACAGTGCTTGGCACATGGTAAGCACTCAATTAATAATTGTAAAGGGGAAAATGAAGTATGTACTCTTGACAATTGGAAATGCTCAAAGGAAATCCATATGTATTAGTCAGTGTCTCAGCAAGAAACAAATGATACATTCAAACTAATGTGAGCAGACTTTAATAAAAGAAATATCTAAAAAGGTGAGATCAGAGTGGAGAAACCACATAGGAGAGTGTTTTATCCGCCAGGCCAGAATCATTGCCAATCCCTACCACCCTCTCAAATGGAAAACAAGAGAGTTCTTTGATGTGGTCAATCACTCAGGACAAAAGACGCAGAGTGAATCTAAAGGGCCAAATAGATGATATTCAGAATAATATTGTTGCTGATTTTTGGTAGTATGATTGAGCAAGAGAATCACCAACACTCCATCCATTCTCCATGCTCTCTATATATTTAAAATTCTTTAGGATTTATTCATGAATTGCCACTATTTACCAAACTAAAACCTAACCCATGCTCATCTTCTAACAGTGACCTCAAGTGCCATCCTGTACAAGACTTCCTGGATTCTTGAAGGCCTGGATTATTGTGGTGCCACTGAAGGAGCACTCATTTAATAGGTAATTATGGTGTAAAGTTGATGACTTTGTGAGCAATTGTCAATGACTTTTACAAACGAGTAATATCAAGCAGTTGAAATAATTGGGAAGAAAATAATTAAGGCAAAGTGCTAGAGCATAACAATAGGTCACTTTAGATAATGTGAGGAGGACAGCTCTGAAGAAGTGATCTGTGACCTCAGATCTGAATGATGAATAGGAATCACATCAAGGGAGTGCCAGAGAAAGAAGAAAGAGTGTATAGGGAAGTTTGGGGAATGAAAATCTCAGTGAATTCAGAACATAGTAAGCAAGGGAAATTGAGAGAGGAGCAAACAAGGTATAATCTCAAACAAGAACCAATCAGATGATTTATAACTTTGAAGGCCATTGAAGAAGGAATTTATACCTTATTCATTTTGAAGGCATGAAATAGATCTCTCCCTCAGAATTTCCAAAAGAAACCAACCCTGCCAACACCTTGATTTTGGGCTTTTGACCCCCAGAACTGTGAGAGAATAAACTTCTATGTTTTAAACCATCCTGTTTGTGGTAACTATTATGGAAGTGCTATGAAACTAACACATACATTTATGGTGTTTAAAAAAGTATTTCAATTTCTCGCTCAGACCAAGAAAAAATTCTTGGCTTGCCATTATTTCTCTCATGTGTCCAGTGTCATCCCATTTTGCTGAAATCACTTGGGACTTTTACTTTCATTTTGTTATAACTTTGGGTTATGTCTCCATATTTTTACAAATCATTCTCTAATGGTTATCTGAAGATTGACAACTATTGTATTAATAATTATTTAGATGGTCATAAAATTCACAGATGTCTTATCCCATAATATTCCTTGAAGCCCATATCTTTTTTTTTTTTCTGGGATTTATATTTTGTTTTGTAGGAATATATTCTCAAATAATTTAAGAAAAATTTGAGGATGAAAATGTTCCTTTCCTATATATGCAAAACTGTTTTTCTCATGTCCTCATACTTGAATGTTGTTTTGGTTTCATACAGAAAACAAGATTCAAAGCATTCTTTCCTCAGAATGCTGGGACATTGCTCCTTTATTTCAAGTCCTCCTTGTTGGCAATACTGGTTGGATCCTTGTTTCATTTTAGGTAATCTGTGTTCATCTCTTTTTTGGTTTCAGATTGCTTTTCTTCTTTCTGGCATTTGGTGAGCTTAAGTCTTTTGCTAGCTCTGAAAACAAGATGTTTAATTTCCTCAAACAGGGTGTGTTAACTGTCCAGGCAGGGTGTGTGGATGACTGCTTCCCCTGATACCTGATGGTATAACAGAGCCATCATACCTGCTGGGCTTCTCTGTCAATTTCCAGAAACCCTGACTATTCTCAGATGCTAGTAGCATTTCTCCGAACATCCCAAAGTTACTAGGAATTTATTCATGTATTTCTCTAATAAATCTGATGTGATTTGGAAAAAAAGAAATTTAAAGAAGGTTTTTAATCAACCATCTTGAATCATAATGGAAGTGGATTTCTGGGAGAAGATAATGACTTAAGTTTAAGAAATATGCAGTACTTTAATTGGAATTGGTATATGGGCCTGAAATTGGAAGGAAGTCTAAGTTAAACACTGGGGACTCTTCAAACAATAGAGGATGGTGGGAGTTCAAAAAGCAACTCAAATTATCAAGCATGAGCAGAGAGAAGGTGTCCAAGGATAGACCCCCAAAGATACATGGCTTCCATAATTTCAAAAGAAAGATGTTTTTACTGTTTTAATACAAACAGAAGGTTCATAAGAAGTAAGGCAACATGTAACAAAAAGGCCATATGTAAAAGATTATGTGTCCAGATTATTTTTCTTTTAGGAGGTTTTCAAATATAAAGCGTGTAGCAGGTGGAGCCCTAACAATTGGATTTATAAGGTATTATGGTAGTACACTTCCCCTTCTCTATTAATTTCCTCCAAAATGGGTATGTAATACCTAGCATACATTCATATATGTGAAATGTAACTTATGTACACTAATGTTATTATGATGATTATAATTAGTGTTATTGTTATTATCATCATATTAGGCACCATGGCATATATAACACTTATGTTGCAAGAATTAATAGGTGAAAAATGCAGATTATGGAGGTATCAAGTGTGTATGTAGTTACTTTTTGCTTTTTACTTTTCAGTTCTTTTTTCATTCATCTCTCCCTTAAAGACTTGATCTGAGTGCCAATTATTCAAACATGATTTAAAAGGGGAGAAATTTATCATGTTTATGATTTCCATAAAGCATATGTACAGAGTCTAAGATCAATAGAAGAAATGCAGTCACCTTTCCTTTCTTGCTCAATTATTTGCACGATTTGGAGGAATGTGACAGAAATAATACATTTTAAAGTATACATCCACTAATTTCCAAATAAAATTGTTTAAACTGCCCAAAAGAGTGTTTGGGATCTTCCACTGGCAGCACAACTTGGTAGTACTGCCAAGTTTCTCATATTTCATGGAATTATTTAAAGTAAGTTCCTGGCCCACATCCATCGTCCTCTAGCCATTCATTCGTTCAACAAAAGTCTTTGAGTACCTGTCCTCAGATGAGTCCTGTAGTGGCACAGGTATTCCGAAAGGAAAAGAACCCAGACAAAGCTCCAGCTCTCATGCAGCTTCCATTTGAGGAGGATTTTACAGACCATAAACAAACAAGCAGATGAAAGATGCCAATTGAGGCAATGATAAATGTTGCGAAGAAACTAACACTCTGAGAGGAGCAGTGTAAGACTGTTATTCTGATAGGATTTGGTGATACTCTGTGAATGACTGTGTTTTCCAGTTGGTATTTCATTTGTTGGTTTGTTTTTCTATTTTACTTCTAAGTTCACTCAGGAGAGGAACATGGCAATAAATACCAAAGAAAGACTCTGAAAAGAAGAGGCAAGGAAAAGCCTCACTAAGTTAAAATAGAGGTGCTCAGGAGCTGTGAATATAGTTGTCCACTACTCAGAAGGAGTGACACGGTGAGAGCAATTCAACAGAAGGCATGTGTGACAGTACCACAAGGAGTAAAAGCAAGGTTATGTCTAGAATATAACTGATATGACAAAGAACTTTTAGACCTGAATTCCAGAAATGGAAAAGATGAAGAAAAACAGAGCTGGTGGTTATTAACCAAGGCCATGCTAGCTCAAAATAGTCAATGACTATTTTATCAGTTAAATATGTATATTTATATTAAATATAAATTAACTTAAATATTATATTTAATATTTATATTAAATATATTATGTATTTTTCTATAACCTGTTTATTCTTCCTTTTAATGTGGTTTATCAAAAAATGCTATGATTTTCTAAATTCTTAAAATAGATTCCTTACATTATTTAATTTCTCTTGAGAAAATTCACTTGGATTTAAGCTTTGTGAATGACCTATTGCTTTAGTCAAACCTTCAAGACATTGCTCAAATTGAAAAATAGATACTAAGGAAAACAAAGTGAGAATGAGGAAGAAGGTGGTTCATGCTGAGCTACACAATCAATTTCAGTAATCAAAAAGCAATGTTACACAGTATTAGGGTCCAAGAGTCTAAAATAGATGAAGACCCCTACAGAAAAAAGGTAGCAAAGAGTAAGTTTGTTCTCTTGGATATTTTTCCTGCAGTTGCCAAATCATTCTTCTGTAGAAGGCTGCCATATTTTTTACATTTTAGTCATCCATCTCTTACATCTTGACATTCATTAAGTCAGTTTTAAAATGAGCCTAGAGGTTTCAGTGATATACTAAATAATACTGACTTTATTTTTGCTACTCAAAATATGTGCTAAGTAGATCAGACTACTCTTGACTTTATGGGATGCATGAAAAAGCCCATCTCTTTAGGAGTAAAAGACCCTCTCTGTGTCTCATACAAACCAGATTTTCTTACAACTGCAATGCATCTTAATACTTGATATCTTATGCACACCCCATTTAGGAGAGAGCGCCTAAATAAAAACCCACAGCATTTGCTCTTTTGCTCATCTTATTGGCATTACTGTAAAACATGGTTCATTCTCATTCCACAGAAGCAGCAGAATTTTTAACCTCATCTTTTTATATTGATTTGATGGGTATAAAATGCAGGTAATCTTGATATCCATGTTGTTTCATTGCAGTGGAAAGCTATTGACATTGTAGAAAGCAGGTATTCATATGCCTTTTAAAGTGGTTCAATCCCTTGCAAAACACTATTGCTGTTGTTGTTGTTGTTGTTGTTGTTGTTGTTGTTGTTGTCGTTGTTGTTGTTGTTTTATTTTTTTCCAGTTCCCAGATATCCTGTAAGGTCTGCCTCCTCAAAATAGAATTGGCTTTCCCCTTCAAACTTGAAGATAAGATTTGCTAACATCCATGGAGCTAACACCTCTTGTGGAGCTATGTGGGTTCATGGTAAAATGTTCCAAAAGAAGTAAATCCATGTCATTCACAAATGAAGATGGGTAGCCCCACATAAAAAATGGGATATTTTCCAATGTCTCTTTGTAATGTGAATTTTCTGAACTTGGGAACATTTTCTTATTGATCTATTGTTCTACTTTGGCAATCTCTATCAGTTTACTTTAAAATGTGTGGGACGGTATTGGTGAGCAAGTGGAAGTTGAGGACAACCCATTCCATAACAACCAAAATAAGTTTTACCTTATTTGCTTACTTGTTTATACTTCACGTGCTAAAATATCACACCCAAAAAAGAAGTTGAAAACTATGGTGTTCAGCATTATGAAATTCCAGTTATTCTCAAATGTTCTAGCTACAAAACACCTAAATATGCTGATAAAATTCTGCTTTAACTCTTCTTCTTAGTACATAGCTAACATCACAAGACAATAGGAGAAATCCTCAGAAGTCAAGACCCCAAACAGAAGAAAATCAAGGATGGTAAGTGGAAAAAGATGCTAAGTGGCTCTCTTGGTGCCTTATGCAAGCACAGTAATATAGAGCTTTTGCCTTTTATCATCACAGAGGTGAAACAAAAATCATACTTGGGTCTGCTCAGCTTAGAAACTGGAATAGAAACCCCTTCATGAAGGTACAACATCCCCAAAGCCTCTGTGCTCAGGGAAGGAGTAAACCAAAAAAAGAAAAAAAAAAGTCTGCAAAAGGAAGTGATAGATAATATCGTCTATTTACCATTGTTATGATGGCAAGGGGGAAAAAATCAATGCATATGTGTATGAATAAAACAGTCTAAATTCATTACCAAGTTTAAATTCTTATTTCCTAATTTGCCCTAAATGCCCAAGGTAAGAAAATAGCTTATAGTTGTACAGATTTGATAATTCTCCCAGAAGCCTAGCTAAACCAAATACAAATGACTTCTCTAGGAACCTTCGATAAACCTAGACAGAATCAAATTCCCAAAAGTAAAAACCCAAGAAATATGATTAGACAATTTTTAAAAAAATGAACAGGCAAGACATATAAGAATAACAAAATATACTATATGACATGTTGAGGCACATTTTTTATAAGAATCAAGTAAGTTTTCCATAAATAAATGTATACTTGAAATTTAAATTTCAATGGAAGTGTTAAATAATAGTCTTGATTTAGCTAAAGAGAAAATTAGTGAGCCAGAAAATGGATCTTGTAAAATTACCCAGAATGAAGCATAACAATATGAAGAGATATTAAAAAATACAGAGAACAGAATAATACCTACCAAAAATCTACTCAGATTTTCACAAGGAAATAATACAGAGGATAGAGTTGTATATTTGAAGTCATTATGGCTCAGAACTTCCCTGATATGACAACTGCAAAAACGAATTAGGAAATATGGTGAAGAAAAATCAGGATGAAGAAAGAAAGAAAAAAAAGAAGGAAGGAAGGAAAGAAAGAATGAAGAAAGAAAGAAAGCCCACACCCACTCACACTCAGTGAGTCTTTAGAATATAAGATCTTAAATATAGCCAGAAAGTGTGTACCTCAAAGAAATGAAAATCTACTTGCAAGAGCAGAAATGGTATCTAGATGATAGTACAATAAGGTTAAAATCATAACTTTAAAGTACTGAGAGAAAATAATTGCCAACTTAAAATTATAAACTAAGCTTAAAAAAACATTTTAAACAAACAAAAATGAGAGAATTTACCACCAACAAACCATCATTAAAGAAATTTCTTTCAAGAAGGAAAATAATTATAAGTAGCAAAAATGCAAGAAGAAATGATAAACCAAGAAATGATAAGGAAGGGAATAAATCTATACTCTTCAATGTATAACAACATTAATGTATAATATGTGGAGATGGAAGACAGAACTAAGTTTCTTGACATGTATCTTAACTAATGAGTAATTTGCTCAAAAGTTATTTAAGGCCTTTATGTTATTCAGAATTAAATGTCTGTCAAAACATTTAGAATAATCACTAACAGAACTGAAATAGGTAATATAACATCCAAATATGGACTGATGAATAAATGGAATAAATTTTTTTAAGTACATCCTAAAGAAGGCAAGAAAGAATATAATATCTAAAAGTAGGACAAATACCCAAAATAAAATGCTAGGAAAATCACAATAATCACTCCAAATGTAGCCTAGTCTCGATAGTTAAAAGATAAAAGTTTTCAGGATAAATACATGAAACAGCATGAAATAAAAGACATACCTAAATCAAAGTAAAACAGGAAAATTCAGTGGAAAATTATCTAAAAGTTTTCAGACATTTACTAATTAAAATACAGAAAGTGTAGCTATATTTATATAGAAGTGAGTAGAAATTAAGCCAGAAGGCATTGCTAGAAATAAAAGGTATATCTTCATAAGAATAAAAGTTTCAATTTAGAAAAACTATATGACAATTCTATGCCAACAAAAATCTTACAACAGTGGCATAATATATAAATAAAATTTTGCAATATTAAGAGGGCAAATTAAGAAAGCACCATCCTAGTAAAAGAGTTTAACACACATCATTCAGTAATTGTTAAATCAAGTGAACAAATCAGTAAAGTTCAATGAGTATAAAACTGCAGTTATAAAAAAGATGAATACATTCTAGAGATCCACTGTCTGCTACCCTGTTTAGCACTTAAAAACTGTGCAGTTAAATACTTAAGAGGGTGGACCTCATGTTAAGTGGTCTTAACACACACACACACACACACACACACACACACACACACACACACTCATATAAACTAAAAAAAAAAAGCAAGAAAAAAGTAAAGCACAGGAACACCACAATAAGAAAACAAACAACCCAATTAAAAAATGGGCCAAAAGCCTTAATAGATACTTCACCAAAGATGATATACAGATGGCAAGTAAGGGAAGAAAAATGGTCCACATCATTTGTCACCAAGGAAATGCAAATTAAAACAACAATGAGATATTGCTACTAACACATTGGTTCTAGTCACTGAAATTGCAGGCTAAAGATGATGGTTTAAATGATGTTCATAAGATTTGATCTCTTTGCTGGTTTTTGCTTTATCCAAACTGGCTTCATTGTCAATCTCTTTGATAATAGGATAGCTGCAGTAGCTTCAATTTCATAATCTCTCAGGTTCAAATCCAAAAGAGAAGCAAGAACCACTTTTTATGATCTCACTAACAAAAATCTCTCGGATTGTTCCTGACTGGGTTTGACTCTCTTGGGTTAAGTCATGTGCCTAGCCATTCCTAAAACACTCACTGTGACCAGAGCAGGTAATGTTCTCACTTGCTAGGTGTGTGCCAAAGATTCCACATCTGGAGTCAGTGGTGATTAAGTGCTCATTTCTTAAAGCACATGTATTGAGTTTTGGAGTGTTGTTTGCCCAAATCCCATTTAGGGTGCTACAACCAGGCAATTGGTAAATGGCATAGAATAGGGAAAGGGGTTCAATATCCCTCAAAAGCCTATTTAAATTCAAATGAACTATAGTTCAAATAGAACCTAATTACAATTCATTAATTAATTTACGGAAAGAGCATGCGATATGGTGGTTAAGGATTTGAGTTTTTTAATCAGACAGAACTGGGTCAAGTTGCAGATTTTCCCTATGCTACCTGTGTAACCTCATGATTTTCTACAATATGGAAATTATATTTCTACCTCACTAGAGTGTTGTGAGGATCAAGTAATATATGCAAATTGAGTTCCTACAACATAGCAAATATCCAATAAATGTAAACTATCTTCATCATTTTTATAATCATCATAAACTTTATTTCCATCTTCATCAACATCATCCTCATCACTATTGTCATTAACTGAATATTCGCCAGGAATATGTTTCTTTGGGAAGTAATTCTCATTTCTTTGGGGCCATCAGGAAAAAAAAATGTTTCCTATATATCATACCTTTTTTTTCTCTATGTTTTATATTTTTCTAATATGGTGCATATCACAGTATATTGTAATTGTGTTTACAGTCTATTGTCTCAGAGATGCTCTGGTAGATAATAATTAATTCATCGTTGTATCCCCTAGTATGGTTTCTTATATACCTTAGGAAGAGAAAGGTATTATGATATAAAAAGGAATCCATATTAATTAAGAGTTTACTCTATGTAAAACATTATGTGACATATGTACATCATGCTATGTCTTCCTCGTAAGAGTACTATTATACAGGCAGTGTTTTCTCATTAAATATAAAGATACTGGGTCATCTAATTTGCTAAAATAAAACATCTTGTAAATTCCAGAGTCAAGATTAGAATTCTGGTCTGTTTGAATCTTAAAACTATTCATTTCCCCTCTATGCTAGCATTTCAAAAACTGCAGAAAATGGTTTTTGGGATTCTTAAGATAAATTTTTCTAGGACCACACAATCCCTGTGAATTTTTTTGTTTGAGCTTCAACGATGATATTAAAAATAAATATGAATATATTCTTGATTGGCCTATAACTCGGGCCTGGTATAATGCTTCAAGGGCTCACATTTGAGTTTGTTTTCAACAACATTGGTATCAAGGGAGCAACTAGTATGACAGCCTTTAACTTTTACTGCAGTGTTTCACAAACTGGCATCCGCAGACCCCTGAGGATCATTACACTCTACTTGATAAATGTTGGTTGAATAAGCAAATGATTAAGTTCTCCTCAGAGAACCCATCTCCCTGTGGCAGAATCTGGGAATTTCCCTTCCCCCAAATCCTTCTTATTCATTAGTCAGTGACTATAAGGAGTCTTCAATTTCATTTCGAGTTCTGTGTTCCATGGCCTTGAGAAGGCAGCAGCTAGAGCAGAGATGCCAAAGAATCTGGAAGACTGAGCACCAGATGGGGATAAAGGCATTATTCGCTAACCCATGAAAGTAAAGTCCTGTGGGAATGTGAGTTTGGGCATCTTTAGTCCATGTAACCTTTGGGAACACATATCAATTTGCTGACCCCAGTCTGACCTCCCTATGAATAAAATAATCCTTTAAAAGAGACAGGAGTTAAGTGGCCCCACTCTATTCCATCATCTTTTTATTCCTAATTACACTTTTTCTGAAGAAGACAAGGGCCTCCTTTGAGGCTTTCCCTTCTATGTACATAAAGGTATACGCTGCATATGTATTTCTTCCTATAACTCTTCCTATTTCTCCTTAGTATTTCCTCACTTTTATTCCCCCCTCCTCCACAGAGGGGGGCAGCTAACACTGATTAGTGAGAACTTAATGTTCTCAAAACCATGTCTTATAGGTGGGTGAGGGCACTATGCAGATCACTGCTCATACCTGGCACGGGCTCTTGCTCTCTTGGAACTTCTCACACTTCTGGGGAATGAACTTTTCTTCTCTGTTCTCTGTTCGCCTGAGATAAGTGCCCCAAAGGGAGACCCGCCATCTCTCCTGTCTTTCTCTCTCATTCTCTGGTAACCATGTGTGAGGCCTGAAGTTCTTTCCGCAGGCTGGCCTTGTATCACTGGAGTCTGTTTTGCTGACCCAGCTCTCCCTGCAGGCCTTATTTTGAAATGAAAATAAAAAGTTTTCATTAGGCTTTAGTTCTAAGCTACTTTCTTTAACATACTTTATCTGGAGTCCTACAGTAGGAGGACAATTGGGCACCTGATTAGCCATTAGCAAATCTAATATCTTGTCACATTTAGCTAGTGATCCTTGTGTGTAACCTCTATTTTTGTGACATGGAGGAAAAGGGGAATGATGAGACTTAAGCCCAAAGCCAGATTTTAATCTCCAAAACCAGATTTTAAGGGATTCTCCCTAAGTCATGCTGTATCTTTTCTTTCTTAGATGCCATACAGAGTCAAAGATACCAGTGAGTGATATCTTCTGGCACACGAAAATGACCTAGAACCTTTGAGGAAGAACAAGATGAGGCACATTAAAAGATTGAAGATTAAAGATTGCCCAAAAATAAAAACTGCACTTGGATTTGGGGGATGACATTAGAACAGGAGGAATAACAATGATTTCTCTCACCATCCGTTTTGTTACCTCCTGTGATTAATTCCCAGGGGAGCTATTTATACATGAGGAGCATATAGAAAGTTAGCAAACGTCAGAGGGAAATGTCATTTTCACCAAGAGCATAAAAACAATCAGTTTTTCCACATAAATCAAAAGTCACATAAATCAAAATCCCTAAATCTAACCTATCAGCAAACTGAACTCACCAAAACCCACCAAAATGAATACCGGTATGATCAGTGCTTTTGGAAAATCTAGTAATTTCAATAATATTTTGGCTACACACTCGTAATATCACTATGTAGAAACAAATCCAGATATAAGGATAGTCTCTAAGTCGACCAGATATATATAATTTTGTTTTAAGAACTGGTAAATGAGTTGTGCAAAATTAATGTAGCCACTGAAATAGTCCTGCAGAGAATGGAATTGGGAGTTTGATGAAAATGCTCTGACATCTAAATCTTATAAAGTCAGTTTACTGCAGTAAATGCAAAAGATGTATTTTGGGTAAACATTATTACACATGGCAATCAAGCTGAGGATATTTAGTGACTGTAGCTTCTCAAATATCCCCAATCCAGAACAGGAAGGAAGAAAGGAAGGAAGGAAGGAAAGGGCGGGGGAGAGAAGAGAAAGAGGCTTGTTATGGTTTATTCAAGCTATAATTGATCCTTTCTACATTTCCTGGAAAGACAGAAAATTGGAGATATATATATATTATATTACACATATATATCACACATATTAGTATATATGGTGAGATATATATAGAGAGAAGAGTATATACGGAGATATATATATTTTCTATAGAGATATATATCATATATATATGGCATACGTATGGTACATGTATATCATCAAGCAACAGATATTGGATACTGACAGTTTGGGGTTCCAAATACAGCTTTGCCTGATACGAGTTGAATATATTTAGAACTTGGCTTACCTTTAAAATGGACTTCATCTTTTTTTTTAAGATTTTATTTATTCATTTGTTAGAGAAAGAAAGCACAAGCAGGGGGAACAGCAGGCAGAGGGAGAAGCAGTCTCCCTACTGAGCAGGGAGACTGATGCAGGTCTCCATCCCAGGACCCTGGGATCATGACCTGAGCCAAAGGCAGATGTTTAACCTACTGAGCCACCAAGGAGCCCCTAAAATGGGCTTCATCTTATCTATTTTGTAAGTTGGTTCCTAGGATTAAATAAAATGGCAAAGAGCTATTATATAATAGGTATATAAGAAAGTTTCATCTCCTTCCTTTTTAACACTACCTTCCTTAAATATTCTACTAGACTATAAATCCTTGGGGAGTAGACTTCCTAATTAAATTTTGTGATTTGTAACAAAGTAGTTATTCAAGAAATATTTATTGAGTGTATTAATATCTAGCTTAAGCCTAAGTTGATCCTATAAATCTAAAACATCTTAGGCGCGGACATGTTTTTCCAAGTGGCAAAGTTAACCAATTGCAGAAAATCTAGGTGTAAAGGAACTGAGAGTTTCCTAAGAGAAAAGAGAACTAATACTTCTACATGAGGGCATGTACAAGATCATGATATAAATTTGGTATAAAATTTTTATTTTACTTGAAAATTTGGGGGGATGGTGGTCAATTTGTACTCTCCCAGAAAAAACTTTCCCGTTCCTCTAATCAAAAGATGTTTGGGTGGAAACATTTTAAAAATAATGATCTAAGTCAGGTATGATATACCAGATACTTAGAAACCAAATTAAGATGCATTATGCTTGGCTAGTAGTTAATTTTTGAATTAGTTGCCAAGATTAAAAAATTAAGAGAGTTCATGTAAAAATCTAGATTTGGACTTCACCAGAAAAATTAGATCTGATTATTTTGGCTCAAGCTGAAGGATACTCCCTTTAAATAGAGAATATGATTTTTTTCTTTGCTAGAGCACCTCACCCAGCCTCATTCAGTAATTTATCCACTGTCTTAGCCTTTGTGGGTGCTTGCAACTCTTAACCCATGGAAAAAAGTCAAACAGACAAGCTTTGCGCAGTCAGGAGGCTACAGTTTTCTAAAGGAAATGGATGAATGATGCATGTATTTTTATTTGCATGTGTCTCTGGGTTCATCTTATCATACTCCTATCAGAGATGCTGGGAGAGGCAGGGACTGCAACTAACACTAAATAGGTTGGTATCAATTCTGAATGTGTACCTGGGGGCACAAAGAGGTCTGAAAGGATTTCCATGTATCAACGTGTACCTTTCATTAAAGGGGAAGAAGTTATCTCTGCACTACGGCCTGGGCCACAGTTCTGCTTAATGAGGTTTTCCAGAAGACTCCATAAGTTGTTCCACAAATTTGCAAAGGTGCCTGAGCAGTGCCCTGCAGGAGAGGATATAACATGAAGAAACAGTGGCCGGAAAATAAGCAGGTGCCTAAGAGAAGATGCCGGGCCTAGCTTTGGGAAAGACACTGCACAATCCAAGAGATGGGACCTGCTTAAAAGTGCATAGACCATCCCCCACCTCCAGTGAGTAAGTCTCTAAAATGCATGGATGGTAGAACAGGCTGCAGAAGCTAGAGCATCTGTTGAAGCCAATGGGAGTGACAGCTAAGAAAATGCAGGATACAAAGAAATGAATGGTAATTTGCAGGCAAGCTACTAGAGTTTAATATTATTTTTGGACCTCTCTGCACCATTACTTTTAAATAAAATGGAGAGGAATGAGTGTTAATACAAGTGTAGAATTACACCACAAGTCCTATTTGTATGTAGCCCTGCCATTCAGGCAAAAAAAGGTAATAATGACTCAGAGATCAGATTGGCTCACTGGAGCAAAGCAGTAGCAAAGAAAAGCCCCAAATGATTTACACAGAAGAAAGAAAAGGAAGGCAAGATTGGCTTTTTTTTTTACAGTGAGCCACATTTCCTTCACTTAGTCTTAGTAGCAGCTATTAAAAAATTCTTTTCACCAAAATATTTAATTCATGAATTAATTCATGAGGGATAAATGAAGACATTTTTAATTTCTTGTGAAACTAAGAATGTGAATTAGTACTTTTCAGTTTTTAGGATATTCATCAAAATTACTTTGGAGAAGGCTGCCATAGTTCAAATGCTCTGTGCTCTCCACTGTACTTTCCAATCTTCAGCAATCCCTCAGCCCAGCCATCACAAACATCCAGAGGATGTCAGTCATCGCCAGATAGATGTGTGGATCTATGAGCATTTGTTGTACATGAGCTGATTTCCATGACAAATGGATGAGTGGTTCATCCTCGTTGAGTTTTTAAAGCATTTCAATCAATTGTATAAAGTCTACAAGTCTCTTTTTTATACTCACATTTTAATCGGGTTGCCTATTTAATTAAGTCACATAATTACATTAAAAAGCACAACTAGCCGCCCCCTCCCCCAAAAAAAACTTTGGGAACAAACAACTGGTTCTTTGTAAAGTAACATTTCAAGCAGATGAGAGCTAGAGTAAGCATTCAGGGTAATGAGGGCTGTAGTCAAAATGTTTCAGAGGGCAATTGGAGGTGTTGGTTTATCTGGCAAGTTGATGAGTTAAGACAGGTCTGAGATAGCTCTTTCTGTACTACCTCCCCTTTCATACGGGTTTAACAAATGGCTATGTGACCATATGGCAGCGGTTAGAATTCCTTGCCCTCTAGTAATACCCAGTGGGTAGAAATACCTGCAATATAGTAGCATCTTCATTAGTATTGAGTGTGAACCTGGTTGTGAAAGTCATGGATCTGAAAGCAAAGGGCCTTGGCTGTCTCTGAATTCACGCATCCGACCTCCTGACACCCAAATCTTAAGGCAGCTCTGGACACAAACCTGTCCAGTATTAGGGGCCAGTACACCTGACTTGAGAGGAGTTAGGAGCCTCTCTACTGCCCTCTGCCCATCCCTCCCTCATCCTGCCGGTACTGTGAGCTTCTGGCCACATTAGCAAGGTGCCCCTTCATCACGTCCAGCACACATCCCTCTTCTGGCCAGAAATCAGCATCATGAGCACTCACTATTAATGACTTGCATGCAAACTGAACATTATTCTGGGCACATCGGATTTCACATTATAGGGTTTTGGGGACCCACACTAACTAAAGAAGACCTTGGCTATCCTAACCAACATCTTGGGATTTGGCAGATTGAAAAGAATTGAAGGAGAACTTAAAATCAATGGAACTTTTCAAAGTAAAATGAGTAAGGCAGTAAGAGTACCAAAAGAAAAATAAAAGGGTTGTGTTCTGTTCTAAATAAGGCTGGCAGATGTGGCAGGTCCATTTCCAACAGAGAACAGGTAGAAGGTTCATCAGGGCAACTTTGGAGAATCATTTATCTGCAGCAAGTCTTCATTATTTCATACAAATTGGAGTTAATTTCTACAAGATCAGGAATGTCTGTTTTCACAAATTAGTAGAAAACATATTTCTATCAAACAAAACCCATAAAATGGTTATTAGGTTGTAATATTAATTTTGAATTCTCCAGGCATCTATATTCTTCCGTGATTCTACTACTGAAAACAGCAACCACCCCTAACTAAGCTTTTACATTGTGAAGGCACCCTTCCGAGGCCTCTTTATATCTTCTTTTTAGATCTCTTACATCCCCTACTAATTTAGGCATTCTTCTTACTATAATGATGAGGAAATCAAGGCTCAGAGAGGTTAAGTAACTTGCCTGAATCGCTCAGCTAATGAGTAGGCAGAACCAACGCGAAACCTGTCTTTGTTTGACATGACACCAAAGCGTATGTTTTTCCTTTGTGCTCTGCTATTTCTGCCCAGACAATCTCCAAGAATTCATTTCAGGCATTTGTGTAATATTCTGAAACAGGCCGGGTATAGATGAAAGAAGAGCAAGTGCCACAAAAATGTGGGGACAGAATAACATGATTTGACTTTTAAGGCAGCTATGTTATGGTGCAGAAAGCTTTTCAATTCATACTTGTTAGTATTTCCATGTAATAGCTTTTATAACACTACTCTGTTGAGAAGGCAGATAAAAAGGGCCCCTTTGTGTGTATGTGGAGTAAAATAAAATGCCTTAGAGTTGAGTGGATATAACATAGAAGAGGCGTGATGCACTATTAAACACTGGACTTGGTGATTAAACAAAATGAATCCAATTTTTTCTTCCCTTCTGCCTTTATAAACTAGTGAGCAGACTGGTAACCTGATAAACTGGAAACCCCCACCCTCCATCTTCTCTCTTTTAAAGCAGGAAAAAAGAAGGAAAACAAACAGTCTTTATAAATAAATTAAAATTCTAACTAAAAAGCTAATTATAAGTGTATTTGTTTTGTTGGAGGTAAGGCACATCTATTATCATAAAGATAATTAACTCAGTCTGACAGATCTAATAAAAGGACAAGTTTAGCACTGGCTTAGCCGGAAGCCGAAGGCAAGCAATTTTTATAATTACTAGTTATTGTAACTGGGCTCAGAGAAAATGGTCTGTGATATTTAAACAGTAATGTTAATTTGCATTTAGACCTACCCTTTTTTTCCCGTGAAAGAATAAGTAAAAGGCTGGATTAAGTACAAGAAACCTCAATAACTAAAATATTTTTAAATCTATAAAAGCATTGAGAATGAAAGCCCCTTCATCCATAAACTAAAAAATTTCTCTGAACCTCTAATGAATGTACTTATAAGGTAAATGTCTTAACAATTATCAAACAATTAAATAACTTAGCCCAAACTTCCAATGCGTGAGAGGGATCTATCCAATCTCCAACATTGGGGTAAAGTCATTGTGTTGTGACCCTCTTTCATTCTCCCCTTTATAGATATGCATTCTTGTGCCTACCACTGGCTAGCTCTTGAATTGAGGACATTAAAAAGTAATAATTAAGTAAAGAGCATTGTGAATAGGCAAAGGAGAATAGCAACTTTGTAACCAACGACTTGCAGTGTTAGAAAGATGAGCGCATAAAAGGACAAGCAGCGTGTTAGGGAGATGAATGATTTCCACTGTTACGTGGCAGCTGCCCTTAACTAAAGCTTGTCTCAACATTTCACGCCAAACTCCTTCCCAGAGCAAAACAAATCAACCTTTTTAAGAGTGGAAGTTACTCTTTAACTGCTCCTATAATAAAGGCTGTAGAAATAAGTAATAACCAGTGTCAGAAAATAAGTTCATAACACTAAGAAAAGCACTTTAAGGTAAAATACCTGTTAGTCAAGGACACATTTTATTATGTTCTACAAATATGGTGATAGAAACAGTCCATTACGTTTGGTAAATATGCTGTATAATTTCTCCATATAATGCCCTGTCTGTGTTTCTGTTAATCAAGGTGAATATTTAACCCATCAGCCTAACTAATTGCATGACCAATACTTAAAAAAAAAAAAATGCTGACACATTATATGGCAAATTTTCATTTCCCCTGTGTTCTCCAGGGAAGAGTGGCTTCTGGTTTATTTCTTCACATTCTCCTTGGCTTTCCTTCATTTTAAAACTTTTTTTTTTTCAGTTTTCTGAGATTTTGTAATTGGGAAAGCAAGGTCTTATTTTGACCTTTGCAGTAAGGAATTATACCGCTGAATGAGGAAAAAAAGTAAAAAGGCAATCCTGTAAAGGAGGACACCTCTGTTCCAACATCAGCATACCAACATTCTTCTCCATCTGCATTTCTAGCGTTTTCTTCATTGGTTCTCACTTCTAATCTACTCTAGCCTCATATATTTGCTATATCATATTCTTATTACATCCCTTTATCAGACACCCTCAACTTGTACTCATTAATGCAACAGACATGGAGATAGATGGTCAATAAAAGGAAAAAAAGATGAAAAGAAAAGTAGGTGAGATAAAGTTTCTCAAGGTCCCCTAGTCTATGATTGGAAACCAACATAGAATCAGGCACTCATAGTACAACGTGGGACGTGCAATGAGGCTTTAATACAGGCAGCTAAATAAAATTTACAAACACAAAGTTGATCTGGTTGAAAGACTCCTAAGAGTTAGAGCCAAGATCCTTCCAGGAGGATGAACCGACTGAAGGGACCTGCTAGATATACTTGCAAAGTTCTTGAGGCAACAATTAATGAAATTATTCATAGAAACCTTGCCAATGCCTATTTTCTTCAAGAATTAGCCCTGTCCAACTCTGATTCATGTTAACATTAGATAGATAGTCTGACATATTTTACATGTTGATATGCCTCTCTGCCTTTTTTTTTTTTTTTTGCCCTTTTGATTCTAAGTGCTTAAAAATCAAGGACCCTATCCATTATTTTGGTTACAGAACAAGACTTTACAAACACCGACAAGCTGTTGAATGCCTGGTACTGAGATATTAGAGTAACAGAGATTTAAAATATTCCCTACCACAGAGAAGGCTCTTTTTCAGGCAACCAATTCGTATTCTCATCAGCCTCCACACTGCCCCAGTGGATCAGAAATGAAGCCTTATGCTTTCATGGTAGTCAAGTTGTAGGTCTTCAAACTCATGGAAATTTCAAGTCATTTCCCTTTATCCAGGTGTCTGTGCAGTGGACAAACCGGAATTGATTCTAAGCTTTTTCAAGGTCCCATTCCAGGTCATTGCTGAAAATGTACCAGTGGCAACAGAGCTTGAAAGATGGGGAAAAAACTCAAGGAAAGGGTTTCCAACCTTTCTCCACATATGGGTGGGCAGAGCACATGCTTCATTTCTTATGATTGCCAGGGGTCACTGTGTAAAGGCAAGGGTCATCTGCCTGAAATTGAAACCAAATTGACTATTATTTATACAGTCCCAGGTAGGAGTACATAGCTTTGTATGGTAGGGGAAAGTTGTTCAGAACAAGGGGTGGAAAAATCAGCACTAAGCGTCCGCATCCTTGCCTTGCAAGGACAGACTAATAAAGAACAAATGAAATAAAATGACATGGAGTAGGTAGGAGGTCACAGGAAGCAGAACACTTCACTGAAGAGGTGTGGCCGGAATGTGAACACGTATGGTTTGTTTAATGGGTCATCAGATTGCTTCAGGACAGGGTGTGGTACTTGGAGGAGAGCTTGTCTCCTTACTTGAGAGTGGAAGGATCAGTGAGAACAGAGGATGGGAAGGCTCAGATAGGAAGGAAGGGAAAAGAGGTAAATGATACACACCTCCTGACTTTGAAAGACTGTGCTTTTTTCCTTCTTTTTCTCCCTCTCTTCTTCTTTGTCACTGAGTACAGAATGTAAATGATTGATTAAGACCTTAAACATAGAATCAGGAAAACAGCCCTGTGACTTAAGATGAGTGACTTGTCTCATAATTTCCTCTTAGAAATTCATCTGTGAGTGTATTGGCTAGGAGGAGGAATCTGGAAGGGCACAAGCCTCACTGAAATTTTACTGAAGCCAGTTCATCCTCATTTTCACTGCAGTATAATTGGTGAGACTCTCAGGAAAGAGGTTTGATTGTTTTAAGTGTGATTCATTAGTAGAATCAGTCATAAGAGGTGGGGCAACACTGCCTACTTTAAGTGTTATACAAAGGCTGTGCATTTTTATTATTATCCATAATTTCTCACACAACAGCCCTGTTAAAGCTGCTCAGAATTAGCGTGCAATTCCTCCTCAGCTTCTAATGCAGGTCAACTCGTGGGTCTTAAAAGATTGACTATGGCCCTTTAAAAACACTGTCTGTGTTGTGGTATGTAATTAATCACAGCAACAAAAGCAAAATATATTGTTTCCTTGCTGAGAATAGCATGTTTTCTTTGCTTATGAATTGATCCCTTAAACATTCCTCATGGGAATATATTTTTCCCTTCTAATACAAACCGGCTTTAAACTACAGATGTGCTAATCTATCTGTAGGAAGTTCCAGGGCTCATTGATTTGTAGGACGCATAGGTATTCATCTCCTTTAGATGGAAAACTGAAAGAAGGGACAATTAATTAAGTCATCCTGCAGTTATTTTTCAAAACCAGAATACAAGCAGTGACGGGAAAACCCCCCAAGGCTTTAGAGTTTGAATTTGGTTTAAATAAGCTCTGAACTTTTGTAAATTGGGTTGATAGGAGGAAAAATAAAAATACTGTGTTTTGCATTAGGGAATGCACACCCTCTACCTCTCAGACAGGGCTTATCACATTCAGCCTTCAGTTTGAGGGTCACGTGTGATGATGTGAGTACATGATTTCCCCTACAGGAGCACAGGGGTCTTTAGAAAGAGACTATTTCTTGCATCACTCTTCATGTTACTCAGTGCTTGTCCAGTACTTACTACTGCATGCAAGTTTTCTGTATCTTACATCTTCAATAAGATATTGATTCTTTTATTCACTTATAACTAAACAATAATTGAACATCTACTAAGCATCATCCCTAGATTCAGAGAGCTCACAATTAGTAGAGACTCATCACTATTTAGGGATAAGCAAATCTTATTTTCCTGTATCTCTTCTAGTTTTATAAACCAGTTAGCCTTGACAGGAAAATTTACCATAAATCCATAATCTACCCTATGCCCCCAAATTCTTTTGGAAGTAGGCAATATATGCATACAAAACAAAGGAGACTATTCATAGAAATATCTATGAAATAAAATACATTGAGCATCTATAAAATAGCAATGGGAAAACTAGGTCTGTCAATAGCGTATCTATTAGAGACTTCAAAAAAGCAAGAAAAATCTTTCAAATATGCATATTTAATTATGTCCATTAACCAGGTTAGAAACATTCTGTGAAGTTGCAAATCCTCAACATTGTTGATGTGGCCTCTATGTGCTAGACCCTTCTCTTTGGCCTGCCATCTTCATTTTCCCATTGCCCCTCTATATTCCGGGTATTCTGAGTGTACCCCAGTTTCTTGAGGTGCCAAGTTCTCTCTCACCTCTGGACCTTCACATATACTGTTGGTTTTCCTGGAACTTCCTCCTCTGTCTCTCCGTTCCCTAGCTATTCCCCACCTAACCTTCAGGTCTCCATTTAAATTTTGCTCTTTCTCTAAGCCTTTCCTTATTTCTAGATCTGAGGTTATGTTTGGAGGCTAGAACATCATGTGCTTCTATTATCTTAATACCTAATTCATATGAATTTTTGTTTAGAGTTTACCTTCTCTGATAGATTGTGAGTTCTGTGCAGGTAGAATCATATCTCTAGCAAATAGCTTAAAGCCTGGTATTTAACATTCACTTAGTAAATACTTGTTGAATGAATGGAGAATCATATACTCTATTGCCAAATTTCAACAGTATTATATAACAAAATATATTTACCATTACAAATTCATTTAAAAGTTTCTATTTTTAGAAAATTCTTTGGGATTTGTCAGTGACTGCGGTTATTATTTTCCATGGAAGGAGTCATTTTGTTGCAGACGCAATGAAATAATATAGAAATTTCTGCCTATGTGAAAAATAAACTTTTGAAATTTTTTATTTATCAATATAAAAGTATTTCAAATATAAACTTATTTCTGACATCTCAACTCTCTCAGCATTGTCTCAGAGAATAGAAGAAAAAATATTGTCTTGCTTTTACCAAATATTAAAAAAGATGTAGTTATTTGTGTTAGGGTCCGTGATCAAAGGAGCAAGACTGATACAAAGCGAAGGTCAAGCAAAGCTTTATTTCACACCAATCACTGAGAATCACACTGGCCGGTCAGGGTCGCCTCTATGCAGAGAGCGACCCCGCCTAGTCTTACAGACCATCTTTTATAGGGCAAAACCACAAACCCACCGTGAGCTTGTCCTTATTGGTCAGAAGCAGTGGGGTCAGGGGAGGTTACATATGTGTTCTTTACTGATTGGACGTCTCCACCTGACCTGACTTCAGGAGCAGTGGGGTTGAGGGAGGTGGCATATGTGCCCTTTACTGATTGGACACCCCCACCTGGACTGACTTGACCTTGTTCTTCTGGGGGACTGTCATCAGGAGCCAACAGACCACATTCCACGGGTCTCCACGGCTTATCTTTCTAAGTAAGTTCCTCCAGGCTGACTTTGTTCCCTTAGGGCAAGGTCAGCTTGTGTTCACAACAAAATGGCTGCTTAGACAAGATGGAATCACTTAGGCTAAGCAGATCCTAATAATTTGTTGTTACAATTTTCATGTAACAGTTGGTAGGTGATTTGAAATGTTGGTTGAGGTGAGAATGTGCTTTTTGCTGGTATGTCATAGTGGAGGGGCAGAAAATTATGCAGTGGATTCAGCAACAAAGACCTATATTCAAACTCTGGCTCTTTCACTTTCAAATTATGGGCAAATCATTTAAATTCTCACTGCCTCTCTTTTTCTCATTGAAAAATGGGAATAATGTATTTCAAAAGATTCATTCAGCAAATTTTCATTTAGCAATTACTCTAATTTTAGGTACTATTCCAGATTCTTAAAATAAATCAGATACAAATCAAATAAATCAAAATCCTATCTCTTATAGAATTTATATTTTAAGTACTGGTTCAGGAAAGTACTTTCTAAATGATGAAATACTATACAAGCACCACTCTTTTTTATTGTTTTTGTTTTTGTTTTTTCACTAACTTTGTTAACATTTATTCCTGATTCTTGTGACCTTAAAAATTTAGTTCTATGAGTGAAACCTAAAGAAATTTCACTTATGACATTTAATGCTAAAGTTGCCCTGATGCTCAGAAACCCTAAATCCATCACCAAATAATTTCTCTGAATTTGTCAAAGATGCAAAAAAGCCCGAGATGAGCCACATTTAGTTGGTGTATACTTGTGGAAAATTCAAAGTACTTTGATGTTAGTACAAAATATGAGTATGGGCTTTTAGAAGGTAAGTACTCAATACATGTCCACTGTCAATGATCTCAATGTCTCCACTCATTCAAGTTTTCTGAGTTTATCATTCTGTAAATTCATGGCAAAATCAGAAGGAAGTTATATAGCATAATAAATTAAGAAAGTCAATTGAAGTCTAGAGTACCCTATTTTTATTTTCAGAAATATAAGGTATTTTGGAAAGCAAAATACATTATAAAAGAATGTATTACATTATAAAAGAACAAGGTCTCTTGACACTTCCTATGTTCGAATCCTAACCATGCCACATATTGTGACTTTGGGCAAGTTATTTTACTCCCTTAGATTCATTTTCTTTATCTGCAAAAAGAAGATGGAAAATAGTAGCATGTGCTAAGAAAAATAAGCTGTTTGTGCTATTATTAGTAGTATTATTACATTATTATTATTATTAATGATGATGATGAGGTTATTATTATTATTATTGATTTTATAGTATAAGACACAAAGTATTCCCACTTTAAGTGTATGTGTAGTATTTAGAGTATGCTAGGCAGTTCAGGAATCTTACAGGGCAAAGGGTCCATTAAGACCCAGTCAGACTGAGTCTCCCTATCTCATGTGAATCACTGTCTATTGTTTTTATTAAATCAAATTTACAAGAAGGGCTCCCAGCTTCTGAGTAGTGGCTCTAACCTGTGCCAGCAGATCCTGATCAAGGGTAGATATTCCAAAGAAGAGCCATTCGAAAAATAGAAGTCTCAAAATGTCCCCAACCTAGCAATCTAGGGTCTTTATGGGACCTTAATAGTTCTTTCTTTTTCCTCATTGTCAAACATTTATTTCTACATTTTCAGAGGGTAAAGATTAAAGGTTAGAGAGGGTTAAGGAAAAGAAAGAAAAGAAGAGAGAATGGAGAGATTTTGCTCTTATAAAATTAATTATTTTTTAATATGAAAGGAATATGTGTTCATTATAACTTGCAAAATAATGCAAAAATGTGTCAATAGAATAACCACTACCTTCACCTCCCCAACCACTTGTCAGGTCTTTCCTATTTCCATGAGATGGGTATTCCCTGATAAGGGGTGTGTTCCTCCACTCCTTTCCCTGAATTCATACAAAGCATCCACACACTTTTATAAATGGGAATGTCTGTTGACATTGTTTGTAATTATGAATAGGGGATCATATATTTATATAAATATAAATATATATTTATATATCCACATCACATCATATGGAATGGATCTAACTCGTAATAAAAGCAAAATATTTCATAGTATAGCATTTGCCATAAGTAACATCTCTCTGTTGGTGAATTTTCAGGTTGTTTCCAGACTTTCATATTGCTATTTCACTTTGTTGTTTTACCACTATGTTATAGCAATGAAAATCCATGTTCATGCATATATACTAATAATTTTATTCCTATAGCATAAATTCCTCAAAAAGAGATGCAGGGCCTGAGAGTATATATCTTTCTAGTTGTAAAGATAATGGAATATGATTCACCCCCAAAATCTGTAACAGGTCATGTTCCAGCCAGAAGTGTATAAGAATGTGTTTGCCCATATGCTTGTAAGTTTTGGCCAACCCAGTGGGTAAAATAGAGCATTACACTGTAATTTAATTTGCATTGTCCTGACTGCTAGAGAGTTTTTTTTTTTTTTCATAAGTTTCTTTCACCATTTGTATATGATATTTTAAAATTTTACCTAATTGGGCCCTCTGCATATTTTAAAGGTATTTTTAGAAATAATTCCAGACTTACAGAAGAGTTGCAAAGATAGTAAGGATGGTTGTTGTATGTATACCCTTCACTTGGCTTCTGATAACATCTTACGTAAGCACTGAACACTTGTCAAAACTAACATTAGTACAATACTATTAACTAAACCAAAGATCCTATTTGTATTTTGTCAGTTTCCCCACTAGTATGGTTTTTCTATTCAAGGATCCAATCCAGGATTCCATACTTCATTTAGTTGTCACACTAAACCTTGACACATTGAAGATAATGTGTTGTTTTATTTTATTTTATACAATAAATAAATTTATTTTATACAATGCCTCTCAATTTGTTTTATCTTATACTATTCCATGATTCAATTGAAATTTTGTATTTGGGGAAATAAGCATCCAGGAAGTGATATGCTCTTCTCAGTGTATCATTTCAGAAGATATATAGTGTTGCTAGGTCTTAGGATCAATGCTAACATTGTTGGTTTAGTTGAGGTTGTATCCGCTAGGATTTTTAAGTTACTATTTTTACTTTATAAGCATTCAATATTCTGAAGTGAATAACTGGAATTGATGCATATATCCTGTTTTTACTAATAATTTTTGGAATCATTGACAATAATGCTTGGGGCAGTTATAAATTATAAATTTATTTTTACAGATTTATTTTTACAGATTTTTACAGATTTATTTTACCTTCTAGATTTATTTTATTTTACTTCAGTTATACAGAGAAAATTCATTCTTGGTTGATACAGGTTTGTGGGATTTGACAAAGGTATATCCAGCACCACACCTCCATAAAGAAGTTTTTACACCTTCAAAATTCCGTCATGATAGCCCTTTCTATACTGAAAATCATGTCATCTGCAAACAAAGACAGTTCTACAGACCCCTTCCTTTGTTTATTGTATGCCTTTATTGTCTTAGTGCATTAGCTAGGAATTCCATTACATTGCTGAATTAGGGAAAGGGAGAGAGATGATCCTAGCACATGCTTTTAGTGGGAAAGCATCCATTTTGTTATCATTAAGTATGACATTAACTGTAGGTTTTTTGTAAGTGTTCTTTATCAAGTTGGAGAAGTACTCCTCTATTCTTAGTTTGCTGAAAGTTTTTATTTTGAATGGGTCTGGATCCTCTTGAATACATATTTACAATGGATTACATTAATTTATTTTCAAATGATGAACCAGACTTGTATACCTAGAATATATCCCATTTGCTTGTAATGTATAATTATTTTTAATATATTGTTGTTATCTATTTGATAATATTTTATGAGTATTTTTTAATCTATATTCATGAGAGATATTGGTCCATAGTATCTCTTTCTTGTTTTGTCTTTCTCAGGTCTTGGTATTATGGAAATGCGGGTCTCATAGTTAGGAAGTAATCCCTCTGCTTCTGTTTTTCTGGAAGAAGTTGTGGAGAGCTAATATAACTTCTTTCTAAAATGCTGATTGAATTCACCAGTAAGCCTATCTGGTCTTGCACATTCTGTTTTGGAAGGTTTTTAATTATTGATTGAATAAGTTTAATAGATGTATGCCTGTATAGATGACTTGTTTCTCTTGTGTGAGTTTTGGTAGATTCTTTCAAGAAATTGGCCCACTCTATCTAATCATCTAAGTTATCAAATTTGTGAGCATCCAGTTGTTCATAATACTCCTTTATTCTTCTTTTAGTATTCATGGGATCAGTAGCGATGACCCCTTTTCCATTTCTGACATTAGTAACTTGTGCCATTTCTCATTTTTTCTTAGCTAACATGTTTACAGACTTATCAATGTTACTATCTATTCAAAGACCCAGCTTTTGTTTTCATTGATTTTCTCTATCAATTTCCCGTTTTCAATTTCATTGATTTCTACTCTCATTTTTATTACTTATTTTTTTCTGTTTACTTTGGACTTAATTTACTCTTTCTTAACTTTTGCTCTTTCAATATCCTCTTAGTTTCGTAACATGGAAGCTTAAATAATTGATTTTCAATCTTTATTATTTTCTAATGTGCACATTCAAAGCTACAAGTTCCCTTCCAAACACTGCTTTTGCTGCATCCCACAAAACTTGATAGGTTGTATAGCAATTTCTTTTTAGTTTAAGATATTTAAAATTTTCTTGTTAGGTTTCTTTTTTTGACATGTGTGTTTTTTAATCTCCAGGCATTTAGGTGTTTTACAGCTCTCTCTTATTGCTTTCTAGTTTGAGGCCATAGTTTTCTGAGAGTATACTTTGCATGATTTCCATTCTTTAAATTCATTAAGGTGTGTTTTATGGCACAGAATATTTTCTATCTTGGTGAATGTTTCATGTGAGCTTAAGAAGAATGTGTTCTCTGCTCTTGTTGAATAAAGTTTTCTGTAAATGTCAAATAGATCTAGTTGATAGATGGTACTGTTCAGTTAAACTATGTCCTTACTGATTTTCTGCCTGCTGTATTTGTCAATTACCTTAAGAGGGATGTTGAAATTTCCAAAAATAAGAGTGGATTTGTCTATTTCTCCTTGCATTTCTATCTAGTTTTTTTGCTTAAGGTATTTGCTTGATCTCTTGTTAGGTGCATTCATGTTAAAAATTATTATGTCTTCTTAGAGAATTAAACTTTTTATCGTTATGTAATGTCCCAATACATCCTTGGTAATTTTTCATATTCTGAAGTTTGCTCTGTCTGAAATCAATATAGCTGCTCCAGGTTTCTTTTGCCTAGAGTCAATATAGTATATTTTTCTCCACTTCTTTACTTTTAACTTATCTATGTTTTTATATTTAAAGTGGGTTCTTGTAGATAATAAATAGTTGGGTATTTTTTCTTTATCCAGCCTGACAATCTTTATCTTTGAATTGGTAAATTTGGACTACCGATGTTTAGAGTGACTGTTGATAGTTGGATTAATGTGTACTTTATTGCTTTCTATTCTTTGCCCTTTCTTCTTCCTTTCTTCCTTCCTTTCCTCCTTCATTCCTTTTCTTTTCCTCTTTCCTGCTTTCTTTCCTTTCTCTTTCTTCTCTTTTCCCCTCTCTGTCTTCCACTCCTTTACAGCCTTCTATGATATTAAGAATTTTATTTTATTCCATTTTCTCTTCTGTCTTTTATCAGTTATACCTTTTCTTTTGTTTTTAAGTGGTTACCTTAGAGTTTGCAATATATATTTGCAACTAACCAAGTCCATTTTCAAATAAAACTAAACCATTTCACAAATAGTGCAAATACCTTATAACAGATTAATCCTGATTCTCTTCTCCTGTTCCTTATAACATTGTTATTATTAATTTCACTTTTCCAAAAACTATAATAATTAGGTTACTGCTATTATTTTGAAGTAGTTGTATGTTATATCAGCCTAAGAATAAGAGAAATAAAAGTGTTTTTTTACCTTTATTTATTCCTTTTCCATACTGTTCCTTTTTAAATGTAAATTTGATTTCTATATAATCTTTTTTCTCTGAAGAATTTTAGTTTTGTTTTTGTTTTTGTTTTGTTTTTTTGCAAAGCAGGTCTACTGATGAAAAATTGCCACAATTTTTATTTGTCTGAGAAATTATTTCCCCTTTGAAAGGATAATTTCAATGGATAAAGAATTCTAGGCTGGTGGGATTCTTATTTTTGTTTTTATTTTCTTTTAACATTGTAAATACTTCACTCCACTCTCTTCTTGCTTACTTGGTTTCTAAAGAGATATTTTATTGATTCTTATCTTTGCCCATCGCAGGATAAAGTGGCTTTCTTCTCTGGCTTCTTTCAAGATTTTCTCTTTGTCTTTGATTTCTTTCTTTTCTTCCTCCTCCTCCTCCTCCTCCTCCTCTTCTTCTTCTTCTTCTTCTTCTTCTTCTTCTTCTTCTTCTTCTTCTTCTTCTTCTTCTTTGTATCTATTTACTCTGCTTGGTATTCTCTGAGTTTCCTGGATTCTTGAGGGGGTTGGTATCTGTCATTGACATTAATTTTAGAAAATAATCAATCATTATTATTTCAAATATTTCTTGTTTGATTTCTTCTTTCTTCTCCTTCTGGTGTTCCCATTGCATGCATGTATACCTTCGTAATTGTCCCACAGGTTTTGGATACCCTGTTCCATCTTTCTTATTTTTTTTTTTCTTTACATTTTGGTTTTCGAAGTTTCTACTGACATTTCTTCAGGCTCACGGGTTCTTTCTTCATCTTATCTGATCTGTTAATAAACCCATCTAGCCATTCTTCATTTCTTTCAGTGTTTTTGATTTCTAGTCTTTCTTTTTGATACCTCCTTAGAGTTTACATCTCCTGATTACTTTATCAATCTGTTTTTGCATGTTTTCCACTTTCTCTGTGAGAATTTTTAGCATATCAATCATAGTTGTTTTAAATTATTGATCTGATGGTTCCAAAATTACTGCCATATCTGGGACCGGCTATGAGTCTTACTCTTTCTCTTCAAACTGTATTGTCTATTGATATGATCATAATTTTTAACTGTAAGTCAGATGTGATATGATAGGTAAATGAAGCGAGATTAGCCTGAGGAATTATTTTTATATAAGTAGGAGGCTACATTTACTGTTTTACCTGTAGTTGTCAGAGGCTGAACTTTCCTCTAATGTCTATTTTTGTTCTCCCTGTTGTCTTTGTGTTTTCCTACAGATGTCTTTTTAAATAAGGTTTTCAGTATATAATTCTCTCCATTGTATCCTTTTGTTATTTATCAATGTGGTGTTAAGGTATGGGTGGAGGAAAACTTCTATGGGAGGTATGGGTGGAGGAAACGTTCTATGAGTCTCAGTCTTTTAGTCAATCTGTGCCCATGGGCTGTTACCTTTGCATATGCTTCTCAGTCTCCCTACCCTTGGGTGAGACAGAAAGTTTAGAGGGGGATAGAACTAGTATTTCCCTTCCCTCAGGTCAGTTAGGCTCTGATAAAATAATTTTCCTTGAGGGACAGTCTTACTAAGAAGAGCAAAATGCTCAGGGCATATTTCAAAAGGACTACTTTTGCCTACCCAGTGCCAGAAGCATAAGGAGACTTTTCTCTGACCTTCATTGTGCAAATCTGGTAGAGCTCCTAGAGGTAAAATTCATGAAAGTGTAGGAGCATCCCTAATATGAAGTACCCTAGAAGTATTCAAATCTCAAATTTATCCACATGGAGATTCCAGCTATTTGTTAATTAGAGTTTAATTTTTCCTACTCTGGTATTGATTCCAATAGCAGTTTCTCTCCTGGGCTTGTGCTCCGAAAAGCTGTGATTTTTTGAAACTAGGGGTCTCTCTTCAATTTTCAGGACAATAGTTTTCCCTGTGACCTTAACTCTCTGATAGATCTAAGAAGAGCTGTTGATTTCAATTCATTTTGTTTTTTTTGTTGTTGTGGGGATAAGAGTTATGACTTCGACACTCCTTACATGCCCAGATCAGAAACTGGGAGTCCTATCAACAGTTTACTTTCTAATTTCAAAATTATTTTGTTCACTGTTAAAACATAGAAATATATTTGATTTTTATACTTTGACTTTGTTTCTGCAACCATGTTAACTTCTGGGAGTTTTTTCATTGTTTGTTTGTTTGGTAGATTATTTGGGATTTGAAATGTAGACAAGCATGATGTTTGCAATACTTCTATCTTTCAAATCTGGATGATTTCTATTTTGTTTTCTTGCTTTATTGCCCAGGCTAGAACATCCAGCACAATAGGGAATATGAGCACTTCTTTGACTTGTTCCCAAATTTAGGAGGGAAATTTCAGTTTGTCACCATTATTAAATATGATGTTAGCTGCATTTTTTCTTTGCTTGGTTTTGGTTGCTTTGGGTTCATATTGTTCTCTATAAAGTTAAGATATTTCCCTTATCTTCCAAGTTTTCTGGGAGTCTTTAAAATCAGGAATAGCTACTGGATTTCCTCAAATAGTTTTTTTCATTGATTTAGATGATTACCTGATTTTTCTTTATTCATCAGTTAATATGATGAATTATATTGATTAATTTTTGAATTCTGAACCAGCATTCTTGGAATAAACCCCACTTTTTCATGACAAATCTTTTTTATATACTTCTTGATTCAGTTGGTTAATATTTTCCTTGAGAGTTTTTTATTCATAAATGATATTGTCCTATACTTTTCCTTTTGTAATGTCAGTTTTGGTAATAAAGTAATCCTTATCTGACCTCATAAAATGAGTTGGAAAGTGTTCCCTCATATTTTCTAGAATATATTTTGCAGAATATTTTTTCTTAAATATTTCATTAAAAACATAACAAAAACATCTGGAACTGAATCTTCCTTTTCAGAAAAGTTTTAGCTATGAACTCAATTTAATTTATATATGATTTATATACATATTTCTATTATATAATACATATAGATATACATATAATATCTATATAACAAATAGATTTACACATTATCTATTTTTACGTGAATTTTGGTAGTTTGTGCCTTTCAAATAGTTGATACATTACTCCTAAGTTGCAAATTTATAGGAATAGAGTTGTTTATGTCATCCTTTTTGTTATTTTATTTTCCTTTATTATTTTTATTGTGATGTCCATTTATAGTATCTCCTATTAATATTTGTGGTGTCCATATTGTGAGCTGTTCATTTTATTCCTTTAGCTGTATTAACATCTATGGGGTCTGTAGTGACATCCTTTCTTTCAATGTTAACATGGTAAATCATGTCTTCTCACTTGCTTCCTTTATCAGTCTGGCTAGAGGTTTATCAATTTTATTAATTATTCATTTATTTTATCTAATGTTTTTCTATTTTTAATTTATTCATTATTTATATTTGTTATTTGATCCTCTACTTGCTTTGGGTTCGGTTTGTTCTTTAGTTTCTTTTTCTCCTTAAAATTATTTGACACTTTTTAAGTTCTAAGATTTAATCTAGAGGTTTAACAGTAAACATGGCTGTGGATGCATCCCACAAATTCAGATATGTTGTCTTGTTTTTTTTTTCAGTCTAAAATATTTTTCAATTGTCCTTGAGATTTCCTATTATTATTTAGACAAGTTGTTGTTGTTGTTGTTAATTTTATTTATTTATTTGACAGAGAGAGAGAGAGCACAAGCAGGTGGAGGAGCAGGCAGAGGGAGAGGAAAAAGTAGGCTCCCCACTGAGCAAGGAGCCCAACAAGGGACTCGATCCAAAGACCCTGGGGTCATGACCTGAGCTGAAGGCAGTTGCTTAGCCAACTGAACCATCCAGGGATCCCTAGACATGAGTTGTTTAATTTCCAAATATTCGGAGATTTTCTAGTTATCTTTTTGTTATTTACTTTTAGTTTTCATTCCATTATGGTGAATGAATGTGCTTCATATTATTTCTAATATTTAAATTTGTCAGGATTTGCTCCCTGACCCAGAACACAGCTTGTCTTAATGAATGATCCATGTACATTTGAAAATAAAATGTATTCTGATGTTGTTGAATGAAATCTTATAAAAGTCAAATAGAGCTATTGGTTATAGGGTAATTTGGTTCTTCTACATCTTTATTTTCTCTTTTTTGGATTTTTTTCTATTTTTTCCTTTTAGTTCTATGTTTTTCACTGTGTGCTTTAGCACTCTTCTGAGAAGTGGATACATGTTTAGATTTTTATGTGTTCCTGGAGAACTGACTAGGTCATTATTTTTGTCATCATTATATAGTATTTCTCTTTATCCAGAATAATATTTCTTGTTTTGAAGTCTACTTTACCTGATATTAATCTAGCTATTTTCTTTTGGTTAGTGTTTGCATGATACATCTTTCTCCTTCTTTTTACTTTAAATATACTTGTATTTAAGATTGGTTTAAACAAAGATCCTCCTAAATTTTTCTAATATTTTTACTGTTTTATATTTTCATTAAAATTTTACATCTATTTTTTTTCTAAAATGCTGTGACTATAGTCTTCCTTTGTTGTCTTTCAAGTGGACAACAAATTTTGCCAACAATATTTATTATAGAAATAATTTTTTTCTCCAACGAATTTAAGTGAAACTCTTCTTGTATATTGATTGCTTATATATACTTAAAGCTATTTTGAGTTCTCTCATCTACTTTCATTGATATTTCTTATATCTTTTCCTAGATATTCTACCATTAAACATTTTAAATGTCCCAGGAAACAATTCTACACCTTCTCTTTATAAGAAAATCTACTATTTGAGAACCTTATGACCAGAAAAATCTAATATTAGAATTTCTCACACTTCCATCCAAAATCATTCAATTGTAAGGTACTTCTCTCCCTTCAAAGCTGTGATAATCTGTCTATTTTTACCTCACTAGAAAGCTTTTTGCAGAGAAAAATGTTGTTTGTTTTGTTTAATAATCATATGCCCATGTTATCCTGAAAGAAAAAAAAATAGTTGTATGTGCAATAATTCTGCTAGTTTCTACTTCTTCTTTCAAATTTCAATTGTGAAGTCTGATTTTTATCTTGATCTAATTATTTAGGAACCAGAGTCATAGTATGCTTTCATACATAGTTAACTTTATTCAGTGATGGAATAGCCTGTAAAGCTTTTTAAAACATCTTATTGTATTTAGCCAAGTTCTAGGTTCTTTGGAGATAAAAAGTCATTATACAATACATAATTATTTTAGTATTTTTACAATATAGTTAGGTGATATAACATAGACAGTGGCATTTATCAGTAATCTAAGACAGTAAATGTCAAGTGTTCAATGAGTTATATAATTTATAAGGGCTTGGGTGGGGAGGTGCTCAGAAGGAACTAATGTTTAAGGAGCCATGAACCTTTCACACATGCATTACAAATATGTTTAATTAATCCTTATAACTACTCTGTGTCTAGGAATTAATATTCCAAATATACTATGGAAGTATTGGAGGCTAAGAGGTTAGATCTCATGGCCAAAGTATCTGGACCTCAGTTGGTTCTTATGGTACAACAGTAAGGGTGAATATTACGGGACCTTATTTAGAAATAGGAACAGTGCAGACATAATTAGTTAAAATTAACTCATACTGGAGTAGGATGGGCCCCTAATCCAAAATGACTTGTATCCTCATAAGAAAACAGCCATGGGAAGACAGGGACAGAAAGATTCCCATGTGATGACACAGCTAGAAATTGGAGTTAATGCAGGTTTAAGCCAAGAAATGCCAAAAATTGCCAGGTAACCACCAGAAACTAAGAACAGGTAAGGAAGGATTCCTTATAGTTTTCGGAGGGAGCATGGTCCTACTAATACTCTTCCTTTTGGACTTCTACCCAAACTAGAAATGTGAGAAAATAAATTTCTGTTGTTTGGTTTTTTCAAACCACTTAGTTTGTGATACTTTGTCATGGCAGCCCTAGGAAACTACTTTTGAAAGTTATGGACATATAAAAATGGCACAGTGGAGAGTAGGCTCTCCAGACTATGCACTTCTTTTAGGGTGAGTGCAAGGGTGGAAATGGGGTAAGAAAGGTATCATTGTAGGTTACCAATATCAGGTCACTGGTTAGAAGACAGCAGTGAATTCCAACCATATAGTATGGTTGGAATGGGAGGGAGGACTTTTCTATATTTAAGAAGAGATAAACAGGTACTGGTATTTCTCAATTTGTATTGTAGTGCAGGATTGTAAAAATTGCCACATAAATTGAAATCCTGCAAAACAAACTTGATCAAGGAAGAATTATGACTGTTCTGTGACCTTTAAAAATTTTTGTGAAAACATTAAAAAGACTTTTACGAACTATTGTGGGTATAAAGGGAAATGGAAAAAAAAGCACAATAAAACGAATACGTATCACACTATAATTTAAAACATTGGAAAAAACAGAACAAAGTCATTGTTTCTTTGTATTCAAAAATAATTTGAAGAGTGCTTTTCCTTCTCTTGTCCTATAACTTAAAAATATGGACTGAACATCTTTTCTATGTCTTGGCAAATTGCTATAGAACTTTTTAAGTTTGGATCACTTTCCAAAATGTTATCTTTCGCACTTCCAATGTCATTAAATATCTTTGAAATTTCCTTTAATGTTAAGTTTTTGCTGGCATTACTTCCACTAGGATATGTCACTTTTTTCATCATAACTACTTTCTTCATGTATGTTGATAAATTCACCTTCACTAATTTCCTCTGGATTCTTATCTAGAGTCTTTCAAATAGTAAGTGTCTATATAACCCATAGTCAGCAATTTCTTTTATTACTCCATTTACATTTTATTGTAATTTCCCTTCTTTCACTGTTATCACTATTCATTTCTTTGCTGTACTTTTATCTTTGTGGCCAATTCTCTCTTTTGATTATCCATTTTTGTAAAATGTCACATTGCTTTATTACAGGGAAACCAAGAAGCAAAACAACTACATGCTTTGCTGTCTGCAGGTAAAACAACAAACAAATGCACACAGTAATAATAATCAAATTTTCAAAGAGTTGACATCACTGATCATTTTCCACATCTGTTATTCACACAGTGATTTTGGACTAAAGAACCATGGAAGTTTGCACTTTAAGCAATCACTCACAGTTAATATATCATGATAACTAAAATTTGAACTGTGAAACATTATTGAACCAAACAAGGTACCTGAAGTTTGTGCATATTGGAACCATCAAAGGGAAGACCCTTTTCATACATATAATTATGCATGAGTGGTCAAGAGTTATATAGAAGGGAATTTGATGGGAAGAGGTAGTAAAGGCAAAGAATAGTGGTTCTCAAAGAATAGTCAACAGACCAAAAGCACTGACATTGTCCAGAAACTTATTAGAAATGCAATCTTGGGTCCCACCCCAGACTGACTGAATTTGAAACTCTGGCAGTGGGGCATAGCTATTAATGTTTTAATAAGGTCTCCAAATGATTCTCATACTGTAACTTTGGGAACCACTGATACAGAAGATAGGGAGTGATACTGTGGAGAGTAGGATTGAATGAGGGTAAACCTCTTATCTTATTTTTTATTTATATTTATTTTTTTGAGATTGAGAGGGAGAGAGTATGAATGGGGAAGAAGAAGAGGGAAAAGCAGGCTGTCTGCTGAGCAGGGAGCCCATCATAGCTAGGTGCCAGAACCCTGGATCGTGACCTGAGCTGAAGGCAGATGCTTAACCAACCAAGCCACCCAGGAATCCCATAAGCCCCCTATTTTAGAGGTGAGTTGAATTGGTAGAAGGGGTTCTTTAAGTTTCTGTGAGTCAGCATTGCCTCTAGAAATGGCTCCTATGTGGATAGGCTCTTTCAGGTTTATATTATGTACGAATACAAATTTATGGGAAAGATCATCATATGCACCTCAAATCTATGCTGTTTACGCCATGAAAGATCATGGCCATAAAAGTCACAATCCCAGTAGCTAATAGAGAAAAATCTTAAATTAAAGTCTTTTTGCCTTGAAACCTCATGTTCTGTCACTTCTCCCACACTATTTATTCATGGTTAATCAAGACCTTTTTTATGGATTCAAATTCAAATTTCACCATTTAATGTGTGTATAGTTTTAGAGATAATAATACCTACTTCAAGTGGTTTTTGGAAAGATTTAAAGAGATAGATGATGTAGATAAAAGTTTCTAATCTGATCAATAACACTTAATAAGGTTTCAATTCTGTTCCTAAATTCTTACATGGATTCTAATCTCCCATTTCTTGCTACCAATTTTCTATTACATCTTAATAAGTTAAGATGGCAGAGATCTTTGTTTCATTCACCAATATATTCTAATATCCTAAAATCCTTCCCAAAATGTAGTAGGTGCTTAATTAAATCTGTTGAATGAATAAATGACTCCTACCACTAGTCCTACTTCAAAATCCTCATTCTTTATAAAGACAACCCAGATACTTTTCAAAGTATTAGAATAGTTATGTGACCATGATATTTCCATGGGGTGTGATAATGCCTAAATTCTGTCTCAGTCAGACACATTTTTAATGAAGAAGATGGCCACCTAAACACGTGTAACAAGTAACAAGACAGTCTCAGCATTAAGTATTATGGGATAAAGACAGATTCAGGGGGAAATATAAATCATATCGAGAAAGGAAGCAAAGGCTATAACTATAAAAGTGCCAGGGTGAACAAATCAAAAGGTCAGAAGTTAGAAGAATCAAGCGCAAATTAGGGAGTAGAGAGTGAGATGGATCCAGGCAAGTGGTACAGGAATAACAGTATAAAAATTTGATGTCCTATGGTGCTCTCTGCATGGTGCTAAGCCTTGCAGGATTGAAAATTTTTTCTTGCATGCATTTTAAATGCTTTGATTTGTACTTAATGACAGGGAACTTGTATATGCCACTCAGTAAAGATGGATTTGTCCGAGGCCCTGCTAAATCAATGCATATTCACTGAAATCTCTTGTCATTGTTCTGTCAGAGAAAGCTCTGCATCCATTCTGCCACATGGAGATCTGGCTAGTCTGTACCGTGTTTGTAACCAGCTGGGACTTTTACTGGCTTCATTATGCCATTTATTTTATCAGTAGACAGTTTTCCTCTAGTCTTTGTTTTCCTTGGTGGAAGTTATGCTCCTTTTGTTTGTGTTATAATAGAGAACAAGCCATTTCCTTTTCAACATTAACAAGCCCATCAGTCATGCACTTTGACTTATAATTTTGAGTGCCTTTCAGCACTTTTAGGACCAAGAAAAGATGACATTATTCTGAGCCACAACATTATGGGGGCAAGAAATTCCCTCAAGAGGTCATATAATCTAATCCCTTGAACATTAGCTTTTGAAGAGCTCATCACTTATAGATAAAATCTTCCTCTTTGCTTTATATTCACATGACATTGAAGGAGGCTACATTTTCTGCAAGCCTAGAGGAAGAGAAAATGGCTTTCTCCAAGCCAAGGGATCTCGCTACTCTCATTTACCAAGATATACAACCTGGCAAAGAAACCTGTTAATGGATCATCAGTTCTGAACATACCTAATAGTTGAAGGACTAGGTTGGTATATTTGTTTTCTCTTGGTGTATCACAAATTACCACAAAGTTAGCTTAAAGCAACACAAATTGTTATCTCACTATTTCCTCTTCCCAGATACCGGTGGTTGAACATTTTTGCCTGGAAAACTAAGATTCCCATCTCCTTGCTGGCTATCACATGGGGGCTCTAAAACCGGTTCACCACTCCTTGTCATGTGATCATCTACAACACTGCAGAATATTTTTTTCAAGGCCAAAAGAAGAGTATCTGCTTCTGCTTGAAGTCCTTCTGGTCTTTTAAGGGCCTAAATTACTAGGTCAGACCCACTGAAAATAAATCTCCCCTTGACTAACTCAAAGTAAGCTGATCAGAGACCTTAATTATATCTGTAAAATCTGTTCAGCTTTGCCCAATCACAAGAGTGATGCCCCTTAATATTCCCAGATTATATAGGGTATGCAGGGATAAGAATCTTGGCAAGCAATTTAGAATTTAGCCTATCACAAGTAGAGACACGGTAACCCACTGTATTAGTTTTTGATGCTTGTAAGTCAACCTCAAACTTAGTGACTTAATGATAATTGATTATTCACCTCTAATTCTATGAGTTGGCAGTTTGGGCAGAGCTCAGTTGGGCAGTTCCGATCAGCTCAGTTGGATTTACTTGCACAACTGCAGTGAGCTGCTGGATTGACTTGGGGCTCGCAGGTCCTGGATGATCCTACTCACATTTCTGATGATTTGCAACAAGGCTACCCTTCTCCAGAATCTAGGAGGCTGTATCAGTCTCTTCACAATGTAGCTGGGTTGCAAAAGCAGCAAGAAGAATGGAAATCACATTTCAACCCTTGGGTTCACTCATGTTTCCTAATGTCCTTTTGGTCAAAACAAGTAATATGTCCAAGCCAAGATTCAAGAAGTGAAGAAATATATTCCTAATGGTAGGAGCTAAAAAATATTGTAGCCACTTTTTAAATCTGCCACACCCATTAGAAATTTAAAGTTATTCAAACAAAGGATAAGGAAGGCCACTGGGAACACCACCACCATAACACACAGATATACTCTACTTCTGAAAAGCAAATCATAATCCCAAAATTGATTTAAAAAAGAACTCTTTTAGCTCATCTTTTGAAATTAGACTATTCCTCTGGAAACTGGTATTGTCCCATATTTCTTTCAATTTCTATTTTTCCTCTGGTTTCTTTTTAAAGTAGCTTTTCTACTTAAAAATATAATATTGAAATATATGAATCACTATTTCTCTATTACTTCATGAAAGATTTTGTAACTACATGCACCTTTACAACCCCTTCTTATTTCAGCTTCATTAAAAATTAGGGTGTACAATGAGAATATGTAATTTGACTCAATTATATTCAAAAACCAACCAGACTTGGACCTCATCTCTGACATTGAAGCCCTCAGCATTCAAAGAAAATTACAAATGACTCAGCACATTTAATGATAATGCAGGCAGCTCTCTTCTTTCTGATCAAAGATTATGAGAACGATTGGAAATCAAGAAAAAGAAAAGATTACAGAAGGAAAAATATTTATTTGGCTTCATCTTGTCAAAAAAATAAACCAAATCAAGGAAAACCCCAAAAGTAGTTTCTGAAAAAATAGAACAAAGAGAATGTTGATTTTACCTAAAAAAAAAAGAGAGAGAGAGAGAACTGTGATGTAGGATTCTGAAAAAAAAAAAATGTTTGAGATGAAGATATGAGCATAAAAGAGTGAGGGGGTAAAATGAGAGGAGAAAGGGTGGACAGTATCTCTAACAAAAGCAAATACCCAACTTACATGTAGGTTAAGACATTTAAATATGTATCACAATATTCTACTTAGGTTTCACAAGAAAATGTAAGCCTGGGAAAAACATTATAGAGGCTCACCTTCCCCTAATACTACCAGAAGAATTACATTTTTGAACAAAGGTGTGTTTGTATCCCTCACCTGCTTTAAAGAAAAACAAAAGAACTGATGGTTTTTCATTATTCCCAGTATAGAGCCCAAACTCACTAGCCTTTGAAGCAACCTGGCTACAATCTAATGGATACAATAAGCAACTGGCACAGCCATATCTGCTATACCTAACAAGAGTTATTTAAATCTCTGTTCTTTTGCTTTACTTTTTCCCCATCCACCTGGAGGATTCATTAGCATAATCTTGGACAATATCTCAAGGATATGTATATTGCTTTTTTTTTCCCCATCCTGTGTGTTTCACAAACCATTGTTAATCATTCTAATAGCATTTACCCCACTGCACAGTAAATATTAGTTTATTAATCTGTCCTCACTCGATTGTGAATGACTCTATGACAGAAACTGTACTGGTCCACTGCTAAGGTTGTAGCACAGAGCCTGAAACATAGCAGGTGCTCATTTTGTGAGAATGAATCAATCAATCGATCAATCAATCAATCAATGGAATTTTTGGTGAGGTATAAAGGAATCAAGGCCAACTTCTCTGATCAGTGCTTTTGAGCACTGATCACCAGTAGCCCATGGATTCTCTTAGTAATTGACTTTACATGTTACCAGTCATTTTTTTTTTAAGCTGGGTAGAGTAATACCAGATGTTAAATTCAGTCAAGTATTATGCTCTGGAGACTCTAATCAGTTATTTTGGGGCCATATACTAAGGTGTCCTTTTATTTCATTCAAGTAGAGATTACCCGTACATGCTGTATTGCCTTGACTAAATACAGTTGATGCCTATTGTCCTGGAGTAATTACTATTTGTGCCCTTTTTCACTACCAGTGGTATTCTGTGGATCCTGAAACTGCAGTAATTTCCTATGAGTCTTATGTGTCTATGCATAAGACTCTTTAGAGAGTATAAACTAGACTGAATTGGAACCACAATGTCAAGGAATTAGAAGATTTGGATTCTACTTGAAGACCTGCCAATAACTTGATGTAATATTCATAGGAATCCACTTAACACAGAATTTACTTCAGTTACATTGTCTGGAAAATGAAATAGGGGAAGAAGGGAAAATAATATAATATAGTTTAAGATTTAAAAAAATTAAACTCTTGGTTGTACAAAGTTAGAAGAAAAAAACAGTGTAAAGAAATGAAATGTATAGAACATCCTTAGATCTTATCACATTCATTACATTTTTATGCTTTCCCCTTACTAAACTTTTTACAAGAATTTCAAGCAAATAAAATGTTGACTGGTTTGTCTATCACATCTTTTCTCTCTAGTGGAGGTGCAAATGAGCAAAAAAATAGTTACCTGGCTGGTAATAGAAGAGAGAGAGAGTGAAAAAAAAGAGGACCAAAGTAATCCATAAATAAAATAATAAGAACCAGAGTAATTGAGTTGTTTGCCAATGATACTACCTTCTTCAGAAGAGAAGGGAAGTGATATTTAAATATTACATCAAAGGGACCTTATGTAATTAACCCCATGAAAGCCAATCTGTAAAATATTAGCTTTCTTAGAGGTTATTTATTCAAAAACACAGTGAAAAAGAAAAATGTTATAACTTGAAGAACCCAAGTATTCTGTCTCCTACTCTTCCCTATGCTACATCTCACAAAATCCTGCAGTACTGTAGGCTGACATCAATTTCTAACAGGAAGAACGACTTTATAAACTCCACACCATTATTAGGGTTATCTTACAACATAAATGTTACTTCCCTATGTAAAATCTCAGAGTAATTTACTTGCCATTGCCCATGGGATATAATTTAAGTACTTTAATAATAAGTAAGAAGTTTCCATGGTAATTAATACCTACCCTTCAAGTATCTTTTCATATCCCTTCACCACACCATCCACCATGTTCTCAGCACACATCCTATAATAAAGCTATATTGACAACTGACCATTTAGAACTTTGCAAATGCCCTTGGTCCTATTTGTAAGGCTTGACGACCTTCTTCTCATACTTCAAAGCTCAGTTGTGATATTATTTTCTATTCCTTCTCTTTCTTCCACCTCAATTCACTACCACAAATCACCTTGTTTAGACTTGAGAGAAGTTTGGCAGTTTTGTTACTTCCTGAAACCCAGCCAGAATTTTTTCCATACTTCAGTTGTCACATATATCCCCTTATATTGGTGAATTATGAAGGACATGGACTATGGAATCAGAGAGGTTTGGGTTTCAGCTGGCCATAAGACATGCATCTCTGGATATCTTTTAAAACTTCTGTTAGTCTTAGTTTCCTCATCTTAAAAAAATAGTGAAAATAATGTCAATCCTATAAGATTGTTCTATGGATCAAGTGGAAAAAATGCACAGAAATTGTTTACTGCAATGCCTGGAAGTCAATGAAAACTAACACTGTGGATAATTCTCTCACTAAACTGTGCAATAAAAATCTCATTATTCTCTAGCACCTTTCCATGGTGCCTGTCTCAAACATGAAGAATTTTAATTACTTATGTCATTCCTTCTTCTGTTTTCTGAATGTGTAAGTTTTCTCTGTATGTTTATCTGGAGAAAATATGTCTCCTATCTAAGACATAAGCCTACCATCAAGGAGAGGTAGGTACAGTTGGAGTATCATGTGTCCACAACTTTTGAAGAGAAAATCATCTTTTCTTCAAACTTCAAAAAGCTGACTGCTACATCAAAAGAAAAATCTCTTGTTTTTCTCTCTGCAATCAGTGGGAGATCATTCCCATCTGCCATTCTCTTTCTACCTTTATCCAATTTTGTGCTTCCTTCATTCTCCTCCACATGAAATTCATTTCTCACCTTGTTCAGATTTCTTGAGAAAAGTTGTCAGTCACTCACTATTGTAGAACAAATTTTAAACAACATTTCAGAACTATGGACAGCAGACCACATCTATTCTCTATAGCTGGACATTTCCTCTGTCAGAGCCTGGTCATACTACCTCTACCTATGTTGAAAGAATCCATAAGAACAAAAAAGAGTAGATAGGCTATTTCCAGCACCATCACTTCTATACTGGTTTTGAGATGATGAAAAGGGAAATCCAGGTGAGGAATTTGGGAAAGAGGAAATATCTTCTGTCTATGGTAGAAATAATGGAAGGATAAGGCTATAAGGCTTCAGTGACATCAGCTGAAGGTACCAACAGAATAAGCCTACAAAATCAGGCATATAACTAGCTCAACTTGTAACTGCTTAAAATTTAAATCTGTACAATTGATATTTATTTTTATTTTTTTAAGATTTATTTATTTGGGAGAGGGAGAAAAGTGAGGGGGAGGAGCAGAAAAAGGGGGAGAAAGAAACTCAAGCAGACTCCATACTGGGCATAAAGCCTGACTCAGGGCTCAATCTCACAACCCTGAGATCATGAACTGAGCCAAAACCAACAGTCGGATGCTTAGCAAAGTGCACCACCCTGTCACCCTCATACAATTGAGAGTTAAAAGGTTTCTGTATTTCCCCAATCCCCAAGAGCCATATTAAATATGAGTGTAAGTTTAGTCAGCCTGAAACAAAACACATGGAATTGGAGTCAAAATGAGGTGCTAGGTCTCATTCTGCTACTATCTTCTTCAGAATGTTCCTTCATGTCCTTAAGCCTCTGTTTCTTCATCTTTGGCATGAGATGGAAGCTTAAATAACATCTAATTGAAGTGTGCATATTTCTACAAACTATAATGAATAAATGCATTCTGAACTATTCAGGCTTGGATAGAACTTTTCACATTTAGAATCATGCTGACAAAATCATGGGCTAACAGTTCCTATAGTTTCTAACATTCTCAGAAGCATTAAATTTGATAATTCTATATAATCTTTTTAACCTATTTATTCCTGTAACATTTAAGATCATAAGCAACTGAGTATGTTGAATTCTAACTTCCAATAAGAAAATATTGACTATGAAAGATGATAGCCCAGAATTAATTTCCCAGAAACTAATGAGTGAGTGAAAACAAAGATAATAGTAAGAGTCTACCTAACATGGACTACCATGGTGATTACAATTCCACAAAATGCTTCCTACTGACAGACATCATATTAACTCTAATATCAAACAAATTATTGCCAGGGTTTCCAACCAGATGGTCAGCAATCATGAGCTTCTTGCTGAGCAATTCTTGAAGGGGTGCCAAAGCAGTTGTGTGGTTCTCGTGATCTTTCTGGATGTCAGCCATGTTGTATCCCATGTGACTTATGTCCTGGGGACAAACACTGGCCACAAATGGTCAAAGCACGGTCACTGAGCTGCAGTATCACATGATCAGCAAATGCTCTTTGAGCTGAGGAATAGAGGTAGACGCATGTAATTGTTCACACTCCACAATGAGAAACTACCTTTTTAGATTACTAAATGATTTAACAGAATGCTTTTCTGGTCCCATGATGTCCAGATATGCTTCCCCATAAATCTAGAAGGAAGGACTGCCTTATATTCCTCAAGGGCTAAGCAACAAAAATACTCTATTTGTACTATTTGTAATTGGAAAAGTACTTGAGCCTTTGCACTTGACATTGGTGGGAATAGCCCCAGACCTTAAAGAATCATACATTATTTAATTTAGATTATTTGATATTTAATTTAATAGTTTATTTATTTAATAGTTTCATTTTATTTACATCACTATATTCCTTTCAGATAGCTTTGTGCTAGCTACATACCTCATTGTGAATCAGGTCTGGAAATTTTTTATTCTTAATATTTGTAACTACATGGAAAAAAAGAGTAAAAAGTGCCAATGAAATGGCTTCTGGAACTCTTTCAGCTTTCTGAGGTGCAAGTGGAAAACAAAAGAGTAAGGACAGCCTATGTTCTTATTGTTCTATCATTGTTTTGTGGCAGATGACAAATCCTTAACTTTCCTGAGACTCAGGAATATAACTTGAGAAAACCAGAGGACTTCTGGTGTCTCCAGTAGCGCTGACGTCTATGGTTCACACACAAAATAAATGGAAGTGATTTTAACTATTGGAAACTTGTTGAGATGGCATATCATTTGTCATAAGACATAAAGATCCTTCTTCATGCTTTTGAGCTGTTGCGAGGTAGGAGGATGAAGGAAGGTAAGAACATGTACATGTTTGTTTTTTTATTTTCCTGCAATATTTAAATGAAATTAATCATGTTTATTTCTGATTACAGGTGTAATCAATTTTTGTAAAAGCATTGAAAATTATAGAATAATAATAAATAAAACTCACTAATAATTACCAAAGAGAAATAAGGACTTGTAATTTTGAAATGGAATTCTCCAGTCATTTTTATATTCCATCTCATACATATACTCCACTTTTTTATCTTTAACAAAATTGAGATATCTCCTTACTATAAGCTGATATTATTTTTTGGAATTCACCTTAAACTTGTTTAATGCCATTAAATATTTTTCAACAATATAATTTAAATAGGTGTACCTTATGCCCTCATATGGATAAAAAATAATGTATGTATTCAGTCACTTTATACCATGAAGTTAATGTGTTCCCAGCTTTTGCCACTACAAATAATGCTGAAATAAACATTTGGCTAGATAAATACTTTTTCAAATGTCTCATTATTTTTATATGTAAATTTCCCAAAATGAAATTACTAAGCCCAGTACCCAAATTGGTTTTTAGAACATCAAAACATAAATAATTGGAATACTCTTGAAATATATTTAATATTAAAATGATAAATAAGAAAACTTCTAGGGCTGTAGAGCATTATGGAGACCAAAGAAAAGATCTAAGTCCCATCTTTAGATGGGAAGAACTCCTCCAGAGTCAACAAATAATTTTCTCACCAAGTTATTGTTAGAACCTGAGGTTGGAGTCAGAGTCTAAATCCCAATTTAGTGGACTTAGGTCCAAAAATAATGTCTTTCTCCTTCTCCTTGACAATGAATTCTCTCATTATTGAATTTTTAGTGATAAGCTGGAGAAGTCCACAAGAAATAGAAGCATCAGCTCTGTCCCTCCAAGGAGGGTGCACAGTGGAGGAAGTCAGTATAGTGTAGCTATCTGTGTACCAGCTGGGACTGAAATAGACCTGGACTGAGCACTCCTTACTTGCTTTTTGAAGACACAGCTACTGGAGTGAGACAGTCCTTTCCTCTCCCTGAAGCTATCTTATCAGTTTCTACTCCTGATGCCCTGTGGATGCAGGGGAATTGTTAGGATAAATCCTCCCATAAACAACTCAGTCAGCCGAAGTGCCAAAATTAAGCTTCTTAATTTAGCACTTTGATTTAAAAACCTTTTTCTCTCTCAGTTTCAAGTCAGTTATTTATAAAAGTTTTCACTTATCTGACAGAGTCCAGCTCTTCCAAATCATTTTCCCTTCTCTCCGGGAAACACTTATTTAGTAGTTGCCTTCTGGAACAATGAAGAAAAGCACCCCTAGGGACCTAGGGACAAAGGGCCTCAGGAATTGCTAGAAATGAAGAAATTCCAAATGAGAGAGCCCTGATTTCACTGAATTCAACATCACAAAGCAAGAGCCATCCAGAGAACTCACTAAGATCATCAGTGCCTTATTTATTGAATTCTTGTTATAGGATATCTGGTCCTGTGTGGAGGCCTGGAATAAGAATGAAATCTGAAATTCACAGATGTTGCTCACGCACAACTTCCATGTGAATCAGAGTCAATGAAATTAGAGCTAAAAGAGACTGTAGAGATTACCTATTCCAGTGTTTCAATGAGGCCAGTATATTGGGCAGATGGGCATTCAAGTACAGCATCTTCCATATTGCAGCCCTACAGGAGATATTCAATACGACATACCAAGGGCTCGGCATACCCCAAATGCCCTTTCAATTACTAAGGAAAAAGTAAACCATTTTCAGTATACTTGTGTTCTGTTTCGGTGCATTCTTGTCTTCAAAAGTCTAGATCCTTTTAATAGTGCCAGATTCTTCTTGATATTTTATGAATATTGTATAATGTGTATATGATTTTTCTTTTGCTTTAGCTTCATAGAAGCTGAGAGGTGAATGTGAAATTCAATTAACATCTAAACTTGTCTTTATGACCTGATTTTTTTATGTTTACGTGTTGTTGATTTTCTACTTATATTTTATTTGTATTGTAAGTGGCTTAAAATTCTTTATGAAATAACTAAAGCGTATACTAAATTAACTTAAATGTCTGGCATTTCAGTTCAATGTAAAATGTTACTGCGGTGTTAACCAAACCTTTGATAACTGAATTGTAAAATAGGATGAGAAGTAGAATGAAATCCTGTTTGAAGTGGCTTTGAATAAATTTTTTAAATGCAGTTTAAAAAAGTCTAGATAGTGTGTCCAAGGCATCACTATTAATCAGAATGTTTATATTAACTGTTTCACTCCTACACTTGGATAAATAGGTATTTCTGTATGACAAGGTGAACCTACTACCATAGTCATTGTCAGCCTTTGGGTCCAACCATTTTGCTGAATTCACAGAGTTGTCTTAAAATGGAAAAAATATATATGAAAGTGGTCAAATATATGAATGTACCTTTTAAATCTATAAAGTATTCTATCCATATGATTAGTACTTTAAGCAAAATCAATATAAGGAGATAGCATGTCTAACAATAATTATTTACCTGACTCATTGCTCATTATCAAGTTCATCATATGAGGATATTAGTGATAATAATGAGCTGTGAAGGTCATACTGGGCCAGTCATAGCAGATGCACATAAAAAAAGAAAAAAATCAAAAACAAAATTCACCCAAGGAATCACATAGACATGGCATGAAGTCAGAGGAAGTTTTTCGAACTGAAAGTTAAGAAATGTAAGATATCATTCCATTGCTGCCTTTTCCTATTTGGCCTTGAGCAAATCACTTCCTTGTATGAACCTTTTTTCTTGTGCTCTGTGAAGGATATCATAGAAGATGGTCACCCAGGTGCCAGTGTTCTTAGCCTCAAAGATTCTACTGATGCTTATTAATCAGAAAAAATAAAGAAGACAAGAATTTCATGTGACATTTAGAAATGATCAGTAGGGGGACCATGAGTTTTCCAGAAGTGGAAAATATAAATTTGAATAAAGACATGATACAACTTTGAAGGCAAAGTGACTGTGTCTCTGTCAATTCCTGAGTGACAGGCTCCATGGGTGGCTCTACTGGCCCTGAGAAGACAAATTATATTTGTAGTCAGCATGGAACAGACTGTAGGTCAGAAATGAGCCCCTGTAGCCACACATGAATGACTGGATAGCAGACTTGTCAGATATGTCTGTGCTCAGTGTCGAGAACAGAGATAGACATATGCTGGCCATCTTTTCCCATCAGTTAATATTCTAGACATTCAGGAAGAACATCTTGTAGATCAGGAATTTAGAATTCAGTTATTGGATGTGCTCAGATTCTGCAAGACAATTTTTCTGCTCAAGTGCAAACTTTTACTACTCGAATGTTAAAAGATATCTATGGTCCACCCCTGTTCCCACCTCTTTCTACTTCTGAATAAACAACTTAAAACTTTTTCCTTAGATTCAGTCTTGAAATTCATACTGATTGATATTGATGTCCTCCTTTGTATCCTTGGTGTTGATAACAGAAAGAAATTCTAGTCTCTTTGAAGTAAATGTGTTCAAAAGACCCCTAATTATCTTCTCTTAGTTGGAAATCTGTATCTTACTTTACCTCCTAAAATTGATAAAATGATACACATCTGACTTGACGAGGAGAGAGAAATCTCTATGAACTAGTGTAATTAGGGAAAGCTTAGTTTCATGCAATTTGAGAAAGATGTAATAGAAGAGAGATACAGAGAAAGCATTCTAGAAGAATAAACATGGAACTAAGTAGGAAAAAATGAAGATAGATGATAGATAAAAGATAGATAGATAGATAGATAGATAGATAGATAATAGATAGATAGATCACCTGAGAAACTAAGCTTCTGATTAAAATCAAATTTGTAATACATAGCTCAAGGCTTTACCCCAATTAGCTTTCTTTCTGGAAAAGTGTTACTCTTATCTTAGAAAAGTGTAAATCAAAACTTAGTCATCTCTAATGACCTCTTAAAATAATCTTGTGGCATGTAGAAGAGGACTGATTCTAAAATGACCCCATGATTCTCACCTCCTACGATTCATGTCTTTACCTAATGTCCTCCCTTGAGCATGAGTGGAAGCTGTGACTTTTTTTAACAGTAAAATACGACAAACATGCTGACATGTCTCTCCTATATCATATTCACATTATTTAACACTTCATCTTGTTATCCAACTACCTCTCACTCTCCTCCTGGCCTTGAAGAATCAAGCCACCATGTTGTAAACTGCCTACAGGGCAGACTACATGGCAGACAACTTTGTACAATCTCTTGGAACTAGTGGCCTCCGGTCAATAGCCAACAAACAAAACAAAGCAAAACAAAAGAAAAGAAAACAAACCCAGAAAGTTCAAGTTCTACAGCTACAAGGAAATGAATTCTGCCAATAATCTGAGTGAACTTGGAACTGAATCCTTCTACAGTTGAGCCTTCAGATAAGAAGACAATCTATAGGCACTTTGGTTACAGTTTGGTTAAAACTCTGAAGCAAAAAAACAGCTAACCATGCCTAGACTCCTGACCTACAGATACTGTAAGATAATGCCTTGTTTTTGGTAATTTGTTATGCAGCATGGATAACATGCTTTCCATGCTGGTAACTTTTCCAAGTTGTAAACTCACAAAGAGCTGCAGTTATTAAGGAATCGCCAGCCTGGTGCTATTTGTTGGTTCTAGTTGCCTATCTGATAGTGATGACTCTTAATGAAGTAAATGGGTTAGTAATTTGCTCAGCTGTTTCTAACACATATGAATCATTGGAGAGAGCTTCCAAAAACTATTCTTTTCAGTAGTATATCTGGATGATATGACCTGCTATGTCTTTCTACCCTCACATTGTTCCTACTCCTTATAGCCATGATCCTTTGAGAACCTCCATTAGGGAATAGGTCACACCAGAGACCCTGATTAACCAGAGTGGCCATATAAATCATTGTCCAAACCGAAGCAGTCTTAAAGAGCCCAGAGACTGGGACTGGTCTTCTCCGTTTCTAAGATATCATGATTCTGTGTTGTGAAAGCTTGAAATCTGAGATTTCATGGGTTTCAAATCTTGATAGGACTCAAAGGTGATATATGATGTACATTAATCAGTATCAGGAGAGTAAAATAGTACTGTTCCATTAAAATTTTCATGGCAATGACGTTCACTACAAATTTTAGTGTATCTTTTTAGACAGCCTAAACCTCCTGGTCCATGCAGCCATATATGGTCTCCATGCAACTGCAGATAATTTATTTTACCACTTGAAATAACAACCAGAGTCATTAGATCCTGAGTAATCTTGTACTCACACTTTGCTTTTGTTTGTTGTTGTTCTTGTTTTACCAAAATAAAAATAAAGCTGAAGTGTTTTCCCAATTGAATGTGTTTATCTCAATGGAATAATGGAGATATCATAATTTTTCTAGCCCTGGAAGATTCCCAGAGGAAGTGCCAGATGAATTTGTGTAGAATTATTTTACGTTTTTTTAACTTTTTTAGGTTTCAAGAGAATTACTAGGTCCAATAAGATCCCCTCTTACATCACGGTCTATGTGATAAAGAAATATTTTGTAATGTATTTCGTACTTAATACAAAAATAGAAAATTGCATTTTAAGTACATTGTAAATAGATCTGAAGATTGATTTTTGTCTCTAATTCAATTTGTGGGTTGTACACCTTCTACAGGCTGCCTGTGTCTTCTTATTTTCCCTCTTTTAACCATGTCAGTTTGATTGTTAGAAGCTCCTTAACCAGAAGGGCAGAGGCTAAAGAAAAGAACAGTTGTGAAAATCAGTTCAGATATTGCCCTCATAAAATTTTAGTGAAGACATTTGAAATTACTGGTTGGAGGTTTCATATCTCCTTGCAGACTTTCCTCCATTATGTATAATTGAAAGTTATCTATGTATGAGTTCCATGAGCTACTTTAGAAATTATGATGTTTCTTTGCATTTGAATATTAAAAAAAATCCATGAAAATATTTTAAGCTATTACTTGTAAGTAGATTTTCTTTTGATTCCACTTAAAATGCAGTATTGTTTAGCCCTGCATATTTGCCTTAAGTAGTCAGTAGATTTGAACTTAGAAAAAACTCTCATTTGGGGAAAAAAAAATAGAAGAAGAGAAGAATTTTACCACAAGCAGATAGATCTTAGACATGAAGTAAAGAAGAACTTTTGGGGTGGTAAATAGTGGCTACATTTTGGGGAAAACCTAAGCAAATGAGTAAAGGAATTTTCTTCTAAGCCTTATTTAAACACAAGGCACATTCTTTACACTGAGCTGTTTTTCTTGTGCCCTTACTGGAAGGCAAGGCAAGCCAGGTGAAATTGCAGCTCCTTCTAACTCAGTAGTTCTATGCAAAGAATTTCAAAGCCATTTTCTTTAAAAAGTTGCTTTCACATGATTTTCTGCCTTTGTGAAATCTTTACGATATTGCTGATGAATCCTCACATGCATGATAGTGTAAAAAAGTCACTTCTGTTTAGTATTAAGAAAGATTGCCACGGAATCCCACTATACTATTTCAAATGGGGTTACCGTAAAAGCTGTTCACAAGATCTGGCAATTACCTCACGGAAACACAACACATAAATAAGAAAGGCCCAAAAAAACCACAAAAAACAAACAAACAAAAAAACCTTTCAAAAGTCTAAAATAATCTCTGAATAGAGCAGAAGTTTAGGGAGTCATAAGCCCACTAAAACTGTATTGATTTATATTCTGCTATTATGAAATTTATAATGATTACTTGACAGGTAGATCTTTGAAAAAAAAAACATGTAATTAGGTAGTATAAACAATATGGCTTGGATAAATCCAGCATAGGAATTAATTTTGAAATATTAATAAGGAGGCAAATCATTGGCCAACTTCAAAGGCATCTGGTACTCAGTAGGCTCAAAGACTAGCTTATAATCTTCCCTCTCCAAACCTGATTCCCTTTCAGTTTTTTTTTTTAAATCAAACCACCATCTCTCATTCTCCATGACATAAATCATTGTTGATACCCCCATTACTCCTCAGACAAATCCCCTTTACCAAATACTGTTCGTTTTTTTTTACTAAATTGCTCTCATGCCTGTCTATATCACCTCTTCTTCAATACATTGTCACCACCCTGGTCCAACTACTATCTTTTGCCTATACTCCTGCAATAATATCCCACCATTCTCCTTTCCAATCCTTTTTTTCTTCTCAATGGCTAGAAATCGCTTTTCAAAATGTCAATCCCAAGCTATACCTCTTAAATCCTTTACTCACTTCTTATTACTCCTAAGATAAAGGTAGACTTCTTTAAAGTCACCTACAAGACCAACCTTGTGTAGTCTAGTCCTGCCTGCACCCTCTACCTGAAAACTCTCCATCTATCTTTGGAGAGAGAGGATTATTTATCCCCTAGGCCACCTTTTTCCTGGGAAGTGTCCTCCACTTTAAATAACACCGCTAGCAATTTGTACTACCCCAGCTCATTCCAATCTCCACCTACCTGCCATCTCTGCCTCTCTCGATTGGATCTGTGCTTCTCTGAGAAAGAAATAGGTGTTTTAATTTGCAACGACCAGGATGGAACTAGAGGGTATTACGCTGAGTGAAATAAGTCAATCAGAGAAAGACAATTATCATGTATCTCTCTGATATGAGGAATTTGAGAGGCAGGGCGAGGGGTTGTGTGGGGTAGGGAAGGAAAAACTGAAACAAGATGGGATCGGGAGGGAGACAAACCATGAGTGACTCTTAATCTCAGGAAACAAACTGAGGGTTGCTGGGAGGTCGGGGTTGGGGGAATAGGGATGGAGTGGTTGGGTTCTGGACATTGGGGAGGGTATGTGCTATGGTGAGTGCTATGAAATGTGTAAGCTTGATGATTCACCAACCTGTACCCTGGGGGCAAATAATACATTATATGTTAAATAAAAAAAGAAATAGGCATTTAATATTGAGCACCTACCACGACAGCAGAATTGTCTTTATTCTCACCATTCCAGCTTTCTGTTTCCTGCCAGAGACTTTTTTCCATGCCGCTCCCTCTGCCTTGGACACACTTCCCTTCCCTTATCACTTCATGTATTTCAGTTCAAGTTCTTTCTTTTCTTTCTCACTGAGGCAAACTCTCCTTTCATAGCCTCTCTCAGCAGGATCAACATGTATCACACTGGCAAGTTACAAGCTTTTTGTAATGATTTGAGTGCTATCCATCTCTTCACTACTCTAGAAACCCTCTAAAGTCTGGCGCTATATTGTTTTTTTTCCTCGCTGAATTCCCACTACCCAGCATGGTTCCCTTTAAATATTTGTTGGTTGACTAAATGAATGTCAAGCATTCTTAATGATAAAAATGATAATAAAAACTCAATTCGATATCAAGTTGTCTATACCACAAAGTTGATCATATAACCAGAACTCCCAAGTTGTAAGAACTTTAGGTGAATTTATATTCATCAAATATTTCATAATTCTGATTTTTCCTATTTAGCTTAGATCCCCCCCCCACACACACACACTGTGATATTGGCAAGGTTCTACCTTGTGTAAATAATTAAATATAAGGAATGCCAAAGGAGAGGACTAAGGACTTATTCATCAATTGATTCATAAATATTCATAACATATTTGCTAGTGCCATTCTTACATTTGGACAAATTGCTTAACTTCTGACAGGTGAAACTCATTTCTTTAAAAGTGAAGATAATATCTGTATCCCATGACTACCATTGGGCTAAGACAAGATAAAGTATACACAATTACCCTGCATATCACTTGTTCATTGTAAGCTTTCAGTGACGATTTTCTATTTATCATGTAACACTTACCACTATTTGATTTTATTTTTGCAACAGCAAATAACAAAAGAGTTATTTCCATATCATATTTCCATATCTCTATTTTATAGATCATAAACCTCATAGAGTTTAAGGGCCTTGTTAATGTTTCCCAGGAATTAACAACAGAACCCATGATAAAAATCAGTTCTCCTGAATTCCACTCCACTGTATAATTATTTTTAATGAGGGACATGTGGTCAGAACTTAAAATGCTACAACCTGAGTCTTATCACGGTTCCAAAGAGAAAGCTGTTGCTGTTTAATAACTACGGAGCTGAACACTGGGCCCAATGAACCATTTTGACATTTCTAATCAGCTGAGATACTACCTTTTCTCTAGGTTTGAAAGATTTACAAGTAAAATAGCCTCTGCAATTAAACAAAACAAAAACAAATAAATAAACTAAAACAATAACTGTATCCCATTTCAGAGACAGAAGAAGATAAAGAGGTAAGAACTAAAATTTGCGGACACATTTTTTAAATCTCCAGTATTTTATTTTTTATTTTATTCTATTGGTTTCAGGAGTAAAATTTAGTGATTCAGCACTTACATATAACACTCATGCTGATCACAAGTGACCTCCTTAATCCCCATTACCCATTTATCCCATCCCCCTTCCACCTACCCTGCAGGAACCCTCAATTTGTTCTTTATACTTGAGTCTCTTATGATGTGCCTCCCTTGCTTTTCTTTGACACATTTGACTTCAATTTTTTTTCTTTTCCAATTTGTATTTTGAAAGATCCTTACTGTTTATTTGCAGCTATTTTATTTCATATATTTTGAGTATTTTCTGCCTCCTCCTGCTGAGTGATCTTTGCCTTCCTGATCCTCCACATACAGATTCTTGCAATTACTACCCTCTCACTTCTTGCTGCCATACTAACCAAATGTCTTCCTTTTTTTATTGGCATCTTCTCTGTGTCTTTTACAATGAGACTTCCTTGTTATGCGCTTGCTTAATTTATGTATGTTTTTATGCAATATTCATTGCCAAGACATCTGGTCCCTTCCAGTCATTAAAAAGCACATAGAAAAAAGGAATATTCATTTCTTCAATGAAAAACATTTAAATGGTTAAGTAAATTCATTAATTGAAATTTTCCATTATTTTTTGTTCCCTTTGTTCTAATCTTATCCACCACCACTTAGTATCTTCATGCCTGTGTGTCTGCCCTCTCTCAAATATTTACAGAGTACCTAATGTTCTAGACTTTCACCTCCTCGGAACTGTAAATACAGAGATGATAGATGATAGTCATACATACATACATACATACATACATACATATATAGAGGGTACATTGGTCTGTGAGTATATATGCATGTATTTTGTGCTTCTGTGTGTGTAGCGCCTGTCCTCAAAGATTAGAAAGGAAAGAAATAATTATAATTTAAAATATCAGTGAAAACAAAGTACAATCTATTTCTTTCTCTAACGACCCTTAGGCAGTATCCGCTGAACTGAACTTTGTGAAATTGCCAATATGCACTTGTTTATGACCACATCAGGGGAAAAAAAACGACTTTGTCATATTATTTAATCTAATCAAAACATCTAAACCAATATGTCACAAAGGGAAAAAAAAAATGTTGTCCCCCAAACTAAACACAGTTGCTTTGTCACTATGAACTCAGATAACTGAATTACTTCACTTTTTAAACGAATTAATGGAACCGACCTGTTTGGGCCTTCCATTGAAGCATTTTCATTTAAGTAAACTTTAGTTTCAATGTAGCTTTCCTCACATATGAATTATAGTTAATATAAAGTCAAAGGACAGTGACCCACTAATTGGCACTCTCTTTTGGCCTCTTCTAGTGAAGCAGGCACAGGGAGGAAAATGCGCCTGGTTGCTCACTCTTGCGCTCCCTCCAACGGCGCCCCCACCTCTCTCTCTGACTCTGCTCCAAGGCAAGCTTAAGCAAATGTTTTTTTCCACAGTCAGGCAACATTTATCCTAACCAACATTTGCCCAAATCGATACATTTTAATTGAAACTAATGGCAGTTAGCTTAAACCAACAGATTTTTCACTGGCTTAAGTACATTAAATCAATGTATTTCTCAAAATTGCTATATCTTATGTAAAACAATGTATTTTCATTTTATCCAGGACACATTTTTATTCCACTCTAATCTGCCAAGTTAAAGAGTCAGACTGAAGTAATAGATTTCTTTTTTTCATACCAGCCCTAAAATCCTGAATGAAAGAAACATATTAATCATTCAGATATATGAATTCGATTTCATTCGATTTAATGTAACAGACATTTATTGAGCACCTACTGTTTGTGAGATACTGTGTTTGACACTCTGGAGAGTACAAACTGATTAAGATAGAGTTCCTGCCCATAGAAGCTCATAATTTAGTGGTAAATACTTCCATGGACAGAATTAATTATAACATAAGACAAACAGCTAAGGAAATGTAAGGGAGGAAGATACTAACTATGACTGAGGGATCAGGAAGAGGTATGAAGGAGGTTGCATTTAAGGTCATCTTTGAACAATGGATACCTGTAGTGAGAAGAACATGCTAGACAGATTGGCTAGTTGGGATGATATATCAGTTTGGTAATACCAGCTATTATAACTAAATATACCTCCTAAATTTTCAGTAGCTTAGTGAAATAGAAATTAATTTCTCACTACATAACAGTCCACACTGGCTATTTCTGGTCAGGAATCAACTATCCTTAATTGACATTTCTAGAATGAAGGGTCCTTCCAACTGATGGCTTCAATATCTCATAGGAATTCAAAAACTCTGTATCCAGCAAGTAGAAGGGAAAGAGCTTGAAGAAAACACGTCTGCTTCTAACAACCTTAGCTGAGAGTGGTACCAGTCACTTCTACATATGTTTCCTGGGTAGAAATGGAATGAAAATGGACTGAAGATGTAGATCTTATCTGGGAAGCTACATCCTGGTGATGACTGTATAGTATATAAGGGATATGAACTTAAGTGGACAGCTAGCTACTTTGGCATAAAGACACCAGGTGAAAAATATAGAGGGTTATGAATGTGGCATAGAACACATGTGGTGAGTATTTTAGGAGGTAGGAAAGGCCAGGTGTGAATAGTTTTGTATATCACCAAGGGTGTTAATTCTCTACATACTGGGAGACACGGGAAGAGATTAGTTTTCTTATAAAAGAGACCCACATGGAGTTAGAGTGGATTATGCTCAGTGAAATAAGTCTGTCAGAGGAAGACAAATACCCATGATCTCACTCATATGTGAAATTTAAGAAAGGAAACAGATGAGCATATGGGAAGGAAGAAAAGAAAAAAAGGGGAGAGGGAAACAAACCGTAAGAGACTCTTAACGATTGGGAAAAAACTGAGGGTTGATGGAGGGAGATGGATGAAGGATGGGCTAGAAGGGTGATGGGTATTAAAGCAGGCACTTGATGTAATGAGCACTGAGTATTGTATGTAAGTGATGAGTCACTGAATTCTACTCCCGAAACCAATATTGCACTGTCTGCTAAGTAAACATTAAATAAGAAATAAATAAAATTAAAATTAAAAAATATTTAAATAAAAGAGATCCCACAATGTCCCCTCATGCCTTCCATCATATGAAGACAGAGGGAGAAGCCAGCAGTCCACAACCCAGAGAGAGCTTTCACCAGTACCTGACCATGCTAGCACCCTGATAGAAGACTTTCAGTCTCCAGAACTGTGAGAAATACATTTATATCATTTATACGCTACCCACTCCGTGGTAATTTGTTATAGCAGCTCAAACCAACTGAGACAGACCTCTATTTAATTTTCTTATTGGTAAAATGGAAAAAGCAGCACCTCTTTGAGAGTGTGGTTTACTTGTGGTTTACTTCTAGATTGCCCAAGAAGGCAGTAATGGAGACTTCTATAATTGTTTCTTTTAAAATGAGCATGTACGTTTATGTCACCTAGGTTATATAAGCTTAAGAAGAACAATTCATGAGACGATGATGTAGCCATCATTTTTCAAGGAACTACCATTCACTAGATGTGCTATGTACATTATTTCTAATTCTTACATTTTAAAAACCCATCCCATTTTGGGATTCCCTTGACTTAATGGTTTGGACTTCAGAGAGCCTTCCCTACCCTCTGCATTCATTCTACTGAATTCTATCATTGTGCTGTGAGTAAATTGCTTAATGCTCTGTTTTCAAGAAGATGCACCTGCACTGCACTGGGCAAAGCTGGCATTTGCCTGCCTAATCGGGCACACAGCTACACTCTGTCAACATGCCAGCAATTCCAGCAGGTGGGCCCATGAGAAATGAAATTAACTCTTACCTTGGCCAGAGCCCCCAAACAAGTGTTTGGTCCTCAGCTAGGGCTTGCCGTCATCTCTCGGAGCATTCAGTTACATACACAAGACTATTTGCTGCTTTATTGCTTACATACAATTTACTCATGAGTTTACCTGTGTTAATTATGATTTATTGAAAATCACCTGGTTTGCAAAGGTGGAGCTCCATTGCAAAATGGAGCTCCATTTTCCTCTTGTCACGTTCCTAAAGTATAATATGTGATATATACATTTGTTCTAACTATATATGTGTTTGCTTATAAAAAGTGGCACATTCTCTAACAATGAGAAAAATTCCCTTCACTCCCTCACCCTCAGTGAATTTTCTGATAATGTGTCCATTTTGCCAAATGGAACATTTTCCCCTCTTTGCCTCTCCAAGTATAGTTGATTTGATATGGATAATTAAGAAGAGTCCTTCCTACTTCCTGATTCTGAGAAGGAGGGATCGTGTCTTGTGTTGGTTTTTATAATGATTATGGTGTCTGAAAATGCAGGTACTTTATCTTCAATTTTCAAGACCTATGAGGCTGCTGCCAACGAGCTTATTAAAGGCCACTGAGAAACAGCAGAACCAAGTACCTGGATTTGATCTATTGACTTGATTCCTCTATGCAAATTTCAAAATACAAATATCACTTATGGAGCATTAGCTATAGAATCTTTTTAATTCATCACCTATGGTTCTTGTTAACTTCTTATATACATGTGCAAGTGCTACACTACATCTGAACTTTGGAACAGGGCCCTCTGGGTTAAAGTCTTTGTTCTACCACTTACTGATTATGCAATTGAGAACAAACACTAAACCTCTTGAGTTGCAGCTTTCTTTCCTGTGTACAAGGGAATAATAATCAACTTAGAAATTATTTTGGTAATTAAACATGGTACACATTTAGAGTCCACTACAATGCCAGCCACCTAATAGTTAATATCAATATTAATATCAATCTGCATAAATATATGACATATGCTTAACATTTACATACTAAGATTTGTATGTCACACATTAAATATATAAAACAAAATTGAATGGGACTTTTCCTCTTGCCCTGGATTTAGTGCTTGAGGCCCAAAGCCAAAGACAAATTGGTACTGAGTTGCCTACATGCATAAGAGAACTTATAATAACTGGGTCCTGCCAGCTCTTATGGGGTCATACTTAGGGGCAGCAGAATGGCCATACTATCAGGTGCCCAAAACAAAATGTGCCACTATCCCCTTTCTGATTAAAATCTAAGACTGGAAAGAAAAAAAAGTTACCTGAGAATGGTTGACATCCAAGGGGCTACAGCATTTATGGTTAGAAAGGTATTGTTCCTCCACTCCTTTGTGATGCTGCACAGTGATAGAAGCGCTCTTCTAGAGACTGGTGTTGTCTGAAAGAAGGAAAGACTTGCATTCTGTTCCATGCTAGATGACTGAGGAACCACAGAATCAATCAAGGTGGAAGTAAGATTTGTTTGGAGAGAGTAACTTGCATTTTCTGATGGTTAGGGGTGCATAAGAACAGAGACTGAGGTCCAGTGGAGATTTCTGAAGATGAGAGACTTGATTTTGACAACAAGACAAAAAGGAATCACAATATCATATGCCTAGGAAAAAAGAAGGGGCAATTTCCCACCTCATACCAGTTTCCTGCAGCCCTTAAGAAGCATTGGTAAGGAAATCAGTTATTCCTGACTCCGGAGAGACTAGCTCTTTGAGGTACCCTGTACTGGCCAAGTCTTAAAAACAAGTTGGAGGCATGGATCACTAGTAAGAGGTGAAGAGAAACATGACTGCCCTATCTAAATGGGTTAACCATCATAGAGAGTGTTAGATTAAAGCTGATCACTGCCTCAACAAAGCTACATGCACTAACCGTGTGGAAGCCAATCCGTTGGCAGACATGCCAACAATGAATAGAATAGACCAAGCCAGAGTCAGGTTAGGGATACCTCCGCACAACCAACAAGCCTGAGAAAATGATGTCTTCCTCATCTATTTCCATTCCCATCCTTCACGCAAGAAGCTTTAAAAGGAAACCAATACTAGAATAGGATGAAAAATGAAAATGAAGACTCTTTTCAACTTCAGATCTCTTTGAGCCACAGGTGAAGTGTGTGCTGAGGGAAGTAATGAATGATAATAATGCAAATAATAATTATTATTATAATAGCTAATACTTCTCTTTCATTCTATACCAGACAGTAATTCCAAGTTCTCCATTTATAGAAAATCACAAGAGCTACATGATGGAGTCTACTTTCCTATCTCCACTACATTGCTGAGAAAGAAAATGGAGCTCATTTGAGTGTGAGTAACTAACCCAAGAAATGAGAGCTAATAGATGGGGGGGGGCGTTGGATTCAAATTAAGAGTCTGTCTCTTGTATTTGTACTCCTAAACTGGAGTTCAGAATTGTAATATGGACTGAGATTTTAATATTCAAAATGTATACAAATTTTCACTAAAGGACTTGAGAAGACAATTTGACAGAACAAGTTTGGAGACAGATATTGGAGAAAAATAAATGTATCTCATATTTATATCTCATCAAGTTGACTGCTCAATAAACTCTCAATAGCTATTTTTAAAAGTATAGTATATGTGATATATAGTACACACATATTATATAACATGTATATTACAAATTGAAGGCTCATAAGGTCACCCAATAAATTTTTGTTAAAAGAATAATGTTTGCTGATATAACAATAATTGCTGTGTATCATTTGCTATTATGTGTAACATGTGAAATTCTATGCAAATGTTCATTATTGAAATTATTGATCACAATATATTGAATTTATCTTTATTTTCTAGATGTTCTTCATGAGCTTTCCTTATTGAAAAGCCTGCAAAGATAAACACAGATGCATCCTCTTAAGAAAACAAACTCTCATTCTTTATATTTATGTCATTACAATGGAAATGGTAGATGCTTGATCACAAGGGAAGTTTAATATTAGATTGAAGAAAATATTAAAAAATACAGAGACCAGCTAAAACAAGTCTATGCAGGCACAGGGGAGGGTCCTGGTAACATGCTAGGTCTTCTCCACATCTAATTTTGATAATATGATTGATGATGTGATTTCTCATAAGTGGTGGAAAGAAACAACATCAAAACTAATCACATTATGCTGGCATTTGGAAGTCTAAATAAAAGGTATGTGAACTCATTACAGGAAGATATTTTTTCATTTGAAATTTAAATTTACCAGCCCATCCATATTTGTCTGGGAAACCTGTGAATTTGTTTGTAGATGAAAATGACCAGAGTTGAGCAATCAGTTCCAACTGATTACAGTTTATAATAGGCAGCCTAGGGACTTCCTGGCAGTTACAGAACTGCCTTTACAAGTCTCAAGAATGGGGAGGATGATCCCATGCCCTGAGTCTCTGTAACCATTTTTCTCTGTCCCTTGAAAAAAAACAAATGACCCTTCAAATGCTAGTGGAATTTCTCTTTGCAAATTGAGCCTCCTCTGTAGTTTGATTTTTCTTTAAAATGGAAATATTTAAGAGTTTTAAGTTGAGAGGATAGTATGCCTTTATTTCATAGACGTTTCAATGATACAGTCATGGCTGTGTGGAAGTCTCTACCAAGGGGGAAATTAACTTTAATATAAAATCGCAGCCTGGAGAACTCAAGAAGTCTATCATTTTTCCAATATTCAGTATTCAAACCCCACAGTTGCACACCCTACACTTAAGCTATCAAGAAATTTAGGCTATTTGAAATGTTACAAATGTGCAAGCAATACCCATTATCCTAGATGGGCGATACAATTTATGGAAGATATAATAAATAGAGGGAAATTTAGTATGTTTGTTCAATATAGAGTAGGTAATTGAAGTACAGGATCCAAAGTAAAACCATAAACAATAATTAGATAGTGGAAATGTGGAGAGTTGGCTGTGACCCACATAATAATACAGCTGAGCATCAGCAAAGACAGAAGCCAGCTTGCAGTTGAAAGCAGATTATAAAGGGAATGTATGTTTAATAAACATCTGGAGAAACTGTGATAATATCCGAAGAAGAATCTTCTGAAGAAGGGAACTCTCTAATCTTAACCTTACAATCTTAATTTGTGGAGGAACATATGATTACGTAGATGTTATTATGTACATCTGGAGTGAAGTTAGCGTGATGTCGCCGGGAGCCTCAGCATTGAGCAAATTGCAATAAAAATGTGTAGAGTTGCTTCGTGCAGATAGTACCACCGATAGTTTCCAAGTTAAAAGTTCCCTTCAAGGTTGTTGTACTCTTTAGGGTCTTGGGTGCAAATAACAGAAAGAGATTCTGTCTGCTTTAAGGAAAAGTAGCATTTAATGGAGGGATACGAAAAGCTCGCAGAATTACTGGGGGGTTGGAGGAAAGGATTTGAAAAATGAATAGGCCTAGGCAGCAGGAACCCAGTGAAAAATGCACTGTAATTTCAGTTGTAAGACACATTGCCTAATTAGCGTCGACCCCTGACTCAAGGGTCAAACTACCAGGAAAGAACACCCAATTGGCGGATGGTGCAGTGACCCCTCACTGTACAGAACAGAGATGGATAGAATATGTCCTTTGAAACTTTCCTCAGGAATCTTGTGCTTTTTGGTGCCCCATTACATAATCAAATTACAGGTATAATCATATAATGGGTACTTTTGAGTGTCTATTATATAATAATACATAACATAAAACATACAACAATAACACACAAAATAAGATATGCTGGGGGCGCCTGGGTGGCTCAGTCAGTTGAGTGTCTGCCTTCAGCTCAGGTCCTGATCGCAGGGCTCTGGGACCGAGCCCCACATTGGGCTCCCTGCTCGGCAGAGAGCCTGCTTCTCTTTCTCCCTCTGCCTGCTGCTCTGCCTACTTGTGCTCTTTTTCTATCTCTCTCAAATAAATAAAATCTTTAAAAAAAAAGAAGAAGAAGAAAAAAAGAAAAGAAAAGAAAAAGGGAAAGAAAGAAAAGAAAAGAAAAAAGAAAAGAAAAGAAAAAAACGGTGTACCCGCACATGGGATGCAAGAGCTCCACCTTTTAGGAATTTCTTTTATATGAGAATCATTGCAGGAAATAGGAGGAGAAAGCAGTACAAGACAGAGCCCTATAAGAGGTAGCTACCACCATCCCCACTTTTACATATGAGCAAAGATAAACCTAGAAAAGTAAAATAACATGCCTCATATGACATGGCCTGAAAGGAAGGAAACGAATGTCATGTGTGATGTACAATGAGGCAGTTAAGGTGACCATAATTTATTGACCAAGTCAGGAAAATTTTGAGAGTGAAAGGATCACTATTTATGACAGGACAATAGGTTTAGACATGAGTAGCCTTGGCATATCATAGCCTTGGCATATCAGAATGCAATAAGCCTGAGAAAAACAACGTCATACAAAGGATGCAACCTACTGGCTTTGCTCACTTTAGTCAGAAGCAACCAGAACAGTGCTGCCCAAGTGCTGCCCAGAACTTTCTACAATGACAGCAATATTCTATTTCCATGTGTCTAACATGTGCAATCTGTCCAAAGTACACCAGTTGATTACCACACTTGGCTACTGTAGGCCCTTTGAAATGTAGTTAGAATGACTAAAAAGCTAAATTTTTAATGTATTTAATTTTAATTGATTTAAACATATACAGCTAAATCCCAAGTGGCTACCAATAAGAGCAACACAGAACTAGCTCATGGTTTACCTTAAGGTGTATTAGATTTTTATAGCTATTTATCATAATATTTTGAGAGGTGTTTTAACTTGGGAGTCTATCAAGACAATAGTTGCCATTAGACTAAAAATGAATAAGTGAAGATACGTACAACTAAATACAGCAAATGATACCCACGAAGTCCCTGATATTTATTTTGAATTCCACTTGACTAAGGAATTGTGAAACTCTGGATAATCTCTTTAGTTGTTACTGTGGAGGAGGGAAAATAGGTTCTTGGTTGAAACGTTTCCCCGTAATATAAGATTAACAAGAGAAAAACAAGAAAGTTTAATAACATGTATTCCCAGGATACCAAGGAAAAGTGAGTAACTCCTCAAAATGACCCAAACCACCACCTGAAATACCATGTCCTGCTGTTTGTTTTCCTCTGCTACATTATGGTCATGGAGGGTTGCTTGGGTTGGGTTGGGTTTTACGCATGACGGATCCTTTGCTTTAGAACTGTACAATTCTCCCCCACCCCCCTCTGTCAAAATTACCTCGGTCGAAATAATCCTGGAAGTTCTCGGCTCTTTCTCTTACCTAGCTGCCTCTGTGAGCTTCCACTCTGCTTCTTCGAGAAGAAAGGAATTTTATACCTCATTTTTGGGCATAAGGAGTTTCTGCAGCTCGAGTTTAACAATTAGGATCCCATGTTGGACTAAGGTCTTGGATACTGTTAAGCAGTGTAATAGCATGGTCGGACATACAGACTCCAATGAAACAGAATACATTTGCAAAGCAATTCGAGCTATTACTAACCAGACGCTCCGGGGCAAATTATTTAACCTTCTTAAGTCTCAGTCTCCTTGTCTATAAAACAAGTTTAAAAATTACTTTCCTTGATGAGTTATTTGCGGCTGTATATGTAAAGTAACAAGCATAATTTATAAGATAGAATCAGCATGAGGCGCCTGGGTGGCCTTGTCCGTTAAGTGATTGCCTTTGGCTCAGGTCATGATCCCAGGGTCCTCAGCTCTAGCCCTGCTAGATTCTCCCTTTCCCTCTGCCTGCTGCCCCCCCTGCTTGTGCACGCTGACTCTCTCCCTCTCCCCCCTCTCTCTTTCTCTCTCTCTGTCAAATAAATAAATAAAATCTTAAAAAAAAAAAAAAGATAGAGTCAGCGTAACTCAAATCACCTCGATTTCTCTGAGCCCCTAGCAAGCCTGCTTGGAGTCGAGAGATGTGGTGTGGAGCTGACAGTTTAGTGAGCCATCTTTCCAACACACCAATCCTTGCCTCTTAGTGATTTGTGCTACGATTGGGCAAGTATCCTTTTCTTTAAGATGCTAAAGAGGTCAGGGAAGATTTCCTGGGAAAAAGACTAAATATTCCCCCAAATGCTGCTAGTACAACCTTGGGAACTTCGTAGACAGCCAAGTCTTACAAAGTCAAAACCGATATTCACAACTGAATGTAAACATTTTGCTTGTTTGTTTTGGCTTTTATTTTGGTTTGTTTTTGTATATTCACTGATCTTTAGCTATTTTTCAAGAGTGTGTCCAATCTTAAGAGACAACAGTGTAATCATAAACTGTACTGTTTCTCGTTGATGTATTTTTCTCAGCAAGAATTTATTGAGCATCTACTATGCCAAACACCGTGCAATTTGCTAGACATACATTGGTGAATAAATCAGATGAGGCTTCTGCCCTGTGGTGCTTATAATCGTGTGTGTGGCAGATTATTTATGTTCACTATTATTATGCCCAGCCTTCCCTGACACTTTGTAAACATATCGTAACTTCTATATGTGGGCCAATGTTTCTCATGTTGTCAGGGCTGGAGGACCTAAAATTTTTTTTGCCTAATCCATTACATTGATACTAATAGGCAGCTCCCAGTATACACAATGTACCACCTAAGACAGACAACACAAAAACCAATCATAAGCGGTGCAATGACACCAGTCCATTGACTATGGGATGTCACAGTCATGGCAAATTGCATTGAAAGTTTCTAGACACCTGTCATTTGCATGCCAGCAACAAACAGTGTATGTATCAAATCCAGTCCATAGAACACATGGCAAGGAGCCATGTTATAGATTACAATAATTCAGGTATAAGCCTATCATTGCCCATAGAAGCTATTACAAAAGACGGGGAGGAGGAAGAGGAGAAATAATCTCTCCATTTCAATGGCCTGTGTATTAGATAAGCTGCATATAATTTGCACCCTGTTCTTACTGAGATCGCTAATGGACATTTACACTCCCAGCAGATAAAGTGCTCTATTGTTCAGCTCCATTGGACCCTGTGCAGAGAATCCAGATGGAAAAAATCTGCAGCTGTTGTGGAGTAAGGCTGGGGGAAAGGTTCTCAGTTTGCCCCTACAAATCACTCAGATAGGAAAATAAATGGGAAGTGTTTAGATTTCTAATTGGCAGTAGGGTAAGGGATCAATGATAATAGTAGCTATGGGGTAACAATTGAGTATCCCGAAAGAGAAAATTTGCTAATCACTTTGCTGGGAAAAGTTAATGCTCCTTTTACAGTTACTCACTTTGTTCGCAAAGCTTATCAACTTTGTCAAGTCAGATCGTATCTCACTGGCCATCTTTTATAAAGAAAAGACAAATTTAACAAACTAGTCTATGATATATTTTTTAAAGCTAATGAAGAAATGCATTTTATCTCTGAAAAAAAGTACTTTTATTATAAACTCAGATAAAATGGGTATATTTATTGAACTTAGGTGGGAGGGGCCCACAACACAAATTGGTAATTTCTGTACAATGTCCACTATCTTCCAACTCCTTGAAATTCTTTTTAATGATTTTACACATTAAACAATGATTCTTGGGACGCCTGGGTGGCTCAGTCATTAAGTGTCTGCCTTTGGCTCAAGTCATGATCCGAGGGTCCTGGGATTGAGTCCCACATCAGGCTCCCTTCTCCGTGGGAAGCCTGCTTCTCCCTCTCCCACCCTCTCTCACTGTGTCTCTCTCTGTCAAATAAATAAATAAAATCTTTTAAAAATAATAAAAAATAATAAACAATGATTCTTGGGGTGCCTGGGTGGCTTAATCTGTTGAGCGTACGCCTTCAGCTCAGGTCACAATTCCGGGATACTGGGATCAAGTTCCAAGTCAGATTTCTTGTGCAGAGGGGAGTCTGCTTCTCCCTCTGACCCTCCCTTGTCTCATGCTCACTCTCTCACTCTCTTTCAACTAAATAAATAAAATCTCTAAAAAAATGATTCTTGCTTTAAAAAAAAAGGAATGGGACCCCTAAAATTACCTATAACCCCAGCATCTAAACTCAAACACTAGGGACATGTGGGTGGCTCAGTCAGTTAAGCATCTGCCTCTGGATTTCAGCTCAGGTCATGACCTTAGGGTCCTGAGATCCAGAGAGATGGAGAGAGAAAAAAGAATACTCCGTCTGTCCCTCTCCCTTTGCTCCCTCCCCCCTCAAAAACCTCAAACACTAAATTTACCTTGTGGTGTATTCGGCGCTATTCTTGCAATAACACTGATTTGGGGACTTGAAATAACTTAGCCTTCCTAACATTCCCACTTCCCAGAGTAATAAGTTTCTGTGGGAAATGAGGATTCAAACAGCGTAGCCTCACTAGGAATAGCAAGCCCTTTGTCGATGCACCCACTCCGAAGTTTGACTAGATTGGTCTTGTGAATAAGACCGTGAGACTCGCAAAAGAAGAAATGATCTGGAGCTTTTTTGGCTCAGCAAGAATCAGTTCCTAAGTCATACCTGAATTCTTGTAAACTCAGAATTAGTGGGGTCCGAGTTAATGAGGTTTGATCGTATCCAGGGCTATTGATAAAATTGCAATGCCCTAGATTCTACGCAGCACCTCTCCCTGAAGTTAGATTGCTGTTTCCACCCGGGTTGAAGAGGGCAGATTCTTCCTGGTACACAACATCAGCGCTTTTTAATTACACTATTATATGGTGTAAGGTGGACCTATAAGTTGACCTACCAGAGGAAGTCAGCACTTTTTGAGTAAGCACCAGCATATTTTTTACTTCGCTCTGCACCCCCCTATTCACTTTCAAATGGATCAGGTTTCCTTTCTCTGGATCTTTAGCTTTTGTCCATTAGAGTTTCCCCCAAAGACTATTTTATCAAACAAAGCAAAACACTTTAGAAAAGATTGTAAGTTCTTTGCAGAGTTATAGTCTAGGCTTTGTTTATGTATAGTGAACACTTACTGAGTTAGCACTCCCCAAAGGAAAATCTGGGGAGATATCAGAAAAATGTTTTCGGTAATTGCTACTTGGTTTGATCTCCTGGTATTTTGTGGTGTTTTATTCAGCATTAATGGTATCGCCTGAGATTCTCAGGGTACAAAAGAACTTCTAAGTACAGGTCCATTATCAAATATATGGGAGTCATTTTCAAATCTCGGAGGGAATCAGGAGAGTTGGTATTTAAATGCTGTTCTTAGAGCAATGTGACAACAACATGCCTCTAGAAGATTTAATACATTTTAATGTGTGTGTGTGTGTGTGTGCGTGTGTGTGCAGACGTGCATGCCTAATCACTAATGCTGTGGGGAAAGATCCAGTACCTCTCTGTCAGGCACACAGAAATATCTAATCAAGTTATTATTATTATTATTAGTTTGGCAAACCAGCCATTAACTTTCAGTATCCTTTTAATATACGTTAGTAATTTATGTAAATTTGGGAGCTACTGAAAAGCTTTTTAATTTCATTTAATTTGCCCTGCAAATTTTTATTTGGGGTCTTCACAGCTTGAAGAGTCTCACTCTCAAAGACTTGGGACACGGAGAGTGACAGAGGAGGCAGGGAGAAGTCACAACCATTTTTACCTCTCTTCCCCCCTTGGGGCATTCACTAAGTTCCACCACCCAGTGTCCAAACTCTCCCCTTAGACCTGAAATCTGGCCAAACCCATCCATGATAAAAATGCCTGTTCATGTGGTGGGAATTGAAGCGCATCCCAGTTTCTGTCCCCTCCTGGACACAATGTATCCTTATTCCATATTACATTTTTATTTTGCTGTGTTTATCCTTGGATTCGCAAATGTGCGTCCCACTAGACTGCAGGAGCTCTGGACAGATCTTGCCTGCATCTTGTTTGCTACTTCTGCAAGACTTGGGGGAGGCGGGGAGAGAGGGGGGCATAGCGCCAGAATGAGTCCCTGGAATTCCAGCTGAGGTGGGCCCTGAGAGCAGCTCTCCTGATAGTAGGTGGAAATGTAAAGTACACTGCTCAGAATCTGGATTTTGATCTGCATCGCTTTGGCTCCTATGGAGTCACAGACACAGCTGCTTGGTCAGCCTCTCTCTCTGTTTTCTCAGCTGTGCATGGGGTGAAGGGGCCTGTTAGCTGTGTTGCCCTGATGATCAAGAGACAAAAGATGTTGAAGACTTAGTGTGGGTAGCTGTAGCTTTAAATAGTTGAAACGCTTTGAATCTGACACCTTTAGACCACTTAAAAGCCAAAAAAAAAAAAAAATTGAACAAAAATCAAAATGGATACTTTATTGCTTCAGCCAGGCTGGGTTTTAAACTAAGTAACCTTTTCCCTCTCTCCTGCAAACCCTCCCTTCTCCCTTCTTATGCTCTTGTTCAAGGAACCAGGTACCATCCTGAAAACACCACAAAGGAGGCCAAGAGCACCTGCACAATTCCTGTCAAAATCCAATATCTGCTGGATCCTGTGTTTCCCCATAAAACCTCCTAGTCCCAGGGCACCTGGGTGGCTCAGTGGGTTAAGCCTCTGCCTTAGTCATGATCTCAGGGTCCTGGGAGCCTGCATTGGGCTTTCTGCTCAGCAGGGAGCCTGCTTCCCCCTCCTCCCTCTGCTGGCCTCTCTGCCTACTTGTGATCTCTTTCTCTCTGTCAAATAAATAAATAGAACCTTAAAAAAAAAAAGGCCTTCCTCCTTGCAGGCTTGCGGTTTTGAAGCCCTTAGCCTCCTGCAGCCCCTCCTTTGCCTGGCAAAACAATAAAGCTATTGTTACTTTTTATACCCAAACTCTGTCTTCGCATTACATATTAGGAGCACAGAGGTCAGTTTTCAACAAAGAAAAGGGGAGTAGGAGTATTTAATCTGAACCTAAAAAGTGACTCCAAAAATTTATCTAAACCTATCTACCTACTGTATGTGCTGTGGACCTTGAGATCCCACATTCACATACCTCATGTCCTTGGATATTAAAGAATATGTGTGAAAACAGCAAAATAATAGTAGTAAATGAGATGATTGTAGTTAATATAGATTGAGTAATTTCTAAGAAGCAGATGCTGTCATAATACTTAACTATATGATATTATTTAATCATGTCCGTATTAAAAATAGTAGCTAATATTTACTGAGTGCTGACAATGTACCAGTCAACATTCCAGATGTTTGATTTAAGCTCAAAAAATCCTATGAGGTAGATATAACAGTTTTTAAAAATCAGGAAAGAGAGGCACAATAAATAAATAATTGCCACAGAGGCACAACAGATAAGGATAAATAATTCGTCCAGTGCTAGTAAACAGCAAAACCAGATCAGGAACCTGGATGGTCTGATTCAGGTATAGGTCCTAGTAATGCCTCAATTCACCAAAGAGAATTTTATCCCCACTCCACGCCCTGCCTCTTATCTGAGTGTTGATGTGTCTATGAAAAGAAAAAAAATAGCATAACTATGTCAACAACTTGGGAGGCTTCAAAGTGTGAACAAAAGTAGTTGTGTTTTATGTGTCAAAACTGCAAGTCTGGTTTAAGCAAATGTGAAAAGTGACCAGGAGAGTAGTGACCGGTGGTGAGGTGGGTTGGGTCTGGAACTATGTGCTTAGTTTCAAATCTAGCTCTAGGGGTTCTGAACAATTATTTCTTTGTTCTAACTCTGCTTCCTTATCTTAAAGTAAGCATAGTAGTGTAGTACCTTCTTATAGATTTCCCTCAGTTTTGTTATGGCCAGATTTTGAGATCCCCAAAGACCACCAGGGATCCAAGTCCAATGCAAAAACAAAGAACCTTTACTAGGGCTAGCCCAGGCTTGATCTCTCACTCTCGCTGATGCAGCCAAGTAATGCAGAGAAAGAGTGTGAATTTCAAAAGGCGCAGCAGTTTTATAGGGGCCAGTGGCCAATGAGATTGTAACACACACAGAAAGTTGCATAGTCATGTTAAGTCACACGCAGGTGACCAATTGAATTACAATTTACCCTACAATAGCTGTTTGAACTAGCCTATCACTCTGGTCAGAATTGGCACACAAATTTGGCAGACAAAAGGCGGGGTTTACATTCTTTGGCGGTTAGGGGTTCCGCATTCCTATTGGCTAGCTTAAACTAACTCACAGGTGGGCTGGGCCAACTAGCTCAAGGGAGGGCTGGGCAATATTCTGACATTCTGTGGTTTTTCTCAGAAGCGGGTCATGTGGGGGTTATGCACAAGGTGGCGGGTGTAGCGCCAAATGGAGTTAGCCCTGCTCTGCTCTTTCAAGTTAATGTTAGTCAATGTGTTTAAAATACAGCCCTGACAGAGTATGCAATGTATAGGTTAGTTAATATTATCATTTGGCTCCATATGCAGAGCTAGAATCAAAAGGTAAAAGCTTCTGGGAACGGATTTCAACTCACACAGTAGAACTTATTCAAAATGAGCTCCTCCTCGCTAGAGGCATCCAAGAAACCGGAATTTGGTACGGATTCTGCAAGGTATAATTCTTCACTGGATCGCTGTCAGACCAGTCCGCTACTAATTCAGAGGTTTTTATTTCTGTGATTACCCTTCATCATTTTTGTCCAAGGTGAGCACCTTAGTGCCAGTTCGTGTGTGAGAACGAAGAAATAAAGGTGTTACAACAGTGAGGTGCAGTGGAAAGACACCAAAGCTTAAGTCAGAGGAGCATTTGACCTTGTGGCTTTGGGGAAATTCCTTAACTGCTTTGAATCTGACTGAGGAAGGTGGGGGCAGTGCTGGAATGCAGTGTGTATGAAAGGTACTTAGAATCTACAAAAAGCTGAAGATAAGGGTTGCATTTAACAGTAGGGAGACAGAATCAACACAGACCTAGAGTCCGAAACACCATCGAAGCTGGTCTAGAGCTTAAGGAAGAGAGAATCAGGAGGACCCTAGTTTGTGAGAGGGTTGGCTTAAACAGAAGAGGAGAGCATAGAAAGGAAGGAGAAACCAGATCTGAAAGCAAAGCCATTTGCTGCCTAAGTCTCCCTGAGGTCACCAGCAACAACTCTGCCTCTTTTTTTGAGAAATAGCCCTATCTGGGTTTTCCAGTTATAGCTCAGTCAACAGAATGCCAGAGAAATATATTACACCCTCACCCTACATTTTAGCTGTCTTTGGCTACAATACTATGGAAGATACCATTCTTAAAGAGTGTCATCTTTTATTTATTAGCATCATGAAACATTCTGGAAGTAACTGAATTAGGTGATCAATGTTAATGCTAATCAAAGTTATCAACGTCGAGTGTTCTCTTCTCCACATGGCGTGGTCCTTGCTGCTCCCATGATGCCAATTGCATGATTTGTACATAGCCCTAATTTGCTGATTACACTGATCTTCTCAGTTCCTGCTATTCTAAGTTCTTACCCCCTTGCTATTTTTGGTTTCAGTTCAGCATTAATATTAGGGAAATGCCATTAGAAAGAGCGAGATATTCGGAGTAAAATCCAGCCAGATAAATTTTAGAACTTAAAATGTGTGACTCTTCTGAGTATCTGAGTTATTAACTATTAGGCATTTAATAAATAATTCAATCAGATTAGGAGGAAAACTGATTTAAAAATATATACATTTATTTCTCATATAAGCCTCAGTCAAAATTTAATTGGAATCAATAAGTCATATGCCAAGTACAGGAAATTACATTCTATAACAAGTGCATCTTGTCTTATTTCATTCATTCTCGGATGGGAAGTACAAATTCATACGTAAATGTGTTAAAACATCAATACATAATACTCTTTTTCTGCTCAGACAGAAGGGGATTCTGGAATCAGAGAAGGAGATGATGCAAGGAGTGTTAAAAGGGAAAGGAAGCTAATGAACCCAATGGGGACAAACCTTCTCCCACTGCACCAAAGCCCTAAGCAGATCTACTGTTCCCCTTTCCTACTGTCCCAAATAAAATAGAATAACATCTCTACATTTATTGTGCTATGTGGCCTTGGGCACTTTATTTCACATCCTGTGAGAAATGCCTGCTTCCTGGGAGGTTGGCTGTGAAAATGAAACAAAGCCGCAAATGGGAGCTCCTCTGCTGTAGTGCTGGACATAGCACACAGTTGGAGCTCAATAATTGTTGAGCTTGTTCTGGTTCTGCTTTCTGTTTGTTGTGACATGTCACTCTTTGTCACACTTCGACATTCATGATGGCTTGGTTTCAGCAAAACAGAGATGTGCGCTGGGTTGAGAGATTAAAGGGGTGGGTATTCTAGGCCCTGCTCATCACCAGGAATGATTCCACTTCCGGCTTTGGAACTGAGTCCTTTGATGAGTTTTTATGTTTGTACTCTTGGTATAGGTGTGGATTGAAGAAACCCCTACCACAGTATTCTGAGTTAGTTTTTTAAATAGCCTGTGGTGGGGATCCTGGGTGACTCAGTTCTTAAACTTCTACTTTTGGCTCAGGTCGTGATCCCAGGGTCCTGGGATCAAGGTCACATCGGGCTCCCTGCTGGGCAGGAAGCCTGGCTTCTGCCTTTCCACTCCTCCTACTTGTGTTCCCTCTCTCGCTGGGTCCTACTCTGTCAAATAAATAAATAGATAGAATCTTTAAAAACAACTGTTTTAATTAAAAAAGTAAAAAATTAAATAAAATAACCCATGTTGTTGTTATCTTTCTGATTATAAAGTTATTGCTTGCTTAATATTGTTAGTTTAGATGGAGGGAAAAAAGAAAAGTATAAAGAGTAGTGATAATAATAATTTCATAGTTTATTGTTAACATTCTGATATATTTCTCTCTGGTCTGTTTTTCTGTCCATCTGCCTATCTCTGTGTCCATACATACCTACATACATATAGATGAATATAAATATAACTATATACATATATATATGTGCATAATATACCTATATATAAAAATATATACGTTTATAAATATTCAGAAATGTTCATTAAAATACATATAAATTCATATATTTGACATAATGTAACATGCATATGTAAAATATGTACATATATAAGTAGTGGATGTGTTTATATATGATCTATTGGATTGTTTTCAACTTTTTCTCTTTTATCAATAATGCTATAACCTGTATTAAAAACTTTTGTCTTACTTTATATCGTAACTTTAAAGTCAACTTTAAAAAATGGACTCACCAGATCCAAAACAAGTCTAATATTTAACTGTTATGCATTCAAATGGCTTATCCATTGGCACTCACTTGGATTAATCAGTGGTAATGCTATATCAATAGTTTGATATTTTGAATAAGAACTGTGTTCTAAGGGTATGAAAATGTTTAAATGTGTTGCTTTTTAAAAGAGATCTTTGCTATTTGATTTGCATAAGCCCTCCCCAAGC
>CM052800.1:15571592-15588478 GCA_028533885.1 Nasua narica | reverse complement strand
CTACAGTAGTAAATCTGTTCAAAGGAGTCTCATTGCAATTTTCTTTTCCTTTTTCACAACTTCCTTCTTGAAGTTTTGGCCTTATCATCCTTTTCAAATTAAATTCCATGAGCATGGAGTATCTTTCCACTTATCTGGGCCTCTTTAATTTCTTTTATCAATGTCTTATAGTTTCAGTGCACAGATCTTTCATCTCTTTGGTTAAATTTATTCCAAGGTATTTTATTCTTCTTGATGCAGTTGTAAATGGGATTGTGTTCTTAATTTCTCTTTCCAATAGTTTATTATTAGTGTATAGAAATGCAACAGATTTCTGTATAGTGATTTGATATCCTGCAATTTTGTTATGTTCATTGATTATTTTGACAGGTTTTTTTGTTTGTTCATTTTTTTTAATTTTTTATTTTTGGTGGGAAAGTAATTCTTGATAAAGACAAGTCAGATACTTAAAAAATTTCCAAAAAAAATTATAATATAAATACTAGATTACAAGATAGAAGTAGAAGTTAATAAAAGAAGATAAATGTATTTGAATTATCAAGGGATAGTGATTCGATATATACCATTTAAAAAATAGACATTTTATTTTAGAATAGTTTGTATTTATTGAAAAAAAAATAAAGGTAGTAAGAGGGTTTCCATAGAACCTATATGGTCTTCTCTGTTATTAGTATCTTATATTTGTTACATTTAATGGAACATTTGTGGCAACTCATGAACCAATATTGTACATTATCATTAAAGTCCACATTTTGTTGAGCGTTCTTCAGGCATTACCTAATGCCCTTTTGTTGTTGTTGTTCAAATGTACCATATTACATTTATTCATCATGTCTCCTTAGACTCCCCTTGACTGTGATAGCTTCCATGATTTTCCTTGTTTTTGATGACTATGACAGTTTTGAGGAATAATGGTCAATAACTTTGTAGAACCACCTATGAAGGGATTTGTCTGTTGTTTTTCACATGATTAGATTGTAGTTATGGGTGTTTGAGAGAAAGGCCACAACAAGAAGTTTCATTTTCATCCCATTCCATCAAAGGTACATGCTATCAATGGGGCTTATCACTGTTAAGTGATAATTTGGATCACATGACTGAAGTAATCCTTGTTAGGTTTCTTCATCATAAAGTTACTTTTTTCCTTCCTTCATTCAATACTATACTCTTTGGAAGGATATTTCCACATACAGCCCACACTCGAGATGTGGACAGTTATGCTCTAATTTTTTTAAGGGTGCATTATCTATCTACATAGTGTATACAAATTTAAAAAATTCACTTAGATGGTTGAGAAATCCCAGGGTATAATGCAGAATATGACAAAACAATCTAACTATATTAACATTTTAGGAAACAGCGTTACTAAAGGTGATGAGGGAAAATGTGCTGATCTAAGTAACTTTGGAAATTAGGGGATCTGTAAAGCTAAAGGCAAAAACAGTGCATAATTACTGTAATTTAGTTGATAATGTTCTTTTCTACAGGGATATTAGTTAAAAATTATCATATTGGTATACATGCATACACGTATATTTGTTCAATAACGAGTAAGTAAATGGATAGTAGATGGTGACAGCCAGATGGGAAGTGAGATTTTACAGATAATGGAAAAAGATAGAATATTCCATGTTTTAATGGAGCAGAATTGGGGACATCACTATAAAATAATGTTTAATATATATATTTATGGGACGCCTGGGTGGCTCAGTTGGTTGAGCAGCTGCCTTTGGCTCAGGTCATGATCCTGGCATCTTGGGATCGAGTCCCACATGGGGCTCCTTGCTCTGCAGGGAGCCTGTTCCTCTCTCCGCCTCTGCCTGCCTCTCTGCCTGCTTGTGTTCTCACTCTGTTAAATGAATAAATAAAATCTTAAAAAATATATATATTTATTGTTTTATATATGTATATATACACATACATATTTATATATATATACATGTATGTGTGTGCATGTAAATACACAGGTAAGTTTATACACACAACCTTACTTGCTTCATCAGCTGAGACAGCCTGGAAGTGATGACATCGCATTATACATAAGTAGGTATAGTATCCACACCTTAGTTCCTAAGTACCATTCTTCAATAAAAGGATCAAGGACTCCTTGGAGAAATGACTAATTCAGGGCCTGGGGCAGAAAATAGAAAAGGTGAGTCTGGAGTATTTTGTAGTGCCAGAGGTAATGAATGCTGAGAAATAAAAAATTTTAAAGCCCTATTATGATGGGGCCATGTCAAAAGATACAAGAGACATTAATAGAGGTCCCAATGGCCAATGCTGGAATAATGTGAACAAACAAAATAAATGGAGTAATACTGGACTATGAAACAAATATCCATGAGTACATATGGGTATAAATAAATTATTGAATAAATAAATAAATGAGGGAGAAGAGACAAGTCTCTCATGAGAAGAATTCCAAACAATATATGTGTTACTTTGACATATGTAATTTTGTATAGAAAATACCAATAGTTTTTTTAAATACTGAATAAAAACAGGATTTTCAAATTTCATATCAGCACACATTATAAGAAAGTGGTAGATCATGGGTAAACAAAACAAAACAAAGCAAGATACTCATAAAATTAAATTAAAATTGAAGACAAAAGATCAAATGTGATATTTATTTTCTCTTCCCTTATCAAAAATGTTAATTTACCAATTCTGTGTTTAGGCTCAGATAAGTTCATATTGAAAAATTATCCAGGTGATTACAAACAATAATAGATGTTGTAAGGAACTAACGTTAAGAAAATTTTGGCAAAGATAATGAAGAAAAAGAGATAATGCAGCTATGCTTCATTACGAGGTAAAAGAAATGCAGCATCAACTATGAGGACTTTAAATCTTTTCAAATATTTATAGATTTATAGAATTTATTTTAAGTTCTACATATTTTTGAAAAAATTAATGACATAGATAAATTTCCAGAGAAAACTATTATAAAAATTGATACTTCAAGTTGAGGCTTAAAAAATGAAGCATCAAAAACAGAAAATATTATCTAAGAAATATTACCAAAAAACATTTTTATTGAATAATTTTATGCTGAGTTCTTTGAAACCAGTTGCAAACTACTTCTGATATAGTAATTGATGAAGTTTCTCAATTCAATTATGAACCAAGCAACATCCTATACTAAAACATAAGAAATATGAAACATTAAAAAAAGAAAAACTGACTAAAGGTCTTTAGAACTGCAAAATATTAGCAAATCAAATGTAGCAGTTTATTAAAAGATAACACACCATGACCAAATAGGTTTTTATTCCAGGAATGCACTAACAATTCAATATTAAGAAACCAAGTAATAATTCATCAGGATCATGACCTGAGCCGAAGGCAGTTGTTCAACCAACTGAGCCACCCAGGTGCCCTAAAATTCACTCTTTTAAGTGTCTAGTTTGAGGAGGTTGGATAAATGTAGCTATATAATTATCAGACTAATAAGGACAGAATATTTTCTTCATCTCATAATGTTTTCTCTTACCCTTTTGCTCTTCTCCCTCTGTTCTCAAACCCTGTTGACTACTTTTCTAATGTATGTCCCTGTATATTAATCTTTTCCAGAATTTCCTGTAAATTGAATCATGTAGTATATAGGCTCTCATCATAATACACAATGCTTTTTTTTAATACATAATGCTTTTAAAATTCATCCATGTTTTTGCATATATCATTAGTTTATCTTCTTTTATTGCTGGGTTCCATTCTACTATACAGATGTATTATAAATTATTTTCTGATTCATGAGATGATACATATTTAGGTTATTGCTAGTGTTCAATTATTATGAATTCAGTTATTATGAACTTCTATAAATATTTGCACACATGTCTGTGTGTGAAAATATGTTTTTACTTCTCTTTGCTAAATATACAAGAGAAGGATTGCTGGATTATCTGATCAGTAGATATTCAGTATGTGTGTATACATACACATAATATATATTTATCAGTAAATATTACATGATCAGCATATATAAAGTTCCATATAACTTTATGGGTAATTGTCAAGCTATTTTCTAGAGGGGCATACAATTTTACCTTTCACAAATGATGAGGCATTCTAGTTTTCCATATCATCATCAACACTTAGTATTGTCAGTCTTTTTAATTTTAGATATTTTCATAGCTGTTAGTAGTATCTTTTGGTGTTTTTAATTTGTATTTCCGCAATGATTAATGATTTTGAGCACCTTTTCATGTACATATCTGCCTTCTGTGATTTTCTGTATTGACAATTATACGTCAATAAGATAATTTTTTATTTTTTACTAAATGTTTATCTAGTTGTATATTTATCTTAAAATCTTGAAATTAGGTAGTAAGAATTTTCTTTCTTTTCTTTTTGAATTTCTGTCTAAATTTTAGAATCATCTTCTTAATTTCTAAAAGTGACACAAAACAAAAACAAACCTGACATAATTTGAATTGACATTGCCTTAATTCTTTGGATTGATTTGGTGAGAATTGACATCTTAACAATATTTAGTCTTTACACCCATGTATGGTTTATTTTTTCTTAGTTCTTTCATATGCATTGTGTGTATTCTGTTACATTTATCTCTAAGTATATGACATATTATGATGCTATTATAAAATGTATTTTTTAATTTTTGAGTTTTCAATTGTAAATTGTGAGTATATAGAAATATAATAGCTTTTGTTCCTATTGACCTGTTATCTTTTATTTTGCTGAGGTCACTCATTTGTTCTTGACCTTTTTTTATCTTTATCTTTTTTTTTAATAGATTTATTATTATCTTTAGGCAATTATGTTATTTGTGAATGAGAATAGTTGTTTTTTTTTCTTTTGTCAGTATTTTGTTTCTTTTTCCTTTTTCTTTTCTTTTCTTTTTTCTTTTTTTGTTTGCCTTATAATCTTTACTAGAACTTCTGGTTCAATGTTAAATAGAAGTAGTGATATACTTGCCTTGCTTCTGAGTTTAGGGTGAAATCAGTAATATATGTTAGCCTGAGATTTTTAATAAACGCCTATATCAGTGTTAAGCTCTCCAACATGAATTGTGGATTCAAATATATTTTCTTATATGATTTTTATTTATTTTTTTAAACTCTTTTATTTGGTATAGACATATTTTGGAGTTATATTTTCTTGATAAATTTACCCCATTACTTTTAAGTAATGAAAAGTTTATTTTTTCTCAAGTATAGTTTGTTTGATATTAATATAGCCACTTCAATTCATTTTGGATTAGAGTTTGTGTGGTATATTTGTTCATTTTTTTGTTTTCAACAGAGATATATCTTTACACTTAACATGAATTTCTTTGTAGGCAGCATATATTAGATCTTGTTTTTTAATCTGATTTATAGTCTGTGTCTTAATTTAAACAATTTGTATTTAATGTAATGATTATTGAAATCTATGTTACAATTTTTTTCTATATGTCCTACGTTTTTTAAAATTTCTTATTTTCACTTTTGACTTATTTACATTGAGTCCTTTTAATATTTTTATCTTAAATATTAATTTATTAATTATACCTCTTTTGAGTTGCTACCATGTTTCCAATATTTATCTTTAACTTATCACAGTGTGCTGCCAAATGATATTATATACCTTTTTGTAAAACATAAGAAACTTTTTTTTTTTTAAGATTTTATTTATTTTATTTTAACAGAGTGAGAACACAAACAGGCAGAGAGGCAGGCAGAGGCAGAGAGAGAGGAGCAGGCTCCCCGCTGAGCAAGGAGCCCGATGTGGGACTCGATCCTAAGACGCTGGGACCATGACCTGAGCCAAAGGCAGCCGCTCAACCAAGTGAGCCACCCAGGCGTCCCAAAACATAAGAAACTTAAGTTGGAACACTGTTGTTTATTTTCTCCCATATTTTGTGCTATTTTTTGTCATAACATGTAGAAATAAGTATAAATAAAGTAATACCTCGGTACTACCTTTGTCTTGGATAATCACTTACCACATAAAGAGATTAAAACTAATGAGTAATACATTTTATATTTACCTACATGTGTTTCCCTTCCCAGAATTTTTCTTTCTTTGTGTAGATTGTATATCCATTTGGTATCATAATCCTTCCACCTGAGAGCTTCCTTTAATGTTTCATATAGCACAGGTCTGTGATAAATTTTTTTTGCTTGTGTGTTTCTCAATATGTCTCTTTTTTTTAAGATTTTATTTATTTTTTTGAGAGATAAAAAGAGCAAGAGAGAGAGAGCACATGAGCAGGAGGCAGGGGGGAGAGCAGAGGGAGAAGCAGACTCCTTACTGAGCAGGGAGCCTGATGTAGGACCAATACCAGGACACTAGGATTATGACCTGAGCCAAAGGCAGACATTTAACTGACTGAGCCACCCAGGCGTCCCCTCAATATGTCTTTATTTCACTTATATTTTAAATATTTTACTAATAAAATTTATTTTAGAACAATTTTAGACTTACAGAAATTTTTACAGAAAAATTGAGTGGGTAGTGTAAAGATTTCCCATGTAGTCTTCACACAGTTTCTCTTGTTATTGGTATCTACCTTGATATGGTACATTTGTTACAATTCATGAACCAATATTGATATACTTGCGCATAGCATTTTCAGATTTCCTTAGTTTGTAATCTACTATCCTTTTCTGTTCCAGGATCCCTTTTAAAGTATCACATTACATTTAGTTGTCATGTCTCCTTACATGCCTTTTGGTTGTGACAGTTGCCCAAACTTTCCTTGTTTCTGATGACCTTGACAATTTTCAGAAGTACTGGTCAAGTGTTTCAAAAAATATTTTCAATTGGTATTTATCTGATTTTTTTCTCATGATTATACCGAGCTTGTAGGGTTTGACAGGGAAGATCACAGAGGTAAAGTCCCATTTCATCACATCAGATCAGGAATGCGTACTATCAGCATGACTTCTTAACATTGTTGATGTTAATTATAATCACCTAACAGAGAGATTGTTTCTAAGGTTTCTCTACAGTGAAGCTACTTTTTTCTCCCTTTGTTTTCATATCATCCTCTTTCAGAGGCAGTCACTGTGCAGTCTACACTTAAAGAGTGAGAAATTACGCTCCTCCTCTTTTAGAGTGGCTTATTTATGTAATTTACTTGGAATTCTGCATGGGAGATTTTTTTCTTCATTTATTAATTTATTTAATCACTTGTTTACATTAGTATGGATGCATAGATATTTATTTTATACTTTGGTTTAAATTGAACACTATTTTCTTACTGAAATTATTCCAGATTTAGCCAATTGGAGCTCTTTCAGATAGCTTTTGTGCCTTTTTGACATATTCTCATGACTTTTTAAAATTTTTAAAAACTTTTTTTACTTTCTGCCATTATAAAATGCTCCAGGCTCACTTTGTGCATCCCCTACCCATCCATGAATCAATTGTTTCTTCAAGAAGACCTGATTATTTTTATTGGAGAATGGCATTAGAAACAAATATCTGGCCTCATAGAAAAAGCTTGGGAGTTTTCCTTCCATTTCTATTTCTTGAAACAGCTTCAGAAGAATAAGAAATCAATTCTTTAAAAGTTTTGTAGAATTCTACTGGTAAGCCAGCTGACCCTGGACTCTTGTTTGTTGGGAGATTTTTGATTACTGCTTTGATTTCCTTTCTGGTTATGGGTCTGTTCAGGTTTTCTATTTCTTCCTGTTTCACTTTTGTAGTTTATATGTCTCTAGGAATGCATCCATTTCTTCCAGATTGCCTAATTTGTTGGCATTCAGTTGCTCATAATATGTTTTTATAATTGTTTGTATTTTTTTGGTGTTGGTTGTGATCTCTACTCTTTCATTCATGATTTTATTTATTTGGGTCCTTTCTCTCTCTCTCTCTCTCTTTTAAGTCTGGCCAGGGGTTTAGCAATCTTATTCTTTCAAAGAATGAGCTCCTGTTTTCGTTGATATGTTTTACTGTACTTTTGGTTTCTATTTCACAGATTTCTGCTTTAATATTTATTAATTTTTTTTCTCTTGCTGGATTTAGGCTTTATTTGCTGTTCTTTCTTCAGCTCCTTTAGGTGTAAGGTTAGGTTGTGTATTTAAGACCTTTCTTATTTCTTGAGGAAGGCTTGATGTGTTATATACTTCCCTCTTAGGACCACCTTTACTGCATCCCAAAGATTTTGAACAGTTTTTTTTTTTAACAGTTGTGTTTTCATTTTCATTTGTTTCCATGAATTTTTTAATTCTTCTTGAATTTCCTGGCTGACCCACTCTTTCTATAGTAGGATACTCTTTAGCCTTCATGTATTTGAGTTCTTTCCAAATTTCTGCTTGTGACTGACTTCCAATTTCAAAGCACTGTGGTCTGAGCATTTGCAGGGAATGATCCCAATCTTTTGGTACTGGTTGAGACATGACCTGTGACCCAGTATGTGATCTATTTTGGAAAATGTTCCATGTGCATTCCAGAAGAATGTGTATTCTGTTGCTTTAGGATAGGATGTTCTGAATATATCTGTGAAGTCCATCTGGTCCAGTAGGTCATTCAAAGCTCTTATTTCCTTCTTGATCTTCTGCTAAATGAACTGTCCATTGCAGTGAGTGGGTGTTAAAGGCCCCTAATTTTGATGTATTATTATCAATGCATTTCTTTAATTTTGTTATTAATTGGTTTATATAATTGGCTGCTCTCATGTTAGAGGCACAAATTTTTACAACTGTTAGATCTTCTTGTTGGATAGACCCTTTAATTATGATTTAGCGTCCAGACTTTAAACTCTCTTACAAAGCTGTAATCATCAGGACACTATGCTGTTAGCACAAAAACAGACACATAGATCAATGGAACAGAATAAAGAACTCAGAAATGGACCCTCAACTCTATGGTCAACTAATCTTTGACAAATCAGCAAAGAATATCCTCAACAAATGGTGTTGGGAAAATTGGGCAGCCACATGCAGAAGAATGAAACTGGACTTTTTCTTACACCATACACAAAAATAGACTCAAAATGGATGAAAGATCTAAATGTGAGGTAGGAATCCATCAAAATTTTGGAGGACAACACAGACACCAATCTCTATGACTTCAGCTGCAGCAACTTCTCATTAGACACATCTCCAAAGGCAAGGGAAACAAAGGCAAAAATGAACTATTGGGATTTCATCAAGATAAAAAGCTTCTGCACAACAAAGGAAATAGTCAATAAAACCAAAAAACAACTGACAGAATGGGAGAAGATATTTGCAAATGTCTTATTAGATAAAGGGATAGGATCCAAAAGCTATAAAGAATTTATCAAACACAATGCCCAAAGAACAAATAATCGAATCAAAAACTGGGCAGAAGAAATAAACATTTCTCCAAAGAAGATAAATGGCCAACATACACATGAAAAAATGCTCTACATTACTTGGTATCAATGACATACAAATTAAAACCTCAACGAGATATCATCTCACATCAGTCAAAATGACTAAATTGAATTTAGTAAAAAAATTATAAAAAGGAAACCAATATCTGGAGGCTAGCATGGTCATTGCCACCAGGGTATTCTTCCTTCCTTTTCCTTCCTTCCTTCCTTCCTTCCTTCCTTCCTTCCTTCCTTCCTTCCTTCCATCCTCCCTTTCTTCCTCCTCCCCTCTTAGTCGATAAAGCAAGGACACATATTTGTGCATGCAAACCTGCATATATACACCTATCTATAAATATTTCCATATGTAGTCATCTATATCTGTATTAAATATGAATTCATACTGATGGCTCGAACTCTAACCCATTAAAATATGGATCATACCAGCTTCCTCCCTTTGCAATCTATAAATTTCCTTTCCAACACTTGCAAATCTGGCTTCTGTCATTCCCATTCATTTCCTTAATTGTTCGATTCTAATATGCCTTTATAGAAGTATCATATTTAGAATTTACCCTCATAGAAAGCAACTTGATCTGCTAAAATAAAGGACTTATGTACAGTTTCTTATGCCTTTAGGCCTATTCAAATTATCTATTTCTCTTTTTGTGAGAGTTCTGATAGTTTGTGTCTTTCAAAGAATTGGCCCCCAATCTAAGTTATCAAATATGTAGGCCTATAGTTGCTAATAGTATTTCTTTATTATCCTCTTACTGTACAAGACTTCTGGTGATGATACTTCTTTCATTTATTATATTAATAATTGTGTTTCTTTCTTTTTTCATGATTAGTCTAGTCAGATCAATTTTATTTCCAAAACCCAGCATTTGGTTTTGTTTATTGTCTCTATTGAATTTTCTGATTGTAATTTCATGGGTTTCTGCTTTAATTTTTACTATTTATTTTCTTCTGTTTGCATTAGGACTAATTTGCTCTTCTTCCTTTAATTTCCTAGGTGGAAATATTATTGATTTTAGATCTTTTTTCTTTTCTAATATATGCATTCAATGCTATAAATTTTCCTCTAACCACTGCTTTTGTTGCATCCCACAAATCTTGATAAATTGTATTTTTTTAAAATTTTTTTATTAACATGATAAATTGTATTTTCATTTACCTTAGTTCAAATTATTTAAAAATTTTTCTTGAGATTTTTTTTTGTTCTTACTTAGAATTGTGTTCTTTGAACTCTAAATATTTTGGGATTTTTCATTTGTCTTTCTGTTATTGAATTCTAGTTTAATTCCCTTGTGGTCTGAGAATATAGCTTGTATGATTTCTATTCTTTTAATCAGGATCTTTCAATGGCCAAAATGTTGTCCGTTTTGGTGGGTGTTCCATTTGAATTGAGACAAATATGTATTCCACTATTGTTGAGTGATGTATATCCAGTTGATTATTAGTGGTGTTTATTCAACTATACACACTTACTGATTTCCTGCCAGCTATATCTATCAATTACTGAAAGAGAGGTATTGAAGTCATAGATTTGTTTAGGTCTCTTTGCTTTTCTATCAGTTTTTACTTCATGCATTTTGATGCTTGTCTTTAGACTCATACACATTAAAGATTATTAGACTTTCTTGGAGAATTAATCCTTTTATCATTATTTAATAGCCTGATAATTTTCCTTGTTCTGAAGTTTGCTTTATCTGAAATTAATATAGCTACTTCCACTTTATTTCAATTAGTGTTAGCATGATATCCCTTCTCCATCTCTTTCCTTATAACCTGTGTTTTTATATTTAAAGTGGGTACTGATAGGCTACTTACAGTTGGGCCTTTAAAAAATAAATCAGTTTGACAGTCTGTCTTTTAATCATATTTTGGACCATTCATGTTTAAAATGATAATGGATATCCATGTTTATAATTGTTTTATAGTCATTGAATTTATCTTTTATTTCTATCAAAAAATTGTTTCCCTTTTCATGCTTTCTCTGTTTTTTTTTTTTTTTTTTTTTTTGCTTTCTCTGGTTTTAATTGAGCATTATATTTCCACTTTTTCTCTTCTCTTAGCATATCAATTATACTTTAAAAAATATTTTAGTGGCTGGCCTAGAATTTGCAATATGCATTTCTAATTAATCTAAGTCCACTTTCAAGTAATACTGTACCCCTTTATGGGTAGCGCAGTACCTTGTAACAATTTTTTGGGTTTCTTTCTTCTGTGCTTTATAACATTCCTATCATTCATTTTCCCTATCCATACGTTATAATCACCCAATATATTGCTACTTTTATTTTTTTGAAGAAAAAATTATTTATCAGATCAATAAAGAATAAGAAAATATTTGTTTTAGTTACTTTTTTTTTTTTGCACTGTTTCTCCTGTCTTTATGTAGTTTCCAGTTTCTACATATTTCTCTTCTCTCTGAAGAATTTTTTTTTTTTTTTGACAGAGAGAAAGAGAGAGAATACAAGCAGGGGGAACAGCAGGCAAAGGGAAAGGGAAAGGCAGGTTCCCCACAGAGTAGTGGGAGCCTGAGGTGGGACTTGATTGACCCTAGGACCTCAGGATCATGATTGGAGCCAAAGGCAATTGCTTAACCAGCTGAGCCACCCAAGAGCCCTCGCAAAGAATTTCTTTCAACATTTCTTGTGCAGGCAGGTCTTCTGACAATGAATTTCTTTTTTTCTTGGCTATCTAAGAAAAACTTTATTTCTCCTTCACTTTTGAAGGATAATTTCACTGGATATAGGATTCTAGGTTGTGCTTATGTTTTTCTTTCTACACTTTAAATATTTCTCTTTACTCTCCTGTTATTTACATGGTTTCTGATGAGAAGTCCTCGTAATTCTTATACTTATTTCTCTATAGGTAAAGCATATTTTCCTCTGTATGGCTTTTGCCTTCTTTCACTATTTTTTCTTTGTCTTTGATTCCCTGAAGCTTGAATATAATTTGCCCATGTTGTAGGGTTTTTTGTTTATTTTTGTTTTGTTTTGTTTTTGTGTTTATCTTGCTGGGTGTTATCTTAGCCTCCAGGATCTGTTGTTTAGTGTCTGTCATTAATTTCAGAAAATGTTAAGACATTATTAGTTTAGATAATTCTTCTGCTCTTTTTTTTATCATTCTTATCCTTCTCTTCTATAACAATCACACATATGAAACACTGTTGTAACTGTCCCACAGTTGTTGTACATCTTGTTCTTCATTCTTGCTCTACTTTGCATCTCATTTGTGAAATTTCTTTTCACATGCTTCAAGCTTACTGATTCTTTCCTTGGCTATGACTAGTCTACCGATGAGCCATCAAAAGCAGTATTCATTTCTGTTACAGTGCTTTTTCTCTACATATCACCCATTCTTACATGTTATATACCTTTTTCCCCTAGAGCATTTAAGATATTAATCCTGATTATTTTAATTTTCTCTCTCATAATTTGAAAACCTGTGTCCATGCCTGAATCTGGTTCTATGCTTATTTTGACTCCTCAGATAATGTTTTTCTTCTTTGGCATACCTTGTATTTTTTTTTTAACTGAATATAATGTGTGAGATAATAAGAACTGAGATAAAGAGATCTTTATTGTGACATATTAAGCTATCTCTGATCTAGAATGTGTTTAGTAGTTCTTGTATGTCTACCATGTCTAAGCTATGCTGGAGGATACAGTTTCCTTCAGTGTCCTTGGTTATTTTTCTCTTTCCTCATTGTCATTGCCTCTAGGTTTCCCTAAGAACACCTTCTTAAAGAGACTCTGTGTCTTCTTCTCTTTATTTGTTATTACACTGGAAGCCTGTTGATGTGGTGGTAAACACTGGGAGAGGGTAAGCATTCTATAATACTATGATCAACTCAGTCTTTTTGTTGGACTAAATCTTTGGGTTTTGACTTTTAGAAATGTTTATGAGACTTTTTCTTTTTTTTCTTTTCCTTTAGATGAATTAGGAAAGCTAGAAGTGGGTGAAGTTGGTTAATTATCTTTACAATAAGAAGATAAGGTTCTTGTATGCAGATTTCCTTGGAGAGCAGAGCCTTGTTATAGAGAATGCTCTGGACATATTTCAAATGTTTACTTTTCTTCTCCCTCTGCCTGAAACACAAGGTTTGTGTTTCTTGGATCTTCAACTTGAAAGTTGTTGGAATTCATGGAAGTAAAGTCTATGGAAATATGTTTGTGTGTGGTGGGGACTGGGTGTAACACTAGCCTCCAGGGGTTTCTCATTTTTACACCAGGCCACGCTCAGCCTTCAGTAGCTCATCAAAATTACCTTTTAAGCATTCTTACCACTTTATGTCTCCAGTGGCTTTTGCTGCAGTTTAGGTGATCTTGGCTATGATTTTCTGGATTCATATTTCTCTACACTTTTAAGGGTTGTGGTTTGCTCTGTGACCTCAATTCTCTGATGGGTCTAAGAAAAGTCATTGATTTTTACTTTGTTCAGCTTTTTTCTTGTAAGAATAAGAGTGATGACTTCCAAGCTCTTTACATGTTGGAACTAAAATCAGAAGTCTTGCTTTTGTTTTTCAAAGGTATTTTCATGGGATATAAAATTCCAAGCTGACAGTTATCTCTCTTAGTACTTTAAAGATGTGGTTCTATTATCCTCTCACTTGATTTGTTTCCAATGAGAAATATACCCTCATCCTTATCTTAGAACATATAAGGAGAAATAAAACAAGCTGTGGTCTGAGACGAGGGAGAAAAAGCTTTAAAATCACATGAAACATTTATTTAAAGATGAATTACCACATCTGGAACAAGAAAGATGGGATGATATGTCATTTTGAGGAGGAGAACTCTGGTAGATAAGCTGCTAGGCTTATGATGGTTTTGTCACCTTAGATACATTTTGGGTCCACAGAACTGAGTAAAAAGTGAGGCTTAAATAGAATTTTGTTCCCAAGTCCTCATGAATAAGATGGTGAGAGCCACAGTTACCTGGGGAAATAGAACACTCTTCCAAGAGAAGTGATAAAGAAACGTATAATAAAATATGGTCAACTTTAGAAGCAGTCTCAATAAATCAACATCCAGGCCCTAAGTTCAAGAACATGGCAGTAGAACTGACAGACATGATAGTGGTTTTAAAACTCTGTTTTTTCCAGAGAGAGGAAAAGCATCATTCTATAAATCAAGCATAAACTAAATAGTACTTAATCATACTTGAAACTTGGGAAGTAAGCTGAGGTGCCTCAGAGAACATAGGATACTATTTTTCTTTTATTCTTACATTTTAAATGCTATTTCTCATGATTTACTTATAAATGAGTTTCCTCAATGATAGGAGTCCTAGGTACTTAAAACAAACTTTTAAGTATAGTCATTTATTTTATAGAACAAAGAGCATTACATGTTTGGTCTTACCATCAGTGACCATTTTCTTATTGAGTTAAATGCACATAATATAGAATGTACTCGCGATATGCTTAATTTGTTATAACATTATGCCTGAAGGCAGAGAAAGTTTGATACGGTCTCTGCTTTTGTCTCCCAAAACTTAAACACTAAGAAAAAACAAAGCTGACACAGAAAACCTAAAAACTTTGGAAGCATAACAGATGCATTACACCAATTTAAAACTGAAAGCAGAGTATTGTAATGTAGATCTTGTTGCCTGAAGGCATCCAAATGAAAAATAAGTCCAGAGTACAGCATAACTCAAGAGGGAAAAATATCTAAGTGATTAAATAAGGTAATGAAAATCATGACTCTTTTTGTGGGTAATTTTACTTACTGAATCAGTTATTGAGAATTATATATATGATATATATATATATACATATGTATATACATATGTATATATATATGTCACATTCTGGAGTAATAGATAAGCTATATATTATAAGCTATATATTCTGGAGGACTAGATAGACTAAGTAAACAGGTAGTTAAATGCAGAAGTTCATGTTCCCCAGCAGGGATTGTTGCAGGCTGCCATGAAAGTGAATCAGAATGCCTGTGGGAAAATGAGGAGGGGGGAAGAAAAGTCATCCAACTAGAACAGATGCTGAGATGAGCACTAACACTTTTCTCATATGTTTCAGGGTGAAGAGAAAGTTTTATGAAGACTGTCCAGTGTTTCCCCAAATCCAATCATTATCACATCACCTTTTCAAATTTGGCCGTGTGTGGTACCAACTGCATCATTACATAATATTACCGTTCATGTTGATTTACTTTTTTGCTTAAATAACTATATAAAAAGGAAGTTTATGTTACCAGCATAAGTTGAAGCCATTTATACAAAAAGTAATCATATAAAAGTTAAATAAAAATATGTTTTAGCCACAGAAGCCTACAAATTTCTGTACAGAGAGATGGGTAAGAACTTAAGATGTATTAAGAATTGAAAAGATTATATCTTTCTATTTGATTTGACGTTTCTGTACCACCAACTAAATTCATTGCATATAAATGCTAAAATCATATGTAAAATCATATTATGCCACATGATACATATTCCATGGTTTAGGAAGGGCTGGGCTGTATGCAACAAATATTTACAAGAAGGAAGGTAAATCCTAGAGCTAAAAGAAGGAAAGTCAGAAAATGTCATTTTTTCAATAAAAATTATATCATTTTATTGAAAGGGAAGACATCACTGAGGCCAACCACTTAGTAAGTATCAGAATTCATTTAACAGTATGTATGTATTTTCAGGTTACATTCTAACCTTTTCACTATTAGATCCCATATCATTATACTGAATTGAAGTCAGGCTGTATGTAATTCTTAGATACCAGTTCCACCTTCCAGAGTAGTTCACAGAGTCCCTTGAGGATAACTGAGTTTATGTATAATTTCTCTTACACCAGATATAAATTCACCTGTACCTCTCTCAATAAAGAATGAACAAAAAGTGATGTTACAGGAATAGCTCCAATCTTTTCTAGTTTGTAATAAGTGAGATGCAGTCCCAGACCCATGGTCTTTAATTGTTTTTAGTAAGACATCCTCCGGGATTCACCAACCTACTGAAAAGCAATGTGTCCCACAGGGAGATTCATGGGAGAACTGTAGTTTCAGGGCACAAAGTAAATCTATTTTTGGTTTCTCACTGCTTTATAAAAAGGTCTAGGCATCCCTGTCATTTTCCCTAGGTTTTTGTTTTCCAATTTAAACATCATCACATACTTCAAACTCTGATTTGGAGTTTGTTTTTATTACCCTTGTCATTTGGGTTGTCCTGACTTGAGTGGACCTTGATTTGCCAGCATCTTTCTTTACGTGTGGTCCTGGAATGAATGCCTGGGTTGCCACTGTTGTAGGGCTAGTGCAGGAAATGGAATAGCAAGAAAGGGAATAGCAAACCTCCTTTGCTATATGATATGTATATGTATAAGATCATATTACATGTGATCATTCGAGCTGCCACATTGCATTGCCGGCTTGTATGGAAATTGTAGTCAGGGAAAACTTTAAATCTTTTCTTTTCTCTTTTTTCCCCCCGGATATGCATTGCTAGTTTTTTTTTTTTTTTTTAAGATTTTATTTATTTATTTGACAGAAAGAGAGATCAGAAGTAGGCAAAGAGGCAGGCAGAGAGATGGGGGAAGCAGTCTCCCTGCTGAGCAGAGAGCCCGATG
>CM052800.1:15547033-15571092 GCA_028533885.1 Nasua narica | reverse complement strand
TGGGGAAAGGGGCAGCTGCCGCGAGGTGGAACAATGAAATGTGTCAACTTTTATTAACCTCATTCTCCTAAATTTATCTGACCACACACCATTTTATCTTCCTCTGTGTGATCTTGTTAACATACTGAAACACTAATTTTCTATGTAGTACCATAATTTGGTAGCTGATGGTATAAATGAAGTAGAGAAATGAGAAAATTGGCATAAGCAGATAGTAGTCAAAGGAAGGAGTATTTGAATTTAAATTTCCAGAGCTAACACATGTATGTAAGGAACAGGCTAGATAGAGTATGCAAATGATCAGGCAGTATAAGTGGCCCGCAGCTGAAGGTCACTTGAATTGAAGAGATCAAGAGCAAATGGGGTGGGTTGGCGGGGTTCACTGCCATGAATACAGAATTAACTTATGGTCATGCCAGATTCCAGTGTGAGAACAGTGTCTGTGAGCCAGCTGCCAAAATAGTGGTTGAATGTTGGGACTCATCGTGAAGTTGATTGAAGAGAATATTGGAGACAAGTAGCCGATGCATAGCTTCTTGTTATAGAATCATAAGAAGCAAAAGTTAATAAGTATAATAATTCAGGAGCATCCTTACCAACATTGAAAAAAAATTGCTTTTCTCCCTGGAAGTTGTGCTCTGAGGATGGCAGGAATGTGAGCGGCCTCACTTTCCAGCAGAGGAAGACATAACACCAGTGGCTAAATGGAAGCTCTGTGTTGTTGTTTCAGCGCAAGATCCTGCTATAGATTGAACCGTGTCTATCCCAAATGCGTATGTGGAAGTTCTAACCTCCCAGTACCTCAGAATGTAAGCTTATTTGGATATAGGGTCTTTAGGTTCAATGAGGTTGGCAAGACAGGCCCTAATCCAAGATGATTGACATCCTTATGGAAAAGGGAAAATTTGGACATAGAGACACAGGTAGAGGGAAGATGACGTGAAAAGATTTAGGGAAGCCAATGAGAGAGGCCCGGAACATATCCCTCCTCATGGCCCTCAGAAGGAACCGACTCTGCCAACACCTTGATTTTGGACTTCTGACCTCCAGAACTGTGACATTTCTGTTGTTTACTCCACTCAGTTTGTGGTGCTTGGTAACTACAAGCTTAGCAAATTAATACAGATGCATTTCATCAAAAAAAAGGTTGAGGGTAAAAGTGGGGTTTTTGTTGTTGTTGTTGTTTTCTATTTCATTGATTCACTCATTCATCCATTCATTCGTTTATTCATCCATTCACTTTAGCATAGGATGGGCTATTCTAAGAGTATGGTAATAAGTCTGGGAGAGAGAAGATGTCCGGATCCAGTTGCCCTCCCTCAGAAAGCCGGTACCATGGCTCAGAGAATCAAGACAATGGTGCCGGACGGGTTGATCACTGCTGCTTCCTGTTGTTAGGAGTAAGGAATTTACCTCACGACACTCTTTTCCTCTAACCAACGTGCTCTCAAATATCACAACATCACAAAGTGGTAGAGATGACCTCCATTTCTCATTCAATCTGTACTCGTATTTGAATTTCCTTGGATGAAAATGAATCTTTGGCAAATTAGCTGGCATTTTGCTTTTTAGAGGAAGAGACGGGCAGGGCCTCTCTCCATTGTGGGAGCCACTCTGCTCACATCTTTTTTCCTTGCTGCATTTACTTGCTCACTATCTGAGGCACTTACTACATAGAGATTCATGTTTGGAGGGAATAAGTTTTTCATAGCACATGACACCTTGAATGGTAATACAGGAGCCTATGATACTCTGATGTGCACAGAACTTGAAATTTTAGCGAATCAGTCCACTGGGGGTTGGAATTTTTCTATATACTCTAAAATACTTCTGTTCCTCGAAGACAGTGGGAGGAAGAACTGCTGTTTGAATCAGAGTCAGGTGTAGTATGATTTTTTTTAATATATATAAAAATGAATGCTGTGCAGACCGAGGTGGCTCCTTTTCCATCTGTCAGCACATTCTTTACAACCATGCGTAAACCTTATTATCACACTCAGTGTGTTACTGCAAAAATTATCCCAGTCCTCAGAACGTTTCTCTACAGCTTTGAGAGGAATTCAAACTTCCGTGCAGTTAATATAAAAACAAGCAACCTAGCAAGCGTGGGGTGGTCGGGGGACGACACAGACATTTTCCTTTCACAGAATATTTGCTAGAGCTCCTTCATTGTATCGTATATCCAAGGCTAAATATTTCTCATCGAATAAAATAGTGGCTGAGGACACATATTTGGCCTTGATAAAATTTTTCCACTGGATTCACATATATTAACCTTTGATGAAAAGACCACAAGAAGGAAAAGGCGTGGGAAGAATATGGCATAATATCAAAGCTTTTTTTTTTTTTTTTTTTAACATTAACCTTTGAGATCTGACCTGTTGTAGTTGTGTGTTTGGGGGTATATTTAGATAGAGACATTACTGCCATCCTGTTCATATTTATGGTCCTGACCTTTGTATTATAGTAGCCTGCTTTGAAGCACAGTTATTTTTAATTGCTTTATGTGTCCATGGAGACTGTTCTTTGCCTCTGTCAGTTATATACAGTACTCCGGCACATATGTTTGCTCAGTGAATCTTTCAATGACTGGATATTTACAACCACATCTGAATACAAGAGGAAGAAATGTTACATTTTGGGGTGGTGTGAGCGTTGCGTGTTTGTGTGAAAATGTGTTTTATTGTCAACGTTGCCATATACTTAATGAGGTGACAGGAAGAATTAAAAGTGACAGATTGTTTTGGCTGCACTGAGGCCATCTGAGATATAGTCTGCTGTAATGCAGCTCCATAAACCCAGGCTGTGTGAAGCCCTCCGTGTGTGATTCATGGCTGCAGCGGGGCTACTCACAGAGGTTTAAAAGGAGACAGTCACGGGCTGGGCAGCGGGAGGTTGAAATTGCTGTCAGAAGACAGTGAAAAGCGCTGTGTGCCAAAACTGTGCCTGAAATTTGCAGGGGTGCCTTGATCACCAGTGTCCCTAATGCCATTATTCTGCCTGTTCCCGACCAGCAGTGGGACGGAATGATGGCCAAAGAATGCCTGACTCGGGACAACTCATTTGGAGAGGAGAGATGACCCTTCCTTTTTGTCTGAAGGAAGCATGTGTTCCTGTATGCTTTTAGGTGATGGTCTGTTAGGGGCCACCGCAGAGGGGACAGAAGAAAACAAGTGGATTATAGTCACAGATCCTAGTGAGGGGACCTCACATGCCACGCAAGGGCACAGGGGAAGTGCCAGGTTTCAGTCAGGCGGCAGAAGACAGTACCAAAGGCAAAGCTTAGACTAAAAACTTCATTGACATTTCCAAAAACAAAACAAGACAGAGTAACAGCTTAAGATTGGCAAGTTGGGGTGACTTCAGTGGGCTTTTTGGAGGTGGTCCTGGTGTCTGACCCTTGGATGATTCAGCAGAAGAATATTGCTCCTGGGGTGTACTAGCCAGATCGAGAAGTTTGCGTCTAGACTGGTTAGTTTGCATATCAAAGGCATGCTGCCTGCTCAGTCCTTTGCTACCTCTAAGAATTGGCTTGCGGTGGGGGGATGGGCAGTCTCTTCTCAGCCAGGAAAGTTTGAGATGGCAAAGCATCACAATATACAAAAAGTAAAAAATAGATGCAGTGCAGCATCTGTGAAGTTTCTTCTGAAAATGGATTATTGGATTGTGACAAACATATCTCAAGACAACCATTGTTGGTGAGATCAGCTAAAGCAGTGCTGCTAAAAATGTGGTCCCTAAAGAACAGCTTGGCCATTCCCAAGAACTTCTTAGGAATGCACATTCTCTGTCCCTCCCCAATCTCTTGAATTGGAATTTCTTGGGTCCAGGAAGGGAGGGGCTCGGGTGCTCTACATTTCAATATGCTTTCCAAATAGCTATTCTGCCCACTAAAGCTCTGTGCCCTTTAATGGACCATACAAGTGACCACAAGAAAGAGAAAAGAAAAATAATTCTACTTATCAGAGACTCCGTTGCATCAAAAGTAAAACTTCAATTAATGAAAACCAACCAAGTGGAATCCTGAAGACAATGTGTGCACTTATCCTATTGTGTATTACCTTTGACCTTCAAGAAGTCACAAACCATCCAAGATTCAGCTCCGCAATTGGTAAAATGAGAAAGATACGGGTACCTACCTCTTGAAATTTGCAAGACCTAAAGGTAGTGATATTTTTAAATACACTCTGTAAATGTAAATGTTAGCCATACTTAATATTAAATAATCCTCACTGTGCACCCCAAAAGAAGACAGATCCCAATGAAACGAGGTTACACCAGGACTGGGGTCATATCACTCTATATGTAATAGATTTTATTGTGTGTTAGACACAGGTTTAAGCTTATTACATACATTATTCCATTTAATCCTGAAAACAATCCTATAAAAAAAAAAGCTATAAAATTGTGCAACCACAATTGTTTGAAAGAGTAAAGTGGATGAAAAAAATTAAACAAGTTGTTAAAGGACACACAGATATTAAGTCCCATCCTTATGATTCAATACTCAGGGCTGTCCAACTTCAAGGGTTTTCTTTCTCCAACACAATTCCTTCTTTGGAGAAGAAAAAACAATTTCCACCGTATTCGATCTCATCATAAATTTATCTATAATTAGTCTATAATTCCATGATTGCTGAGCAAAAATGAGGCCCGTGAGTTACAAGGAGATACGTTGAAATTAAAAACAAACAAATGTGGTCAATATTCTCTGATTAAAGTAGAAAAAAATGTTAAAGTATTTTTTAATGTAATAGCACAGAAAGATACTAAGAAACATAATCCTATGGCCTCGCCATTCAAGTGTCCATTTTATAGTATCTTATTTATGTAGGTTCTCACTGCCTTATATAAATAATAGTACATAGCATGTCTTATTTCTGGATCCCCCAGGAACCATTGTGTGATTCCTGGTATACACATTTTGATTCATCAGGTATACAGGTATAAAATAGGAGATCAAGAAGTACCTACACCAGACATTTCAGATGTCAAGAGCTTAACTATCCTTGCAGCAACTTCCCAGAGCTTGACAATGTAAGTTGTTCCCTGTTTGGCTTGATTTCTCACTGCCAAGTGAAACAAGGGTTTGAAGTACTTAAAGTGGCTCTGTACTATCAGATCAACACATCTTAAATGTCCCAAGGCTGACACTGCCTGGCTTTCTTTCTCCTTCCGTGTATGTGTGTGTTAGGAAGTGGAGAGGGTGGTCTCTCTCCTTTCCTTAAGAAGCCTGCCCAGGCGCTTCTACTGAGTGGTTTCTTTGTAGACTAGACACTGGGACAAACTAAAGCAGGCAAAGGGACAGAGCGACACAGAACAACAGAAAGACACACAATGGCAGCTACCTTCCTGAAAGGGAATCATTGTGCCACACAATAGTCTGAGCATTTCAATGCACAGGGCGGAATAGAGTGCACCAACCCTTCCTTCACTCACATCCTGAGATGTGAAAAGGCTTGTCCTAGTTTCAGTCATGTTCTTTTATTCTTCCCCTCAAAGGGGGCTCATGAAACAAAAAGCTCCATCTATACAACCATTGCTCCCTGAGCAAGCTGTTGAGGAAGTGGCGTTTCCATCGTATTCCTCCCATGGTTGAGTGCTTTGGAGTCCGTGTGAGCATTCCTCTTGGTGAGACAAACTCTCATGGATGACAGGATCATTTTCTCCAAGTTCCCAGCTGTTCTCCTAAAATCCAAATGAATGCCGAATAGCACACGGGCCAATACTGATGGAACACTAACGTAACCGAAGCCAAGGGTTACCAAAGGGATAAAAGAACTTCTCCTTGTAGAAACTGATAACATCACTTTTCCATATTTTCTCCTTTTCTCTTGATTATCTGATAAGCTGGACACAGTATTCTGGGAGGCAACCTTATGGTAGAATAGACATTTTAAAGCCCTGTGAACTAGAAAAAATGTTCTTAACCTTTCTGAATTTCAATCTCTTAATATGTGATCAGAATAATAAAACCTAATTCACAAGGGAAGGTGGGTAGGTGTGAAGTCTAAGTTAGATGAAATATTCAGCTATTTCTTCCTTCATTAATTTGGCCAAAAAACATTTTAAGTGTTTACTATGTTCTAATACTATAGAGGCATAGGTATACTAAAATGAAAGCCTCAAAGATCATATGGTCTAAAATTCAAAAGATTCTGGAATTCAGGTTTTCCGTGAGCTTGGTTTGAAGTAATAATCATACCCTTATTTTCACTTACCCACAACTAAAATTTAGCATTTTTATTTATTTTTATTTTTATTTTTTTAAAGATTGTGTTTATTTATTTGAAAGAGAGAGGGCACAAGCAGCAAGAAGAAGGAGAGGGAGAAGCAGATGCCAAGCTGAGCAGGGAGCCCGATGTGGGGCTCAATCCTCGGACCCCGAGATCATGAACTGAGCTGAAGGCAGACCCTTAACTGACTGAGCCACCCAGGCACCCTAAAATTTAGCATTTTTAAAAATTATAAATGTATACAACAAACCACAGTAATACTGTATCACAAGTGGAAACTATAGATATATCAGAGTGGTGAAAGATATCTTGAAATACTGTTTTTGCTTATAGCTACATCTAAATTACAACGGTTGGTGGGCTTGCTGCTTGACTTTCTTAGCTGATACTTTAATAAGTGAACATATTCATATGTAATATGATATTAAAATATGTATTAATATTTTGGTAACTATTATCATAGTTTATTTTCCTTGTAGTCATATGTATTTTGTCTTCTGTGTTTAAAAATATGGGAGCACCTGGCTGCCTCAGTAGGTAGAGTACATGACTCTTGATCTCGGAGTCATGAGTTTGAGCCCCATGTTGGGTGTAGAAATTACTTAAAAAAAAAATAACACAATTCAGAGAATGGATGCATGGTATGACAGGGTTCAGAATCCTGTCTCTAGAAGAGGTGATATTTGAGTAAGGCAACAATTTCAATACAACATAATTAATCATATTGCAGTAGTACAGTTAACATGGTAAGGCTATTGTAGAATCCCAGTCTGGATCAGTGTGTGTGTGTATCTGTGTGTGTGTATATGTGTACAGGGGAGGGAGCAAGTCATGGGAGGTTAGTCCTGGAGGATTTCAAAGGTGAATAATGCTTTAGCTAAGCCTTGAAGAAGAGGTGCAAATTAGCCAGACCAAAAATAGGAGGCCGGGTGAGGGGTAAGACATGAGAGAGGGGAGATGGAGCAGAAGGAAGTGTGGGAAGGCTGGTGCACCTGGGAATCTGTATGGCCAGAGCCCGGGTACACAGGAAGAGCATAGTACATAAGGTCAGGGAGGTCATCAAGGGCCAATAAAGGAATCTGAGCATTACACCAGATGTGGTGCGGAGCCACGCAAGTATTTTTAGCTTCTGCTACCATCAGGTATGTGTTTTAGAAAGATCATTAGGCTGCATTATGGACAATGGAGTATTATGGTGACGCCATTATAGGGGCGGTGGGAAGCAGTCGGGGAGATCCTCAAGAACAGTTATGAGTCTATGGCAGTAATCCAGGCCAGCAATGGTGAGGGCCTGAACCATGTCAGCGACAAAGCGTGAAATCACTTTGGAAAGTGTAAAAGGCCACTGTGGGGTTGACAGAAGGAAGGAGGGAAAGAAGGAAAGAAAGAAGGAAGAAGAGCAGGAGGGTGGAAAGGAAAGGAGGGGAGGAGAAGGAAAAGGGTAAGGGAAAGGAGACAGAGAGGAATTGTAGTCTTCAGCTAAGCAGACATTTGAAGTCTAAGTGTTTCATTAAATGACAATCACAACTGTTAGTCTACCCTGGAGGTGTGATAGGATTACCAGTGCACCAGGTCTCCGGCAATCAGCCAGATGGCCACTGATTGGTTCTACTGAAAACTAATCAGAACCCTTCTCCAATAGCTCGTTTGCTGCACACACAGCCACAGCCAAGGCGAGCTCAGGGAACAGTTTTGCCAAGTCTGCATCCAAAAGGCCACAGGAAAGGTGGCACAATTTCCTTTTTGACAGGCAGCAAAAGTTAGGTTTGTTTACAAGAAGTTCGCAGAGACTGATGCTATGCACCTATGCACACCCATAGCCACGCGCGCCAACACACACACACACACACTTCTGAGTTTTGTATTTAAGCAACACAATATAGGCTGTGTTTAAAAGTGTTAAATTCACTAAAGGAGAGTTGCAGGAGCACACACACAAAAATATGCAAATAAGAAAAAAACTCTAAAAGCAATCATGCAAAGTAATATCTGAGGACAGCTTCAAGAGAACCAGACTGTTTTTACTGAGCTCAATTATGTCAGTTTTCTTTAGTTTTTTTTTCTTTCTCTTTATTTCTCCCTTTCTTTGATATTAATTATTGGTATCAAGTGGGAATCACCTATTAGACACTCCTGAAGCTATTTTTAAGAGCTCTGAGCTTACTGAAACTTGTTCTTTTATGTGACTCTGTTCCAAATAAATGACATTTTGCTTTCATTTAGATGAATTCCTGGATAATTGAATAATTGTCCAGAGGAGAGCAGGTCTGATTTTGGAAAATGCTCAAAATCAAAGATGCTAAGAGGGAGTCCCCTTTCAAAAGCTATGGTTATGAAATGAACGAAGTTGCATGTAATTCCAGAAGAGATCTTAATTTCTACAATTCTCTCCAGTACACTCTGAAGATTCTATTCAAAGTTCACAGTTCAGCAAATCCAAATCCAAATCCAAATCCACTTTTCGGAGCATTAGCTTTTGCATAGGAATAGGTGGGAGCTAGACCACGCTAAATAAAGCAGGAAAAGCAAAGGAAATCTTAGTATGGAAGTTCATGAGAGCAGTGACCTCACAAAAGCATAAACCTACGTTAAAAAAAAAGATGTCAACATAGAGTGGTCTTCATATAGAACTTAGACGAAGGGTGCTATGTTCCTATTAAACAGATTAACGTTTAAATCCGTGCTTTAAACAATTTTGATGGTACTACTGAAGATAAAACATGCTGCATTCTTGTTCCCAAGATTTAGGCTACAAAAAAAAAAAAAAAATCCATGCAAGTTCTATACATGAAACCCTTTCCATTTTGAGGAACTGGGTTTGTGTGAACATCTACCAGCCCAACAGAAAGAAAAGCTCTCATTTTACAGTTTGTCTAAAGCCAGAAGTATTTCCAACACATTCCAAAAGCCACTAATGATACTTCACCCAGTTCAGACTCCTGAAGCTTGGTACATAATTAATGAGGTAGTGGAAGTTCTCTAGAATTCGTTTTCATCAAAATAAAGGTGCCCGATGTTTATCTGTACCCTTTGTACTCATTGTTGCCTTGAATATACCGAGCTTCCTGTTGGTACAGGGAACTATCGATTTGCTGACTAATCTTTTTATCTGATCATTATAGATTGTAACTCTCAGTCTATAACCTTTACACACACTACTATTGCGGTTAAATAAAACACAATACAAAATAACTAACATGTTCCCCTCTAGATGTTTCTCTTCCAGGCAAGAGCAGAAGTAAGACTTTGATTTGACAACTGGACATTTGGATTTTTAGAGAAGAGTATAAATAGAAGATGAATATACAATCTTTAGTTCTTTAATATAAATTACTCAGGAGAAATAGTATGTAGCCTTGGGGAAATCAACAGCTTCTTCAATTGGATTGCTTCTGTCACTGTATGGACACAGTCTTGTTTGATGTCCTCCTACCATTTGTCTTGTATGGAGTCTTTTATCTAAATCCAAAGTAATGCAGTCATCAGGGCTGCAATTCAATAATGGCTCCACAGGAGCTGTCATCCACAGTTTGCTATTCATCTTGTAAAAGGCTTTGAGTTTTCAAAGTACCAACTAAGGTTGGCATTTCAATGCCGCGGACAGAGCACTTAAAGTTCTTTTGTGTTCACAAGAAAGGGAGTGAAATTGAGAATGGGGGAAGATTAAATGGCCAACCTGCTACTCTACCTGACTACCTAGGGGTAACCTCCAGCTACCCAAGGGAGCGAAGACATTAGGTGATCTGACCCCCTCTGTAATGGGACATTATGATGAATGGGGAACTCATTGACTGGTGTTTGGTTCATACTGAGCTCCAATGCTATAATTAAGAGGCAACAAATTTATGGAAATTGACCAAAAAAGAGAAAGTTAAAAATTTAAAAAAAAAAAAATGAAGAGGAAGAGAATAATTCCTTGAAACATTTATAGAATCGAAATGTTTTAGAATTAAGAACATCTTTAATGGCTTTAGAGATGGATAAACTGAAAATGTCGATTGGTAGCCCCAAGTTCTCATGTGTAGCTGTTGTTCTGTGAACAGGCTGGACTGCAATTACCATCATTAGAACTGATTGTTGAGCTCTTTGGCCAGAAGTATGGATATTTCCGTCTTCCATTCAGACTCAATTTTCAAGTTCTTCTGTGACCATTATGTGTCCAGTAGAAATGGCTAGCCTAAGAAAGTATGGGGTAAAAACTTACAGAACCATGAAAGAAATAAACCAAATACAACTTCACAGACCCTTGACAAACTCAACTATTGGTTCGATGGCCCCTGAGTGTAGAGGAGGTTGGGGAAACTTACCCAATACTGAAGTCACCCAACTCCTGCACTACTTTACCGTGATTCTAGCCTTCAGCTTACACTTTTGGGATAAAGAGGCTGGCTGAGAGGAGCAGTAATGTAAAAAAGAGGTCACAGTGCTTTTGGAGACTAGAATTTAGGTTGAGCTCTGCCACTGTGGTCAACTGTGTGATCTTACACAAGCCACTTGGTTTCCAGGCTTCAATTTCTATCTAAATAATGAGAGATTTATTGGGTGCCTGGATGACTCAGTCAGTTAAGTGTCTGACTTCTGCTCAGGTCATAATCACAGAGTCCTGGGACTGAGCGCCATATGGAGTTTTGCACTCAGCAGAAAGTCTGCCTCTCACTCTCACTCTCTCTCTGTCCCTGTCCCTACTCATGCTTGCTTGCTCTCTCTCCAATAAAGAATGAGAGACTTGGAATACAGGATTTCAAAGGTACTTTTTCTTCCCAAACACACTATGATCTAGTGGGTATAATAAGTGATCACTATATTTTCTACACAGGTCATAGGTCCATTCATTCATCCATGCAACATCATGAACAATATCAACAACTACATCATCTACGTATTGAATTGTTATTTGTTGGATTCTGTGTCAGTGCCTGGGAAGAGTATGTTTTCTAGACACTGCCCTCATAGAATTTACAATCTAGTGCTGGAGACACATTTTATCTGTCTGTTAATTTTATCTGTCATTATTTGTCAATAATGGCACCAGTAGTAAATTTACAATTGTGATGAGTGCTAAAACTGTGAAAAATGCATCATGCTGTGAAATTGACTTGGTCGAAAAGGTCAGGGAAACCTTCCTTGAGGATGTAAAACTAAGTGAAGATCTGAAGGCTGCTGCAGTGATCTTGTTTGCCATGATCTATCTATCTTTCATTCTGAAAAGAATCAAGAATTGTGGAAAGATTTTAAATAGGAGGTAGCATATACATCTGCATTTGCATCAGATTTGAGAAAGACCAGTCTGCTGAAAGAATAGGGAAAGAGTTGAGGGAGAGCAAATTGAGGCAAAATTCATCTTCTTCATAAGATAAGAGAAGTGGAATTAATTTTTAGCAGGATCATTAGGAGAAACAACAGTGCCGGAACTTGCAATACCAAGAATTAGGGCAGGCACACGTCCAATCTACCTCTCAGGTAGATTTAAGAGTATTATTTTCCTGTAGTCTGTGACCATGTTACAGAGTTTTTTTGTCAACTGGCAAATGTGAGTTTAAAGAGATACAAGTTGACTTTAAAGAAGACAAATTTCTTTATCCTTCTTCTCATGCATGATTTAATGATGGATGGGTTGCCGTGGAAGCAGATATTAATATCTGTGGCACTAATAAACAATTCTGACGAATTCCAAAACTGAATCATTACTTTATGATGGTTGGGCCAAAATGAGCATCCCATGAAATTTTGCCAGCCTACAGGATAGCCCATAATCTGTGAAATGTTATTTTGTGAACATGCTTCTCAGAAAGGTCACGGGTAAATGGAAAATCCTGATTGATCTTTTTAAAGGCTGTTCATGGTGACTGATATATTACTAAAAAGGAGGAATTTCCAAGCAGATTCAAAATATTTCTTCAGAGTAACTTCTAGGTATCCTGTCATATTCATAGTTATGGCAGGAAAGATAACTTATTTTGGCTTGAAACCTCCTCTCCAATTTTATTACTCACAATTCTTCTCACCAATATATTCATCTTTCCAAATTGGCTTTCTCTGTGTTCCAAAATAAGTTCCATGTGATTTCATCTTCACCCTTTACATCAACTCATGCCTGCACGCCTCCTCCCTCTCGCCATCTATTCAACACCTAGCATCCTTCAAGGTCTTGCTCCAAATTTTCCTCCTGTAGGAAGATGTTTCACTGTCTCTTCAGTCTGTTGAAATCTCTCTCTCCTCTATAGGTGTTACTAACTATGGTATCCTTGATCTTTATATACTTATACTTAATTATTTTAGCATATATATATATATACACACACACAATATATGTAAAATATATACGATATATATATAACTATATGATATATAATATAATATATATCGTATATATTTTACATATACGTAAATACATATATCTACAAATAGAATGAGAGGTCCTTTAAAGAACTAAAGAAGAGTCATTTACTTTTCATGTCCTCATCCTCACAGCACATGAAGGAAAAAAAATCACCTGAGAGAATACATAATAAATATTTGCCAATTGGTTAAAATAAAATAATACCTATTGAAGAATGCCTCAAATTCTTCAAAAAGATTAAATACCTCCAATAGAAAGAGTCAAGTTATAATCATGATATTGCCAAAGGAAACTGACTGATTTGCACTATTTTTTCGAAATCATGGCAAAATCTACTAGATGCTTTCTAGTATAAGGATTTCTAAGATCAAGAATTACTATGGTGATCAGAAAAATAAAAAAATAAAAATAGAGTAAGAATTATAAAACCTTGACCAAAAATCTCTACTACTATTCAGGGCATTCATTTAGGAAATACAGCTTTTGCTTAAATTAATGTATTGGACCATTATTAGGGCACTTTATCGTATTAACTTGATATTAATAAAACTTAAGAGGTGGGCACACTCAGCCTTGCCCAAACCTATCAAATTATAGATTCTATGACTTCCCTTGAAAACCCCAAAACAAAAAAGTATATGGAAGCTCAAATTCATTGAGGGTTTGCAAAATTACTGTGAGCTTAAAAAGAGCATGAAGAGTACATCAGTAGAGCTGTACAGGTCTTACACTGACTTAAAAGACTAGGGATCATAATTTTGTCCCTGCCTCCATTTCTAATCTCATCTTGCACCAGTCAACCTAGTTTCCAACCTCACTGGGATACTTTCTGGTCTTTAAACATGCAGAACCCATTCACATCTTGGCTGTTCACTCTGCTTAGAAGTTCTCAGCATAAATGTTTGCATGGCTGACTTCTTATTATTCATATTTTAAATGAAATGTCACCTTCTCAGACTGGTCTTGTCTTACCACCTGGTTTGAAGTAAGATTCCATCCATCAAACCACTCTCTGCCATCAAGATTTGTTTTGTTGGGGTGTGAATGGCTTGGTCATTAAGCATCTGCCTTTGGCTCAGGTCATGATCCCAGGGTCCTGGGACTGAGTCCCACATCAGTCTCTCTGCTCAGCGGGAAACCTGCTTCTCCCTCTCCCACTCCCTCTGCTTGTGTTTCCTCTCTCACTGTCTCTCTTTCTGTCAAATAAATAAGTAAAATCTTAAAAAAAAAAAGATTTATTTTCTTCCTACTATAGTATATCATATATATGTGGGTGTATATGATAGACACATGTCCACATTTGGTCCTTTAGAATCACTCACACATTCTTTTCCCTGGGGTGTGAAGTCTTATTTCCTTTTCTAACATCTCGGCTTTGATCCATTCACCAAGACAGCAGTGGTTAATTTATCTCAGGTCTTCCAGATTTCTCAGTTGAAAGTCAAATCATTAATTAAATCCTCTTCAATATGCGAGAGTCTCACATTAGGGTGGACTTACTAGTCCGTTTAAGGTTCTTTCTCTTGACTTGAGGTGAAAGGTAAACAAAACCCCACCTCTCTCCCTCAGGGGTTGCCTGGGGCTATAACACAGCCCTTCCCAAAGTCCTCTTGCTTCCATCTCCCTTATTCTTCTGAGCCTTCTGTACCTTCCAAATGACTGAAGCCTGGAAGAGTTTGCTAGTTGTTCCCTGAACACCACCAAAAGTTCTATTTGGTGGTCTTGTCTCACATCTCACTTTCTTTCTTGATCTGGACCACTACAGATCTTAACCAAAACATCTATTTTAACAATTTAGCATCTTTAAGAATTCTTTTTAATTAGTACATTTTCTTCCTCAGAAAAATGCTCCTTCCTCAGATCTCACTTTTCTTTTGTATTTAGAAACTCCAAGCATCAGGAGGAAAGCTAGAGAAAAACCATGCAGTCCAGAAGAGGCATGGAAAAGGAAAGAAAGAAAAGACAGCTGACAACAACAAGCCCTGAGCTTACCAGCTCTGCAGAAAATATATGACCACCATTAATTTAAGGGGAGAACATATGTGTCAACTCAGTGAATTAGGTCATCATTTCTCATACATTTTAATCTCAGTACCCCTTTAAACTTTTAAAAATTAATGAGAATTCCAAAAACATTTTGTTTATGTGCATTATATCTATCAATATTTACTATACTAGAAATTAAAACAGAAACTTTTAAACACTAGAATATATGTGTGCATTCCTTTAACCATCAAAACAATGACATCATCGCATTTCATGTAGCTTCTAGAAAACTCTGCAACTATTATGAGAAAATAAGAGAGTAAAAAGTAGGTAATGTTACTATTATTGTGAAAATAGTTTTGACTTCATTGTGCTCTCAAAAGGGTCAGAAATCCAAAGGCGTTCCCAAACAATATTGAACATTGCCAAATGAACAATATTGAAAATTGCCAAACTAGGTGGCCTGTCACTAGTATTACTTTATTTTTTGAAGGTCCTTCAAATATATAAACTTGAATTATAACTTCTCACAGGCAAATTTTTATCACAGGCAACTGCTTATGAACATAAACCTTTCCAAAACTCTCAGCTCAAATAATCAATCTGATGCAAAAAAAAAAAAAAAAATAGCCTGTCTGGTTGTAAGTAATCTGATTTAACATGTATCTAAATCCATTCATCTTTCTTATTATACTCTATTCATTAGCTAAATTTATCTGAGGAAAAATAGTAAATATAATTTTGTTCAGTTATATTGGCATATAATCTATACTTATCAATAGGTCACAATAATATAACACTCATTTATTTTTCTCTCTTTGAGTAAGGTCTGAATATTATTCGTACCTGCAACACAAAATAAACTTTAAATCTAGAGACTCTCTCCAACAACATTGGGAGATATCACCTTCCAAGATGATATCATAATAACACTGTCTCATGCCGCCAACCTTGTGGGAGTTCTCAGGAAGAAGAACCTGGCCTACTTTATGAACCATCACGGAGGACATACCAAGGATCAATATCTCTGACTCAAATAATTTATTAAGATTTTTTTTTAAAATTATTCTTCAAAAATTATCACCTCCCTACTTTTTTAACAAGAATACTTTCCCCAAGAGAGGGATTTAACAAAAATTCCCACATGTCCAGAGTGGCGGCAATAATGGTTAAAACTGAGATTCAGTAGATCTCCCCCGCGCGGTTGCTTTGACAGGTTTGGGAAAAACTACTCCAGCCCGGTGCCCCGTGAAATTCCCAGGCCTTTTTATTGTGTCTGAAGGACCCAAGTGTCAGCGGGAGCTGGAGCCCAGCCAGCAGGGGGAGACAGTGAGCTCCTCGCCCGGCATTGGACAAGCAAAGGGAACAAAGACAAAATTCACTAGCAACCTGGGCAGTTCAGTTGTTAAGGGTCCGCCTCTGGCTCTGGTTACGATCCCAGGGTCCTGGGATCAAACCTCACACTGGGCTCCCCCCTCAATGGGAAGGCTGCTTCTCCCTCTCCCATTCCCCCTGCTTGTATTCCCTCTCTCACCATCTCTCTCTGTCAGATAAATAATTAAAATCTTAAAAAAAAAAATCACTAGCAGCAGGACCAACCCGGAAGCAACCAAGACCAAACTACCCTCATTTTCATCCAGGGTGCTACAGAACTTAGGGAAAGAGAAGGAGAGAAGAATCCTGAATTAAATACTTCATCTAAAATGGAAGCTTGCAGATTGACCTTGAATTGACAAGTTTCAGCTTTCAGTCAACAGGAGAGATAGGGCCTTAAGAACTAAGTTTATTTCAGTTATAGAGAAATAAAAATGTCTTTGCACTTTGCATTTATAGACTATTGTGACAGTGAATTGTATATTTGTTACATGAGAATATAAAATTCTGGCTTAGGACAGACCTACTGAGAGAAAAATACTGTTTAATAGGGGGAAACTTGCTTGGAAGGGGATCACATCTAAGCTTCATATTATTTTTGTATTTATATATTTTTTATTATCTGTGAATTCCGCCACCGCCCTCCCCCAAAGGTCAATACTGTGAAAGCAGAAAGTTTTTACTTTCTTTTCTTTTTGCCCTGTGCCCCAGAGCTGGGGGGCTGGCGGGAGCTCGCTGAGGCTGCAAGTCCACTATGGCCACAGGACCCCCTTCCAGGCTGCATTTTTAAGGGGAAGGGGAGTGCATACCTGTCCTTCTCCTGTGGGAGAGCTTTCTCATAGCTCCATTTGGTGGAGTTGTCGTTCTATCTCTTTAATATGCTAGTTGCTCTTTTAAACCACAGGATTTTTGGTGCCCGAGGATGGAGGGATCTGTCCCTGACCCTCCCTACTATCCGCCCCCCACTGCCCTTGAGCTCCCTCCTCTACCTGTCTTCTTCACGTCTTCATCTCTCCTGCTGTTCTCTTTAGCAGTCTTTCTATCTTCTGTCATGCAGAAGCTGTTCCCAGGGCCTTCATTGCTTCTTGAGGAGGAATTATTCTATAAATAGGTATAATTTGGTTCCCTGGAGGAGGAGCGTTCAGACATCGTCTTGGACTGCATCCTTCCTCTTTTTATTTTTTTAATTGAATTGCAGGTTTCAGGTATATGACATGGTGATTTGACAATTATATACATGACACAGTGTTCACCACAACAAATGTAGTCACCATCTGTCACCATACAAAGTTATTACAATATTATTTATATTCCCTATGCTGTACTTTTCATCCCCATGACTTATTTTATAACTGGAAGTTTGTACCTCTTAATCCCCTTTACTTATTTTGCTCATTCCCCCACCCCCCTCTGCTCTGACAATCACCACTTTTTCTGTCTTTATGACTCTGGTTTTTTCTTATTTGTGCATTTGCTTTGCTTCTTAGATTCCACATATAAGTAATATATTGTATTTTTCTTTCTCTGTCTGACTTATTTCATTTAGCATAATACCCTCTAGTTCCATCCATGTTTTTGCAAATGGAAGATCTCATTCCTTTTTATGGCTGGATAATACTCCATTTCCTATATATACTGCAACTTTTATCTATTCATCTACTGATGGACATTTAATTTAAAGCAAAGGGTTTTGACTGCTTTGTTTATTACAGTATTCCAGTGGCTAGCACACATTAAAGACTCAAAAAATATTTATTGAATGAATGAGTGAATGATTTGACAAATTAATTAATTAGAATATCCTGGGAAGCTTTTTAAAGTATAACTATATGCCCCTGGCCCCAGAGTATTGTTAGAGTGGGCCCTGAGTCAGTATTATTAATAAGCTCTCCAAATGATTATGATGCACTTTGAAATTCAAGAACTGTGTGACAGTGCTCGTGGATAGGGTAAGCATAGAAAACCAGGTAAAGGGCGTGGAATTTTATGGAACTATAGTTGGGAGAAAAGACTTAATATGTACTTGGCACCAAATCTCCATAAAGTGACCCATAACCTGCCCTTGTTTTAATTCCTATCTTAATGAATTATTTGTGATTTTTACATTTCCATAGATCCAAGAAAATAGTGCCTTAAGTGCCACAAATTTTAAAGGTGAATTTCTGCATCTTCACATTTTTTCATATTTCCATATTTCATATTTCCTTTTCATTTTCTCTAGGATGTCAGTGTATCTTCACTTGGAGGCCTCATAGGTTCAAATTAGCATTTCTTTCATACAATTTTTCATGCCCACCTGACCCCAAGAAAATATTTTATAGAAAACCTAACATTTCATAACAGTTATCACAATTTACAGTTATATTTAGATCTATGTTTATTATTTTTAAATTTCATTTTATTGTGAAAAGTACACTTAACATGAAAACTACCCTCTTGGGCGCCTGGGTGGCTCAGTTGGTTGGGCGACTGCCTTCGGCTCAGGTCATGATCCTTGGGTTCCGGGATCGAGTCCCACATCGGGCTCCCAGCTCCATGGGGAGTCTGCTTCTTCCTCTGACCTTCTCCTCTTTCATGTTCTCTCTTGCTCTCCCTCTCTCAAATAAATAAATAAAATATTTTTTTTAAAAAAGAAAACTACCCTCTTAATTTTTAAGTGTACAGTATTGTTAAATCATTAATTATAGTACAATATTGTAGATTGCAAGATTATCTTCATCTTGCTTGACTAAAACCTTATGCTCATTGATGAGTAACTCCCCATTTCTCCCTTCCCCTAGTCTCTGGAAACCACTATTCCACTCTTTTAGTATATGAATTTGATTATTTTAGATATGTCACATAAGGGGAAACATGCACTATCTATCTTTCTATGACTCACTTTGAACCTGTCTTCAGATTCATCCATGTTGTTACATATTGCAGAATTTCTTCTTTTTTTAAAAAAAAATTTTATTAACATATAATGTATTATTTGCTTCAGGGATACAGGTCTGTGAATTATCAGTCTTATACAATTCACAGCACTCACCATAGCACATACCCTCCCCAGTGTCCATAACCCAACCACCCTATTCTTCCCCCACCCGCCCCAGCAACCCTGAGTTTGTTTCCTGAGATTGAGTCTCTTATGGTTTGTCTCCCTCCCTGGTCCCATTTTGTTTCATTTTGTCCCTCCCTGCCCCCCAAGACCCTCTACCCTGCCTTTCAAATTCCTCATATCATAGATATATGATAATTGTCCTTCTTTGATTGACTTATTTCACTATCACTATCTAGTTCCATCCACGTTGTTGCAAATGGCAAGATTTGGGGGTTTTGATGGCTGCATAGTATTCCATTTCAATTGTGTGTGTGTGTGTGTGTGTGTGTGCATGTATAACATCTTCTTTATCCATTCATCTGTTGATGGACATGATAGCCAAACTATGGAAATAATTTCTTCTTTTTTAAAGCTGAAAAGCATATTCCATTTTATGTATAGATCACATTTTCTTTATCCATTCACCTATTGATGGACATTTAGGTTATTTCCACATCTTGGCTATTGTGAATAGTATTGTAGTGAACAAAGGAGTGCAATACCTTTCCAAGTCCCTGATTTCAATTACTATTTCTAATTGTTTGAGGAACCTCCATGATGCTTGCTATAGCAGCTGCACCATTTTGCATTCCCATCAAAAGTGTGAGGAGTTCCAATTTCTCCACATTCATGCCAACAGTTTTTGGCTTTTCGGTCAGCGTTTGTTATTTATGTCTGTTTTCTACATGAAAAGGTAAGTGCCCCTTTATGAGGGGCACTTACTGACTGCTGTGGTACCATTAGCCTGGAGCAGTGTCTGGTACACAACTGACTCTCAATAATATGTGATGAATGACTACACAAGGGAAGGAATAACTGGAAAATAACTGAACAATAACTTGTCTGTGTATCAACAGAGAAATGCAGGTAGTTGGGTCAGAGTAAACTACTGCAGCAAGAGAACAGAACTGGGATTTACTAGAAAGGTGATGCATTCTTGAGGTGTAGCTTCCTGGAGTGGAAGGGAATGTGTAGAAGATAGTGGGAGATCAGTCTAAAGAGGGGTCACTATGTGGACCCCCTTAATAAGAAGATAGAGACAAATAAACTCAAGCTCTTACATGAAAGACTGAGAAGATGAAAGCAAGATCATGGAAATATTCCTCTGGCAGATATTACGAAGTGGACAGTCTTGTAAACCATCTTTGAAGGCTCCGACTTCCCTCCCTCTGGAGGCAGCAGGGGCAGAATTAACTGGCACTGCACTGAGAAATTCCTTATCCACTCATCTTCCAACCAGCATTCACCGTGGGGTTATCCAATTCCTTGCTACTTCAGATCTGTCCACTGAAATGAGTCTTCTTAAACCAGGGTATGCACAAGTGTGTGAAAATACAACCCTAAACAACACTGCATCCAATTCCCAACTAAGTATGGATGTGAAGACATGCAAATTACAAACAAATTGATTAGCCACTTCTTTCTACTCTTAAATCGTAGTAACAGGTTGACTCTGATTCTAGGCATATCTGAAACATGGTGAGGAATCTAAAAGTAGAAAAGAAGGAAACTGAAAAGAGCAATCACCTGCTGCTATGGATTTAGATCTGTTGCTTCATTTGGGAGAGCCAAGGTACCACGTCATGTCATGTTTGAGACAATAAAGAAGTGAAATAATATGAAAGGTTTACATTTTACGTGTGGTAACTCGACTAATCCTCACTTCAATTCCAATAGAGAATTTCTATTTTGATCCCCATTTGACAGATAAGGAAAGTCAAGTTCACAATGTCAATGCACCTGTGTCACATGGTGCCCGGGGCATGAACCACCCCACTGTCTTGGTCACTGAGGGCACATCGTGCCTCACATTTTTATGGGGTGTGAGTTTTAAAAATGTCTTTGTGTATGCTGTATCTCCCTGACACCCCTATGAGGCAGGCCTGTTTATTTTTCCCATATCACAGATGAGGAAACAAGCTGAGGGAAGATGAGTGACCTAAGGTCACATAGCTTGCAAGCAGCAAAGCCATATTGGAAATGTGATGTGCTTCTTTCTTCTAAATGTTGCTTTGTTTTGTTTTGCTTTGTTTTGTTTTTTTCCCTTACACCCTGTATGCTATCCTTAGCACGATTGCCCTCCACCTATCCAATACAGTATCCAAAGAAGCAATATCCCCAGTCATAAATATATCAGTATTAACCCATTTCAATATCTCTCTTCTCTAGCCACAAGTTTTATGAGATCTCAATCTTTAAACACAGGCTTGAATCTGAAGGAGCCTAAGGTATTTCACAGCATTCACAGTAACTGGCTCATTGCCCCAATCCTAAACCCAGTTCTTGTGACTCTTTTTTGCTATTGACAGTGTTTAACCGAAAATTTCAACAAGCATGGCTATTGATTTTTTCCAGCGTACCAGAGTAGAAGCAGGAAAATAGGAGAGAGAGAAGGACACTACATAAGACAGGTGCAAAAAGAGAAAGCTGATGCTTGGTAGTGAGGTGGAAGGAATCAAAGGAAAACAAACACGAGATGGAGAATATCCTATGTCTTAGAGATAGAATGTCCTCCTCTCTTAGAATCAGTAGCCCTGAATCATGGAGAAAAGCGTAAATTACATCCAAATACATTCCTCTTAGGAAGTCAGAGAGGTGAATAATTTATTTGTGTAATGATTTTCATTAAAAACAGTTTACAAAATCTGTCACTTGAATGCTTCACCTCCTCAGAAAATTGACTTTTACCTTTAAAAGGGATAGGCCAATAAAAGCATTATTGCTACCTGCTCTCACTCGTTCCAGATTCTTCAAGGTGACATATCTGACGGTCTCCAAGTGGACATGGTTATCTCCCTACCCTTTCTGCTTCCAAATGCTCTTTATCAGTCACTACCTTCACTACCTCCAGTGTTTTTGTCATGGCCTATTTCTAGCCATCATCTAGACCGGTGTGTTATGGAACTCCGTCTTCCACTTTCTTTATCATAGCCTAGGTCCCCATCATAGTGCACCCATATTGTTAAAGTTTGCCACTTTGGGCTGCTGAGCATATATCCCCTCTTCTTTTTTTTTTAATCCCCTCTTCTTGATACAGTAGCCTAATTTTGACTCAGATATTAATTTTTCCACTTCACAGCCCAGTGCTTTAGGGAAGCTGACTTCCTTCCTGTCTCTAGAAGTGTGCCTCGTGAAACCTCGGCCATCTGGCTATAGCAAAATTGTTTCAGAGATGAGTAGAGGACTTAAGATCAAATCAAAATGAAGCTCTAGCCTTCAGTTCCACCCCTGAGAGAAGAAATACATTCTGCTTTTCTGCATGCGCACACTGTGAAGCCCCTGGAGGGGTGGGCAGCCATCTTGTAACCATAAAGAAATAGCATTGCTGAACATGAACTTAAGACTGAGGAAGTGGAGAAAAGAAATGGAAAGAGAAAAACCAAGTCTTGGTCATTCATCGAGTAGCCAGAGTAAGAGTTGAAAGAAGCCAGGCCTGTGATCCAACTATTTGTTTCATCTAAATGAATTGGTTTTGGCATTTTTATTATATGTGACCAAAAATATCCTATCATATACTCAGCCTACTCTGCCTCTGTTCTGATCCATTTTCACAACTTTGTTGGAATAACTTTCCTGCAACATTTCATTCCCTTTCCTTGTGGGTCATAGGGACTACCCACACTATTTCACCAAAGATCCCCAGATTCCTATGTCACCACACATTTTCCCTCTAATGGTTCTCATAACTGGACCATTTGCTCCAACCAAGCTAATATGCTCACAATTCTCTAAAAAAAAAAAAAAAATCAAACCCTTTTACAAATATGAGTTTTGCAAATATGAGTTTCCCTCTCTTTCCCTCCCTTTCTCTTTCTCTTTCACTGTCTCTCACTGAAGCATCCTCTTCTAAAAATGCTAACTCAACAAACAAACAGGGAATGGCTTGTGTCTGACCCTTATACATCCCATTAGCCCCCTTATCATAATGGGATATGTGAATATGTGAGTAACATTTGCCTTTAATACAGTGTTAAACATTATTGAAACAATTTATTTCCATTATTTCATTTGAACAGCACAGCTTTTTTTTAATTACCAAAAGAAATTATATGTCTTCATATACTTTATACACATATGTGGTATAAAGGGAAGAGCAAGGTTTCCTGTGTCAGAATTAACTGAGATTTTCATCAGGTTTTGTCATGTGACCATTGTATAATCTTGTATAAATCACACACACAAATCTAAACTTTCCATATTTTAAAAATGGAACTATCACATAACATTCTCAAATATAAAGGTATTTTCACTTTATATTTTGTGTTTTCTAATGCATATGTATTAATGTAATTTTTTAAGTTTTAGAATAAAACCAACTTTGAACTATATCTTAAAAGATTGTTACAAACTTCTAATATTTAGGTCAAGAATATATATGTGTATTTTTTTGAAAATAGATATTTTTTACTTTGCAAAAGTAATACATATAATAAGATATATATACATTATAGTATTATATATGGGAGTATACTGTATGTTTGCTAATACATGCACATTGTCAAAATTTAGAAAATACAGAACAAAAGAAAATAATTTTATCATTTAAGAAATAACCATTGATAATATTTTGCATATATCCTATTTTTTCTTTATTTCTTCTTCTTTTTTTAAAAAAAGATTTTATTTATTTATTTGAGAGAGAGAGAGAGAAAGCATGAGAGGGGAGAAGAAGGTCAGAGGGAGAAGCAGACTCCCCATGGAGCTGGGAGTCCCATATGGGACTCAATCCCGGGTCTCTGGGATCATGATCTGAGCCGAAGGCAGTTGCTTAACCAACTGAGCCACCCAGGCGCCCCTATACCACATTTTCTTTATCCATTCATCTATTGATGGACATCTAGATTCTTTCCATAGTTTGGCTATTGTGGACATTGCTGCTATAAACATTCGGGTGCATGTGACCCTTCGGATCACTACATTTGTATCTTGAGGGTAAATACCCAGTAGTGCGATTGCTGGGTCGTAGGGTAGCTCTATTTTCAACATTTTGAGGAACCTCCATACAGTTTTCCAGAGTGGCTGTACCAGCTTGCATTCCCAC
>CM052800.1:15401724-15546533 GCA_028533885.1 Nasua narica | reverse complement strand
TACTGGACAAATGATGAGGAGAATGGCTGGACAGGTAGGCAAGGGTCAGATTAGAAAGATATTGTGAGCTAAGCCAAAGAGATATTCCTTTATGCAAGAACAATAAAGAGGCATTGTGGGAAGTTAAGCAGAGCAGTGATATGATCAGATATTTGTTACAAAAAGATTCACATTTGACAGCACTGGGGAGAATGGATTGCAGGGATCAAGATAAAAAGCTGAGAGGCCCATTGGAAGCCCAGGGCAGCAATCCAGGTAAGAAATGACATGAATCTGAACTAAGTTAATAGAGAAATAGAAAAGAGAGGAGAGATCTCAGAGTTACTGCAGGGTCAGATCCACAGGAATTTCTGAGGAATTGAAAATGGAGGATAATGGGAGTGGCAGAATTTGAGAATGAGTCCATGTGTCCAACATTGGTGATAGAGTCAAATGACGGTTATGCTGCCCACTGAGCTAGTAGTCAAAGAGGGACTACCAGAGGATGATTTAAACTTAAATCATCAGCAGAAATGATTATTCCAGAACAAAAGACACTTTCATATTCACATTTATAATTCTTTTCTCTGTTTTTACTCTCCATCTATCTATCTATCTATCTGGCCATCCATCTGCCTGTGTGATTCTCCATATTATTAGCAGTTATGTTCTAGAAAGTCTCCACAAACACTGAATTAACAAATATTGAACCATTGTTCCTAGAGGAAATACAGAGTTAGGTTCCTATGAGCCTCTGGTCCCAATGTTTTTATAAAACCATCAATGCTTAACACTGTTTTATGTGTCTCTGTTTGAAAGCACCTTATGCAATATTATTGTTGACTCATTAACATTGAGCTCATGGCCAGCAGCGCTCTGACTCTTGCCCAAATGAAGCTCATCTGACACACATATTTTCTCCATAGCACACAGCACAGCCTTCTTGTCCTTAGGAACATTAGACAGGATGTCAGCATTATGCTGGGGAACCATTTGGAATGGTGAAATCACCAAAACAGCACAAAAAGTGTGAAAAATGTGGCCCTAAATACACCACAGAAAGGTCACGTGTATACAGTATGAGAACAAAAACAGTAAGGCAATGTCACCCTGTTGGGGCATGTCTGCAAATAATCAAAAAATCCCATGAGTTTTGATTTGGGGTTTTATCAAATTAGTTTTAACAAGTAGGTGAATTCACAAACGCAGAATCTGAATAATGAAGATTGATTTTGTGTGTGTGTGTGTGTGTGTGTGTGTGCATGAATGGCTATCTGTGCTTTTCACAAATTTAAATGCTATCCCAAGTACCAACTAGTATTTCCTTACATATTGGAAACTGTCCCATGCCATACATTGAAAGGACTGTCTGTTGATGGAGAGTTCTATGTGAAGTACCCTAAGAAAAGGACCTTTCAACAAGCTTGTGAAGTTTGGAAACTACTGGAGAACAAACTCTCACACTGGAAAAGCTTTTTCTTTTAACAATATGCCTCTTTTTTTTTAAATTTAAGATTTATTGATTTATTGATTTGAGAGAGAGAATGAGAGAGAGAGAGCATGAGAGGGGAGAGGTCAGAGGGCGAAGTAGACTCCCTGCCAAGCAGGGACCCCAATGTGGGATTCCATCCTGGAACTCCAGGATCATGACCTGAGCTGAGGCAGTTGCTAAACCACCTGAGCCACCCAGGTGCCCCTAATAATATGTCTCTTTTGAATTGCTTCTTTTCTGCTAATTTTTATATCTCTGCATCTCTTTCAACAGCAGAATGTCAAAAACGAATCTACATTCTGTGCACATAAAGTCAATGCACAACACTGGACTGGAAATACCTTGAGATTTATTTAAAGCATTTCTCCTTTTGTCAGAACGTGCAAAAATTAGTTTTTGGCTTTTCATTTTTAAAGAGTGGTGGTCAGCATACACTCATCTACATTTTTGGTCAGTCCCATAGCTTATGGCATTTCTGTTCCTTCAACAGTTTGCCCTCTGCAGTCAGACTTCCTGTCATTGGAGAACATGGTAGCAAATAGGATATAAACTCTGCAGCAAAAATGAATTTGCAGCAGTGCCTCCTCTTACCAGAAACAAGTAGAAAATCTCAGGGTGTACTCCTGGACCTATTGTTTCCTTAATTAATCATGTTTTGTGTAAAAATTATGACTCTTTTACTACAAAACAATTGTAGAAGCCAAAAATATTTTGAGGTTCTCAGGGAGCTTCTCCTCAGGTACTCAGAGTTACTGTTGAGACCCCGTTGGCTCTGTCTTCATGTGTCATCATGCAGCCAAGTTATCACCTTTTGCTGCACCTTGGGCGCAATGGTCAAATTCTTCCCATTCGTAGCCTAAATCATCTCATGTCAAGATAGATTTTATTTCCATTAATCCCTGAGCTTTAAAATCTCATTTCTAGAACTCTCTATTCTATAGTTAGCAGTGCTGAGGATAGATGATATGGTAAAAGCCACTCCATTTTTAGAGTCCACGATATCACTGAAGTTATCAGCCCTCAGCTGTCCCCTCCCCGGAACACTGAAGGTTTACTCATTAGGAACAATTCACCCCTCTAGTGGAAGGAGGTGAGTACTGCAGCTTAAACTCTGACAAATACCTAACCTTAGGGCTGAAAAGAGTTAACTACAGACTTTTTTATATAGATAGGATTCCCCCTTTTATGCTGGTTTGTTATTAAATATAACTCAATAAAGAAATCTCTTTAAAATGTTTGTTCACTTTCTTATGTTTATACACAAGGAAATGCTCCGAGCTATAAACAGGCAGTATTAACACTAATAGATTTTTGTTTACACTCATCTCCACTTTTTCCTTGTTTAGAGTCAAATAGAAATTGATTGGAAAAATTTTTTTGTGTGTACTTTACTGAATTAAGCAATAATGGAGGATGTCTTTTTTTTTCCCCCACATACTTCCCATAAACAATGAGGTTATGTTGAAACCCATAATCCGGCACCAAATGGAAAGACTGTTCAGCTAAACTGGGTTATAATGGGAAAACAATAATATTACTACCGATGAATTCTGGTAGCTACTGTGGGGATGATGTCAAAATTCTGATTTCAGCTCTGCTGTTGTGATGCTCTTGTCAGTTAAAAGGGGGGAATGAGAAATGCCTTCAAGATTTACTAGGCCAGAAGTTCTTAGATGTGAGATAATTTGTCCAAGATCACACAGTTAGTTAGTGGCAAAGCTGGAGCCCATTTCTCCCAATGTGGGAGTCCAAAACCCTTCCTAGCACACAATCTCGGTCATAATGGCACAAGTCTAAAGTCAGACTGAACAAGTTTGAATCCCACCTTGGCTGTGGCTTGTCTACACAATCATGTGCAAATCCTTTTCATTTGTACAGTGAGGATGATGGGGATGCCCCTCTCAGAGACGGTTTGTAAGCATTAAAATGAGATGTTGCTGGAAAATTACTTAGCTTAGGACTGGATGCATAATAAGGACTCAGTATTATTATTATGAGCTTTTCTCTTTGCTGTTTTGGGGCAGCCTAAAAACAGAACTTCTTTTCACTCTCAGGAGTAAATGACTATGTAAATTAGGAAAATTTAGTCTTTGTTTTTTATTCCATTACTCATAAGTATTTCAGTACCATGAGAGCATTACTAATCTTATCCTTCATTTATGCAGTAATATAAGGGTGATAACAGCTGTTTTAAGAGAGGATTTTTATTTTTTTTTTCAGAGCATCATATGCATTGCCTCTATTAAGCCAGATTTGTAAAATAATTCTGGTATAATTTAGGTACTATGGCATATTAGAAACTAAAGATTATAAAGTGCAAATGAGATTTTTTTTTTCTTCTGCTGACATCATAACAGTTTTTACAGAGCCATTATCATCTCAGTGGATACGGATGTCATGCAGTCATTATCCTCAGATCATAACGAGGTGGACCATTAGTGCCTTCTTTGGAGACCTTATGGTCTGAGATGTTAATGAGCCTTTGGGGAACCCTAAATCCTGGGATGGTTGGCAGGATACTCCAGACCATAACAGAAACTTCTTCACAATGACAATGGAGCCTGTCAATTTCTATTAAGGAGCTTCTTAATTCCCCAATCATTAAGAGAGTGGAAAGACTTATTCCACTAGCCTATAATTAAGAAAGCTTTCAGCCATAAATCCCTTCCGTAGAGTCCTTCCCTCTATTCAATATGGAATGAATAAAGGGTAAGAGTCCCACAAGAGGAACTATAGAGACAGCATCCATCTTGGGAAAATCTGACAGGATGAAGATTTTTTCTGGTTTCCCCCAAATTCCCTCAGCCCCTATCGACTCCCTTGTAAAGGCACAGAACCGTGAAGCCCCTTGACTAACACACAGAGGTCTCCAGCAACTTATCTGGCGGTGATCTTTTGTCATAATTGTCATTTGGGTCGGACTGTGTCAAGTAGTTATGCTAGGTATTATGACAGAGAAACACAAGTTCAAAGAACTATCTCTGCCTTTAAATAATTCACAATCTTATTGGAAAGAGTGGATGATAAAGTACAGCAGTGGCATCAGAATGTAAGGCAACGCTACAGGGAGGAACAGAGGCAGCACTAAGGTGACAGCCCAACAGTTGGTGTAAAGAGAACATGCCATGAACTGACTGAGAAAATATGTATGCAAATAGATGCTTAATGAGTGTTGCACTTTTTCCTATTTTAGAAGAGGGTGAGTTCAGTGCAAACTGTTTACTATTGATCCATTGCATTACGCCTCAGTTTCTCAATAGTTAGGTGACTGGATTAACACATCTTGCTATCAAATATCACTAGAGAATCAAATGATCAGGTTACATGTGTTATTTTCTAGAAAAGGAAATAATCCCCAGGATGTGAAAGTGACAGGTGCTATAGAAATATTCAGATAAGGAGACGTACAAGCTTCATTACAAGTGAGGTTTACTATCATAACCTAAAATTTATTGCTTTAAAAAAAGTAAGGAGCCAAGGAGGAACAGAAATTATGTGCTGCCATAAAAATCAAAAATGAAAGAATCCAACCCGTTGACCTTGAATGTACAGAAACTTGAAGTTCCCTCATTCTTTTTGATAATCCTGGACTTTTCATCTAAATTTCATTCGACCTCAAGCAGACCTGCATTTGGCTTATTACTGAAATTTCATTGCTGAAATTTTCCGATGTAAGAAGTTTTCTAATCAGAAGTTAAATTTATAGAAAATCTCCACTATACTGAAGAAGAAATAAATGTCTACTTCTACATTTTGTGCTTTGGGAATTTGAGTTAGTTTTATTGTGATGTTTCCAAATCAGGTCTTCTTCAATACTACCAAGGAAAAGAATCGGACAGGACTCTATCTCTGAGCAAAAGCCCTGAATGAATCAAAACTTTATAAAAGGGTCTGAACTTTGCTTTAAGTTGTTAATAAGAAACTCCTGGGTTTCAATCTCCTTTTAGGTAACTATTGCTTTACGGGCATTCAGAAACCCAGGTCTATGATCCGATATTTGAGTCTTTCTTCATTGTTCTACTCAAGTTCCTTGAGGCAATTCATCGCCTTTTTGTTTCTTCTTTGCTTATAATCACTTCGTATGTGACAATCATGTCAGGGAAATCTGAGTAGCTATACTAAGTCCTAAAGATATGTGTAGTAAGCAATCTGGTTTGAACGTTTTCAGTTTCCAAGGGCATTTCACTAGCATACCTCAAGTTCATCCATCATATCTGCTCCTCCTACTTCTCACGAAAGGCCCTATAAAACACTGCCCACTTGACACTGTTGACACTTAACAACTATTGCCTATGTAATCCCACAGCCTTCTGGCCACAAAGCTGCTTAAAATTAAATGTGGAAAACAAGCAACAACAACAACAAAAAGAGTGAATCACATGGCTCCTTGCCTCCTGCCTGCTTCTTGGACCCTGGAGATGTGACCATACATACACCCCACATGTGGTTTTTGATCGTCTACTTATACCCCTCAAAGGACAGCTCTGTGGCGACAAGCATTTATTTAGAAAGTCAGAAAGTATTTCAGAAGTCCATTGGATATCTGAATAAGCCCCAGGTTTACAGAAGCTCTAACTCAAGAACTGAACATCTTCTCCTCAAAAGATAGCTCTAGACTCTAACTGCACAAGCAACCTCATCTGCATTGTCCAAACGGGCACAGCCCATCTCAATCTTCATATATGGATGATGTGCATTTATGAGAAGTGTACCCCAGAGCTGTAGGGAAAAGACCTGACATTATTCCCAGATCAAATTAGAGATTTAAAAAAAATTGAACCAAATATAAGCCCTTGAAGGGCAGATGTAAACTCGATAAGCTTCAATATTACACAACTAACAAGAAAGAATTTTGAGACAAGAGTGAGAAGCAGAATCTATCCACTGTAAGTTGCTGCTGAAGGAAAAGATAGAGCAAAATGGGCTGCATCCGCTGCTTTTCCGGCTTATACAAGAAGGTATAATGGGGGCACCCTTGGGAGACCATGGCAATTATTGGTAAGAGCTACATCTCCCTCCAGGAGGTGTCCAGTGATACTAAGAAGACAAGACTCAGGGTCAGCAGGAAGGAGGTAGGATATAAAAGCTGATCTGCACAAAGTCTTCCAAGTAGGGTGTGAAGGAAACTGTTTGTTTCCTAGACTGTTAATACTCTAGCAAATGCTCCGCAGTAGAACTTTCTGCAATAATGCCATGACTCTATCTATTCAGTCCAGTATGAAAGCCACTAGTCTCATCTGGCTAACGGGACCATGAATTCTTGTTCATGAAGCTAAGGAAATGAATTTTTAATTTTATATGATTATAACTTACATTTAAGTAACTATCAGTATAGTGGCTACCTTATTGTATGACAAAACTGTAAGAGATAGGCATCATTACAAAGACTCTTGCTGGACCCCATGATATTGAGATAATCTCAGTAACTGCCCTGAGAGGCTGTGGGAACTTGAACAAGTTACTTAACCTCTCAAAGCCTCAGATCCTTTGTCTATAGCAATTTTTTGTCTTTGTCTTAGGTATTTTAATAGCTAAAATAATATCTAGGTCTTGTGGAATATGCCTAGGAACTCACACATAGTAAGTTCCAATATCCCTGCCATATCTGAATCTTGCTCTGTTTCTTCAACATTGTGGTGAATAAGTCTTCAGTAGTGTGATGGGGAGATGTGGGGGAACAGAAGTGGTCTATCCCCTATGATTAGGTCTCAGTCTTCAGTGAGCCTGTGTCTATCGACTGTGAACTTCATATGAGCTTCACAGTCCTTCCCTCTACTGCCTTAGGTGGGACAAAATGGCTACAGTGGGCTGTAGTTGGGTGTTTCCTTTCCCCCAGGTCAGTTAGGAGTTGATAAAGACCCAAGAATCTAAGCCCTGATAAAACAGTTTCTGCTGAATAGTTTACCTTACAAGAAACAGAATGCGCTGGCTTATTTCAAAATGGCTAGATTTCCTCTGCCCCTGCTAGAAGCATGAAGGGGTTTTTCTCTGATATTCACTGTGAGAACCTGGCCAAGCTCTCAAAGGTAAGCCTCAAAACAGTCTGGGGTTCCCCATAACTGGGCCACCCTGGAGTTTTTGACTCTCAGACTTGTCTCCACTGAGCCTCCAGCAATTCATTGATTACAGTTCAGGCTCTCTCACCCTGACACTGATTCCCTTGGAGGTTTCTGCTCCACTAAGTTGTGATTCTCTGTATACACCTCTCAGGATTTCCAGTTTGGGGGAACAGCCACTTGTCCTGTGACCTCTGCTCTCTGATGGATCTAAGAGTTAACGTTCAGTTGGTTTACCTTTTCACTTTTGTCAGGATGGACTTCCAATTTTTAAGCTCCTAACATGCCTGACATGTCGGACCAAAAGCTGGAAGTCCACATCCTATCAAGTTATGAAACTGGATAATGAAAAAGAGGAGAATAGAGTGAGAGAGAAGATGGTTGATTGAAAGGGGTATAAAGGAAAGAAGGGAGATATAAAGGGATAAAAGAGGACGTAAGGGGTATAAGGAGAAAGAGAAGAAGAGAGAGGAAAAGAGAGCAAAAGGAAGAAGAAAAAGGAGCACTAGAAGAAGAAAGAGGAAAACGTGACCCACCACAGTATCAAGCATACAGTAGGCATTTAATGTCTGTGAGCTCCCCCACTCCCCTCCCTTTCTCTTGCTGATTCCTCACAAGATAAAAGAAAGTGCCCCTATCCCTGCCCACCATGCCCCAGTACCTGTTGGTTCCTTCCACAGAGCAAGGCTTCCTTGGACTATGTTTCCACCTTGTGTGAAGTGTCAATCATTCCAGATCACAGATAAACCAAGTATCAGATAGAGAAGATGCAAGAATAGGCTTAAAGATCTTCAAGGTCCCCTGTAACCGAGAGGTCTTCTGACTAAAGCGATTAAGTACCTAAGTGCTCCGTGGGATTGGACCCCCTGACAGCTGCCCTCCCTCTCATGCAGCACCTCCTCTGCTTTCATTTGCAATTTCCACCTATGATATCTCAAAAGCAGACCATGTTCAGCGGCTGTCAATCACGAATAGCTTGGCATGGATCCAATTACCAGAATGTATTCATTGGTTCTTTCATTTGCCAAATAGATATTGAGTGCTCACTCCACCAGCAAATACAGAAGGTACTGTATTTGGTACCTGATGGTACCTGATGAGGGACATCAGAGCAGACCAAGATATGCACTATCCTCACTGAGCTCAGATGTTAGAAACAGGAGTCTGAGTGGGTCACAAGACAAGTCAAACATGGAAGCCAGGCCTAAAGAGGGAACTTTGAAAAATCTACCAGAACACCGAGAACAGGAGGAAGAGCCAAAAAGTGGGAAATCAAATCTCAAACAGATAATTGGGTAGCTGCTGAAAACCATCTATGTAGGTCTTACAGCTGCATTTAAGAATGGTACTATCTATAACCAAAAAAGCTGAAGAGAATTTGCATTCAGTAAAATTTGAAAAGCACAGTTAACAGTAAATCAGCATCCCAGATGCAGACAAAAGTTTAATATTTTTTTTCTGGCTAAGTCTAACTCTCAAAAATAAAGGTGGCACACCAGCACTCAGATCTTATTTTCTAATGCCATTCTCCAACTAAAGACAGGAAACATACCAGACGAGTCTGGAACATCATGTAGTATCATTAAGTAAGAAAGTGCTCAAAAAACAAAATGATGGGGGCATCTCAAAGGAAGACAGGAACCAACTGAAAGAGTTTCCATTTGCCAAGCTGGAACATTCTGAGCAACAAAGCAAATAACGTAATACTGGATTATAGCTCAAAGTATAAAATAAATATCCATATGTCCATTCTGATATAAATAAGTGGCTGAATAAATAAATAAAGGAATAAATGGGGAGAAGAAACAAACCTTCCATACAGAAGAATTCCAAATCATGTATATAGACCTATCATCTTCAAGGATTAAGGGTTGCAGATTATTTTTATTTTATTTTTTACTTATTCTTATTATTGCTATTTTTGCTATTTGTGATATTGCTAACTAAGGGCTTAGTATACTCTTTGTTTATTTTGTTTTAAGTTAAAAATAAGAAAGCTAAGAGATATGGGTGAAAGCCAACAAGAAATGTTATTTGAGACCCATCCAATTAAAAAATGGGCCGGTGTATGGAGAAGGAAGAGAGAAATTACTGGTAAAATAGTGACATCATTGTTATCATCTACCAAACACTAATGTTGTACCATGATATTTTAGGTATCAAAATGGGACCAACTGGTATGGAAGTACACTAACTTGTAAAATTAGTTATGTTTTATTTTTCTGCAGTTCCACTATTATTCCTACAATAGAAGAAATATCTATATGAACAATTTCCTTCAAGAGTGCAACACCTTTTCCAACCAAATTTCGTTCATCTTCCCAGCACCAGCTTCAGTAAGGGGAAAGCTCTGTTCTTTAGAGCTGTTACCTCCATCCTCAGGTTGATGAACTTAGGGTGTATGGCAAAGCCAAGATGGGCTCCAGGCTCTGAAGACTCATCAACTTCCTGGAGTAGTCCATCTGAAGAACCCACAGAAGTAACGAGATTTGCTTTCCTCTGAATATGGTCCATGAGGCCCACCTGGCAAGCTTCTTTTACCATTCAAATCCCTCATCTGAAACTTCTGCTACCACCAACTGGGATCAACCACCCCACTTTGTATGAAGTTGAGGAGTTTCCAGGAATTTGGAATTCGAGTGCTAAAACTAGGAAAAATCCAAGCAAGCTGGGACAAGTTGGTCATCCTACCTGACCCCTCACTGACAGAATTAATCTGTCTCTCTAATTTTCCTACACTATTTTTTTTTTTTTGATGTGACTCTGAGTGGCACACTGCTTTGCATTTATTCATGGCTTCCTGATTAGAGTGTCAGTTCAGGGGGCAGGGATGGGGCTTCATCTACCTGGGTAGCCCTAGGCAGTATCTGTTAAGGGCAGCAGCATGTTAGAATCACCTGGAAAGCTTGTTGTTGTTGTTTTTGTATTTTTGTTTTCATTAAATGCCCTCCAACTCACAGAGATTCTGATTTAATTGATGCGAGGTGAGGCCTGGGCATGGGTTATTTTTTGAAGCTTAACCAAGTGATTCTAATGTGCACTCAAGGTTGCTAACACCTGCTCTAGGATAATGATTCTCAGCTGGGGGTGATGTGCGCATCAAAATGAAACACATCACCCTAGGCCCAACTACCCACAGATTCTAATTTAATTCATCTGGAATGGGGGCCAGGCAGCTGTCTCTTTAAGCATCAGGTGATTCTAATTCATGGTTATGATTAGCCCGTTTACATATATCTGTATAGATAACCAAACTAAATTCCAAGTCATTCCTATTGCCCTTAACTCTGGCCAGGCCTCTAAGTATTAATAAGGGTTGATCACAAACAGATTTTAATATCTAATGGAATTAATACCTTTGATTTTTGGCTCATGCCATTATAAAAGCTTTTCTTTTTCCTCTAAAGTACACTCAAGTACACTCAAGCAGTATCATTCATACCTACATCAACCAAGGACAACCTTCTTTACCTTCAGATCCTTACTCATCATCAGCCCTTCTCAAAGCCTTTTTCCCAATGTCTTTGTTACTCTGCTCATATTCATGTCTTTATTTTCCTTCCTTCCCACTGTCTAACACTAGTACAAAGGATAGTTTTCCAACTCTGTTGTACCATGTTTCTAACTCTGGTTTCCTACTACTCCCTTGATGACCCACACAGGCCACAAACACACTGGATGGCTTTTTCTCTCTTGAACACAGTAAGCTAATTCCCCAAATCAGAAACCTTTCACTTTGTCTGAAAGGATTTGTTCACAGATTTTCAAATGCTTTGGTTCTTTCATGTCACTAAGATATGGGCTCATAGATTCTGCCCCTTTGAGAGACCTCTGCTATCTGCCCTGTCCAGAGTAACTTCCCACATTCACCATGCTCTATCATGCCAGCCCTGATTAATTTCATCATAACACTTACTAGTTCCTGAAATTATCTTTTCTGTTATTTGCTTGTATTTTTAATGCCTGATTCTCCTTTGTAGAATATATAAGCTCCAGAAGGAAAAAGAGTGTTTCCTGCTGTATCTTCAGCTCATACAGCTATATCTGACCTGTAATATTTATAAAAAGGAAGTAAATGCCTATATATGTATAGATGGCATAGAAGCTAATTGGGTAGCCAGTATTGCTGAATCTGGAGTCATGGACTTTTCTACCAAATATACTGGAGCATAATTCAGACTCTATAAATAAGCAAAAAATAGGTGACCACTAGGCAAAATTTATGCCACTATATTCAAGGCAGCGTGATTTCATGAATATCATGCGCTCTGATATTACACACTTTTTGGATGGAATTCCAACCATCTCCTCCCTACGTGCATCATATAGGGCAGATTCAGTGACCATCAACATTAGCATCACATGGGAACGTGTTAGAAATGCAAATATTTGTGCCCCACCCCTAACCAGCTGAATCAGAATCTCTAGAGAGGGAGCCCACAAAATTGCTCTACGGGGCACTTCTTATGACTCTTAGGCACACTAAACTTTGAGAAGCACTGATCTAGGTCAAATTAGAAAACCCTTAAGCCACAGTAACCTCCTTTATGTTGCAAAGTTGTTAAGAGGCCAAGTGATAAGGATGTATGCAGAAATACTTAGCACATAGGAGGTATACAAGAGATAATGTTTCCCTTGCATTTACCTTTATTTTAAAGAAAACGATGTAGACCTAGTTACTTTTGGGTGGGCAGAATTCTGACAATCTGGTTTTTTTCTTTTTCTTTTTTTTTTTGGATGTCCAACCCACTAGAAGAGACTAGCCTATATTATTGAAAAGAAGCTAAATGCCTATCTATAAGGAAAGAAACAGAAGAACTATAAAAGGTATGTCCATCTGGGGTCATTAAAGACAAGGGCAAACAGTCCTTCATACCTCAGTAGTCCCCTATACTTCAGCACAGCTCAATTATTGATATCCATAATGATGATCCTGCATTATTAAGTAAATGCAAAATTCTTCTCCAGAGTCTCTGCTCAAGGGTGTTCAACTTTTATCAGAAAGATTTCCATTTGAAATATTTAAATCACTTTTGGGGGGCCCAAATGGGAAAAGCTTTCGTTATTTGGAACATTTTACTTGATAAAATTATCACATTCTCTGAGGGCTGCAGAGAAATTAGACATTAGTATATGTTTGTCAACATATTTCCCCTGATGAGTAAAGTACTCTAATGGAAAGAGCCCTGTCTTCTCTGTCTTTGGAAATCCCATTCGGCACCTAGTTCAAGTGACGCCACACAAAAGGTCCCCAGAAGGACTGACCCAAGAGACTGGTTGACCTCAGCAACTTGCATTTTCTACTGGGAAGAGAATGGGTTATCACCGTAATCACTGCTTTCTTGGATACCCTTTAAACTTGTGCTCTTGCCAGATAAGCTAAAGGGATAACAATTCTCAAAGTCACTGGCATTTATTGAAAGCCAAAGAAATTAGTGAGCTCTGACATTTATAGGTCTTAAACATTAAAGAAGTTAAAAGTAGTTTGAGCAAGGTTCAAGTCTTAAATGTAATGGTATATGAGTTGCTGTTAATTCTCCAGTAATTACTCTGTTTATTATTTCAACAGTCAGATTTACAGTTCTAGTTAGCCCACATTTTAATGACATGGTCTCTCCCCTTCCAAATTTTCAATTTCCCAATGACCTAGGTTGTCTCTGATGGGGCATTCTTTAATGGTTCACAATTCTGAGCACTTCCTATATGCCAAGATTTGTTATAGTTGTTTCACATGTATTAATTCATTTAATCTTTATGATAACCCAATAGGGTAAGGACTATTATGAAATCTGCTTAACAGATGAGGATTCAAAAGCACACAGAAGCTGTGTAATTTACCCAAGGTCACACAGCTTACTAGTAGGTGGCACAGCCATGATTTACTCAGTCAGTATACTCAGTCATTCTGCAATACTGTCTTGCAACAAAATAAGTTTCATTTGAGGAAAAGACAATAGACTCCTAATTATTCATTATGTGGGATGGCAGTCATAAAGCTCCAAAGCAGGGAAAACTAGAATGCAGGGAATTCTTTCTGTCCTACTGGCCTTCTCCCTCCTTTCCTACTCTTGCCCCCTCAGCCTTTATCCTCAGCAGCATCATAAGAATGGCTAGAACTCTCTCTCAAAATTTATGTGAAACAACCGCATGACTTCTCTGCAGCATTTACTGCTCCACGCTCAGTGCCGGTAGTCTGGTTAGCAAGAGCTCGGGGAAAAAAAATCGTGTTGCAAATGAGGTCAAAATCATTGTTAATATGGGGTTTGAAGAGTCTTTGTTGATTTCACTTTACTCAACTGTTCTTGGTCTTGGTCTCCACTAGCATCAATAATTGATGCCGGGCCGCATTTCTTTCGAAACCACTGACTTTGAATAATGCATATACATACAGATACACATATGTATACACCTATACACATATGTATACATATATGATACGCATACATGTGTGCGTGTATATGTGAGAAACGTACATGTATACATGATAAATATACATATATATGTATTTATAAACCTGCCCAGCTAACACCTTACCTTAAAGGAGAAGATACCGGAGGGTACATATATGAGAAACTAATTCAGAACGGAAGCAGGCATTTGCTTAGTGGTATTGAACAAAATAAACAAAACCTGCCAAACAAGCCTGAACTATAAACAAAATAAAGCCTCTGATGAGCACAGCAGGTTCGTCTTTGAAAGAAGCCACCGTGTCTGGACAGGTCTTGTGCCGAAGTTCGATGCAAGAGCAGATAGGAGAGGTCTCTTTCACGTCTTCTGAGGGAGATGCAGGGCTCGGTCGGTATGGGTGAATGAGAAAACTCTTTTGGCTTTTCAGTGAATACAGAATAAATGTCACTTTCTTTGGAAATGACCTTTCTGCTATTCTCATCTTTGTATATAAAGTTGCTGTGTGAGAAAATCCATGCCTATGAATTTCATTTCTGAAGGTACAACAGAATCATTCCATAGACATTTTCAAGATGGATGGACTAAAAGGTATCAGAATCAGAGACAAGAGTCGATTTCTTCAGTGATCTTGAAAGAATCAACATCATCAGGTTCTCGTCCAGTGTAATTCAGTAGGGGTTTTAGAATCTCATCAGATGAGTATTTGGATCGAGATATACAGTGTATTTCTTAGAAAGGGGATTGTCTGGAATTGTTAGGCTTTCATTCACTAAAGAAAATTGACAGCATGTACCCTTCTTGGGGATCTTTCTTGGCCCTTGTGTCCATAAAACACAGTGAGCTCAAATTAACTCCCTTGAAGTGTTAGAGATGGGTGTATTCATGACAGTGTTGATGAAAAACAAAAGCGTATACTCTGTGCAGAGTTGCCAGAAGAAAAAAAAAAGGTCCAACACACAGGTCTTAAGTGGCTTGCATTTGTAAAAGATGGATATTCTAGTCTGTACAAGCTGAGAATTGCTACAAATGTGTTGCATTCTTCCAGGACTAATAACGCAATGCCAAAAGCAATCAAGCTTTTAAAAAATCTCAGCTGTCCAGCAAATGGATGATCATTATTATAGCAAATCACTATGCACCTAAGAACAAACGAAGTTTATAGTTCAGTGTAATGCAATGGCCGGATTTCATCACCAGCTCTCCAAAGTAGTACAATCTATCATAGGGATACAATTGGTAATTTTAATTTGAAGACCTAACCAAGGTCTAATTAAGCAACAACTATAATGTCTTCCCATCCCCTTTTCCCAGGCTGAAAGCTTCTTCATCTTAGAATGGTTACCTGTGCTAAATATTTTTTTGGAAGTTATTCTTTTAAAATCCTGCCCAGAAATCTCATCCTTTTTGTGTCAGTCCTCACTTCACAACCCTGATGTCAGCTTTCAGTTTACAAAAATAAAAACAAACAAAAAACGTGCATAAGTATTATCACTGGGTTGCCAGTTCCTTGAAAGAAGTAACTGTATCCTGTTCACTAAAAAGGGGCCACATTAGTCCCAGCACAATGCCTACAACCCAGCACTATAGTTATTGGACAAAGTAATAGATCAATATATAGTAAAATGTCATTAATTCAGAATCTCTTAATACAGGATTTGTGTTAGTTCATATACATCTTGAGCTTGGGTTTCGATCTGCACCGTTTTATGATAAAAAAGCCAATTGTTATTTCCTTCTTTAGGACTAAAGACATTGACAGTTTGCAGATGTGGGTTGTGAAGGATAAGTTCTGTTATATAGCAGCACTTTAAATGCAGTATTTATATACAAATAATTATTATGCTAATTTCACAGCATCTTGATCTACTCATTAACACAGATACAAAGAATCAGCATGGTGTGGTGGAAAAGCATTAAAAGGGTAATTAGGAGCCCTGGGCTCTGATCCCAGCTCTACCACTCATTAGCAGTGTCACCTTGGCCAAGTCACTTAACCCCTCTGAGTCTGTTTCCTCACCTGTAAAATGAAGAGATTGAACTAGAGCATCACTATTGCCCTTCTAGCCTTAACATTTTATGACTCTATGATCCTAGTGAACACCCACGTGGCAACCACACTCTTCTTTTAATGCATCATCTACAGAACTCCCCCTCTTCTCCCAGGACCGGCTTTTGTTAAGTGATGTCCTCTGAACCTGGGATGCTCTTCCCCGTTGCACGCACCTCCCCTGAAGTAATTAACTCCTCTGTTCCTGGAGGAAACCGTTTCCTTGAGGAAGTTTTCCTTGGTTTCTCAAGTCAAAACCTACTATAATCTTGCACAGCTATGCTCCTCTCCTCACAGGATGTACTACCATTCTAATTTCTAACTCACGTCCATCACCTACGTTGGATTGTTTGCTCCACAAGGACAGAAACCATTGGACTATATGGAATGAACATCGGAGTGAGTGAATGGGCATGTGACAAAGTTCAAACACATTAATGTCTTAAAATGAAAGGGGACCGAGGGTTGACACATGCTAGCCCAGCTCTCATTGCTGTGAATTTAAAAGTCACAAAATTGCCCTTTTTCAATTGTACCTCATTTCTTTAATTTAGATCACTTGCAAAATTACTCCAAGGCAATAAGATGTTTTGTTTTACTAGTTTCCATGTCAGAACTGAGGCAGTATAAATTTGAACCGAGATTTTTTTTTTTATGTGGTGACATTTGCAGAAGGAAAAAGGTCCTATGGCTAGTTCCAACATAAATGTGAACCTATATATTTTTCTTCCATAAATATTGCCATTATCCTGTTTGGATATGTGTACAATTTCAGCCTTTAAGTTTCCCTATCAGAGTTTCTTCCATACATTCATGATCATCTGTGAAGATTTTATATAGGTACATACATATAAAATCTTTCTAAACCGTCTTAATGCCAAATCATTCTCTTTAGTTTCATCTCCTGTTTCTCTTGTTTTTCAAGCCTGTTATGTTTTCAAGCAGTTTTCCCCAGTCATTTTCTCTGGTTTTAAACCTTTCCATTGGTAATGAATTTCGATCGTGAAGCACAGAAACTTCACATTTGCAGAAGTTCACTGCATGAATATATTTCATGCTATTAACTCTAGTCTCAAATCATATGTAACTAAGCATAGGGGTCCCCTGTCATCTTTGTCGTCTCCTCCTCTCTTTTTTCAGAGAAAAGAAGAAATTGTGATTTATAATAATCCTGGCATTGAAAGAATATTTCATATGTCTCCTTTTGTGATTGTTCTGGACTTGAAGGATGACATGTAATAATAAATAGGTTTTAAAGGTGACAGTTTAGAATTTTAAAGAAGAGAAATGACGTATCAAATAGCAATATTACCATCAGAAGTGTGGCTAAATAGACTGAAACAAATGAATCTAATTCACTACTTTTGCATGTGAGCCCCTGGCTATAGATCCCAAATTGTCTCTTCCTATTTTCACACAGAAGAGCAATTTTTGCCCAGTATCACTCGGGAGCTTACAATTTGTATAAACATCGTAGGTAAGAAGCTTTTCATTTGTAATTATTCTAATTTTTCCAAAATGCAAGCTACTACCACCATAGGATTCATTAGAACATTCTTAACATAGATAGCTCCAAATCTCTCCACCCAAATTTGTAGGCTGATGACCATCAACTTCTTAGGAAGGCAGAATTTGGGCTATCGCCATTCCAGGAGTATTCTTCCCTTCCCCTCTTTGCCTTTGGCTCGAACTTTGTAGTTTAATGTACCAATATCTTTTGATGCATCCAGAAATAAGCATCCCACTTTTGGGGGGCTTTGGGTTTATAAACAAACTAACAGAAATCCTAAGAGAAGATATCTGTCAGTTGACTCTTTCCAAATAATAAACCACCCCAAATTGTTGTGAGTCAGCTGTCACTTGGGTGTTTCTTCGGGTCTGTGCCAAAAGGTCTGCTCTGTGCGTGGTGACATCTACATTCAGCTAGAGACAGCTGGGGCCTCTTTCTGTTTAGCTCCAGCCGCTGAACCTCAGCAGCTCAATGTGAGTGCTACAGTTTAGAATCAGAAACAAAGACCAGAAACTCTGCTATGAAGTTCAGTCCGTGCCTGTGCGAAAGAGATAAAAGATTTCCAAGTGTTCTGGCAAAGCTAGTTTCCCTCACTCCTCCTGTCTCGATATTAAGATATTGTACAGTAGAGAAGAATAGAAAAGAGGAGCCACCCAGGCAGGAAAAATGACACTGGAAAACAGAGGGCTTTCTGCAGAGAATTAGACAACAATTCAAAGGAACTGGTTGCATTCTCAGTCATCAGCTAGTTATTCTTCAAGTTGCCTTTAAGACAAGACAGTTCCATCTCTGGGGTCCATCTCATGGTGATCACTGCATCTGGGGTGATGGTGCTTTGCTCCAACACTTACACAGGGCTCTACGCAAGCTAACTTGGGTAGAGAAGAACCTAGCCAATGAACCACTCAGAAGATGAGTGAATTTGGAAACCTTCAGGAATGATGACACAGCAAAAGAACTCATTCTTAACAACTTTGAAACCCACCACTAATCTGGAGCAGCCCATGTTATGCTTTTTGTGAAGTTGGGAGTATTTCTTTAGATTGATGCATGTCCAGCCCATGAGCAAAAGTATAAATACCTTCTTCAGTCTCCATTTTTTCCAAATTTCTCTAAATATATATAATGCAGGTCTATGAGAGTGTTGCAATTTTTAAAAACCATATTTGCCAGTCTCTTCAAATCTTTGGGGTGGTTAAAAATTAAATTTGGGACTCACTTTCCATGAATATGTTCCTCGCAATAATAATACCATCATCCTCTGAGTGGGCCATTAAATGTGTTTATAGATCAGATATGCAAAAGACTTTTTATCATAATCATTTCTACTGGTTTGTATTTAGATTGCTTCTTGCAATTTCTACTTTTAGTGGTTAAGAGTCTTTCTGGTTCACTTTTTAAATGTGCAAAATCAAAATGCAGAGCCAAAATTCCTGTCAATGTTGAAAAAAATATATTTAAGAACTGTTCAAATCAAATTTATATTTCAGTCATTTGATTTCCCCCAAATGGAGAAAAAAAGCCTAATCAACAGAAGAGCTTTTTCCCAGTGGTTCATAATTCTCTTCAAGTAAGGACTCAAGAAAAACATTCCCCAACACCACATTGAGAAGAGAAGGAACTCCCTGAGGACATATTCAAGGAATGAGGGGTAAGAGGAAGAAATAGCCACAGTGGACAGACCCACTGGCTTGAAGGCATCAGAATTGGGATGGCTCCAATGGAATAGACGACTAATGAACCTAGAATAGTGGTACCTGTCTCAGACTGCATAGACGTCCATCCATACCCTCAGTGGAGAGGACCCGGCTACAGGCCATGTAATATTTGCTCTGGAGACAAGGCTATGCAAAGGAAGAGGAGCAGGGGGAAAGTGCAGGTTTCTCCATGGTGACAATGAAGAGCCACACATCAAACTCTGTGTTTTCAAAAGCTCCCCTTTTGAAATGGTATAGAGTAACACCTCATAAATTTGGACCCAATTATAGGCTCTCTCTCCCAGTAGTCAGGATGGTTTCCTCAGAAAGTTTTATTGCCCACCTAAAGTCAAGAAACTCAGTGGGAAAGAGTGATGTGACAGCTCAAGTTTGTTTTGCAGAAGTACATTTTTATCCAGGCTTATTTTAGTCACAAAACCTCCTGCTCCTTTAACATACAGCAGGATGGGAAACCCTTCTATTTACAGGAACTTATGTCCTTTTTTTGCTACAAGATTCTGGCTTGAGCTGGGGTGTCAGCTCAAAATCGTCTCCTCATTGGAGACATTGGAAATAATGGGGACATTGTCTACCCAACTATACCAACCCCATCCAACCCTTCATTCTGTTTTAATGACTCTTTTCTTAATAGCTCTTTTTACTATCATCCCACTATTTACTTGTTTATGATTTGTCTTCCCTCATGAGAATGGGAGTTTCATGAAAACATGGAAACCAGGGTCTGTTTAGTACTCCATTCTTAGCTAATAGAACAACACCTGGCACATAGAAGGTGCTCAATAACTATTGTTAAGTAAATGAATGAATGAGGCAGTGCTGATGGACACTATATTGTGTAAAGAAAGGTGGCAAGGGAAGGCGTCTAATTTGGGTTATGGTCCCCGATCTCAACATGTGTGTGTGAAGTTCCCCCTACACCAACAAGTAATGCTTGTTTACCCAGGTAGCCAGTGGGCTTTCTATAATCCAATCCAATTCTAACACCGAAGAAGGTGGCCTCAGATCCCACAGGTTAAGTACAATCCCACAAGGCTGCCCTTCACCCTTTCAGCTGCCAGTCACAACCCCAGGTTATCACCTATGTATCTGACCAATAAGCTATAGATTAGAGGCTCCAATGGACCCCTTCTTGGACCTCAGATGCCGGTCATATGTTTCCTGTACTTCGGACTGACTGGCTATAAATTGGAGGTTCCAATGACCCCCTCCTCAGGTTCAATTACTTTTCTAGAGCAGCTCACAGAACACAGAGAAACGTTTCACCTTACTAGATCACTGGTTTACTAGAGGATGACATAATTCAGGCATAGCCAGGTGGAAGAGATGTGTAGGGCAATGTATGGGCAAGAGCACACTTATGTCTTCAAATCTCCACGTGTTCCCCAATCCAGAAGCTCTATGAACTCTCTCGTTTTAGGCTTTCACAGAGACTTCATTACATAGGTGTGATTGATTAAGTTGCTGGCCACTGGCAATTAATTCTACCTCCAGCCCCACTCCTCTCCCCAGAGGTCTAGGGTGGGATTGAAAGGTCCAACCCTCTAATCACATAGTTGATTCTCCTGGCAAAAAGCCCCCACCCTTACGTGGTCCAATGGTCACTTCATTCATATAACAGGAGACACACTTAGCTCTCTTATAAGAAATTCCAAGGGTTTTGGGAGTGGTGGCCAGGAACTATGGATTATGACCAAATATGTGTGAGTAATACATTTTGATCATCTATATGACCAAGTACGTATTTCTTATCAATCACAGTATCTCAATATCTAAAAGAAGATATCACTGATGTTGACATCGTGGGAATCAGTCAAGCCAAGAGGGCATGGAGCTGAGCGGAGGATGAGTGGATGAGACAGAAACATAGGAGGCAGGAGACAGTGCCTATAATGTCCAGGAGGTCCTGGCCAGGGGTTTAGATTTTATTCCAAATGCAATGAAAATCTGACTTACATTTTTTTTAGTTTTAGTCATTGTGTATGCATTTTTTTTTAATTTATTCCTATTAACAACCCTGTAATGGAGTTGCATTTTTGTCGAAGTGAGATATAAATAACTATGGCTTTAAGCACCATGAAATGGCTCAAAATCTCATAATTAATAGGTGGTGTGAAAGGAATCTAAACCTAGGTCCATTCATTCCAAAGAAAGTATCATTTCCTCTACTCCACACTCTTTTCAAGAGGCCATGCCATGCAAAAACTCATCATACCATTTATATTTGCTAATTGCCATGTGAACTATAAATGTTTTTAAAGTTCTCTGTTAAAACAGGCTTCCCAAGGAGATCTGCTTTGCAATACTTCGGCCGGTCTGGTGTGAGAAATGGCAGCTCTTGAACGCAGGAGGGCTGCCTAATCTACAACAGTTATTATTTCGTGAACGTATTTAACCATTCGAATTTTTCATTAAGTCACCCTCCCCACCCCCAATCAGCGATGACCGGATATATGCAACCATACATTTCTGTAGAGAAGGGCTCTTTTGAGAACTTGAGCTCCTAAGACCTAAGCTGCTAGAAAAGCCACAGAAACCTCAAGCTCCATATTTTTCAAATCTCAAGAAACAGGGTCACAGATGGTTTCATTTCGAAGACTATGTGCAATCTTTTCTTTCCTTTTTTTTTTTTTTCCTCTTTCTTTCAAAATAAGTTTCCTGACTCAACTTCAGGGAGTGCCCTCAAGCTTTCCATCTTCTTGGAAAAATAATTGACAAAACCTAAAACCTCTTCCTTTTCCTGTAGTAATTAGGAGGTTTCTGCTCCTTCTTCCCCAAAAGGAAAACACTTTTCACCAATTTTGCCTCTGCTGCTCTAGAGCTCTGGATGAAATTCTGGGAACCCCACGAAGTGTGTGTAGGTGTGGCATCATCGCTGTTAACCCAAAGCAAATCTCTTCCTCTGACACCGACGCGCTTCCCATCTCCCCAGAGAGTGTGAATCTGCTCAGCAACACCTGCTAACAACTGAAAAAGGAGAACTGCCTCCTGAAGGGATAATCCCACACAGTTTTTGATCTAACGTGGCAGCCAGAAAGAAGACTTGCTATGGGGTCAGAAGCATTGCTATTCCCGAACTGCTAGGCACCACCCCACAAGCATCATGTGAGGCCTAGGGGACAGAATAATATAGGAGTTGACAAGAGACTCTGGTAACGGGGCTGCTGAAGGCTTTTGATGATAGACTAGGAGCTGTCCTTGCCCCCCTCTGCAATGCAAACTGGAAGAGAAATTCGCCTCATTTAAAATACCCCTTAGAGGAAGAAATAGCAGCGTGAACTTGGCAAAGTAATATTGAGTCAGTCCTTTAAAAATGCCTATTTTTATGGACTGGCTGCAGAGGTGAACGGAGTGGGTTATGTCTTGCTGCTCCTTCTGAGGAGTGGGTTCTAAGCTGTGTGTCTTAGCCCCTTGCCCCAAATGTAATTTTCCAGGTGGCTATTAATAAAATCAGATGATTTGTCAGGAATAAAGCAGGCCAGGTGCAGGGTCCCCAGGATCCCAGACACAGCCTGCTGTTAATGGAATCAACTGCTTAATGAATGAGGGGCTTTACATAGACCCTGAGGTTAAAAGTCAACAGGAAGGGCTTCAACAACAACTTTATTAGGCAGATGTGCTCCATGGTGTTCTAGCCTGAAAATAGCCGTCTTGGATGGTTTCTCTTCTATTTAAGGACTCTAGTGGACAAAAACACATTAAAATACACACATACACACACTTAATAAATTACCCCAAGATAACTTGTTTTCAGGTGATTAAAACCACTTGGCTTTAAGCCTCTGCCTTAAAATAACCCCTAAGATGTGCAAATAATGGCCTAGGAGTTTCAGCCCATTACATTTGCTTGACAGATTTTTTTTTTCAATTAGGGCCAATATACACACCAGGAAATTTCCAATGGGGGAGTACTTAATACTAGTTGGGAGGAAGTGATACAATGCCAATGTTATTACATAGTTTATGAACTTAAGAGGCAAGTTTATAAACTTAATTTGAGAAACAGAGGATACAATTCTGGTTTTAATTGGCATATGACTAGTGGCTCCTGATACAGCTTTTCCAAGTTTCCCACACAATTGTCCAAATGGAGATACAAAAGAGTCTCACAACATTACTAAAAGTTAAAATTAAAGTGAAGATATTGCTAGACACTTGTAAGAGTTAATACTATGAATAAAGTCAGTGGGAATACAAACTATACAATAGATGAAAAATAAATGCACAATGATTAACAGGGCTTTAAAAAAAAAACACATATATTAGCCACCAGGAGTTTCCAAAGCAGCAGCATGAATAAGAAAAGACTTTAAAAAAATTTTATATAGAAAATGATCAGTAAAATTCTGAAATCTCCCAGAATATACAGAGGAAAAAAAAAGAATGAGAGAAAATATGTCAGAAAAGATCTGATGTCTAGAATATGAATATAGATGTTCCAACATCCAAAATAATAAGATTCTCAAAAAAGACAAAAATAGATAAATTACTGGAGTAATAAACAGCAAACTCCACAGAAACACAAAAAGGTACATAGCATCAAACTTAAAAGGCCTGATGAGTTCCAGCACAGTGAATAAAAAGAAAACTGTACCAAACATCATTGTAAAAATTAAAACTCCCCAAGATAAGAGAAAATTCCTAAAAGCTTCTAGAGAGAAAAACTGATCACCCCTAAATAAGCAAAATCAGACTGGAATTTTTCTAGCAATTCCAGAGGTGAGAAGGCTAAATATAATAGTGCCATAAATACACTAAGGAAAATTATTTTCAACCCAGATTATTATACCCAGCCAAATTATCTATAAAATTTAGAAGTAAAATATTTTCAAACAAGGAATCAGAAAATGCTTTGCACACACAATTTTTAGAAGACACATGAGAATATACTGCAACAAAAATACACTAAAGGGAAACTAAATATGCAAATGGTCTTTTCAAAGAAGATGGGGTGACAATGGAGATTATTGCTGTTTATTAATTAAAATATTTAATTTATTTACTTAAATTAACGTGAATGGACAGTGGATTAAAAAGTCATTTGCTGGGCGCCTGGCTGGCTCAGTTGGTTAAGCGACTGCCTTCGGCTCAGGTCATGATCCCGGAGTCCCGGGATCGAGTCCCATATCGGACTCCCGGCTCTGCGGGAAGTCTGCTTCTCCCTCTGACCTTCTCCCCTCTCATTCTCAGTCTCTCTCTCTCTAGTAAATAAATAAAATCTTTAAAAAAAAAAGTCATTTGCTTAGAAGATAATTTTTCTCTTTCTCTGAGTTTCTCTTAAACTAAGAAATAAAAAGTCTACACTAAGAACTAGATCAGTCACTTACAAACTTTAGAACTCATGAGAAGTAGCTGGGTTTCTGAAACTATGAATTAGTAGGTCTGGGAATCTGTTTTCCAAGTCATTCTGATGCAGCCAGTCTACGGACTATATGCTGAGAAACAGTAGATTGTGCATTTCCTGAGGACAGAGATGGTTGGATTTTTTTCTTGACCATAATACCTATGGAACATAGCATTTTTTTTTAAGGATTTTATTTATTTATTTGACAGAGAGAGATCACAAGTAGGCAAAGAGGCAGGCAGAGAGAGAGGAGGAAGCAGGCTCCCCGCTGAGCCGAGAGCCCGATGCGGGGCTCGATCCCAGGACCCTGAGATCATGACCTGAGCTGAAGGCAGAGGCTTAACACTCTGAGCCACCCAGGCACCCCAGAACATAGCATTTTTATCAAAGAATTTAATCCATAAGAAAACTAGGTCTCAGACCATCTTCTGTATGGAGGCTGCATCTTTGGATAGAGTGTTATTTCCACTTAAACATTGTGAATGCTTCTTGTTCTGCATCTAGTCCTAGATAGAAAGTTTCAGAAAACAACTGAAAGGCAACATGAAGATGAATGGCACAGAATCCTACAACTTATAAGCCCCCCAAGAAAAGGACTGTGAGTGAGGCAAAAGTGAGAAAAACTGAGAAAACGAAGTGTGTTGGTGATTACAGTTTTTCTGCCTTTTATCTGTTTGCAGCAGGGAGTAGTAATTAGGGATGAGCCCATTGAAGGAGCAGAGCAGGGCTGGCTCCTTTTGCTTACACCCGCCTTCTTGTGTGTGGCCCCCCCCGCAGGACCTGCCTCTGGGAGGGTCTGAGTGTGGCTCAGCCCTCCCTTGAGCTAATTAGCCCAGACGGCCTATGGGTTGGGTTTGGGTTAGTCAATAGGAACATGGAACCCCTGCCCGGGAAAGAATATAAACCCCGCCTTTTGCCAGCCAAACTTGTGCGCCAATTCTGGCCAGGGTGAGAGGCTAGTTCAAACAGTTACTAAGCAACTTTCTGTGTGTTACAAACTCATTGGCCACTGACCCCTCTAAAACTGTTGCACTTTTTGAAACTCGCTCTCTTTCTCTACACCACGCCGCTGTGTCGGTGAGTGTGAGAGACAGAGCTCAAGCTAGCTTGAATAAAGGGCTCTTTTGCTTTTGCATTGGACTCGGCTCCCTGGTGGTATTTGGGGATCTCAAAATCTGGGCATAACACCCATCTCAAGCCAATGAAAGCCAATGAAAATCTGTTTAAAATTACAAACAATGTATATCCTTTTTTTGCTAGCTCTAAATCCAAAACAATGAACTAATCAGCACCCAAGAGAAAATCATTCACCTGAATTGTTGACAAATGACTTGACTTAGGATGAGACCCCCTAGAAGAAGAGCTTGAGAAGAAGCTGAAGTGCAAGTAGGTTATATGGGAGGACATCCCAGGAAACTTTGATCAGGGAGTGAGGAAGTAATGAACAGAAGAGAAGGAAACCAATAGAAGTGCGTTAACCAACAAGTTTGCTGTGAAAAATAGGCACTCGTAACCACTGCAGACATCTGGGCGAAAGCTTAGGACAAGCTTTGAAGTTGTCGCCACAGAGAGGTTAAGACATTGGGCAACTCCTATTCATCATTGGGCTACCACTGAGAGGGTGACTCCCAAGGATGCCAACTCTCCTGCACATCTGTCCTGTACCCACACATGCCAGAGAAGCCTTCAGGAGTAGAACCCCAGATGCTCATAGGAGGAAGTTATTAGCCTGTGCCAGAGATGGAGCAGTGAAAGACATGGCAACAACAACTATGTATCTGGTTTGAAGAGATCTCTTTTCATTAGATGCCAAGGAACCCAACATAAAATCATGAGTTCATGGAGGTGGGGGATCATGGAATTAGGAAAAAAAAAATCAATTAGGAGGGCGTGTGTGCGCACGCGCACACACACACACACACACAATACATCTCTGAAAAATATTTACTATAATAGCCAGAAAAATGTTTTATAAATTGTCTCTATTCTGAGGAAGATACAAACAGTGCAGCCTGTAGGCATCCAAAGTGGAAAGCTAGAGAGAGAATAGGTTGTGTCGAAGAGACCAACAGGATGGAAAGAAGGGGAAAGATGTGGGAAAAAAAATTTGGGGAGAAAGAAAGATGGAATTAATTGAAGAGTTAAATTCCGGCACTGAAATAAGTAAACAGTACAATTGATATAGTAGAAAACAGAATGAGTGTTATGGACAAAGATTTGATATCTTAGGGAATGCACAAGAAAAACATAAAAAAATAAAATTTGCTGAAAGGAGAAAAACATGAAATTCCATTGAAAAGCTATGAGATTGCCTCCCTAGCATTCACCAACCATATTTCGCAAATGGAACCCCCCCACCCCACCCCTACAATAGGAATATGCAAAATACAACAATAATAAAGCTAACAACAAAATAACAATAACAATAGCTTGTCATTGTTGGACTCTTGCCATGTACTAATACTGTTCCAAAGGTTTTAGGTATGCAGGCTCATTTAATCCTCTGGCATCCAGCCTGTGGACGGAGGAAAAGGAAGCCAGTGTGTGGCAAGAGAGACAAACAGGTCACTGGAAGGTTGGACCTTTGTCACTTCCATTTGTTTCTGTTACATTTCAGCCTTTTCCATTGCTCTTCTCAACTCTGCCAACCTGTGGTTTTTAAACTACTCCAGGACCTTGCCATTAAATTCCTGGTTTTGCTTAAAGTAGTCTAGCATCTCACATATGCAGAATCCCAGTCTAAGAAAACTAGAAATCACCATTGTTGCTAAGAAAGAAAATGAAGTATTTGAAGAACCCACAATTAGACTTGAAGAAAACAGTTCCTGAACTCCAAGAGAGTGGGTTTGTGGTAGGCAAACTCTTAAGTGACTCTTCTATTCTCCCCGGTAGAAACTCTCACTCACTTGTGACAAAAAGAAAATGACAGAGGTGATGGGATGTCACTCTTATGATTACATTTCATCACATAAAGCCCAGTCTTAGCAGACAGAGAGATTCTTCTTGCCAACTTGAAGAAGGAAGCTGCCATGTTGCTGAGGAGCCTAAAACGAGGCATCTTCTAGGCATGGAGGGCAAACTCCAGTCTAGAGGCAGATAAGATCCTGAGCATTCAGTCACACCACTATAGGAAAATGGATTTGGCCAGCAACCTCAGTGAACCTGGAAGCAGATTCTTCCCTGGGCAAATGTCCAGATGAGAACACAGCCTGGTCAACACTTGATTGTAACCTTGTGAGTAGTAGGACTCAGCTGTGCCCAGACTTCTGATCAGAGAAACAGATAATAAATGGATATTGTTGTAAGATGCTAGGTTTGTAAGTAGTTAGGTAGCAATGGAAACGTAATGCAAAGCTAAGAGGCTTATAAATTTCCACCAAAACAAATGAAAAATAAAAACAATAACATATTTACCCTGGCAAAATTTTTGTATTATATCCTGGAAGTATTTTGTATTACAATTACTATTTTTTAAAATATCCAACAGAGACAAAACCAGGGGGAAAAAAACAACTGTTTATATAGGAACAAAAATCAAATTTAGTGATTTAAAAAAATTTACCTCAGATTACTCATCTGAAATATTGGAAGTCTGAGAGCCATGTGGCAACATCTACAGAGCTAGAGAAAAAGGGTTCTTATAAGCAGCTTTTTCTACCACATTTTTCATGCTTGAAAGAAAAATACATTCTCAGGTATATGAGAACTCAGAAACCATAACATTTTTATTTATGTGTGTGCGTGTGTGTTTGTGTGTATGTATACTTTTTGACTTTGGATTGGCTGATATATACATATATATCAGATATATATGCACATACATATATGTACATATAGAGTATATATAACATACAATATGTAAAGATCTAGAGATACACATATGAACATATACATAGATATATATATAAATAGGTGCATTATTTGTGTATAATGGTTCCTGAATTCTTGTATTTTCATCTATCTACCTATTCATATGTCTCTATATGTATCTTTCTACACATACACACACATATATGTTTATCTTTATATATGGCTGTGTGTGTGTTATGGACTGTCCCGTATGTTCCCCAAAAGTCCTGTGTGGAAGGCCTAACCCCAAATGTGATGTTATTTGGAGGTGAAGCCTTTGGTCAATAATGAGGTTTAGAAGAGGTCTTGAAGGTGGGGTCCTCATGATGAGATTGGCTTTTTCATCAGAGAGCTTAATCTCTTCTCTGCCATGTGAGGATACAGCAAGAAGGTAACTGTCTGAGTCACCAGGAAGGTTCTCACCAGAACCTGACCGTGACTTACCAGCTTCTAGAACTGCAAGAAATAAATGTCTATGGTTCAAGCCACCATGTCTATGGAGTATTTTGTTATAGCAGCCTGAGCTAAGATATGTGTGCATCTTGAGAGGGATGGGGTGGCTGGGTGATGGACAGGGGAGGATATATGCTATGATGAGTGCTGTGAATTGGATAAGACTGATGAATCACGGACCTGTACCTCTGAAACAAATAATACAGTATATGTTAATTTAAAAAGAAAAGATATGTGTGTATCAGCCAACCAAAAGTTGAACAAAATTAACACCTCAATAGTGCGTGTGGTATTAAAAGGTATAGGTTTTCTTAAATGAATATGCACTGGTTCAAAAACCAACCAACCAACGCACCACAAAGTCCTAAGGTGGAGCATCAGTTTATAAAATAAATTTGATTCAACTGTCACCAATTATGAACATTTAAGAATACTGAGGAGTGGGGCACCTGGGTGGCTCAGTCATTAAGCGTCTGCCTTCCACTTAGGTCATGATTCCAGGGTCCTGGAATCAAGCCCCGCATCCCGTTCCTTGCTCAGTGGGAAGCTTCCTTCTCCCTCTCACACTGCCCCCTGCTTGTTTTCCCTCTCTCACTGTCTCTATCTCTGCATCAAATAAATAAATAAAATCTTTGAAAAAAAAAAAAAAAGAATATTGAGGAGTGCTGTTTTTTCACAATACCATCTGGCAAAAGTCTGTTGTGACAAGAATTTTGTTTTGATTCACTGTGTTTCATCATAAGAATGATCTATAATGAATAAAAAGAAGTCTTTTAAAATATCTCTCTTTTAACATCAGATTCAGAAATACCAATAAATGGCATTACTGCCCCATGAAAGCAAAACAACTGCTGTGTAGCTGGGTGTGGATGATGGGTAAGTATTGGAGGGAGGTGGAAGGAAAGATGGCAAAATTTCAATGTGTTTGTTTGGATAACAGAACAATTAGAAAATTGGTTTTTGTTAATTCTTCCGCTATTCTTTTAACAAACAGGATAACATAAGCTTCTTTACTAAGAAGATGAAATACAAAAAAAGAAGAAATAGGATTCTCTCTTTAAGAACGAAATCTGCATAAATGAAAGGGAAAATCTGAAGACATCTCAGAAACATTCATCCAAAGGTGATGCAGTAAGTGACCCTGATTTGAATACTTTGAGAACCTTGTGAACAAAGGAATTTCAAATCTTGTTTTCATAGACTCGGTATTGCTGTATGCCCTCATTTCTGATGATGTTCACAAGCCCTTGTCTACCTGTCCTCAAGACTCAAGGAGATAAGAGTGATTACTAATGTGTATAGAGTCATTTTTTTTATCTGCTTTCAAGATAATTTCATCTAACCCTATGTCAGTGTGGATGTCAAGTGTTGTAAAAAATATTTTAGATATTTGGATAAAATCATATACTCAAAAGTATGGCTACTAGTTAAATATTTAAGAGATAATGAGAGCTCAAAATTTCTTTTTCCCCCTCTTTTCCACCTATATAGGTATCTTAGTTTAAACTTAAAAAAATTCTATGTAATTTCTGGTGTTTGAGATAGGAAATTATTCTGTTTCCTATCTGTATCTGGTCCTTGCTATGGCTTAATAAAGTATTCCTTAAGAAACTTATACGATTGTCTGTACATTTGAGCCAATAATATACTTTTAGGAATCTATACTAAGAAAATAATAGGAAATATAGTCAGACATGCAATGGTATTTAGCACATTATTCAAAAACAAAATTGGATGCATCTGAAAAAGGAAATTAAGGATATAGTTAAATGGATTATGGCAAATTATTGGGCAGTTAAATATCATGGTAATCTATTAAAATTGTATGAATCCAATGGCTTGCCTCCTTTTTAATGATTCTATGTAATAAAAACAAATAAAGATTCAGTTACATTTTTATTTTTGGAACAGTTACATGTGTTCACTGTAGAGAGCTTATAAAATGCACAACTGTAAAATAAAGAAATAAATCACCCATCATCTACCACAGAGTGATATCCAATATTGGCTTCCTAGTTCTATCTTGCTCTCTTTTAAATAATTGTGACATAGTTATCTAACTTCCTAATTCTACTTAATAATTTACCATACGAATAAGTTCTGAAGTCAGAGCGCCTAACTTAAAATCCCAGCTAGATCACTTACATGCTATATGTCATTTTGGCCAATTATTAAACCTTTCTGTCCATATGTTTTCTTACCTGCAGAATATAGATAATAATAGTACTTATTATAGTAGTCTTATGCAAACAATTATATTAAAAACAAAATATATTGAGAGCTTAGCTTAATAAAGCAAAATAGACTCAAAAGAACAAATAGACAACTGAAGCATCGTGTTTGGAAATTTCAACAATCCTATCTCAGGATCTGAAAGAACAAGTAGACAAAGAATCAGTAAAGGTATAAAAGATGTGAACCATACTATGAAATTACTTGAACTAATTGACATTTATAGGACTCAATAACGGGCGAAAACACATTCTTTTCCACCGCAAATAGATATTCTACAGACACTCAGATAGACCACATTCTGAAAAATGAAACAAATCTCAATAAATATAAATGAAGTTAAATCATTAAAAAAAAAAAAAAGTGTTCTCTGGGGGAAAAAAGTGTTCTCTGACCATATGGGATTAACTAAAAATCAATACCAGAAAAATATAAGAAAAGTCTCCAAATGGTTAGAAAATAAACAACACATTTCTAATAACACATGGGTCAAAGAAGAAATCACAGTGAACTTTAGAAAATATTTTTGACTAAATGAAAGTAAAAACACATATCAAATTTTGTAGGAATGCATCTAAACCAGTGCTCAAAAAGAATTTTGCAGTATGAAATTAGATTTATATTTAGAAATTAGATTTATATTAAAAAAGAAGAAAAATTTCCAATCAATACTGCAATTTTCTACATTAAGAAAATGAGGAAAGAAAAGCAAATTAAATACAAAGTTAAAGGAAGGAAGGAAATAATATAGATAAGAGTATTAATATATTGGTGAAATAGGAAAGAAAAAATAATAGAGAAAAATCAATAAAACCAAAAGCTGTTTTTTTAAAAAGTTTAATGCGGTTACTAAACCTCTAACTACACCAATACATTCTTTTCAAAAAAGAAAAGAGAGAGACGCCTGAGTGGGACAGTCGGTTGAGCATCTGACTCTTGGTTTCCACTCAGGTCCTGATCCCTGGACAGTGAGATCCTCACTCACAGTAGAATCTGCTTAAGACTCTCTCTCCCTCTGCCCCTTCTCCTCATGCACTCTTTCTCTTTCTCTCTGTAAAGTAAATAAATCTTAAAAAAAAAAGAAGAGAGAAAGAAAGAAAATACAAATTTCCAATAAAAGACAGAACATTACTATTGATTCTACAGACATTAGTAGGGTAACAAGAGAATATTATGACAATCACACATTCACAGCTTAGATGTGATGAACAAATTCCCTGAAAGATACAAATGACCAAAGTTTATTCAAGAGGAAATAGATGACACAAAGAGCCCTTTATCTATGAAAGAAATTAAATTTACAATTAAAAACTTTTAAATGAACACAGATATAAAGAGGGTGGGGTTGGGGGACCCCAACATATAGTTTCATTGATACAATCTACCAATATTTAAGGAAAAAATAACACAAATTTGATACAAACACTTCCTGCAAATTGAAGAAATGGAACACTTTTCCAACTCCAGTAATAAAGTTAATATGACCATTGGGGCACCTGAATGATTCAGTTGGTTGAGCATCTGACTCATGATTTCAGCTCAGGTCAGGATCTCAGAGGCATGAGCTCTAGCCCCAGGTCACCTCTGCACTTAGCAGTTTGCTTGAGATTCTTTCACTCTTTCCCCACTGCTCCTCTCCCCCAACTCTCTCTTTCTCTCCTTCTCTCATGCATGCATGCTCTAAATAAATAAATAAATATTTAAATAAAGTCAATACTACCCTACTACCAAAAGCAGATAAAGATAATTCGAGAAAAAAAAAATTACAGACCAATGTATCTTTTGGATATACACACAACCATCATCAATAAAAAATTGGCAATCGACTCCAGCAATACATAAAAAATAATACATCGTGAACAAGTGAGTGAGGTTTATCCTAAGAGTACAAGTTTGGTTCAACATTTGAAATGTAATCAATGTAAACCATTTTATCAACAGATGAAAAGAAAAACAATATGTTCATCTTCATAAATGCACAAAAAGCACTTGACAAAATCTAGTTCCCATCATGATAAAAACTCACCGTGATCTAAAAACACGAGGATTTTTGACCTGATAAGGAACATAAACACAAAGTTTATGCATATCGATATACCTAATAGCAATAGACTTAAATAATTACTTAAATATTAAAAGAGTTGCTTTAAATTATTGTCACTTGCAGATAGCAAAATCCCATATATAGAAAATATTAAGATATTTTAATTACTAAAACTAATCAATGAGTTTAGCAAGATGCAGAATATAGAATCAATATTCAAAAATCAATTGTACTTCTCCACGTTAGAAGCAAACATTTGAAAATCAAATTTTTTAATACAATTTATAATAACATTAAAAATCATGAAGTATTTAGGAATAGATTTAACAAAATATGTGCATGATCTATGCACTAAAAACTACAAATCAGTCTGTGAGAAATTAAAGAAATCCTAGAGAAATGGAGAAAAATGCAGAGTTCATGAATTGGAAGATTTACTACTGTTAAGGTATCAATTTCCCCAAATTAATCTGCATACTTAGCACAGTCTTACTGTTAATCATCATATGTTTTTGCAGAAACTGCAGGCTGATTCTAAAATGCATATGGAAATACAAAAGCCTATCATAACCAAAATGATCTTAAAAAGAAACAAAATTGGAAGAGTCATATTATCTGACCTCAAGATTAACTATAAATCTCAGTATCATTGTTATAAGAGTAGAAATATAGATCGGTGGAATAGAAAAGAAAATTCATAAATAGAACTGCAAATATACAATCAGTTGGTTATTTTTTTTTAAAAAGTGAAAAAGTAAATTCAATTGGGAAAAGAAGCCTCTGCGACAACAATGTTGGAACAACTGGGTAACTGTGAGCACACAATGAATCTCAACCCTTACCTTACAATATCAACAAAAATTATCTCTAAATAAGTCATACACCTAAAAAAAGAAAAGATAAGAATCACAGACCTGTATGTAAAACCTAAAATTACAAATTACTTCTAGGATCTTTGCAAACTTAAGTTAGGTTAAATTTCTTAAATAGGACCCAAATATGAGCCATGAAAGAAAATTGATATACTGGGCCTCATTAAAATTTAAAATTTTTGCTCTTCTAAAGACATTATTAAGAAAATGAAAATATAAACCACTCACAAGGAGAAAATGATTGGACATGACATGTAATATAAAGGACTTGTATCTAGAATATGTAAAGAATTCTTACAATTCAATACTGAAAAGACAAACAATCCTGCCCTTCACCAGATTAAAAACCAGACCGAACCAAAACAAAAAACCCTGGGTAAATATTCGAACAGATATGCTGCAAATGATATACAAATAACCATGAGCACATCAACATCACCAGGAATCATTAGAAATGCAAACTAAAACCAGAATTCGATATCATTGTAAACCTACTGGAACATTGTGTCAGTCAGGGTTCTCCAGATAAACAGAATAGGTAGGATGTGCATACATACATAATGACTTATTTTGATGAATTGGCTGTTAAGATTGTGGAGGTTTGGCAAATCCAAAATCTGATGGGGAGGTTAACAGGCTAGAGATTCAGCAAGGAGTTAGAGTTTGAGTTCAAAGGCAGTCTGCTGAAAAACCAAGAACTCATGTTACAGATTAAGGAAGTCTGCCTTCCAGAAGAATTCCCTTTTGCTCAGTGGAGGTCAGCCTTTCTTTCTATTCCCACTCTCAATGTATTAAATGAGGCCCACTCATATTTCAGAAGACAATCTGTTTTACTTAAGGTATATCAATTTAAATGTAAATCTCATTCAAAACACATTTACAGAAACACCCAGAATAATGTTTGACCCCATAGCAGGGCACCATGGCCCAATCAATCAATGTGACACATAAAATCAACCATCACAAATATCTAAAATTAAAAAAGGCTAATACTATCAAAAGGGGTAAATGTGTGAAACGATTCTAGGTCACATACAGTGTTGGTGGGAATATAAAATGGTACAGACACTTTGCAAGGAGGTTAGCTGTTTCTTAAAAGTTAAATATACAGTTATCATATATAACCCAGCAATTCTACCCCAAGAGATGTGAAAACACGTGCCTACACAAAGACCTGCATGCAAATATGCATAATAATTGTATTCATAGGAGCTAAAATACTGGAAATAACTTGACTTTTTATTAACTGGTAAATGGATAAATAAATTGTGTGCATAAACAATGAATCTTGGAACACTGAAAAAATAAAATTAAATTTGAAAAAATAAAATTAAATAAAGTTGGGACAAAAAATAAAAAAAATAAATTATGGTATGTAGATACAATGAAATACTATTCAACAGTAAAAAGGAGCACAACTAGGAATAATACAACGTTGTGGATGAATCTCTAAAATATTATGGTATGTAAGAAAAGTCATCTGTAAAAGACTACATACTGTAGAAGTCCATTTATCTGACATTCTAGAAAAGAAAAGCCTATAGGAATAAGAAATATACCACTGGTTGCCAGGGACTGAGGTGAGAGGAGTCAATAAACTACAAAAGGAATATTTTTGGGAAAAAAATTGTTCTGTATCTTGTTCATGATTCCTGTTCCAGGATTGCTCACATTTATCAAAATGCATCAAAATGTTCACTGTAACAGGGTAAATTTTAATAATGTAAGTTTCGTTTCAATAAACCTAACTTTTGAAAATGGGCCAAGAAATACATAATTCAGCTAATATATCAAATTAATCAAATAATTAACTGCTAATAAATGTTTTCAAATTATAAAAACTGAAATTATTAAGCAAATATTCACTAAATAGTTGGTATTGTATCATTTTTATTTCCTCAGATCATCAAATACCTTTTAAGAACAAGTTAGTTGGTAAATTAAAATGGAAATATCTTTCTGTTACACACACATGCGTGTGTGTGTGTGCATGCAGTTTTCTGGAACATTGGAGAGGCAACAAAGATTTCTGTGGGATCACCCTCACAAAAAATGACATGGCAAAGATTCTGTGAGTAGGTGCTAGAGTCCCCCCTTTTCCACAGGGCGCTATTAGTGTAAAGTCACTGTCCTGCAACAAACTTCAGGGAGCCAATTTAAGAATCATGAATTTGGTAGGTGAAACCCACAGCAAAGTTAATACCAGTGACTATTAAAGGTCTGTTTGGGAGCAGAGGCAGAGGTGGAGGAAATGTGGCAGTTGCCACGCAGTGGTGAAAATTACATGTTCAGGATCTCTCGAGAGGAACCCCCTGGGGTCTTCCATAAATAGTTGATGAGCCTGTTTTCCCTTCATCAGCAGGTAGGTGTGAGCCTGGGAGATAGTTTGACACTAACTCTAATGAGCACACAATGTTCCAAATCCTGATGTTTTGATCTTTGATGTAACGGAAGCTGTTTCTACACTAAGCCTTCAAACAAACTGAAAGCAAAAGGATATGTGATGTTGGTGAGTGCATTTGAATATCCGAGTTGCCTGTTTATTTTAAAGCAAGTAGACATGCTCTGCATCTGAGGATGTGAATCCATGTCCACTGTGGTCTGGATTTTTGGAGCTTGGGGGTCTGCCTCTGCCCTGGTTCTGGGGTTGGGCGAAGCAGTTGGTTTTTCTAGCTCTCATTTTCTCCACCAATGAAATGGTGGGGGCAGTGGTGTAAAAAATATGATACTTGGAAATGACAAGATTCAGGACCGAAGCATATTGTGTTTGGCATTTTGTTTTGGCATATTTTTTGTTGAAAAAAAAATTAAGTAGGTTGCCAACGTTGGAAAATCAAGAGATTCTCACAACATGTAGATTTATAGCTGCGGCAGCACACCTTGCAGATACTCAGCCTTCATTTGAGCATGAGACCAAAAGGCTGGATCTGAGTTACAACTGCATTATTTAGACAAGGCGACACTCTGTCAGCCACAACCCCATTCCTAAATGTCACCTACCCGGCTCTGTAGGCATAAGAATCCATGACACCTGAACCAGCTGCTACTAGGTCCCTTAAGATGCCCTGGCTCAATTTCTTTTTTCTTTTCTTTCCTTTTTTCTTTTTTTTTTTTTTTCTTTGAAGTATAGTTGATACACAGTGTTACATTAGTTTTAGCTGTTTGTTGTTGGTGGTGTTATTTTTGCCAAGGCTCCAATTTAATTGCTGCAAATGACAAAACTAGTGAGAGCTGCTACAAAAGGCTGAAATCTACCAATTGCTTATGCTATTGTATAGACCCTATTGCTGCCACCACGATCCAAAAACCTTTCTTTTGATCAGAAAGTAACATCCGTGGAAACTATTTAACAAAAGAAAAAAAGAAAAGCAAGAGACAAGTAACTAACAGCAGAATACTACCCCATGCTAAAACTTCCTGCCCTGACCAACTATTTTGGCAATTGAAACTCTGCACCCACTCTGTCCAGGAGGATTAACATCATCATTAAATTTCATTTGAGTGAATATGTTTGAACACAGGCTGCACTACCTAACGAGAATACAGAGATACCGGTCCGTAAGACACAATTCCTGCCTTCACAGTCTTCAACCCTGAAATACAAAATTCAAAATATATATACTTTATCTAATATAAAACATGTTTTATTTAAAATTGTAAACATAATTATAAAATATTTTGATAAGCGTATTAATAGAAGTAGATATGGCACAGACGTAACATAAAAAGTGGCTCTCCAGAGGCTTTGCATTTACCGTTCCTCTGCCTGGAACATTCTTCCCCTAGTTTTTTAGCGGTTCAGTCTTTCTCCTTCTTCACATCTTTGCTCAAATACCTTTGCCGATCAACCTGTTTAAATTGAAACTACCCCTCTCCCCAGCCTTAGCATCCTGTAATTTGTTTCCTGCTGTCTTTTCTCTGTAGCACTGATGACCATCTTCCATTCTATATATTTTGTTTATTTATTTTGATTATGGTTCATATCCCCTACTGGGATGTAAGCTCCAAGATGCAAGGTTGTTTGTTTGTTTGTTTTAAGATTTTATTTGTTTATTTGACAGAGAAAGACAGATCACAAGTAGGCAGAGAGGCAGGCAGAGAAAGAGGGGAAAGCAGGCTCCCCACTGAGCAGAGAGCCTGATTGAGATCATGACCTGAGCCAAAGGCAGAGGCTTTAACCCATTGAACTACCCAGGCGTGCCCCGATGCAGGGTTTTTTTATTTTTATTTTTTTTAATTTTTTAAAAGATTTTATTTATTTATCTGACACACACACAGAGAGAGAGATTATAAGTAGGCAGAGAGGCAGGCAGGAAGAGAGAGAGAAGGAAGCAGGAGGAAGAGAGAGGAGGAAGCAGGCTCCCTGCTGAGCCAGAGAGCTGGATGCAGGGCTCAGAGATCCCAGGACCATGAGATCATGACCTGAGCGAAGGCAGAGGCTTTAACCCACTGAGCCGTCCAGGTGCCCCTGCAGGGTTTTTTTTAAAAAAAATGTTTTGTTCACAGCCATTTCCATGGTTCCTAGATCAGCGTCTGATGTGTAGAAGACACTAGGTAAATACTGGCTGAATGATTCAATGAATGAAGTAATCAGTTCTCCTCAAGGTCAGGGCAAAATTCCTGAAGAGATGATGTCTGAACAGATGGGTTTTGAAGGATGAATACAAGTTCACTATGTTAAATGATGAACTGGAAGGAGAGGATTTTAAGAAAAGAGAGCAACATGTTTAAAGGCAAGAATGTGAGAATGATCACCATATATTCATGAAGAGTATTTGTGTAGAATTATTATATGTATATTAATATCAGTAATAGTAAGTCTGAAATTGTTATGTTATCACACCTGAGAATGTTAGATACCCTTATAAGCCCTTTATAGACAATGCTTCGTTTCTCTTCAATAACCTTTGAGGTTAATTATAAACTTCATTTTCCTTCATTTCACTCTTATATAACCCTTTGAGGTTTAATTATAAAGGCATATCTTCCAGATGAGTAAACTGGGGCTCAAACAGGTTACATCTTGCCCAAAGCCACATGGCTAGTAAGGCCAAGATGGGAATTCAGATTTGTATGGTGCTTCAAAACCTGTGTTCTTTCCACAGGCCGACTTCCCGCCCGACTTCCCTCCACACTGGCACCATCATAAACTACCCCGAGGGTCACCTTAATAAAGTGCAGCTGATTATTCTCATGGTTTTGAATCTTTTAGGAATATTTTCATAAGGCACATCCATCACAAAGGGACTGGATAGCATACAAAAATCTTCATTTCTTTGGTTTGAAATGACTTACTTGCAAGTCAAATTAATGTTTCCCCTCCCAGATTCCACTTCTGTATCTGTTTGTCTAACAACACACATGTGCTCTGCGATAAGAAGCCAAAAGTTTCAGCCAAATCTTCTTTTGTTGTTTGCAAGAATCCTTTATGATATTTTTAAAGAAAAAAAAAAAGGAAGGGGAAGTTAGAGAAAGAGAAAAAGATAACTTCTGATTTCAAAACATACTAATCTTGTCTCTCTAAGGACTGCTATTAGGCATTTGTTTAGCTGGTGCTGATTTGGAAACCAATTGAATATACAGTGTTTATTTCAAAGCATTATCTTCCCCTGCCACTCTGTAATTTTTCTGGGCGAATATTTGCATTTAGATGCTACCTATATAAAGCAATGGTTATGACCATAAACAATTTGAAGACAATGAGAAAAAATACTTAAAGCAAAGTGAAAGAAAAAGCATTGTGAAGGGAAAAAGTGAGAAGATAAAAATGAGAAAAGGGGGCGCATTGATTTAGCTTCACAAAAAATAATAGAAAATCAAAAGAGACACAGGAAAGAGTGAGGACAACTGAAAGAAAAATTGAAGGCCATGAGGGTGCTATTTTTTAAATACTAAAACATAATTAGTATTCATCATGCTCTCTAAAAGGGAAGCAGGAAATTGAGAGACACTGAAAAGCCAAGGAAAGGAGTGAATACATGATTCGAGATAATAAGGGGACAACAGAGCAGGGGAGATCGCTGGAAAGACTGTATGGCCAAAGGTCAAAGTACAAATGGTCCAGCAGAATGCCATTTCTGTAACATTATAAAATATTTCCAGAAAAACAAGAATCCATTCATCTATCTATTCAGTCATTCAACCAACGTTTAGAGGATACCTACCGTGTACCAGTCCCGGTGCGAGACACTGGAAATACGAAGATGAATAGTTATGACTTTCTCTTCAAGAAATCCAGAGTTGGACACTCTAATTAGAATCAAATCTTGAATGGTAATAAAAGATTCAAGAGTCATTTTGTATTGCTTTTCCACTAAAAAATAAAAATGAGCTTGTATGAGTGTGTACACTATGCTGCATTAAACAGCAGACTCTCCGATCTTGTCTTTCTTAATGAGGTCTTTTGACCAAACCTGGCGTTCTGTATAACCTGCACGTGTCAAGGGTTTCAAAGGCAGAGGAAGGAAGGACATAGGATAAGAAAGATATGGTGAGAGATAATCTTCATTATTTATAAAGAATGAAACAAAAAAGAGTGTAGGTCTGATTCAAATCATGTTTTAACAACATGAACAGTGGCCTGTTTTCTTGTAGACATCCATAGGACTGGAAGGAAACTGGATATGTGCACCTATCCACGGCTGTGGGGATCTGGGGGCGGAGGGATCGCAATACATGGGCTGGTTGATAACACTGAAACCAGCGAAGATCGGATTTATGCTAAAGGAGAGACACAAAAGAGCTGAGTCAGAGGAGTTCTGAGTGTTAACGCGTGTAAGGTAGAGCACTCCCTGAGAGGAGAGAGAGCTCGGAGTCAAAACCAAGAATATCATCTCCATTTTCAATAGCCTCCAGATACTCCCCTTCTTTTTTAGTCTTTATATTTCATGCCTTTTTCTGATTGATGCTTGATTGCTCTACCTGGGCCACGGGTCTGGTCTGATCACATCAGTCTCCTACTTGATTATGCTCCAAGGTTCTTAGTATTTCTGATTATTTATTAAGTATTCAAGATCATCTAAAACCTGACCTTACTCTCTCTTTCCAATTTTATTTATTTATCCTTTCTCATTTTATCCCTTGGCAAACCAATAACTCCCTAATACTGGGGAATGCCCTAAAATGTTCCATTTCCAAACCTGAGTCTATTCTGTTTGCTTGGCCTCCCTCTCCCCATCTCTTCATGCTCAAACTCTGCTCATTCAAAGAGCCAGCTCAAATGTGAATTCTTCCATGAAACCCTCCTCCTTGTTGCTGCCAGATGGGAATAATCACTTTCAGCTCTGAATTCCCATAGCACATTTATGTAATAATAATGCTCTTCTCTCTTTCTAGATTATAATCTCATTTAAAAAATTCCTGTTTCTGAGTCAGGTTTCTATCACCTAAATGGTGAAACACCATTTCTGCCATAAATGACTAAATTAGAGTGGGAAGGACTTCATATAGGTAGAGTTAGATGAAAACAGGACAAGGTCAAAAACAGAGGGAAACAAGGTGGAGAGAGGCATGGACAATAGTTAGATGATTCTTGAACTTCACAGCCAACCTCCAAATATTCATAAATGCTATAATATTTGTCAACGCTAGGAGAGATCTTAAACAAACTTCCAGAAGCTCATTTAAAACATGTATTTCATGTGCTTAAGTTACTAAACAATATCCAATTCAAGAGTTACATTTTTCCCATATTGTGTGTTTATAAAGACAAATATTTGCTGGGGTTATCAGATGTGTTTATCCATTTGGGAAGCATTAAAAATTTTATACAAAAGAAATGGAACATTTGCTCATAATTTCTCATGTTTGCTTCCTCTCCTTATATCTTTACTTTCATAATTGTATTTTGAATATTTATAAATAATTGCATCCTGTGCAATGACTTTGACCATGGGGATTGAAAAAAATATTTTTAGGCCTGCCACCGTTGATTTTGCCAAGCTAGAGAGTCTCCCTGTGTGTCTCTGACACATCCTAGAGTCATGGGAATGTGCCTTGATGTGATTGGCCCAGGAGGCATCTGAGGACACACACCTGAGACTCTTGCATATGATCAGAAACCGTCACTGCTGGAATATTGTTTTAAATCCTGCACAACTGCCGCCCAAGAAACTTGCAAGCCCTGTGCATAATCTTCTTCCATACACGGATGGTAAATATCTACAATGTGTTAGATTTTGTAACCAGATTCTATAAAACCAAGCAATCATTGCTTCGCTAAAATCCTAAAATATATCCAACCAGATAAATAGATCCCCTCTAGAATTGAGAGTTATTATCTATGCCTGTTTCCAGAGTTAAAGACTTTTCTCACAATCTCTCGTTGCGTTCAGACTCCTTGGGTTTTAGATGGGGGATCCCCTTCTTTCGCTTGGCCTCATGTTCCCATAAGGCAGCACCAGCTACAGTGGAAGTTCCAGTTGCTTAGTCCAATTCATGTCCATTAAGGAGGACGGAGAGTTCCTTGTTTGTTAGGTGCCATTAATTTGTCCATGTTTTTCATTTGGCTATAATGAATCTAATAAAAACCTGGCAGCCTTGGGGACTGTCTTCTTATTCTTCTCTCTCCTCCCTTGATTATTGCAGGGCGCAACCTGGCCTGCCCAAGGCATGCACACCGGCCTGCTCTGTCCCAGAGGTCTACTGACATGCTAACAGTTAGTGACTGAGTGGGCTAGTCTGTCTCGTTCCAGGGCTGATGGATTAGCAAGGCTACATTTCCGCAGACCTCCAGTCCCATATTTTAATCAGCATTAACACTCTAAACATGGCGGCACCCGGGTGACTCAGTCGTTAAGTGTCTGCCTTTGGCTCAGGTCATGATCCCAGGGGTCCTGAGATGGAGCCCTGCATCAGGCTCCCTTCTCAGCAGGAAGCCTGCTTCCTCCTCTCCCACTGCCCCTGCTTGTGTTCCCTCTTTTGCTTTTGCTCTGTGTGTCTCTCTCTCAAATAAATAAATTTTTAAAATCTTAAACACACACACACACACACATAGTCTAAACATGGTAGGTTGCTGTATAATTGTGGAATTCCTATCCCCATCTCTAAATTGGCTCCAAATTCAGCAAGAAAAAAATGGGCATGTTCTATACTGGCATCCGGAAACTCCAACCGTATTATTTTGATAATCTTTGCTGGCAGCAAATTTACCTTCTTTGAGCATGTCTTTATATTTTGAAAGAGCCAGAGATACTTGGTAACTCTTTGGGTGAGGTGAGTGTGGTGGGTCAAGTGACTTGTGACAGAATTGAGTGATGCAGTTTCTGGCTATAAAATAGTGAGTCCCTTGGTTTTGTTGGATTCCTTAAGCTGACACTTAATGCAGATTTCCAAAAACATTTTTGAGCTGCAGTAGTATCATTAGCATAGATTCACAACCTGCCAAGGTGAGGACTCGGAATGATAGCACTCATTTGGATGTACAATTCCAATGTCAATCACGCTACTTTATAATTACACTTGGAACTTGAGGAGAATTGCTGCTTGGTGCTTCAAGCTGGGTTCCTGGGCATCAAACCCTCCACTTTGATTTGGTATCACATGAAATGTTCTGACAGTATTGTGTTTGACACTCTGTCCCACGGTTAGGCAGACAGACACCACCAGAAAAGGGCAACCACTTCTTGCCACAGTAGTTGTTATTGCCAGGTCATGGAGAACACATTCCGTGACATCACATCACATTCCTCTTTTGATGGCCCGTGGAAGAAGTATAGTTGAATTTATCCTTAGATGGAAGGAAAGACAGCCCCATCCTAAACCAGAGTTCTTTATTTTGTTTTGTTTTGTTTTCCTATCATATTGTATGTGTTTCTGTCCGAAGAAACCCCATTTGTAACCAAATGGAGTAGAAATAAACAAATGTAAACGGATGGGAATAACTGTGTTTGCCTAAAATATTCTTATGAGTATTATTGAATATGCTTGAAAGAAAACTTGTATAAGCTTCTTGGTGTGGAGGTAAGATCTAAAGGACGTGTTCCAATAAAAACAGCCACAACAACAAGTGTTTATCGAGCTCTCGAGATGACAGCATAAGGTATGAAGGCTGAAAATGAATACTAGTGCTTAACTGCCTAGAATTCAAATTCTGTCTGTGTCTCCTATAGACTGTGACGTAAGCCAATTACTAAATCTCTCTGGTTTCAATTCCATCCTGTATCAAATGAGGATGAAGAATCAAAATGCAAAATACCACCTCATAGAGTTGTGTTTAAGATTAAATGAATTAATGCATATAAAGTGCTTAGAAGACTGTCTGGCACATAACAAGTTCTATCAAAATTTCACTTTTTTTTTTTTTAAATTAAATGATGACTCTGTTCCAGTCAGTATTGCAAGAGTTTAAATGGACTATCTCATCAGATCGTCACTTCAGTCCTGTGATGCAGATAATATTCTGCCCATTTTACAGATAAGAAAACCAAGGCACAGAAGTGTTCTGTACTTGTTTGAGGTCACGTGAACAACAATCCATAGTCAACAAGCACTGAAAAACGATCACTAAACTGCATCTGAAGAAAGACGGGTCCTGGTAGCACAGGGTTCAGGGGTTTTGTTGTTATTTTGAAATACAGGCAACCTCCTTTTATTGTTCTTCACTTTCTTGCACTTGGAAGTTTATGTTTTTCACAAATTTAAGGCTGTGGCAACCTTGTGTCAAGCAAGTCTATTGGCGCTCTTTTTCCAACAGCTTTCACCCACTTCATGTCTTGGAGTCACATTTTGGCATTTCTTGCAATATTTCAAACTTTTTCATTCTTATTATATTTGTTGTGGTCATCAATAATCAGTGACTACAATGTGCCAAAAGCTCAGATGATGGTTAGCATTTTTAGTAATTAAATAATTTTTAATTAAGGTATGTACATTGGGGTTTAGACATAATGCTATTGCGCACTTAATAGACTACAGTAGGATCTAAACATAACTTTCATATTCACTGAGAAACCAAAAAAAAAAAAAATTTGACTTGCTTTATTGTAATAGTCACTTTATTGAGATAATGTGGAACCAAACCTACAATACCTCTGAGGTGTGCCAGTATATGTGACTGAAATAAAAAGAGAATTGTTCAGGGCGGCAAGTGAGACACTGAGTACTATAGGGAAGTCCTAAGAAAAGATATGCACAGTGACTTGGAAGAGGGAAACGTGAGATCAGAGCTGTCAGATAGCACAGTACTGGAGACAGTTTGTTCTGGGTATGCAATGTAAGCTTCCTCTTCCTAGAACATTCACATTCAATAAATGTGCATAATATTGAACAATGGTCCTAATCGGTCATTCTCCCCATACCAGCGTTATATATCCAGACCTTTACCATGGCCTCATGGTAGGTTGAGGGTGTACTCCACCCATTATCTTTTAGATTGTCTACATTGTTTTGGCCAATGAGATGTTATTAGGTGTGAGGTAGTACATTTTTTAAATGTGCTTGTAGTTGGCTTATTCTCTTGCGTTTTTGTCATCACTGTAAGAACACGCTCTCGGTGTCTACCACCCTTCAGCTTGAGATCCAGAATGAGACATAGATCAGATATGTCACCTTGGATCTGAGCCTTATCAATCTATAGTCTAAAGTAGAGGTAACCCAGCTGAACCTCAGATGCATGATTGACAAGAAATAAAAATGCTTATGTTTGTAAGTACTAATTACCTTTAGTTAGGCCAGCTTCACAGGTTAGAGCACAGTCTTTCTTAATACTACTTCAGACATCAGCTAGAAGTTTGGGGGTTCACCAGAACACCCATACTTCTGAGAAATGGCTTATAAATTTGAGGGTTCTCACTTACCCCTCAGGTTCAATAATTCACTAACATTCCTCACAGAACTCAAGAAAGCACTAGACTTATGATTAGTTTCATGATAGCAAAAGGATTGAAATCAGAACCAGCCTAAAGGATTGACCTGTATGGCAAGGTCTGACAGGCTTCCAAATATGAAACTTCCGTTGTCATCTCTTCCCATGGAGTCAAGACGCATTAACCTCCTGGTACATTCAACAATACTAAGGATATTGCCAACCAGGTGGGTTCACCCAAGCTTTGATGTCTATATAGTCATGACTGACTGAATCATCGCCCATATGGCTCACTCTCCAGTCTCCTTTCTTACCCCAGAGGTCAGGCTGATATCACATGACCCCTCTACGCCCTTACTCTAATCGCATGGTTGGTCTTTCTAGCATGCCCAGTCCTGTCCTGTGTTAGCATAACTGATTAGGACCCATCATGAATAACAGAGATACCGCTATCACTCAAGAAATTACAAAGATTTAGAGGTTACTTTCCAGGAACTGGGGACAAAGGCCAGCCATATTCTTTATTACACAGTAAGACACTGAATCTTTGTGGTGGTTTGTTCCACATCATTATTGTGGCAATAGCTGACTCATACCAAATATCCACCACAACAAGAAAAAAAATCATTAAATACCACGCTGGTTTGAATTTTTTATGAAAAATATTAACAGGGATAAGGGAGCCATCACACATCTGGGTCTCACATTCAAACAAATAACCACAATCACTTCAAATATACAGACCTTTTATCCTTGATTTAAAACAAATGTTAAGATGGTTGTGTATTATATTATCTATTATATTTTATCTGTCTTCCTTGCTTTGACCTAAGTCATGAGAATTCTTAAGGCTGGAGATAAAATTTGTGGCTCTTGATGGAGACTTTCTCCATAAGGGAATTACCATAGCTCTCCTTTGGCTTTAAATGAGTGTTAAAGAGGGAGTAGTTCATTTATCCTGAATTCAAGAGAGGTAGCCAGTTATCTAGTTAGTGCTTAGAGAAAAGAGACTAAATATGCTTTACATGGAGGTTTTGAAGTTTCTCTCCAAGAGTATCTCTGGTGATTCTTCTTTCCTTAATATATTTAAAAGCATAGTTAAACCTGGTTTCATTTTCATCTTTACAGCTGTAGTGTAATGGCAAAATAGAACCATTAGTCTACCAGTCAGGAAATCCATCTTGGACATTCTATTCTTCATTTGCTATGTGACATTGAGCAAATCACTTCTCACTAGATCCCAAATTCTTCATCTATAAAATAAGAAAGATGAACCAGCAGACTTCTGAGTTCTCTATGTATGAGCTCAAGTAACTTTGTTTCTCTCTGACTTAACAGAGTGACCTTGGATGAATCACTTAATATCTTCAAGCCTGACTTTCCTCATGTCTCCTCCTGTATACTCCCTCATCTCAATTAATAGCAAATCCACCCTTGGAGCCATCCTTGACTCCTACCGCTCATACCCCATATTCAATCTGTCATCAGGTCCTGTGGGTGCCAACTTCAAAATATATTTGTAATCCAACCACCATTGCTACATCTTGTCTTCTAAACCCAATATGTATTTTATACCAGGAGCACATCTCAATTTGGACTATCATCATGAATTAGACTAGCCATATTTCTTTCTTTTTAAGATTTATTTGTTTATTTTAGAGAAAAAGAGTGTGTGAACAGGGGTAGGGGCAGACAGAGAGAGAGGGAGAGAAGCAGACTCCCCGCTTAGCACAGAGCCCAGTGCGGGCCTGATCCCACAACCCTAATATCATGACCTGAGCCAAAACCAAGAGCTGGATGCTCAGCTGACTGAGTCACCCAGGCACCCCACAGACTAGCTATATTTCAAGTATGCAATAGTCACATGTGGCTACTATACTGTACAACAGAAGTCTAGAGTAAAAGCATATTCTCCTCCCTAACCAACGTCCCCCATTTTAATGTTCCAAACAGAGATTCTTGGCTTAAATGAGGCTTCACATTCTAGGGGGTCACCCCACCACCAAGCCCCCACCACTACCACAAGTTTCTTCTTACTTTATCTATCTCTTCCTGGGACTGATCTGCTAATTTCCAAATCAGTTCTTGCAAAAGTGCTCAGAAGAAATATTTTGATACATTCCTTTATTTATTCAACAATATTTTATTGAGATTTTGCAACCAGTCATAAAATGTTATTCATCCCAGACAACTGCTCCTATAAAAATAAATGCTGGAGGTAGCCTACCATTATTACCCAAAGGGATAAATAGATCTCTAATGATAAGATTCATCATGAAGGTACAGTTGAATTAGGGATCAGGGAAAGGAAGAGGATAATTTCAGGCATAGGTGGATTTTTTTCTTGTTCCTTCTATCATACATATAGCCTCCTTCTCTTCTTGTGCATTATAGGAGTTAAGATCAATGCTCCTTTTCTTTTCCCATTCATTTTTTCCATTAGTTTACCAAAAACTAACTAAATGCTAAATGCTATAAAAACATATAGCTAAATGCTATAGCTAAATGCTATAGCTAAATGCTATAGCTAAATGCTATAAAAATACACTTATATGTTCTCCATCTTCTTCAAACAAGGAAATTAGAATGCTTTCTCTTGATGACTTTATAAGGCAGCATCTAATTACCCTAAAGGGCAGAGGCAATGAGAATCTTTAGTTATATTAGATGTGGACCTACTAATACCATACCTGATTTCATTTCTAAACTCTTAAAGTGAATCAAATTGTCAAAATGATAAAAGCCATTTTATCAAGTATAAAAGCATCTGGAAACATTTCTCCCTTTCCTAGAATTTCAGACTCCCTGGCTGGTAGAATCTGGGGGAACCCAAAAAAATCATCTATCTCCATACTTTCATTCTATAGAAAATACATGTGGACCAAAATGGTGAGTGGCTTTTCCAAAACTATATAATTAAAAGGAATGGTAAGAGTGCTAGGCTTTTTATACTTGGTTTCCATTGTTTTTAGGTATTTGTACAAAGAAAAGCCAGAGAATTTTGTCCTTATTCTCCAATTCCTTCCTTTCTGAGAATTACACAATATTAAGAGCATGATGAATTCCTTTCCTAAAAGTGGTGGTTACATGACAGCAACCAAGGAGCTTCCAAAGATCTATTGAGCTATGAACCCTTCCCAGAGGCATAAAAGAGCTTTGAGAGGTCAAGAGAGAGGCTGTCAGATTGAGCCACTGGAGGGCACCAAATTATCTCTTTTAACCAGAACTAGCCACACTTAGGGAGGAGAAAAAAGCCGTAATGGACTGGCATGTGTTGGGGTGAAGATAGAAGAATGGAAATTTCTACAAAGCTGATTTTAACTCCATAAGCCTAAAGCTAAAGCAAAGCAAAACAAAACAAACACAGGGCAGGTATTCACAGGTAGGTACTATTTCCTGGGATCAGAGGCCCTATTCCAGATCTTCAGTGGTCCAAGACCCAAAGGAGACTGATACTCTGAATTTTCACCAAGTGATTCTTTACAAAAGACCAAGCAAAGTTGGTGCAGAGACTTTACTGAACCAGAATGATTTTTCACTTTTATTTTAAACTGTTCAGCCAGAGTCACTTGCCAATAGCCTTGGGAAAATATAAGATGAATGTCCATCTGTTCAGACACCTACAGAGTCATCTGTTTTCATGGAGATAGGACTCTTGCTGGAATGTCATCTCAGTTTTTATAATTCACCCTCTTCATCCTCCAGCTGATTTAGGAAGTATTTCAACTGGTGACCCTCAAAGACTGTTAATAAGTTTGATGCTCCTTTTTGCTATGTTGGCTCTTCATTTGTTTGAATGGTGGTGAGAAGCAGTGAAATGTTAGCCAGCATCTCTGTTCCATAGCAAGAGGAAATCATTGATACTCCAGAGCAACACCTAAGGCTCACTTGGGAAGAGAATCGAGCTTCAGTAATATTGTGTGCAATTCGGAGAGTCACAGATCTTCAGTAAAATTACTAAAGGCTTTTGTTTCCCATGGTCATCATAGAGAAAATAAAAAAAAAGAGCTCTGATTTAGCTCATAAAATGAGAAATGGACAGAGACCAGCCTGGGTATCTCAGTTAGCAATTAGGAACACAATGCTCATTCTTAATCACCGTGGAGCACTTTGTAAAGCTCTGGAAGATACTATGTAAAAAATACTTATTTAGGACCAAGGTATATTTGCCCTTCCACGCTTTTGCCTTCCAAGCAATACAGCTAACCTCAGAAACACGGAAATCCCAGAATGCAGCCAATTGCTTTTAAATCACTCTATTAAAGCAGTCAGAACCTGGATCACCCAGGCCTAACCAACCATTGTTCTAGAATTGGACAAGTCATAGAGAAGGCACTGGTCCAGTTTGGAACTGCAATTCTAATGAATTCTACCTCTTAACTAAGTTTGTTCTTTCTAGTATTTTATAAGAAGACACTTTCTATTTCATTCACGGAGGTTAACCAAAAAATAATCATGACAATTAAAAATTGCTAATTCTTCTATAGCTGGTAAAAGACCTTCCCCCATCTCCTACTTCATACTTGCAACAATCTGTGAGATTAATATTATTTTTTTCCACATTAGAAGGATAGACAAAAAATAAAACAAAACTAAGACATAGAAAGGTTGAACAATTTGTATGAGGTCATGCAGTAAGTGGTGAAGTCAGGGTTCAAATTGTTTTTTAGGCAAGTATATCCACAGACTATAGGGGCTGTAATCTGAGTGTTAGTCTTCTAGAATGTGCTCAGTTCAAACATTTAATTGTATTGATGCCCATACATCTTTACTAAGTAAGTGCAATAGTGTTTCTGCCTCCTTGTTTCCTATAGAAAGCTCTTTGTATACTTGCAATATGGTTTGCTGTGTGAATATCTATTTTAACCATTGGAGTGTAGGCTCCATGCCTTTTTCACCATTATGTTCTCCTACCTCTTTCTTCAGAGCCAAGCAGCGTGCCTTTCCATATGATAGATTTTCCAATATTTGTTGAATTACATTGAATTAGTTGCTATAGTAAAGTTTGTAATGATTTGAGGCATCTTGCCAAATGATGCCTGTTTGAATTTCTTCCAAGACCAAAAGTGAGCTATTTAATTGTGTTATACTCTATTTTGAACAAAAAGAACTTTAAAACCGATTTCAGAACCGTAATTGTGGAGAACTATAGAGACCCTTCACAGTGGTCCCCTCCCTGCCTTCTTAACTTAAGGACCAGAAAGCACTGGAGAGGTGGAGAACCAGAGAGAGTACTGTAGCAGCAAGTGAGATACGGCAGTTTTGTAGAATACAACCTTTCTGTTCTCAATGGTTTTATCAAGTAAGAGCCCATGAACCCATCCATCTACGCTGTAGCACAATAGATTGCACTGACTGTAGGAGCCATTGATATCTATCTGGAGACTTCTGAGGAAGGCCTGTGTGTTCTCTGTGGGCTGGGGAGGAGAAATCTTCTCTTGGGTTCACAGACATTCTCAGATTAAGGCTGGTGACAAACGTGAACATGGTCATAGAAAGTAGGAGGAGAACATGTGTATACTTGTGCCATGTGGGGCGTGAGGGAGAACCCAAACTTTCATATGCAAACAGATGAAAAATTGGGAATGAGTACCTTGGAGACAAGAAAATTTAAAATGGATATTTAGAGAATTTCTTTTTTTTTAAGATTTTATTTATTTATTTGATAGAGAGTGAGAGATCACAAGTAGGCAAGAGGCAGATGGGGGGGGAGGAAGCAGGCTCCCTGTTGAGCAGAGAGCCCAATGTGGGTCTCAATCCCAGGACCCTGAGATCGTCACCTGAGCTGAAGGCAGAGGCTTTAACCCACAGAGCAACCCAGACACCCCTATTTAGAGAATTTCTGACATGAGGTAGGTATGACTGCCACACGCAATGTACAGTGATGTGTCATAGCTATGATTTATGATGCCTGGACTGAAAAGTATCAGTGGTTGGCATGTCACCTGCAGATATTCCTTTAAAATTGTATTCTTATTCTACCTGACACATTACACCTGTCGAAAAATGAAGTCTTCCTTCAAGATTCAGTTCACATAACACCTTTCCCCATGAAAAGTCCCTGATTTGCAAACATTATTAATTAGTTTGTTTAGAACTCTCATTCAGTACTCTTTTCAAGCTTTTTGTTTACTTGACTGTTTTCCTCACTAGACATTGAGTCCGGAGTGGGATGCAATGAGTATAGTTATTTCATCTTTGGACATGAAGTGCTTAGCACACTATTTAGCATATACTGAATGTTCAGTGAGGATGAAAGGGAAGAAGAGAAGGAAAAGGAAAAGAAGGGAAGAAGGAAAGAAAAAAAAAACAGGATTCCTTAAGAAAGGGTTGTTTTTTGGAGCTATAATGCAACACAGAATTGAGCTACAGCAGTCATTGCCTGAGCTGTTGGATGTAAAAGGTGGAAATTTAATAGTGCTGCACAGGGAATGGCATGGTACCACCAACTTATCAGCATTAGAAACCAGATAAATACAGCATAAAAAAATTAACTGCTTCCATTGCAATGCCTTTAAACACAGAGAAAATGGTGTTCCTACCAAAGAGTTCAACTGCCCCCAGAGGCCATGGCCTTAGTGTAGTCTGGTTAAAGAGACAGAGAGCTGCAGCATCTGGCAGACTCAGGAGCCACGTCTAGAAGCATTGGAGATTAGTGCCAAGAGGAACAGTGTCCCATGGCAGAAAGCACAAGGCAAGAGTGACTTGGAATGCCCACAAGAGGATGTAGACTAGAGCAGAACCAAAGAGAGATGATATTCTTGCTTACACTGGTAAACAATGTCACCAGATTGTTAGTAAAGGGGAAACAGAGAACAACATGAGAACACTTGGAAACACCCCATCTGGTTCACTGTGTATATTGGAATCAACAGTGTACAATTCCCACCATAGAGATGGGTTCCATCATTCTCATCAAAGCCTTTTCTTCATGAAGTCTCAAGTTAACACACCTATCTAAATAATCATTATCTGTAGAAATAAATAAGTAAATACCTTGAAAGGATGAACTCTACCTGGAGATGGAAATCAAGATTCTGATGTTCACTGTGTGAGAAATGGGTACTTGTCTTTCAAGAATTTCCTAGTAAGTCTGTTGCCTGTGCTTACGTACATATCCAAGAACTTCATTAGTGATTCCTCTGCTTGCATTCTCAGATTTGCTTTGTATTCCCATCCGCCACCTATTGTGTTAACACTAACACTCTGAGTCTCCTCGATCACGTGATCACACTATAACCCCTGAGACTTGAGTCTCCTAGCTCTAGGACTGGCCATGCACAATTTTTTGGTTGTGTCTGGGGACAAAAGCTTTAGATCACAGGCCATTCTTATGCGCTTGTTGTGACTTTCTGCTTGCCAGCATTTTCCAGCCTGAGTTTGTGATATGTATGATGATCATGAATGCAATAGGCCTTTAAGAACAGATTTCCATATACAAGAGGGATGTTATTCCTTTAGCAATGAAAAATATCTGTATGAGGAAGCCTTGAAATTACAAAAAGTTTTTTTTCCACTTGTTGAATTCCAAAAGGAACCCTGACGCCAATTTCTATACCTTCACCACACTCCAAAATGGGAGGAGATAAATATCATTGCCCAGATTTTGTGCTCCAGGAAATGACAGCCGACGCAGTGGGGGTGCACGTGGCGGGTGCAAGAGCTGGTCAACTGCAGAAGGGAAAGGGAGCTGCTATCCTTTTTTTTTTTTTTTTTTTTTGACAGAAAGAGAGATCACAGGTAGGCAGAGGCAGAGAGGGAGAAGCAGGCTCCCCACTGAGCAGAGAGCCCGATGCGGGGCACCAGGAACCTGAGATCATGACCTGAACCAAAGGCAGAGGCTTTAACCCACTGAGCTACCCAGGTGCCAGGAGCTGCTATTCTTAATCCCTTTGGCCAGCACCTCTGCACTTAAACTATTACAACATTCTTGCATGTAGAATTACACAGCTCTCAAAACGCTGCTTGATAACTTCCATACGTTGGGTTTTTTCATGCTGAAAGAGACTATCTTTGAGATGCCATCTGCAGTCATGATTTTATGGTTTTAAAATGCAGCATACCCTGTACTGCAGTTAGGGTCATCACAGTCATTTTTAAAACATCCGCTTACTTTGACGACAATTATCATAGTAGAGGTTTTCAATGGATATTTGGAAGCATTCATTTCAGAGTGAAAAGCCTGGCATTCTAACTCCAGAGAGCCAAGGAGCCCTTGTGATGAGTGGAGTCAGCTGTTTATAACTGAGACAGTTGTGGGACCACATTAGGAGCCCAACACTGGAAGTCTATGGAAGGAACAGTTATGGTGATTTGAGGAAGGTGAAGAGATGTAAATGGGCTCCAAATCCCAATTCAGCTCTCAGAGAAGCCTGTGCAAGTGTCCAGTCATGCTAGCTCTAGAGTCAAAGGTCCACTTGGCACAGTCACACATCGCTGCACAGCTTCTAGTTATTCTAGAATTATTCCAAGTTATAACTTCTAGTTATTCTAGTTATTCCAAGTCTTGGAGCAAAGTATCAGGAAGAGAAATCAGTCCAGCTCTTTGATCATTATCTGAGGAGTCTGTATTAGTTAACTAGTGCTGCAGTAACAAGGTAAAAAAAGGGGGGAAGAAAGTGTTGGTTCAAAACAACATAAATACATTGTCTCACAGTGCTGGAAGCTAGAAATCCAAAATCAAAGAAGTCTGAAATTCCAGAGCGGGACATGGTATTTCCTGGCTTACAGATGCATCAGTCCAGTCACACGGCCATCTTCCCCCTGCGTGTCTTCACACCACCTTCACTCCATGCGTGTCTCTGAGTCCAAATTTCCCCTTTTCATAAGGACACCAGTAATATTGGAGTAAGGCTCATCCTAATGACCTCGTTTTAACTTAATTATCTCTACAGAGTTCTTATTTCCAAATAAAGTCACGTTTTGAGATATTAGCGGTTAGGACTCCAATGTAATTTATTTGGGAAATACAATTCAACCCATTACAGAAGATTAAAAAAAATTCAAACTTCTATGAAAAAAACGTATGTCCAAAAATATGACAGCTTTTTGCATTTGTAAGAAAAATAAATCTAAACTTATGTTTCCTCAAATATTCTCATTTCTGAGCGATGATCTGAATTAGCATTCTAAAGTTAATAATTGATTTTGGAAAAAATCAAACCTATAAAGAAAGGCACTTCTATGTTATTCTAAATTCACCCCTCACGTCTGTTTCCATAGCTACTCTCATGATATTTATCATTTTGTGTCCAGTACCTTGGAACACACAAAATTCTTCCATTGGACTGTGAGGTCTTAGGTTAGAAACCGCTTTATTTTCTTTCTTTCAATCTCTAGCACCTAGTAGAGTGTCTAGAACATATGGGTCACTTAGGAAATATTTGTTTAATGAAGGACTGAATTGACAAAAAATGGGGATAATATCGTTTTTATGAAATAAAACTCAATGCTCCTGCTTGAGCAGTAGGCTATTGCTAATGAACTATATGACCTTTTGCAAGTCACTTCACCTCTCTGTGTCTGCTTTCATCATCTGTATAATGGCAGTGTTTAAATAAATGACCTTTAAGGTCTTTGAGGGATCCCACACAGAGGATTCTAAGTAATTTCATGCCACCTGAAATAGATGGCAGTGAATATTAGACCTTGCCACAGCATTAAATGCACCCTTGAAACGGAGTAAGGCAGGCAGGGAAATACAATGGAATACTAAGGACTTAAGCTCTCACCACTTCCTTACAAATAGCTGGTTCCTCAACCTCACCCATATATCCCCTTTGACTCCTTTGACTAAGTTCATCTCTGTGATCTCCTAAGAAAGGCCACTTTGAGCACATCCTTCCTTTGTTCTTTGCCCAGCAATCCCATGATCTGTGTCTGATGTCCTTTTGGCCAGTTAGTTCTTCCAAAGGTGCACAGAACTCTCTGTAAGTTATGGGTCATGACCCTCATTGTTCCTTTCTAACAGAACAGAATACCCACTGTTTTCCTACACACCCTGACAGTGCTCTCTCTCCTTTCCAAAATAGATCATGATTCAACAATCTAGTATGCCAGTCAATTTTGATGTTTTCAGCAAGGGTTATAAATATATCTGTGATGACAGAGGGATTTTCTAAAAGAAAATCCATTCCTCTGTTCAAGCTTAAACGCGCAAGTTCTTTATTGGCATCTCACTATTTAATATTTTGTCTCTCATTCTTATTCTCACCATAGGTAGAAAATAACCTTTCTAGACTAGAGATGAAGGTGGGAAAGGAAACTGGACGGGGCTTTTGGTTATTGTTTTTCTTGTTGTTTCAGAACATGGGAATAAAAAGGCAACAATACACACTCTTCCAGTACCTCGGTTTCCCATTGGCAAAATGAGTTCAATGGTATTCGTCACCTACCTCAAAGATTTGTTGGAAGGATAGATTAGGTAATTACTAGACCTTCTGATCTTGTCCAATATACATTAAGTTGTCAACTAATGATTTAGAAGTCTATCTCCTGGTCTTTCATAAGCCCAGACTGGGATTCACCTATAGCCAAAAAGCTGTATTGAGTGAGGTTTTGGTCATTTTCTTCAAAATTATACTAAAGTTGGCTTTAAAAGCCTAAGTTATAACCATATCTGAACATAAAGGGGATGTCATAAATTTGTCATGAAAAGAGATTCATGTCTGGATCCTCAAGGCTTGGATTAAAAGATATTCATGTACCCTTTCAAAATCAGGGAGCTCACTACAATGATTCAAAAAATATGAAGGTTATAAAAATTGACTTAGAAATAACAAAAACATAGTGATACATCCTGGGTTTTGGCATCACAAAAGGTACATTAATATCCCTTTCCTCTTAGAGTATATCTTAAGTCAGGCTTCAGCTAAAAAGATTTTTTTTGAACAGTTATGAGTATTCCCTTTTTTGTGTGGACAAGAGGTCTTTATGTATTGAAGCAAAGTGGCAGTTCTGGATTTACTTCTTGTAAAAACACCCAAACGCCTGACTCTAGGTTTATGCTACTAGACACAGTAGGATTGGCTGTGGGCAGCGGAATAGTGGAGGAAAGGAAAGAAAGGGACCCCGTGCCATTTGGCTGTGTATGAGATAGAATCAAAGTGCATGACCCTTGTTAGCTTCAGTTTATTAATCTGCAAATGGAAACCATATTACCTCTGCTACTTCAAAGAGTTTAGCTTTTCTGACCCAGTTTTCATAGCTTCATGCTCCTCTTTCGTAGTTTTGTTTCTGTGTTCTTCTTCCTTCTTTTGTACACGCTTTTCAGAATCCAGATGCCTGAGAGGACTCCCTGCATAACCGTGTTGGTTCCTACAGCTGCCTGAGGTCAGATTTTCAGAACTACATTTGAAAGCGTGCTGTCACTACTTCCTCGACCATCTCTCATTTTAGAAGCTCTGGTCATAGAAGCATGTCTCTTCTTTACCTACAAGTCTGTATTTACTGGCTCATTGTAAGTCCTCTAGAACTTCACTGAATGGTGAATGAAATCTGGTTTCCTAAAGTACTCAACTATATACCCCAAATTCTATTCCTGGATTGTTAAAGCGCCTAGAAGTATATTACATCCACTCTCTCCCAAGGTCCTCATCTCTTTTGCTTCACAAGAATGAAGTTCAGGGCAGAGGTTTTTCTGGTTAGCTTACTCCATCTTAAAATCAATGGAAGTGGAGGCAAGGGAGTAAAACATTTATTAGATGATCTCTTTTTCCATGAATGATATGTCCATTATTGAAATCTCTCCTTCATTACTCAACCCCCTAAACCAGTGCTACCTACACCTACCCAATCATAAAAATCATCTAGAAAGATTGTTCAAAATAGATAACCAAGCCCTTTCCCAAACATATTGAATCTGAATCTCCAGGGATTTAAACTTAGAATCTGCATTTTTTTAAAGGTTTCCCTACGTGTCTCTGGACATGGCCAGGTTCAGGAAATACTATCTTAGAAAGTTATCCTTTGAGCCTGAACAGAAAGCCCTCTTAGGGGTGTGTGTTTGTTTGTTTGTTTGTTTGTTTGTTTGTTTTAAATAAAGAAACAACAGAGTCTCCCTTTTGATGTGGGCAAGTCAAATTCTCCAAAAGATTTTTCTTTGAATCAATCTGTGTCTTTGTTTTTTGTTGTTTTCGTTTTTTAAGTCAGAAAATGAGGGCTGGATTCATTTTCTAGGATTGTTATAATAGCTACCATAGACTTAGTGGCTTAAATAAGAGAAATTTATTGCCTCACAGTTCTGGAAGACAGGGGTCCAAGATCAAGGTGTCTGCAGGACCATGTTCCCTCTGAAGGTTCTCAGGAGGAATCTACCCCAGGCCTCAATCCCAACTGCTGCTGGTTCCTGGGTGTGTGACAGCCTAATTCCAGGTTTTGAATGGTGTTGTCCCTGTGTATGTGCAGATCTATCTAGATGGCATACATTATAAAAGATAAGAGTGGACATAGCTGCTTCATACGTTTGAGGATTTCTTGCTACATTTTTAGCTGCCAGAATACAAGCTGGAAAGAGATTCCTGGTCCTAAGGTACAGAAAGGACAAGATGCCACTCTCAGGAAATCAAAGGTCATGGAGGGAAGAGAGTTTCTGTCTACAAGACATAACAGGAGGATCCTCAAGAGACCTGCTGACTGATACATGAAAAATTTACAAAATAATTGACAGGAAATTATAGCTTGAGCTGAAGTGACAAGTCGTTAAATGAATATCAGAGAAAATAAACCGAAAATGATAATCCTCAGAGACAAATAACCCAGTAGACACTACCAAGAAACTGCTAACAAATGTGCACGTGGAAGAGAAAAAGAGCTTCAAAGTATCATTTTTGGTGACAGACGGTGACAAATGGGGAAGTATGACTTCAACTAGCAAAAGAAACTGCATTGCATTCCAGGGTGTTAGCAAACGGGGACGCAAGACAGTGCATCGATAAAACCTGTCTAGAAACAATGCAAGTTTTTAGAAACATAGGACAAAATAGGGCATGACCTGCAGAAACACTGGAGTTTGCAATTGACTGGATTCAATCTAGTCATTTTGAAAAAATTAACAAAGTATTCTAATGTAAAATACTGACCTTACATGACCTTATGTACCACCAAAGACTTTCCTCTTTTTTATTTCTAAAAGTAAATGTAGCTTTTAAAAATAGTCTAAAAACTCAATCCTATGTAATTGATGCAAATGGGAGCAGATTCTGTTTTGAGAAAATTTTTTAAAAAGCATTAAACTCTACTGTCCTGCACTATTGGTCTATCTTGTCCTTTTCTGGTATGCAAACAAGTAACATTTTAACACTCCGAAAGGCAAATTCTGATCATGCTACCTTTGTGAAACACAGCTGAGAACTAAAAAAATAAACATAGGAGTCCTTTGGAAAGTCAAAAGATGTGTTTCCTTAAAGCTCATGTAGTTCCCTCTTGGGGATATGCTCTGTTCTCCTTCTGAAACGGTTTGCACATGCTCTGCACATAGCTAGGCATGTATGATTATCTGGTGTCCCGACTAGTGTTAGTGGAAAAGTGAGTGATTGAAAGGATACAGTATATCAGTTCGTGGTGACACATTTGATAGCTGTAGGATGACAGCTGACAGCAAATGAGAAATCATAGAAAGAATAAAAATGAAACTTGAGAAAGAAAGAACAACAATGATCTTAAGTCATTTAATAAAGGGAAACAGCTCTATGCATCTCTATTATTCCAACAGCATCACTGAATTATAGCACGCTATCATAACAGATGATTATAATGATGACCCTGAGCCATCAAGAAAAAAAAAAAGTAAATTTGGTTCCAGATGCATCATTTAAGGAGGCAGGAAAATGTGCGATAAAATTTTAGAAAGATCTTCATCCAAATGATTTTTTTTTAAGTTTTAGTGCTGAAAGTAATAAACCCTTACTATTCAAAATATTCAGCTCTTAGAAACGACTCATTCTTTGTCATATTCATAAAATACCATATTTCTGCAGCATGGACCTGTCTCCTAAGTTCTAGATCCAGATAAGAAAAAGTTTGCTAAACATCTCTGTTTACATGCCACTCTGGTTCTTCCTATTACACATCTGAACTCAAATTATGACATCCCGCCTCAAAGCTTATCCTAGTATCAATCGAATGCCACCACCAATGCTGTACTCCAAGTCAGAAATTTCATACCTATCCTTATTGCTAATCCTTGATTATTCCTTCTGTCTCTCCCTTACACTTAGTCAACCCATGTTTTCCACCTTCACTTAGAAGTCTTTCATGTGTCTAAGTTCCTGATCTCCATCTCAGTCCCCTTGTCTGAGCTTGCACTATTTCTAGCATCTCCTTCTCATAATCACCCAATGTCAGAGTCACAACAGCTCATGCCATTTGCCATTCCCTCTTCTTCTTTCATGACTTTCCTCTGCCTGGTCAGAATGAGTCAAGAGCCCTCCTGTTTAGGCAACTCATTTTGCATGTATGTGTTTATTTATGTGTCAGTCTTTTTTGCAAGACAACAAGATACTTGAGCGTAGGCAATACTTTTTAGGCATTTAGTGAATATTTCTTAAAATATTTATTGAGCAACTAATATGAGCCTGGCAGTCTGCTGGCAATGGAGGAACAGCAGTGAATAAGATCCCAATAAGAACCCAAGATTTCTAAAATGTACAATATATAGAATCACCACATTTACAAAATGCCCAATTATTACAGTGCTTTCATATCTATTATACATTTTTTAATGAGCACAGTGTGTGAGCAATTAACTAAATTTTAAATACCTTTCTTCATACGTATCTTCAGAGAATACAGGTTTTCATTGGATCATCTCATTTGTTCCTTACAACAGCTTTCTGACATTCATCCTTACTGTCCTTGCAATGACAAGGAAGCCAAGTGTCATAGAGGTTTTGGGATTCATTCAAGTTTACCTCCATTAGATGGATAGATACAAAAGCAGACATAGTTTTCTGACTTAATCTGGTATTCTTTCCACTGTTCTTTCTTCTCTGTCCAAATGCTCATTCATCAAAACACAGTTTGGTCCAATATGAAAATCTTAATGCAGAAGAATGCAAATGTTTAATGACCAACAAACTACTTTTGATTTTCTTGAACTATGGCTAAGTATTGACTCTTCCATCTACAAAAGGAAATTATTAGTAGAGGCACTGATAAGAATCAGATGTTTCACTCAAAGGATTAACTGAAGAAAGCTCAATGAACTCGTTATTTACAGAGAAAAGAAGGTCAAGGTGATCACTGAGAGATGACACAGCATCAGGGTACTAGCCACAGTAGGAAGATGTCATGACCTGAGATCTGAAGGGACAGGAGAGGGAACGATATTACCGGTACTAAAAAAAAAAAAAAAAAAAATGTAGCAAGAGAAGAGGAAGAGCCTCATAGGAGACGTGGCCATAGGAAAATGAACATAATTATTACAAAGACTATAGTCCAGCAGGGGAAAGTAGAGGAAGAAATATTGGTAGCCCTTCTCCATCCCTTTTCCAATTTCTTGTCAATGTCTTTCATTAGCAAAACCCATTAAAAGTAGAGAAAATCAGAGCCCAAGTGATGCCATTCTTAAGGTCAGATTTTTGGGGAAGAGTACAGGGAAAGGAAAGACAAAACAGGGACCTGAAAAAAATGGAGAATGACCAGCACAGAAAGCCCTCTACATGCTAAAGAAAGGAAGTATGTCATTTTCCTATTAATTATTGGGGTTCTCATGATAATAGGATAGGGTGATGTTATTCAGTGACTCTTGATTAAAATTAATTATGTTAAGTGACTCTTGGCTTAATGAGGCCACATTTAAAGTCATGGACCTTGGAACATGCCCAACCTGTCTCCTGCATAAAAAGGCACTGTGAATAAGCAAGGTACTTAATTTCTCTGAACCTCAGCTTCATCACCTACTAAAGAAGGGAAGTAATGATGTCCACCTCATAGCACAGTCTGAAGAATTAAATGAGATGGTGAGGGGTAAAGTGAAGTATCTGACACAAATGGTAAGAGTTCAGTACACATTTATGATATTAAAGTTGTGGTGAAAGAGTGAAGGATACCCAAGGAGTGCCAGTCCCTGACGGAGAATTTATATTAGGTTCAGAAAATCTGTGGAAAATGCAAAAAATGTAAGTATTATGATGACCTTATTTTTATGAATATTCGATTCACCAGATCATAAGTTTTTAGCCATTTCTATAGCCATGCCTTTGCCAAGGTGATGAAACCTGTGGAAAATAGCATACTTAGAATAAAGTTTTTACATGCATAAATAAAATTCATAGGACTGTAAGTGAAAACAATTATGGAAGCATTTGCATATTTATATATAAACCAGTCATAGAAATAGTTAAAGAAAATAATTATGATATTGTAATGTGTATTCTCATTTAGTAGTACATTACAAAACAAAATCTAGTAGTAACTCTAACTAACATAATTTTGACATAATAACAAAGGTAACATTTCTAGATATTAACAGTAACCGTAATTTGATAAGAAAATATTTGTGATCTCTAATGGTGACACAAATCATGGATACTGCTAACACTGCTGGAATTTGCTGCTTTACATTTGCAACTAAGAGAATTAGTGATTAGTTAGTAAGAGATGGTGGAAAAAAGATAGATTTCTTTTTCCTGCACAAATTCACAGGTCACATTAATTTTTATCCACAGTATTTAGGGTCCACAGAGCTCCTGACCTAGAACCTAACACAATGGTTGGCAAGTAGTGTACATTCAATAAGTATTCACTAAACTGAAATAAACATAACAAAAGAGCCATACTTACAGACACAAAGTATTGGAATATTTTGCAGACAGTGAATTACTCTTAGTAAGCCAATAAGATTGGACTCATGCAGGCAAGATTTCAATAGATCTCACCTGTAGGTCCCACCAAGCATAGACATGAAATGTCTCACATGTAGAAAAGAACCAGTTCTTTGAGTTATCCTGTAATCACAAAGTTTTCTGGGAAGACATGAACTAGAGTGAGTTAAGAAACAGGCCTTTTAAACTTGACAATAAAAGAAAAGGCACACCAGGAGTAACAATATTTGCATACATAAAATTTCTTTTCTGGAGAAGAAAAAACTTCTCCCAAGTCAGTAAGTGACTCCAATCAACACGGTAACCAGTATGGGAGGACATACTTATTCTCTTGAAGAAGCAAAGCAATAGGATTTGAAAAATAGTAAGACACTCTTCTTACCTATCAAATTATCACTTAAAAAATGGTAGGAAGGTTATAAGGATATAGGAATTTTACTTGTGAGAATGTAACTTGGAGCAACCAATCATCTGGAGAAGAATTCAACACTAGTCATCAAAACCCTACCCACTATTGAAGAGCTTTATGAACATTATTCTATTTAATACTTACAATGACCTGAGGAAGCAGATATGAGTATTCCCTTTTTATAAATTTGAACTCAGTGGATCTGTGAGTTAAGTAATTTGTCAAAGCCCCAGAGTCAGTGGGAAGTAGAAACAGGATTTCAATCCACGTCTCTCTAGTACCAAAACCTATACTTTGTCCACCATGTCACACTTCCTAACTTTTGGTTAAGTAATTAGATCTCTGCTAATTTAACCTAAAGTTTACATGCACCAAGACAGTTATTGCAACATTATGAATAATACTAAAAACAAGCTCAAAGCTCAACAATAGAGGAACAGTTAAGGGAATTATCATGAATTACTTCTCTAATTAGTCTGCATCTATTTAATGTTTTGTTGCAAAGTACTGATAATAACATGAAGAAATATCTATGGTAACTTAAGGAAGAAATGAGAGTAGAAAATAGTGTGATTATAACAACAAAAAGTTTAAAAAATAATTACACATAGGAAATAACATAAAATGTTAAATGTCAATGGTTTTCTCTGAGTGGTAAACTTTGAGTAAATTTTTTCTGTCTTCTTTCTACTTCACTGAATTTCCACATTTTTCATAGTGGGCATTCCTAACATTTGTGATAGAGGAAATATACATTTATTTTAAGAAGATGAAAGCAGAATCATATTGTAATATATAGATGTATCAAACCAATAACTTGTACTCCTCAAACTTACACAATATTATATGTCAATTATATCTCAATACACACAAAAAAGTTTAAAAAATCTGAAAAGAGGAGTTAGATAATTAATATATTTCAATTACATAAGAGCTTAAATCTTGCAATATTAAATCATAATCTTGTTCCATCGAATTTAGCACTCTCACCAGTGACTTACTAGTGTGTTATAGGAAACATAGTCACCTACTTTGATACTGACCTCAAGAGACTAGGAATCATGGCCATCATGGAAACAAGGTAACGACATAGGGTTGAAAGTTCTAAGTTTGTCCCTGGACTCTACAACTTATTAATTAGTTTTGTGATTTGGGGCAAAGTCCTGAAATTCTCTGAATCTTATCTACAAAAGATTATTATCATTAAATTGTTAAGATGGTTACAAAGAGTATATTGGATGCTGTGTGTACTGCTTTCCCTAACATCAAGCCATATATGACAGAGTGGAAATCATCATCCCATACAGATACTTACCTCAATGTATTTAATTACACCACCTATTTCTTTAAAAAAAAAAGTCAGCTGGCAGAAGAAATAAATATAGTACAATTAATTATACAGAAATAAAACTTTGGGAAGGGAGATGGTCAAAGGAGAAACGCAAACATTCCAATCAGAGGGTCAATAGGATTTCTGTGACCAAGCATAAAGTCTGGCTCTAAGTTTCCACCAGTCGATGCAAAGCTAGTCACATAACTTCAATGATCAGATAGAAGGAAACAGACTAGTGCCTCAAGGGTCACCAAGGTTTTACCAGAAACAAACTCTGAACACCTTTTTTTCCTGTGTGGGTATTATGTACAAGAATTGAATGATATAATTGGCAACACTCACAAATAATCTTTTACAGCAAATGGAAAAGTAGATTCCACATAGCCATTTTTCATAGTGACTTTTGTGAAAAGTCACGAATTTAACATAAATCCCTAAGTCAGCAAAGGCAATTCCACAAGGACTCAGATGACAGCTACCAAGATTCTGGGTTTCCAGGTACTCTCTTTTTCTCCCTTTTCCCTCTCTTTCTTCCTGCCCTCCTTCAACTCTTTAAATTCATTTGGAAGCAGCCACTAAAAAGTAGCTAAGAATGTGGACTTTGGGATCTTATTCTTTGGTTTAAATTCTCATTCCCATATGTACTAGTGATTGGTTCTGTGCAAATTACTTAATCACTCTCCTCTATAAAATAGGGTTAATCATAACAGTTAGAGAAAACCCACAAAGTGCTTAAAATAATGCAAAACACATAGTAGCTAGCCCGTAAATGTTAGTAGATACCATCACTAATAATAATATCAATAATTGTCTCATTCATTTGGCAATCCTTCTTGAATACCTGTCACGTATTAGGTAATATACAATTTAAAAATAAATCGTTCCCTGATCTCAAGAAACTCACATACAATGATAGGGGCAGGTATCTAAACTGATAATTTCAAAACAAGTTTATAGTGCAGGTGATTATAAAAGAAACACCAAACTCAGTCTGGTAGAGAAGAGTGGAAGTCAAGGAAAGCTTTCTGGAGGAAAGTGGCAAATATAATAAGAGCAAACACTTGCATGATGTCGTAACCTGCACCATGTGCGGTTCCAGGTACCTGCATGTCTTACCTCATTTAATCCTCCCAATAATCCCATGGTGTGTGTTTATCCTCATTTTACAAATAGGGAAGCTGAGGTATGGAGAAATCCAACAAGATTGTCCAAGGGCGTAAAGCTAGAAAGGGACAGAGAAGAGTGGCTGTGTTCTTCATCACTGTAATTGTGTCTACAGTGTCTTAAACCCTGAGGGACTTGTCAGCTACCCAGCTAGTGTGAGGCTAGTCTCTGCAAACAACAAGAATAATGGGAGTGCAAGACATGGATGTAGGGAACAGCATGGTGTGGGGGAAGAAGGCACCATTTCTCAGCAGCAGGTACATCAGGAATGTAGCAGGAGGAGGTGAGGAAAGTGGAGGTACAGGGTGTGGGGGATCATGAAAAGTCTTGTATGCCATGCTAGTGAACTTGAACTTTAACCTGCTGGACCTGAAAGTGACCATACATGAGTTTGAAACATGCCACTCAAGCAAGAATCTTGCTCTGTATGATACTGAGCAAGTTACAAATATCTTAAGTTTCTATTTCATTAGGGGAAAATGGGACTAATAAAATTCATATTACAGGGCAAGCAGTGATATATGCATACGTGTAAAATGCATGGTATTTAGTAGACATTCAACAAAATGGTCATTATCCTTTTAAAATACATTATGGGGAGCCTGTGTGAAGAAACAAGCATCCCCAAGGTGCAGCTAGTGCCAAATGAAGGAGTGAAGACCTGCATCCTATAGAAGCCAAGGCCTACACTGAGCAGGTGCTATGGTCTGAAAGTTTGTGTCCCTCCAAAACCCAGATGTTAAGCTCCTGAACCCCCAAAGTGATGGCATTTGTAGGTGGAGACTTTGGGAGGTGATTAGCTCATGAATGGGCTTCATGCTGTTATGAAGAGACACGAGTGAACTCCCTTGCTCCTTCCACCATGTGAGGAGAAGCCCAGAAATCCTGCAGCCAGGAAGGGAATACTTATCCCACCATGCTGGCAGCCTGGTTGTGCTCTTTCAGCCTCCAGAACATTGAAAAATAAATTTCTGTTGTTTACAAGCTGCTAAGCCTGAATGGACTACAACAGCGGGTAAAAATCTCATGAAGCTAAAAACTACCCTTGACATTCTTTTAGGAAGTTGCTGACGTATCATTTCTCAGCCAGTACAACATGCAAGCTTTGAAATACATTACCGTTGCTTCCACTGATGAAGGAGATGTATCTGTCTCTGTCCACTTGTCCGTATGTCATCTCTCTTTCTTCCTGTCTATCCCTGCTGAATGAGAACAGCCGAATTCACCTAAGTTAAATGAACATATAATTCAAGTCCTTCTTAAATAGGCCAAAAGGGAAAAAGGCACACCGTCGTATTATTTTCCTATTAAGGAGGGCTCTCTCCCCCCTATTAAGGGGGGACAATCTGTCATTATTGGAGCCAAAATAAAGCCTTCCTCTACATACTTAATATTTTAAGTGAACTATCGCAAAAATTACTTTATTTGCCATCTCCGAAGTCCCTGGGATTCATGCCTTTTGCAGAGACAAGAACAGACAGAGAAAAGGAGGATTGCTTGCTGGAAGAAGCAGAGCTGGTCATTTCAGAATGAAGGCCAGGAATTCTGCCCTCAGGCTCCGGCTCTGCACCTCCCCCTGCCCCCTTCATGCTGCTTCGTGTTGGAAAGAAAGGCTGGTACAGGGACACCAGGCGCCTCACCAAACACTGCGGGGAGTATTGACAGGTATGAGTCATGAAGGCGCCCGAGCTAATAAAGCAGGGAAGAAAAGAGAAAGAAACATGGATACACAGGGACTCGCCAGACTAAGATTTACCCCAGAACAAAAGCCTTCATTGGGAAGAAATAAAAGGGCTCTTTAAATTTAAGAGCCCACCCCACCAAATAGCTAGAAACCGCCACCATGCTATTTCTCATCATGAAACCTGACCGAGGAAAACAACAGAGGCCAGCTTTATAAAATCAGACAGCATCACAAAGAAGGTTGTGATCCGTGGAAGCCGGAGGATTGGACGATGTGGAAATAGGCGATCGATGTTCCCCCTACCCCTTCCTGTCCCGAGAAAGTCCTGAAAGCAGATAGGCTCTTTGAAACATTTTTACGACTCCAAAGCTTATTGGATCCTCCTGCTGAGAAAGGAGATGAAGAGATACACTTTTAAAAGGTTATTTCAGGAAGAAATCGTTTTTTGAAATGCTCCTTATATAATATTTACAATGAGGCTGATTGTTGACAAGTGGAGTTTGGGAAATGCTTCAAGTTTGTCCCGGATTACAAGACATACAAAGTTGTCTCTAGAGAGAGAGAAAAAAGGAGTAATGATGTGTGGGGAACAAGCCCTTTCAGCTGTGCTTCCCTCCTCCCGGGCGGGCTCAGTGTCGTCCTCTGCTGGCCCAGGGTCCTGCTACGGGCAGGAAACAGCAGAAAGGGGATTGGAAGCCAGGGCTAAGTCCTTCGAATATTTTTGCTACAGAGCACTGAAAAACAAACAAATGGTGTCACAGAAACGAAGAGAGCTTATATAAGAAGCCAGGGCAACAAATGCTTCAGAAGAACAAAAATGAGATACTTAAATCCTCTTCTGTGAAAACAGAACAAGATCGGAATAATATAGGAAGAAAACAAGGCATCTGTCCTGTGGGGAAAATTTTCCTTTTCTGATTATATAAAATACAAGTTGGGTTTTGGGGGCTCAAAACGTTTAATCTGAGTCCTGGTTCCCTAAGAATAACCCATTTCCATTAGTCGGTTTTAGTGGGGCAACACACCACACTGCCATTTTCATTCCTTACAAAAGCATTTCTTTCTCTTTCACTTTACAGGTTGGTGCCTGTGGGTCAGCTATGTAGCTCAGAGGCATACGTCTTCTGATCCCATTACCCAGGTAAACAAACAGCCTCTTGTCAGGACGTATATTTATAAAATCCAAAGATCATTATCAGTCCTATGCATGTGCATAAGGCCACCCAATATTTACTCAGAAACCTTAGAATCAAATCCCCAAACTTTGCCATGACATGACATGTAAGTTCCAGACTGCCTCATGGCCCTTCATCTCCACTATCTTCCCCATCAGTATTCTTCAGACACACTAGCTCACTTACTTTCGATTTCTTGAACATGCCATGTTCTTTCCAACCACAGGACCTTTGCATAGATAGGCCTTTCCAGATGCTGGAAATGTCCTTGCCTCTACCCTTCAATGAATGAATAGTAGTTATCCTTTAGACATGAGCTTAATCAATAATTCCTCAGAGAAGTCTGGTTTTTCTGAGTCCATGAAAATGAGGACCCCTTGTAATTATCTCTGAAAGTTCCAATTCTCTTTCTGCAGTGCCCTTCTCACAATTTGTAATGATATAGTTCGTGATTATTTCATTTCTGACTACCTACCTTTCTAGATTGGAAGCTAGATGAGGGCAGAAATAATCCTTATCTTTTGAATAAATACATTGCTTCTTCTCCCACATTTAGTAATTAATGATGTATAGTACATAGTGAAATATATGGGTAATGAGCTGAGTGGTGACTAAGAATATGTTTACAGAATTCTTTATATAGCTGCCAATACTTATCGAGAATCTACTATGTACTAGGTACTGGGAATAGACCTGTGACTAAGCCAGACCCAGTACCTGCCCTCATGGATCTTGCAGCCTATATTCTACTGTCACATTTTCTATGGGGAATTGTTCAAAGCCTTTTGAAAATGGAAGGATGGCATTTATGTACCTAATATTCCCCTTGAAAACAACAGTAATTCATGGCAAAAACACCAAGTCAAAGTAGAGATTCTGCCTTCATTCAAGCTACCTTTTCATTCACTCACTCTTCCTACACCAGCAAATCAAAAAAGGATAGGTCATTGACTTTGATCTCAAATTTCTTTTGTTCATTTGTGTCAGAACTGTAGTGTTATTTAACCTTAGCTTTTTGTGCTTAATGGATATGAGTGTTCTGATAAATGCAATGCAGTAGTCAATAATACACCAAAGGCTGCCCATAATTGACTAACTTGGGAAATAAAGGGCCCTCCTTACTAAGTCTTAAATAATATACTCTGGGTAAGTCTGAACATCATTTTATCACTGATTATAGGAATTTAGATGTTCAAATCCCAGTATCATTAATGGGAGTTGCACCCAGCTGCCCATAACCTATTTTAAAAATATACCAAGATCCATTCTGAATTCTTTATTCCCTTCCCTTCAAATTTTTACCTGGTTCTTTCAGGTAAAAACAAGATTAGTACACAACCTCAAATCCTTTTTAGCCTGGCACAATTAAAATAAATTTAACCTTATAAAGCCATGTCCACTTCATGTTAGTAGACAAAGGTATACCAGTTAACCACATAAAAATGAACAACATTATATTTAAATTATAGAAAAAAACCCAAATACTACCTCAATTAGTCTTTATGTTAGACAATTTGCAATTACTTTTCATTCCCAAACATGATGTCAGAGTATGAACTCTGTCGTTTGGACTTTGCCAATAATTAGCCAAGAACATTTGACAAATTTTCAAGTAATTCCATTTATAGTAGAAATGTAAGCTAATCATCTAATGGTAAAAGCTTTGATACTTTGCTAGTCTCTAAAAGGCCACAGCATAGTAATAGAGAATCACTTTGCAGTAAGGCAATCAGTCTGAGAATGCCTATGCTGGCTATCAGTTTCATGTGGTACCTAAAGAAGAATTTCCTGGAAATGTTTTCAACATATAAAGATAATAAGACACATCATTCATCAAGTAGAACATCCCACAGTGTGCCTTCTAAGGTAATTCTTGAAGAAATAATGTATAGAAAGAAAATAATCCATTCAAATCCACAGAGTCCACTGCCCCATTTTAATGTTTTAAATGACTGATCTAAACCAATTCCAGTTGGCATCGTATAGATAACCTACAAAAAAAAAGGGGAAAAGAAGGCTTCTTGAAGAAACAAAAAATGGAATCCTCAGTCTGGGACTGGAAATCAGGATCCCTTGAGTTCCAATAGACACCAATAGACCCAGTCCGGCTGGCTTTGGGCGTGTCAATGTCAGATGTCCGTGACACATGTCTGTTTATATTCCTGTGGCTTTACCTACATCTATGCATGTGTCTACCTATATCATCTGTATCTATTCACATAAATGTGCATCTATTCAAACTGCTTTGTGTCAGATACAATGCTAGTGATAGTACCGAACATTGAAGAACCCAGTCGCATAGAACAGAGAATGCCATCTAGTAATTAGCAACACAAACTCAAGAAGTTTCGTTCATTGGGCATGACAGACACACTAGGTGAGGCCAATGAGCTCTTCAAGTGCCCCAGAAAATATTTGGGTCTTGAATTTAAAAATCAAATTTCTGGCTCTAAACTGTGAAATCAAAACTGCCAAGTCAAAATCACAAAGATTTAATTAGATGTCTATAAACATATTATGTCAACTTCATTCATGGTGATATTCAGAATTCATAAAGATTTCATTATACTTGAAAACAACCTGTAGGTTAGATTTTCTTGAGTATGCACGATGACTGCTGAGAAATCGTAGCTGACTTCAAAGTAAATGAGTTATATGGAGCCAAATAAATTTGAAGTTCGCTTTAAAACACCCACAAAAATTTATACTGGTCAAATATATTATTTTAAACGTAGGATTTGGGTGCATTTCGATATGTTGGTATGATGTGGGGTAGGGTCTCCAAAAGAAAGAGTACCAAATTAGCCTACAGAAGTCTCAGCGTCCCCTACACGACAGAGGAGAAAATGAAGGCTATAAGGAAGAGGGGATATACACAGAAGGGGCTTCTTTGGGGATGTGAAGTTTAAAATAGGATTAAGAGTTTATTTGGCAAAGGGAGAGAAAATACATACATCTGCGAAAATACAATCATGCATTTTGGGGCACTGGTAAAACGTTCCTCAGGGCCTGCAGGTCAGGTATACATGCTGGAAGATAGGAAGAGGGCCTGAAGAAATATTAAAACTGAACCAAGAGCAACTCAGAAGAAAAGGAACCATGAAGTTTCTAAACAAGAAAAGTACATGATCAGATGCACTTTTTCTGCCCCATAAACCCAACGGCAACGTGGACACACACGTGGTGGGGATGTCCACGCAGAGGCGGTGGCAATATGAGGCAGACAAAAGGGGATGAGAACCAAAGCTCTGGCTGGGGAATGTCCAAATTCAAGAGACATCTCAGCTTGAAGATAAAAACAGTTTCTTATTCAGCACTAAGCATTTGAGAGCAATTCTGAAAAAGAAGTGTTGAGAGGGATCATTTTCTCGGACGCACAAGTTATTTTATAAAGTGGGTAAGTCCAGTCCATCGCGACTGTTCCTGTATCCTTTCTCTTTTAAAAACGTGGTGTGATTCTTTTTTGTTGAATCCAACAAAAATATGAGTGCCTTCTATGCAAGCAACATGGTTACTTGCTAGGATTGGAGAAGTAAGCAGGAGCTATCATACGGGTTTGGGACATGACTATGGTTTCTTGACTATCTTTTTGCCTGTTTTTTGCACTTGGATTGGTTTTTTGGGGGTTTGTTTATTTGTTTGTTTTTTGTCTTCAGCCAGTTTACCTGCCATCCCCAAACAACGCCTTTATTGGGAACCAGGTTACTAACTTCACTACTCATGTCATGTTCTTAACTACAAGCTCCTAGTTATACCTGCCTGCCTTGGGCCAGTCGGTATCAAGCCAGCTTACCTGCCCTACAACCCATCAGTAGCCTTCACCCAGCACTACTCTCAGATTGGCTTTTCCTTCTAACCTTCTACTGCCTGCCTTTGTCTGCTAAATTTGCAGTTCTATGCCTTTTTTTTTTTTCATTCTTAAGGTCTAATATTTTAAAGCCTATTATAAATTGTCCCAATTCTATTGTTTATAACCTAATAATATCTTAACATATTTAATAAGATCATGACAACACCTGCAATTCATTACTTTCTACTCCTAGAGACAATGATAATAAAGGAAAGGAAATGTGATTTATATATCATCAGGTAACCATGAAACCTGCTTATCCTAAGAGAGGTGGTAAAGAAAGATTTTATTATTGCCTTTTGAAAAATATAGTGACTGAGCAAGAGAAAGGTCAACTAGTCATAGTTACCCATTATTCAGTCTTCATGCCAATATAAAATTCATGCTTCAAATCTATTTTCATACCCTCCTCACAAACTTTTTGGGTCTTTTTCTTAAGAATCCCTTAGCGCAACAGAAACTAGCACAATTCTTATAAAGATGTTTATCTTATAAATTGGTGTTTGCCTCTGTGCATCAGATATTTATTTTTGTTTTACTTAAATTGGCTTAAGTTGCATCCCCTCAGGATCATTGATCTGGTAGTCTCCATCACTCTAGAGGGGCAAGAAAAGGGAGAAAGGGGTAATTGGCTCTCTTCTCCTTTCTGTCCCTGCTCCTGTCTTTCCTTTTCATCTCTTGGTTTTCCCATTTTTAAATCCTATGCCAATAAAGTGAAAAATGAAATACAGAAAAGAAGAATGCGAACAGTGCATGAGGTCCTCTAATTAACCACTGAATCATAATGGCCTTATCTACAGTGTTCTCTGGTTGGCTATGTTTAAAATAACATTATTTGAGAACATTTATAACATAATAGGTGTTCAATAAATTTTGTGGGGTTTTTTTCCTTCAGTTCACTTCAACCAACAATTTTAGTTCTGTTATTTCTCTAATCCCAGATTGTGTGTTTTTATAATTATGCATAGATCAGACATTAACCACCATATTTTTTAAATTATTCATTTTGCATATTAGCCATCTTGTAATTGTATTCATTAAAATGATCCTTATTTGAACATCCATTTCGTGCAACCTTCAGCTTGCTGAACATTTCTACATAACCTGGATCTATGGGTTTCGTTTGGCTTTCTTTGTTGAATTACCAGCAAATATAGAGAACTGCTTTTGTGCAGTTTTATTTGAATTTTGAAGGCAGGTAATTTACTAATCCTCCTTTCAGATGCTTCCTTTGTTCTTTCCTGAGATGTGTATTGACTGAATGTTTCAAGGGCTTCATTGTTTAAAGTCAATGAGGAAATGGAATTCCCTTTGATAAACTAAACTTGTTGACCTAGTCCTTCGCAGAAATAAAAAAAAAAATCATTGTATAAATATATGTTGATGGAAATGATTGTATCTCTTGGAGAAACATGTAGCTGCCTGTCTTTAGAAGAGCTGATATCTTAATAGGAGAGCATAACTTCCTTTCTTTCTTTTGTAACTTTAACCACCCAAAGATGCTGACAGTAAAGTAAAAGAAGCAGAAAGTTGAATAAAGACATTAATAATGCATTTCTACAAATCCTCATCCTCATAGACACTTCATCTCCTGTGCAACATCTATATTTGAATGAACGATTTACTTCCCTGGAATCATTTCTAAACATTCTCCAATGAACCCTTTCCCCCATTGACCTTCATCTGGGTACCATATGAATTCTCCTCTGCTCCCTACTGTCTCATCCTACACTTTACCAGGCTTTCACTGAACTGAGACATTTGCTGGAGAAATAAGGAAGAGTACTACCCAAGTAGTAGAAGACAGTGAGTTCTATGGCTTCTGTTCTCCATTTATTCTCACTTTCAACAAACCACTAAAACTCCCTGGCATCAGGTATCTTATCTGTAAAGTAGAGATCATGATATCTTATCCTCTTAAAACTTATCTCTGAATTCTCTTTTAACTTTAAGACTTGTTCACATATAAATATATAGGGTGGAGTTTAAGGCTTATCTAACACAACCTTCGTATTTTAAACGTGGGGGCACGTGTCTAATCTGTTATGAACACATGTAAGATATCTGGGCTTACCATCTCTATCTCACAGGCCTAATAAGAGAAAAAAAATTATCGTAGCAAAGCAAAATATCTTAGTAACCAGCACAACAATATCTGTTAGGATAGAAACAAAGCTATCTCTGTTTAGAGAAATTACCTTAAGAGGTTACTTTTTGGAAGAAGGTGAAGCATATATGTTCAGAGGAAATAAGGCAACGAAAGAGATAGCTAGCCCAGATTGAACCAAGATGTTTTACTGGAAGCCAGTGAAGTAGAGAAGGGAAAAGATAGAAAAACAAGGATGGCCAAACAGCATGAGGACATCGGAAGTGTCAGATGGACTTGTACTTCTCACTTTGACTTGAGTAAATCCCACACACTTATATGCTAGAAAGTCTGCTTCACACACAAAATCCTAGTGTGAGTAGTTTTTTATAGTAGAAATTATAGAAAATGGCTATGTTCTGTTTCTGGGTCCATGCATTATAGTTGATGGATAGTAAAGTCTGGAAATGAGATAGTCTCTGAACTGAAATAATTCGGTAAAAGTAGAATCTCAAAACCACAGTAGTAGAACAGGAAAATCCTTAGAGCATGAAAACCTTAGGATAGGTGTTAAATTTTCTTTGGGTCCTGGTCTGAATCTAACTTCTCTGGATAATAAGGGAAGGGGCCCAATCCCAGCTAATATCTGGATAATGAGGAGGACAAGGGGTAATCAGAACAAGATTGGTATTAGAAGAATTTGTATTTCCAGAGAAATTTAATCATAAAGAATAAAAAGGATCAACAACTTGTAAGTTAAAAAAAAAGGAGGGGGTTGTCGGTAAAAAGAAGAGCTTTATAACCAATATAATTAAGAACTGAACCAAAAGGTCACAGGTGATTTATAAGAACTTGGGACAGAGAAGTGAGGAGCAATCCAGAAAAGAAACGTGAGACCTTGAAGGAGATGCTCTGAGGTTAGACTCTATCTTAACATGCACAACAAGTTCTCATAAAATTAGCATTCCTTTTTGAATCATAATTATTGTAACATTAAAGGAAATAATTGAAATGAATTAGTAGTCTTCTTCAATAAATGTCTTAGCTACTATTTCAACTAATAGAACAGATGCATTTCCAGAATTCATTTATAATAGTAAGATGAAAAGCAACATAAAATGAAGGTGACTAATGTGAGGGATGAAAAAAAATTGGACTCAAAGTTCTAGGAACTAAATTCAAACCCTGCTTTAACTATTGAAAATTATTTATTGAATTTCTGTGTGCCTGACTTTGTGTTACATACATAGGTATAAAAATGACTACCATGGTCCTTGACCTGCGGAAACTCACAATCTACCCCAAAATACCATGAAAACAGATAACTCTAGCATAAATATAGATAAGAGATATATATAAATGCTATCATGGAAATTAGCAGTGCATCGTGCCAATAGAGAGCACTGATCCAGGAGCTAGATTGTCCAGGGTTCAAATACTGGCTAGTGCATTTAATAGGTGTGTGATTTTGAGTGATTCAGGTAACGTCACTTTGCCTCAGTTTTCCCACTAATAAAATGGAAATGCTAGGATTTCTTCCTGGAGTTATAGTAAGGATTAAATGAATTGAAAAGTGTAAAATACTAAAAACAATTCTGGTACATAGAGTTGTATTATCACCATCTTCTTAACTATCATCATCATTATCATCATCATTATCACCTTTATCACCATGAACACACTCAAATGGGAGGAGTTAATGTCCAGGAAAAAACAGGGATGTCTTCAGAAAGTAAATTTGACTTAAAGTGGATCCTCCAAGTAGAACAACAGGAAAATATATGCCAAACAGAATGACCTACGCATCCAAAGTTGAAAAACCAAGGCAAGCCCTGCTGAAATGTGGGGTATGTTCATGACAAGACTGAAGAGGCCTATCACAATATTGTAAAAGACCACATGAGCCATGTTGTCTTTTAAGTAGGTGAGTGACATCATAGTGCTCATATTTCAGAATGATTACTCTAGTGGATTCATCTAGAACCCTAAAATCTCAGTGACTTCCAACAAAGAGATATTTCCCACCCATATCGCAAGTTGATTGTAGGTCAGCTGCACATCTGTCCTATGTCCTCCTAATTCTGGCAGCTGGGCCAAATGAATATGTCCCTCATTCGGGACATTCCTATTCTCTTGATAGAGGTGAAAGGGAGAGGATGGAACCACATGATAACTCTTAAAATTTCTAGCCATAGTGACCTATCATTTCTGCTCATATTTTACTGACCAAAACAAATCACATGACCAAGTCTGATGTTGGTGACATAGGAATTATAATCCCCCCAAAGGGAGGAGTACCACAAATCAGTTTGCAAAACCTAACCGCAATTGGATGGGAAGCTATGGTTCTTGGGGACAGGCCGGCAGGGGCAGACAAACAACATTTGAAAAAACAGTAATCTATAACCGAGGTCTCTACTGTATAAAACATCCCTCAAAATAGTGACTTCAAATAACAATACTCATTTGTTATGCTCATGATTCTCAGGTAGTCAGACAGGGCTAATTCGGAATATGTAAGTGGCTTATTCACTTGCCAGGCATGACTGGCTATGAGGTTGGACTCAGCTGGGCTTCTCTCCCCCTCTCTGGAACCTCAGAGCCTCTTCATGTGGCTTCTCCAGCAGAGTGAATAGTCTAATTGATGTCTCCGGGCTCCAAGAGACTCGAGCAAAAGCTTCTGGTTTTTTGAAGGTTATGTGTTCATTGGTCAAGAGAGTTACAGGCCAGCCCAGATTCAAAGAGAAGAAATTAACCCCAATTCTTGAGTGGAAGAGGGTCAAAGAATCTGTGGCCAACCTGCATAGATGTAAAGGGTGGGATGCAGATTGAGGAGCTATTTCTGACATAGCTTGTCAACAGGATATGCTGCCCACCTAAATGTGGAAAGGGAATGTGAGAATAGAAGCATGAAATAAGCTGATCAAAGATGAGAAGGTCATTTCTGCAAGACTCAAGCATAAGAACTGAAAGGACATTTATTTTAAAAGTAGGAAATTACTTTATCAGTCCTGAATTACCCAAGAAATTAAAAGGAAGAAATTTTGATCAAGATGGTAATCACATCCAAGAGATTTATTTCAAGATGTTATTTGTGTATGAGGCTTGTAAAAGTGCTACAAAAACACACAAAAAAAGCATATGTTAAATCAAAATAAACTTTATTTTAGAAAGTCACTTTAAGTATGCGGTGATATAATTAAGCCTTATTAATATGCTGTTTATTTAACAGATTAAAAATGCATAAGAAGCGTGTCCCATTCATCTTAATTAGACAATATGCTTGTCACAATTATTTGCTTTATATTTTCATTTTTCATGAACATTTTGAGGATATCCATTGATGCTATTAGAATCTACTTTCCCTTTGGTTTGTAGTTCTCTAATCTCAATGTCTCAGTCCCTTGAGGTACTACCCAGCATTTCTCACCTGACCCTCTGCCAATGCCTGGTTGTTAGAGCTGATAGATCTAGGGCTAAGAACAGCTGCAAGAAAATGACCGTATGCATTTCAGTGTTCTCAACAATGTGCTCTCTTTCCTTCTATGATTCAGATTCAAAATATTCCTGTTCCCAAGTATTGCACACAGCTATGGGGGTGAAATAATAGATACTGGCTGGCGTAGAATATCAAATTCTAGAGCTGCAAGAGATTTTCAAGATTATTCCTTCCAATTTTTTCCAAATGCAACCATCTACTCACCACTTTCTCCACATTATACCAAGCACTGACTTGGTTTTTTTTGTAAATTTATTTACATTTTCCATTTAGTATATTTTAAGAGAAAAGTATATACTTCTATTAGAAATAGACAGTAGTTGAATTTTCCATAAATTAAAGGTGATAGCATAACCGAACTCAAACAAGGCAAAATAATATTGATAGATTCTAATATGTTTTTGCTTGCCTGAAGTTCAGTGTCTACTCACTTTGTTAGAAAAGTATCTTCTTAAGTCTGAGATTACCAGGATCAAACTGAAGTTTTCTCTTTGAACAGAAAGATTAGAAGAAAGTTGTGAAGTATAAATACCTTCTCCATGTCATCCAGTGGACAGCATCTTTGAGGCACCACAAGTCATTTGGTTTTTTTAGTGGCATGGGGCCCTTGTTGGGGAACATTTCCTATTCCTTTCTTCCATTCCTTACTCTCACTGAGTATATCATATGCTCAATTCTTGGTTTCTAATACCATTACCAGTAAATGGAACCAGTGATCCTTAGAGAAATAGTTGATCTTAAGACTGAAAAAGGAAATATACAAGATGAGCTTGGAGCACTGTAAGTGTCAGAAAGCATGGAAATTCTGAGGGGAAAAAATCAAATCACAATGATGGGGATATGTCAAAGAGAGCCAATCAAAGGAGTTTCCAATGGTCAAAACTGGAACAATAGGAGCAGTAAAATATAGTAGTATTGGATTACAGCCCAAAGAATAAAAAATAAATACCTAGGAGTCCATGCTGATAAAAAAAATAAATGATTGAATTAATGAAGAAGAAGAGACTAATAAAGCAGAAGAAATCCAAGTAATTTATGTAGCTACTTGGTCTCAAGATGGTAGAGTATAACTTCCTATTCGTTAAGTGTGGGTTGAGCATAATGACTTTTTTTCAATAGTATGGAAAGGAAAAAAACTTTACAGTGAAGCAACCTGTCAAACATTACCTCAGCAACAGTGATCAAGGTCAGTAACAACAGTGATAAGTCATGTTGATAGTATGTAGCCTTGATGCAATGTGATTAAGATACCTGCAGCTCCAGTATAATCATGACAAAGACATCAGACAAATCCCAAGAGAGCAACATTCTACAAAACACCTGACTAGTACTACTCAAAACAAGGTCTTGAAAAACAAAAATGTCTGAGTCATGACAGCTAAATGTAATGTGGTACCCTGATAGACACACACACACATACATACACACACACACACACAAAGACATTAAGTAAACTAAGCAAATTTTAATAAAGTATGGATATTAGTTCATAATCATAATGGATTATTAATCATTAATAATTAATCATTAAATGTAACAAGTGTACCATGCTAATGGAAGATGTTAATAATAGGGGAAACTGGGTGTGTAGAGTATGGAAACCATGCTATCGTTGCAATTTTTCTGTGATCTAAAAGTCTTCTAAAGAGTAAAGTTTATTTTAAAAGCACACATTTATTCATCCATTTAACACATATTTTTCAAGTGTCTAATTGATGCCAAAGTCCACACCAGACACAGGGAACACAACATGGTAGTTGAGGTCATGGAAATAAGCACAAAAAAGTTACTATACTCCTCCAAAGTCACATAGCTGGAAAAGAATACTTGGAAGAGCCTCTAGGCTCTTGATTTTGCCACTCAACTTTATCAGTCTACTTCTTTCCATATTACGACATGTTCAAGAAAATATTCCTTGTTGTGTTATTTATCGGGTATAGGCAAACCTTTGAATCAATCAGCAAATATTTATTAAGAATGTACCATGTTCCCAAGACTGAGATAATTGCTCAGGAGTGAAAAAGGGAATCAGCAATCTATCTCCCCACCACAACAAATATGCTCTTTCTGTGACCATAGAACAAGTATATAAGCATAAGATTTAAGGATGATTCACAATAAATTTGAGAATGAGAGATCATAACAATAGTGGCCAAATAAAATGGGAAGGTTTCAGAGGAAAAGGGGACTTGAACTAGGTTGTTGTATAGAGTATTCATTCAGAACAAGGATTGTTCTTTAAGGCATAATAGTGTGGTAGTTAAGAAGATGATCTTAAAAGCTGAATTTCCAGTCTTCTAATCCTGGCTATTCTATTTGCAAGATGTGTGATCTTCAGCAAATTTCTAAAGCCCGTCAGCTTTACTCATCTTTAAAATGGAGCAATAATGGTATATTCTTGATAGGGTTGATTTGAGGATTTCATGATGTATTAGCCAGGATTCCAAGAGAAATGATGACCCATTCACCCTAGGGAAATTCAAGGAGAATTTATTTACAAAGAGGCTGTCATCAAAGATATAAATATGGAGGAACCACAAACAACTTGAAAGTCTTAGCTGCTGAGTTCTTTTTACCTATAGGCCTAAGAAATTGGAGAAGGGAGTTTTTACTGGAACCCAACAGGAGAATCATGGAAAATCTGCCTTCTTGTGAAAACCAGTGCCCTTTGACAGAGCCAGAAAATTAACCCTCAGATCTCACATTCTTCTCTCCTTCTACTTTCTGCCAGGTCGCCCTAATACTCCTATGCAGCCAGAAGTCAGAGGGCAGCCTTGATATTGTAGTCTATGCAGGTCAGTCTCCAGAAACAGAGAGCAGAATGATAGATTTAGAAGGGCCAACATGAATTAATACACATAAATATTTACAACATATCTAGCACACAGTAATGCCCAATAAATATTAACTATTATGATTATTATTATTACCTCTATGTTATCAGTATTTGCCACAGTTTCTAACATTTGGTAGGTGCTTTAAAAAAGTTCAGAGGATGAGTGAAGGATGACAGATCCAAAAGCAGGATAGAAATTGCCTAGCATGTTAAAGTAGCATGAGTCATAGGTATATACAATTGATCATAAATACATAACTGACAATGACACGAGTTTAAATGAGTTGAAATTTGGACATTAGAGAATAGCAAAAAATAAAGTTGCACAGTAATCCCTGAAGTCTTTAGAAAAAAAGAATCACATTATTGAAATACATATTTTTCCACACAGAAGGACAATTTAGGAAGTGGTAAGGGGCAATGAAGTACAAGAGAAAGATTCAGGCTTTGAGACACAGAAATATGTTCATTCACCTCTATGTGTCTTTTAGCAAATTTCCTTCCCCCTGAGCCTGTGATAATTAATTTTATGTGTCAACTTGACTGAGCCACAGAGGGCCCAGACATTTGGTCAAACATTATTTTGGGTGTGTCTATGACAGTGTTTTTGGATGAGATTTAACATTTGAATGGGTAGATGGAGCCAAAGAGATTCCCTACCCCTACCCCCACACCAATATGGGTAGGTTCCATCTAATCAATTGGAGACCTGAATAGAAAAAGTCTTGTAAGAAGGAACTCTTCCTATCTGACTGCCAAGCTGGGACCCTGGTCTTTTCTGGCCTTTGGGCTCTGAATGAAACATTGGCTCTTCTTGGGTCTCAAGCCTGGTGGCTTTCAGACTAGAACTTATACCATCCACTATCCTAGTTCTCAGATATTCAGACTCAGACGGAAACTACACAATCTGCTCTCTTGGTCTCCAGTTTGCCAATGTCAGACATTGGCTGTGGGGCTGGTCAGCCTCCATAACTGGGTAAGCCCATTCCTTATAATATATATATAATATATGTACAGATTTCCCTGTGTATATATTATATATACATTCTATTGCTTCTGTTTCTCTGAATAACTCTGACTAATACAAAGCTCCAATGCCCTAATTTATAAAAGAGGGATTATCAGTCGAATTCAGTGAGAAAACTATGCAAAGTGATCAGCACATAGTAGGCATTCAGTGAATGTATTTGTTGTTCCTGCACAGTTAAGGGATTGCAAGCACAGCAAGCAGAAATAAAACAGAGGACTATCTTTCTAATAGACATCCTTCCTGCCTCCAGCTTTTAATAGAGTCCATTAATATCTATCAAACATTCCTGCGAATGGAAATATAAAGCTATCCTTGCTGTATATGTGGCAGCCTAATGAGCCAACTTCTCCTGGTGAGGCAATAATTTACTCAAAGGTCCCAAAGTGGCCAGCATGAGTTAAGACAGCTTTCCAAATTGACCAGTTCTTACACAAAGAGATTGCATTATTATGCTACCCTTTCTATGTGATTTGTTCAACGAAGCTGTATGCAGGATAAACCAATGTGGATGTCTGCCCTCCAGGACCTTTCCCTGTGGGGATTTCAATGCCAACTTCAATCCCCCTGAAATTACACAGTCAGCTCTCCTAGTTCCAGGCAATGGAATTTTCCTAAACCATGACTTTCTCAGACTAAGTCATGTATATCCATTCCTTGTGGAGGGGCTAGAGGAAGGATGACACTGGGCAATTTCTCAAGCTCCATTTCTCAGTAAAATGTCTCAAAATTTGTGCACATAGAGCTTTTTTATGTTGGCCAATCCATATCAGATGATGATATATGTCACTTCATAGTGATGGAAGGCCCGGCTGCAGAAGCCATTTTCTGGAGTCAAGGATTTCAGCCCCAGTGCTAATTCAGCAAGGGAGATATTTATGACCTTAGCAATGGTACCAGAAGGCTCCTGTCCCCACTTCTGAGTCTGGACAGTGCCTGTGGAAAGACTGGACTGCATTTTCTTTACCAGAATTTGATGTTTAAACACATTAGAAAGTGCATACGGAGTCAACATGACTAAAATTATTTCCAAAAATGATCTAGTAGAAAGAGCATTGCCTTAGAAAGTAGAAAACTGTGTTATCATCCCTCTTCTAGCCCAACTAGCATTGTCACCTTGGGTGAGTCACTTAATCTTTTTTGAATGAAATTGTGTGACCTGAAAAATGGGTTAATAATATCACTCTAACTTGAAAGCCTAGAGAAAGTAAGATTTCCTGAAGTTCCTTCCAGCTCTGGGATATCTAAAACTGTGCTCCATATTCTGGGTGAAGGCACCATTGATCAGCATCAGACTATTAATATTTGATAGATTCCCTTTGTATAATGCTTTTGATTTGACAAAGCAGTTTAATGTACACCACTAAATTTAATACACACAGCATTTCTCTTAAAGATCGGCAAAGCAAAATTACAATTCTCATTTGACAAATGAAAATACTGATGCTCGGAAGGATAAATGACTTACCTAATATTGCTTTTCTATGAAAGTCCCAAGCATATTGCTTCCTCAGCTATCTCTTACATAACTTTCTTCACCCCAATCCAGTTTCTCTGCCCAAATGTCACTCTCAAGAGAAGGCTTCCCTTCTGACCACCCAAATAAAACATCATAATCACTCTATCCCTTCACATTACTTTCTTCTTCATAGAACTCAGTATTTCAAGATAAAGTCATCACTTACATATTTCTTTATTTATTGCTCCTTTGCCTCCACTAAAATTAAGCTCTGTAAGAGCAGGAACTGTGTCAATTTTTGTTCATTCCCATGTTCCTAACACCTGGAATAGTGCCTGGTCAGTAGTAGGCAGTTGATAAATAATTGTTAGAAAATGAATGAACAAATGAGGTAAAACAGAGAAGCCACTGGAAACTTTGTTTTTTTATCTTTAGAAAAAAATGGAGAGTATCCTTGTCCCTTACAGAGTTTTGAGTTTTGAGTTTTGGTTCATTTCCAGGTATACCTTGATTGATTTTTATCTCATACATACTTTTTTATCTCTTTCTCAAGAAAAATCAGTCCCTTTTTTAACTTTTTTCCTTAAACAATGGGGAAGTGTAATTGTATTTTTCTAGTACAAGGTCCAGAGGAGTGGTCCTTCAGGTAAAAAAATAAAAATAAAAATCAGGGATTTCCAAACATGGTTGTATATGAAAATCACTAGGGGACATTTTTAAAACTAAGTTCCTGAGCCCTAACCTCAAAAAATTCTAATTCATTAGGTCTGCGGTAGAACCAGAATTTGTGTACATTTTCAACTGTACAGTTGATTCAATGCATAGCTATATTGGAAAACTAATGAGTTCTCTGATGATGATTCCTGTCTCTCTGTGTATTGTTACCTGGGACTTGAGCAAGTACCTCCATGGTTGAGTTACAAGATCGGCTTTGGAAGAATTAGAGTCATGTTAGCCTCAGGCACAATTCCAAAATGAGTTAGCCATGGGGATTTCTGAGTAAGTGGATTGAGCAGAGGTCAAGCAGGTATATTTTCATTATCCTAAAGATATAACCTCAGGGAACAGAAGCCCAATCACTCTGCTGGGTGTGAAATAAAGCTTTTGTTCCCATAAGGAAGACTAGTAAATACAAAATAGTACAACCCAAAATCTAGAAGCAAGAATTAAGGCAAAAACTTGGCTCAATACATGATGAATGGCATGAGGTGAAATGGAGAACATTTACTCTGCCTTCCATGGATATCTACTAAGCCTCTACTAAGGCGTGGGAATATACTAGAGAACAAGATATGGTCTCTGTTCTCCAGAAATATACACTGAAGTACAATAGAAAAATATACCAAACAACAACAGAGAGGATGGGATTCCACTAGGTAAACATTTAAGGAATGTCTACCATAGTAGTGGCATGAGGAAAATTAGCCCTAAATTAAAACCTGAAGAATGGGTAAAAGTTGACAAAGAAAATGGAAAGAGGATGAAGGAGAATGTTGCAGAAGGGAAAAAGAGCAAACATCTTGGTCAAGATGTAAGATACAGCTTCAGCATTTAAGGAAGTGAAAGTTTAGAAAGAAAAAAACAGAATGACAGAGTTCAGAAGTCTCAAGTGGCAAAGGGTAAAATTTGGGAGACTGCATATAATCTTTTTAATAAGCGCTTTTTTTTTTTTTTTTTAGATTTTATCTATTTGTCAGAGAGAGAGAGCACAAGCAGGGGGAGTGGAAGGCAGAGAAGCAGGCCCCCCACTGAGCCAGAAGCCCAATACTGGAGTTAAGACCAGATCCCAGGATTCTGGGATCATGACCTGAGCCAAAGGCAGATGCTTAACTGACTGAGCCACCCAGGCATCCCTTAGTGATTTTTTAAAAAGGAAAATCCAACAATTTTTTTTTCTTTTAAGTCATTCAATTTATGTTGTGCCTAACATGGGTCATTTATTGTTCTAAGCACTGGAGATACAGTGGAAAACAAAAACTGGCAACCTCAAAGTTAGCATTTGAATTTTCAGATTAGACAATAAATGAGTGGGAAAAAATGCAACCATAGTTCAAGTGATGGTGATTCAGGCCAAGTCTGGTGATGGATATGGAGAAATGACCATCTTCAGGGATGTAGCCTATATGAAAGATATTGAACTATTTGTATTCTGCTAAAATGTATTAGGAAGGAATTACATGAAGGACTTGAGACTAAAGCTGACCCCATCTATCTTTGTAGAATAAACAAATCCTATACATTTGGAAAATTCTATAACTGAATTCAAATATTAATGTAAATATAAGACACCCAAATGCCCTCTCTAAACCCCAATGACCACTGAACTAACCTTAAAATAATTGTGAAGGTGACAGAAAATAATGGATTTAAAGTCAAGATTAAAGCTACATTTATCTTGTTTTATTTTATAATGAGGTGAACTTGTTATTTGCTTGAAAATCAGATATCTGAGAGCAGTACACCTTTTGAATTATTGCATTAAGATCTTATAAATCTCTTCTCAACCTTGCATGTGAATGATTCATAGATGTAGAATGTGAGAGCTGGCTTATAGCAAATGGAGGAAAGTATCCATAATCCAAGTGGACGTAGGCAAGAAGAATTAAATCATGGTAAGACAAACAGAAGAGACAAGATCTGAATGGGTTAAGAGAGGTTAATCAAAATGTGTTCTCACTCCAGAAAAGATGGGGAAGGGTAGAATAATTGATAGCCTCTGGAGCAATACAAAAGGTATGGGTAAAAGGAGAAAAGAAAGAACACATGCATCCTAGAAATAGCACGTTAGGAAAAATAAGGAAATCCGGACACAATAGTTTTAAGAAAAAGCCTTTGTAACAAAGGCAAAGTCGTGTAACACAAGATTGTACTTTATTTTGGGCATTTAATTTTCTTCTCAATCACTCCAAGAACTTTCTTGTCTCCCTTCTTCAACTCTCTCTTTATCTGTTTCTTATACTCCAGCTACATTGGAATAACCTTGATCTTGTGAGTTGATTTCTAAATGTATTTTCAAAGTAGGTTCATCTTCACAACTTAGAGAGAGGTTTATCTGCATTTTGCTAGACAAGCTGTTTGATCAAGTCATTTAATATCACATATTTGAGATATAGGCAATATGACTTGTTGAGATCAAGCAGAGTTTTACAACGGAAATGAGTATGCAGTTGTTGACTGACCTCTAAGAAAATCCAATGTCTTATTTTCTTTGGGCATTATATATGACAGGGTGGTTTTTACATTGATTTTTACATTCTACTTCCGAGAGGATTCCAGCAGTCTCCATGCTATCCACAAAAACAAATGCTCACACCGCAGAATGACATCTGCAAAACTTGCATGTACATTTAAAGCATGATAGTTACAGACTCAAGCCGAGCAATTTTTTTTTCAAAAACAGTGGGTTAATTTTAGATGCTTAACTGAAATGGTAGCTACAGAAAACTTATATTAGCATATATGTTTTAAAATTAAATTATAGACAGAATTTCTTTGTTCGGGGAAAAGTAAAGCTCATCTTAAACTTAGAGAAAGCAGCATGCTACAAAGTGGGATATAAGTGGAAAAATCAACCCCATAGGACTACCCCTAATGAGTACCAGAAAAAGAAGTAGCTGAAGAGAAATATTAGTGTAATTAATGTATGTGTAGAGCCCTAATCTGACTTTTGAATGAGGTATCTACACTGATAGTGTTATTTGTGACAACTACATGAAACCATAACTCAAAACAGGGATACTGAAAGAGTCCCTTAGAGAAGTTACTTAATAGAGATATGGAAAGAAATAAAAATGCAAAAGCCAGATTTTGAGGTAGAAACTTCGACTGCAGCCTGTTTTCTTTGTTTCCCAATAAGATCCATCTAAGCTGTCTCTTTCCTCTTCAACCCCCTCGACCTTGTTATGTAATCTGGAATGGAAACTTCCAGGTTCTGGGTATGAGGATCTCAAGGCTTTCTATTCACTTAATTATCTTGCCCCTTCTACATAGAGAAGCCAATCCTAACACTGGGAACCCTTATCCAAGTGGTGTAACTTAGGAAAGCACCCTTGGTTACCTACCATCTTAAAGAACCCTGTTTCAGCAAATCATTAACAGGGACAAAGATAAGTGAAAAACTTAATATCTGTAATGCTGGACCACAGAATCAAAATCCCTATTTCTGAAGGAGCTAAATTTTGAAAGAGTCTATCAATAGATCTTAGAAATATGATATATAAAAGTAGAATAGCATGATTGCTACATTCTGGTCTCCTTCAAAATGCTGAGCCTTCATTATTCTAATAGCTTTCCTTCAGTATCCATGTAATGGAAAGCAATTAAACCCCTCTGAGACAGTCATTGTACAGATTCAATAATAATCATCTTTACTTCTCTGTTCAGGCCATGTAGAAAGAATAAGTTTTAATGTTACAGAAAAATAAGACTTTATATAACCAACTTCCATCAGACCAATAACAACATGTTGAACTACTGTTGCTAAAGGTATATTATATTCCAAACTCTAGCAATAAGTGCTGATCCAGCTGAACCCCTAACATTCATAAGGATGAATGCCCAACACTAGAATAGATTTTGAGATCCTGATATCTAAACCCCTTTATTTCATTCCTCCTCCTCCTCCTCCTCCTCCTCCTACTCCTCTGACTCCTCCTCCTCCTCTGACTCCTCCTCCTCTTTCTTCCTCCTCTTCTTCACTATCACCATCACCATCCAGGTCTCCCTTGTTTCACAACAACCTAAGGACAAGGAGCATGGACCTTTGGGAGCTTCAGCAGCACCAAAATACGAAATTCTTCATTCACATGTTGGACCCTTAGTAGACTTTCCTTGATTTCTTTGGCCAATATAAACACAAATCCACAAATCAAAGTCATATTGCTAGCATCCTCCCAGAATCATTTCCTAGTGTTGCCATTGAAATAAATGTCCACAGAATCAAAGATTTTTTTTCCAGAAGAAAATCAAATTTACAGTTTTCCTGAAACAAGCCCTCCACCTGGAACAAGGATGAGGAGGAACTAACTAGAATCCTCAGAAGAGATGAGCCTGACTTAAATACTCTCTTTGCATCCTCATCTGCTTTGCATGAAAAGGAAACTTAATTATGATATTTCAATATTGAAATAAAATTAGTTTGGATTTTATTCCTCACTCTTGAGAGGAAATTATACTCCATTTTTAACTGTGCAAGACAACTGCCAATTCATCTGTGGAGTGTTATTTTTATGAACATATAACTAACTGTATACAGGGCCTGATCGGGACTTCTCTTTTTGTGGGCAACCTGATATCCAACCTCCTGCTTACAGAAGCTTGTGTGGACACCTCATATGCCACGATGACAGCCTTGCCAAATATGTGTGTTGGTTGAATCTCTTTAGCAACAATAAGTATAGCCAATAAAAAGGACATAATTTACGCATACCCCATATTTTTCCTAGTTATAATGGACCAAAATGAAAGGCTTACAGAATTTTGTCCAATTTAAACTAAATATTTTTAATCCTAAATAGATTATGTGCAATTTCATAACATCCTTAGAATACAAATAGTATATTAATAAATTGCTTAACATATTACCATAGTTTAAAAATGATGTAATGAATTAAATATTAAAGACCACATAAACAATGTAGTTTCACTGCTCTTTAAGTGCCTCTGGCAAGGATTTAATTTAGATTTAATAAAAGAGTTATTATATTATTTATTTGATTATAAATATGCTAATGTAAATGCTATGCTATAAATACTTTTGCTAATTAAATACTAGCTGACTTATGGAGGTTTATTTAGGTGCAACTAGGAGTTTATTAAGATCTATGAGTCCAAACTCAATAACTATATTCTCAATAATCCATAGATATTTAATAGATAATAATCACTTTATACTCAAGGTAGTGCCTTTAGATGTATTTTTTCTATTGAATGTTACTTTAAAACTAATTATTAGTAGCATATTTACTAAGCCTTGATTGTTTAAGAGATATTCATCTTAATAAAAAAAGTTGTTATGCCTCAATAGATATTCATAATAATCAGTTGATATTTAATTAACATATAATAACTCCCTCATTAAACCTAAATTAAATCCTTATTTGAAATACTCAATTTAAAGTGCAACTGAAAATATCACTATGGAAAATTACACAGCTTACCCTGCATTGCTTTTAGAAGCAAAATGAGAGATACTCCTAACCACCTAAGATGGAATTTCACAGCACACTGAAGGATGTTTAGGATATGGTTTAAATCTACACACGCAGACCACAGAATAAGACTATTGCTTAAAGTAAGCAATAGTTCTTATTGAGCCCATGTTTTATTTTATTTTATTTTAGAAATCACTAAATTCTAATGAACTAGAACCTAAACTAAATGAAATACAAAAGCACTAGATGTTCTTAAAATAAACCAAGTAAGGAGAAAAGGGAGCTAAACCAGATAGTCTTCATTTCTCCCTCCAGACCCTCTCTCTACCCTCCACTACCCAGCTCTATGACTCAAGAGGAGGATGACCCCTAAGGATTGCATTACCAGCGTGCCTTGTCCTCCAGATTCCAGTTGGGTTTGGCCAATGGGAAATAGCATCTGGAGACTAGAGTAAGAGAGTGGAGAGAGGTTGGGGTCTTCGCCTTTCCATCTCTTCTTGCTGAGCTGGGTTTGCCAGTGGTTACGTTTCTTTATATAATGCTACAGATTCTATCTGGCACCCTTCCTATCACTCTAGTTCTCATTGTATTCTGTCAACTCTTCCTTTTCTTCACCCTTGCAGATATGGGGGAGGTCATGCTTTCTCATGCTTGCTAGTCTCAGGGTACTTCTCCCTTGCTGGTTCCCCTAGGCCTGCTCATACGTTTGTAAATATTCTATTAATAAAATTGTCTTCAGTTACTCCTTTTGACTGTCCCATCTATTTCCATCTATTCCAGAACTTGGAATGCTATACAACTTAAATTTAAAAAATAACAACTAAAACAGCACCAATGCATCTTTACAAAACACTCCACACACATTGTTTCATTGCATTCTAACTAGTATTATTTTTAGGCTACATACCAGGCGAAAAAAACTGAGACTAGGGTTTTCTGAACAAAGGCACATAGTTATTAATGGAGAAGCCAAAAACCGAGCCCAGGTCTTCCAACACCATTTTCCAAATATCTTCAATTATATCAAATACTTAGAAGGGTTAAATCCTACTTAGTTTTAATCAAAACTTAGCTAGAGCAGTAGTTTGCAAGCTTTAGAAGCCATAGACCCCTTTCTTCAAGCAAAATCCAGAGTTTGAATAGCTAAAACAGATAAAAATAGAGCAACTTTGGTTGAGGCCATCTTTGCAATCCCATTCAGATTGTGTGGAGATGACGCCCCAACATCCTGCACATGTCCCAAGCCTGCCCATTTGAAGTACTCTATCTCCCTACCATGGTGATTGGTTCACTGATAAGCACATGATCCGAAGTCCTCCAGAAAAGTGCTGCTTTCTTCTGGGATGTCAAGCTGAAAAGATAAGGAAAACCTTAGCTCTGCCACTAGTTACCTTGGTGGCCATACAGAGAAAACCATCTTGAGAATAAAGCCAAATATAGACTGCAACAAAAGAAGGGGGTCAAAGAGCCCTAAGAGCACCCTTTGAACCCTTGGATACAACTAAGACCAAAGGCAATCCCACCCTTGGGAATTCTCAGGGATGGGAGTCAATCAATTCTCTTTCTGCTTAAGTTAGTCTGAGTCGGATTTCTGTCACTTACAACCAATAAAACAACTCCGCCACAGTTATTTAAGTAGTTAGATTGGTACTGACTTATTTATTATCCAAAAGGCATAGTTCTCCCTGAGTTGGGGCATTAGCTGAAGATTCAGTGGTTTATTTATTTCTAGATTATTCATAAAGGTAGTCAATTGATCCTTGTAAAGAGTTTATTCAATTCAAAATTTTTCAAAAATATCTGTTACTTTTTGTTTTGTGTAGAGAAAGAGCACTAAGACCCCCAACCCCAAGGATGTAGCAGCATCCTTTGCAAAATTCATTCTTCTATCCTGAACTTTAATTCCTTACTGGTAAATTAATATCACCAATCCTGCCTTTTTCATAGGATTATTGTGAAGCCTCAATTGGGTTAAAAATTTTTTATAATAGTAGATAATTTCTATATTGTACAAAATATAAAACAAGCTGTCAGCAGTTTACCAAATGTCAATTGTAATTATTTTTTTAAATATTTTTATATACAAACGTGTACCTCATTATATCTCATTGTATATTTGGTATAGTATATTCAAAAGGAGATAAAGTATTTAAAAATAGGAGTCATTATTTGTTTCTTTCAGTCCAAACCCTGTCATTAATGTTCTTAAAGCACTTATAGATGTTAAATGATTAGACTTTTTAACAGCCCTCTGACAGGGGAGTGGTAAAGGGGAACCCTTCACTGCTATAATGTAGATCTGTATTTATTCTCTAGATTTAAAAAAAAAAAATCACTTAGGGAAACTCTGGGCATTAAAAATCAATTTAAAATACAATTAAACTATTAGCATATCCAAAAGAGACGAATAGCAACATTAGCTATTTAGCCCAACTATTCTTGGGCCAAATGAGTGGGGAGTACAGGCAAACATCCAGACACTTAGGACATAATGGCCTAAAACATCAACTATGGGAACAAAAAAAGGATGGAAGGACTTGAGTTTTCCAAATCAACTCTTTCTAACGAAACCCATGTACATATTATTTTACCTTCACATGCTTAGATAAACTCAACTTCTGTTTTTGTTTTTGTGAAGTTTTTTTTTTTTTGGATGTCAAAAGCTCAGTTGAAGCATCATAGTTAATAACCACATTATACTCAAGGTATTGCCTATAGATATCTCATTCTTTTTTTTAAAAGGTTTTTTATTTATTTATTTGACAGAGAGAGATCACAAGTAGGGAGAGAAGCAGGCAGAGAGAGAGGGGGAAGCAGGATCCCCGCCAAGCAGACTCCCTGCTGAGCAGAGAGCCCGATGCGGGGCTCGATCCCAGGACCCTGAGATCATGACCTGAGCCGAAGGCAGTGGCCTTAACCCACTGAGCCACCCAGGCACCCCTAGATATCTCATTCTATTGATTTTTTAAAACTCATTATTGGTGTCTTGGTTTGCTTATAACTAAAATGTAGTTCTTTCTTGCAAACTCATTCACTAAAATTGTATAAACAAAATCATTATCATATTGGGGTTCCCTTCTGCTCTACCTGGATCATATATTTGTCTTGAATATAGGTGAGTCCAAATTTAAACTGCAACATCCACCATCCTGCTTTGTAGGGTGCTCAAAATAATTATTGGTGTTTTCTGGTTTTCTTCTCTAGTGACCAAAAATAAAATTGGGATATGTTTCTGATTGTATATTATCTATATACAGGACGATAGCTAAACTATATTATTTTACCTGTATCAACCATTAAGGAAGGGTGGAAGAATAATAAGACTTAAAAAACCTAGAAATAGGGGTGCCTGGATAGCTCAGTGGGTTAAAGCCTCTGCCTTCAGCTCAGGTCCTGGTCACAGGGTACTGGGATTGAGCCCCACATTGGGCTCTCTGCTCAGCAGGGAGCCTTCTTCCCCCCCTCTCCCTCTGCCTCCCTCTCTGCCTACTTGTGATCTCTCACTCTGTGTCAAATAAATAAATAAAATCTTAAAAAAAGAAAGAAACCTAGAAATAATGATGCGAGATCAACACTTTCTGCAGACTGATGGTGACAGCCCTTCACATCCTTCTATAGTTCCATGGTACCTTTAATATGGACAGTGTCCACTGGCATAGATAGATTCAGCCTGCTTTATGTCTATACAGCAAAGAACAAATATTATAAGATCTTTTAGTTGGGCCCAGATCTCATATCTCTAGCCATATAAAATCAATAGGTTGCTTGAACAAAAAATTCTATTATTGTCTTTGCTTACCACATGAGAGAGTATGTGTGCTTCGGTTTCAGACGGCTTAGGTTCAAATTTTGGCTTCACCTCTGTCTTACCTTATGCTTACCTTCTTTGCATTCCATTTCTTCATATGTGGAGGTAATAATAAAAGTTCTGACTCGTGGTAAAGTACTTGGATGTGTGCTTCAAATATCCTAGAGGAACACCAACTATTAGCAGTTGTTAAGCACTGTTTGGAATACTAACTCGGTTTAAAACACCACTCTGAGCCCTGTTCAATTAGTTCCCGCCCAACTTTTAGATTTCTTTTGGCCACACACACTTCAGTCTAGATTTTTGCCTTCCTATTAAATGTTTTCAGATCACTCTATACTTTTTTTCAGGAATATTATTACTGTTTATTATTATACATTAATGGTTTTTTTATTAGCTTAATATCTGTATCTCCCATTAGATTCTAAGTTCCATAAAGAAGATACTATATTTTGCTCACAATTTTCATGGTCTGATACACAGTAAATCCTCAATAAACATTTGTTCAATGAGTAAAGGAATAAATAAATGAATGATTATAATATAGGTCTTAATTTTTTTTTACTTCTGTATTTTTTGACTAAACAATCAATGCGTCAACAAATCTGGCCTTTAATATTCAACCTTTTCCAGAAAAACAACTATCTTGCCTAAAATACTGAATTATTTTTCATGATAGGGTTCAACATGATCATCTCTAAAATTAGTATTTTATAAGACCTACAACGTAACTAAAACAGAATGTAACAAATTTGCTAATAGTGTTCCCAAACTGATTCTAATTTAGTATCTTTTTTTTTCCCTGCAGCAACATAATGGAATTAAAAGTTTCCTTTATATTGCCACGAATCAATCAATAAGCATTTGTTTTATTCCCACTATGGCAAGGTGTCCTATTTATAACAGGCATTGTACCTGTTTTAATTGCTTTTTGTAACACATAACCATGTAAGGACTCAATGACAAATAAATATATCTTGATGTCAATTAAATACATTGGTGGCCACAAACCAGGGCCAATTAAAAAGGTCTGGAGTCAGAATTCCAAGGAGTTTATTGCCAAAAGGAAATGAAACTACTTAGGAGCTCCACATGGACTGGATGCTAGAAATTACAAATGCAGTGGGAATATCGGAGATGTCCACATCTGAGCAGAGTCATCACCATCTCCATGGAAACCATCCCCCGCCCCCTTCTGGGGAGAAAACAGCAGCTGTTCAATAGCACACAACCAAGAAAAATGCAAATCAGTCGGAAGTGGAAAACTCAGGATCCATTTTAAATTGTTAAGGGGGTGAAATTTGGGGTAAAGGAATGAGATTAACAAAGCCATTATTTAGCAAATAAGGTTCTGTTAGTCTCCTGTGCATTGCGAAGAATGCGGGGGAGGTAGAGGTGCAAGGTGGACAGGAATTCATGTCAAACATCATTACATCGCCATGTTGGAATAATACATTGCAGGGATTTTGCAAAGTGAAATTGCAAGGACAAAAGCATTGTTTTTAAGGAAGGAAGCAGAGGAAATATATTTAGGGGTTATTTTGGAAGAAAAACAAAGTTAAAGCACACCATTAAGTACTACATAGAAGGAAATTTGGAAAAAGAAGGGAAATAAAAGAGATTGTGTTTTGTGGGCATAATCTATCAATTTGATTGCTTGATATGTTTCTTTCATAGGAACATTTATGTGTTTCTCATGGATGCATGTTCAGCTACAGAGAGTGTCACTTATATGTGATACTCAATAACAAATAAGAAGCCTTACATGAAAGTCTTAGGTAAAATATACATGAAAAGCCAAATCAGGCAATTTTGGCCATGTCAAGAAGGATGAAAAGCTGGATGGTGAAAGGTCTGTTTGCTCAGGATGGTAATGAGAAGAACATGAGCACTCACAAGTGCTAGACACTGAGAAATACCTTCTGTCCCATCAAATTTTATCTCTTAAAATTTTGGAGCTGAGATTCTTTTAGTCAGCTGCACCACGCACAACAAGGAAGTGTAATGCAAGATTCTGCGAAGAAGACAGAAAAGCAGAAAGAGCCAATGGGGCATGGTGGGGTGCAGAGAGAGAAGAGAGGAGAGGAGGGAAGCAGGGGAAGGAAGCAGAGACCATTTCTAATGCCCACCCAGTTCTTGTTTCTAGCCCCATTCCAAGTTCCACCTACATCCATGCCCTCAAATCCCCCTCACCAAAAACCACCCCTTTAGCCTTATAATGTTCCCTTATTGCATAAAGTAGTTCAAGTTGATTTCCATTATGACAGATTTTGACAGCCCTGCAACCATATCCAACATCTGGGGGTAAGGGTCATCTTTAACTCTCTCTGATATAAACACATAATATTGTAACAATTGGGAAGAGATGTAGGCATTTGGGGAAAAAGATTCAAAATTGTAAGCTTATGTGAAGACAAGTATAGTAAGGTAGGTTGGGAAGAATCTACTGGATCAATTTCTATAGCACATTTTGGAGGTATATGTGCTGAAAAATACCAATTTATTCCCTTTAATTCCCTCTCTACTTTGGCAGAAATAACCTTAGCTGTTCTTAGGGCTTCACCCAGGGTATGCTGAGATTCTAGGACCCACTGCAGCAACCAGTGTCGGGTGGGTTATTGCAATCTTCAGCCCCTAACCCACTGCAGTCATGAACAAGATGCATATTGGCTCTCCTCATGTGGTCTGTCCAGCTCTAACACTCAGATGCTCTAGGCCACTTTTGAAGCTCAAGCATTTAGAAAGACTAGGAGCCTTGGCCCAAGATATCAACTGCGTACCTCCACCTGTATGCCATATTCTCAAGGAAGTACCAAGGTACCACTCTGGGACCCACACACCTCTCTCTCCTCTTCCCACAGACGCAGCAAGTTATTTCCTAGAACCAGAGCAGCACACTCCCGCTCTCTCTTGATTCTTAGGAAGTCCTCCATCTTCCATCTTAGCCCAGCCCTGTTTTGGAGGGTTTCTTTTGTCTGTTTTTTAATGCCTTTAGTCTTTTAGAAGCAAAAGTCAGGAAGTCTTCTGGACTTCTACTTTTTTCTGATTTGCCACCTTTTTCTTCTTGGGCTTTAAAGCACAGGGCTTAATTGTGGGGTAAGAAAAAGAAAGAAAAATAGGAGAAAATAGTTACTGTATCAAATTATTTTCAATCCCCCATCCTGTATGCTTTCTCTGATGTTTCTTTGCGAACGAACTCAAATTCTTGTAGGATACAAAATGAAAGGTTTAAAGTTCTATTCTTAAATTTCTGAAAGGACTCAGCAAGACTTTTTTGTGACCTAATGCAAATAATGGGGAAGGTTTCATGATGGCAGTTGGTTTTTCAGGCAGTTGCATCTGAGGATTGGTTTTTTAGCAACAGGGACACTAGGTATCTCTCAAGGAAAGTTCTGTATTTTGAATTCCATTGGCCACCTGACTCTGTGAAAGAATAGGAATATTGCTCCAGTAGAAAATATCTGAGCCTCAAGATACCATAAATCAACTATTTGGGTACAACAAAGCTTTAAAAGTACATATTAAAAGAAAATGCTGATTTCCTGATAAAATATTAATACTGTCACTCAAATTAAGTCACCAGATAGAAATGCAAAGTAACCTGAGTTATTGTTATGCTTAGCCTGACAGCTTTAAGCTCTGAAAGAAAAATAGGAATCTTCACTCAATGAAAAGCACATATGTGAATGCCAAGTTCCTCCATTTCTTTCCAGCCCACTCTCCAGTTTCTTAGCAGTAGGGTCATGGGTGGAGTCCTTGAATAAAAACCAAAAGAGAGGCAAGAGCAGAAACAAAGGGCACTGGGAGCTAAACTTCAAATTAAAAACAGGAAACAAATTCCTGGAAGCACATCCCAGTCTTGCTTGTCTTTCAAACCGCTGATTGCAAACGCATATCACCTCCTGAGCCTCTTCTCATTATTTTGTATCCTATTATCATTTTTCTGTGGGTGTGGAAAGTGATTTAGGATAAAAGTGGTTTGGGATTCATATATTATTAAATACCATATTATAAAGATGCTAATATAATCTTTGATAATATTCATACTATATAAAGACAAATTCTTACTTTTTCCATTTAACAAGTGATGCATATTGTTTCATTTACTTTAAATTAATTATGTAATAAAAAGCATGAATTGTCAACAAATAAATTCAAAAATTATACATACTGTTTTCTGTTCAGAGAACAAATGGCTATTAAAACGTGGATTAAAATTTAACTATGCCTCATGCTATCAAAACATAAGAAGAAAAAACTTCTGATGACTTATAATTTGAAGTCCTTGAAAACTGCATTTTAAAGAAACAACTGGTTTATTTTTTTTAATTTGTTTATGCTTTTTTTCCCACATGATGGGATATAAATGTTCCAAGTTATTTTTTGCCAGCAGTCCTCAAATAGCAGGCTAAGGACATAAACACTCTTTATTCCAATAAATCAAAAGCCAAATTGGATTAAATTGTCACTATATCATCAAGTATCAGGTAGGCTATGAAAGAACATCCAAATAAATGCAAATGTATGCCATTTCCTGGAAGGGAAGACATAATATTGTAAAGATATTAGCTTGCCCCTATATTAAACCAGAATTTCAGATAAATACCTATCAAAATACCAACAAAAATTTCACAGAACTTGATAATGTGATTCTAACTTTATAAAAGAAAAGATATGAAAGAGGTACTAGAAAAAAATTAAAAGTCAGGCTAATGATGAGGTCTTGTTTTACCAGATAACAGGATACATTATACAACTATAGGAATTAGAACAGTATGATATTGGTGTGAGAACAGAATAGATCAAGGGAAAATGAAAGGTCATTGGAAACAGACCCATGTACATATCTGAATGTGCCATGTGTTAAAATGTATGTATTTCAAATCTAGTAGGCACAGTATAAATAGTTTATAATGTTGAAGTAATTAGCCAATTCCAAAATAAATAAATAAATAATATCGTACTTACAAATATAAATACTATGAGTAATAAAAGCCTAAAAAACTTTCAAAGGAAAGGAATTGGGCAAAAATATAAGAGAACATGCTTATGCCTTTGGGATAGAAAAGTCTTAAGATGCAAAATGCAAAATCACATACCAGAAAGGGAAGAAAAAGAGGTAAATTTTAACTCATTAAGATATTTGTGTGATTGAAGATGGTCATAGAGTCAAATTAAAACATACACAAAAAATATTAGTAACATATGTAACAAAGGACTTACATTAATAAAATAGGGATAAACCTTTAAAATAAATAAAGGCAAATAATTCAAAAAATGAGTAAAGCATTTGAATAAAAAATTCATAAACTAGGAAATATACATGATCAAAAAAAAAAACAAAGACATTTGGTGAAACAGGATAACTAGAAAAAAAGAGAACAATAAAAAATATATTTATATCCATCAACTGGTTAAAAAATTGTTAATATCCAATGTTGATTAGGAGTGTTGGAAACAAACATTCTCATTATTTAGATGTATGGAATTTGGGGAGTTAAATTTGACAGTATCTTATTTTGCAAATGTATAAATAGCATTCCCTTTGGATAAGCAATTCATTTTTAAAAAGCTGTTATACAGAAACATTTGTATATCTGAAATACTAAGACAATTGAATTTTTGTAAAAAATTATCAAATCTATTATACACACACACGTGTATATAGCTAGATTTTTGTACCCTACCTACCCTACACTGTGTGATTTACTATTTTTACAGATGGTACACAGGATATTTATTTTTAAAATATTTCTCAGATATTCCTATGCAACCATATTTACAAATCACTGGAGCCAAACCAAAAACAAGGGAAAAGTCTTGGGCATCTACATAGTTCATCCATTCAGAAATATTTGTTGAATGCTTATTATGTGCCAGTCCCTGTTCTAGCCTCCGGAAATACAGTAGTGAACAAAATAATATGGGTAATCTAATGATGTCTCAACATTTTTAGGAAAGAGGGAAAAGAAAGAAGAAAAGAAAAAAAAGAAAAGAAAAGAAAGAAGAAAAGAAACAAACTTATTACAATGTATTCTTAAAGCTAGATGTGAATTGGTATTTTCTTACCCAGTAAATACAAAATATATAGCTACTCCTATGAAGGTACCGAAAAAATTTTTACATGAAAAAGAATTCTTTTTACTGATAACAAAAGGAACAAAAAAGAGAACCATTAATACAGGTCTGTGTTTTCTGGCTAGCAAATTCCCCCACCCTGGGTTTCAAGAAATCATTCCAGAATATTCTCACCAATTAAAATAACCACGCTGTGTTAGTTTTGCTTATTCCAGAAACAGACATTGCTGAGATGGAATTGGAGGCCATTTATTTAAGAGAAGTTTTTGTGAAACACTGGCAGAGGAAGAACATATGTCTCAGAATTATGTGAGGGAGCTGGAGCAGTCCCCCTGATCTGCAGTTTTCCTTCTGTGGTTTCACTTACCTGTGGCCAGCTACAGTTTCATGGTTCATCAAGCAGATGTTCCTACTTCTGATATATCCTCAGAAGGTCAATAGGAGCCTAACACTGCACAGTGCCTGAATCCTTCAGATCCCTTCATCTCGTCACATAGGCATTTTGTCATCTAACCTCATCACAAGAAGGGCAAGTACAGTACAATAAGATAATGTGAGAGAGAGAGATCACATTCATACAACTTTTATTATAATATGTTACAATTGTTCAATTTTATTATTAGTTATTATTAATCTCTTATTCCACCTAATTTATAAATTAAACTTTGTCATAGGTATGGATATATAAAAAATTACATATAGTGTATACAAGGTTTTGTACCATCCACAGTTTCAGGCATTGACTGGGGTCCTTGGCACAAATCTCCCAAAGATAAGTTGACTTATACATCAATTCCCATCAGCCATAGAATGAGAGAGCTTTCTCATAGAGAGTGTTGATTCTCCAAAACTCTAACCACATGCACAGGGGCAGGCTATAGGTCATAAGCAGCACTTAGAAAAAACTTGCATACAGTTACAGTTGGACATTGAGTCTTTGATGAGTCTTAGGTGTCAATTTTGCTAGGTTAGAGTATACAATTACTTCACCAAACACTGATCTAGGGGTTGCCATGAAGGTAATTTGTCAATGTGGTTAATGTCCACAATCAGTTGACTTTAGGTAAGAGAGATTAATCTCAAAAATGGGGTTGGGCTTCATCCAATCAGCTGAAGGCCAAAAGAGCCAAAACTGAAGCTTTCCAGAGAAGAAGAAACTTTGCCTCAAGACTGAAGTGTCAAATCCTACCTGAGTTTCCAGACTGCCAGCCGGCCCTGTGGATTTCAGGTTAAGTCTCAAAACTCCATGAGCCACTTCCTTCAAATCAATCAACCTCTGTCTCTCTCATAGCTAAATCTAGAACTATAGATACATAGATATCTATATATAAATATATCCTGAATATATATTATATTATATGTGTGTGTGTGTATATATATTCTGATTCTCTGGAGAACCTTAACTAATCCAAAGGGCCAGGCAGATATCAGTAGGCCACTGAAAGCACCTGCTATAAATGGTATTTATACCCATTTCTCTTTTTTAAAATTAAAAAACATACACAAAAAACCCACATAAATCCTATCCCACCTTGTTGTAAAAACTAAAGATTCAGAGAATTTTGCGTGTCCCCTGTGATGAGACAGGACTTGAGTGGAAGTCGGATGAATACATCGTGTCTCAAAAACAGCACTCAGCTAAACCCTGATAGCCAGCGTAATCCTGACTGCTATGAACATTCAGTCATATACATTGATACATTTTTAATTCATTCCCCAAATTACAACTGTTTAAACACAGGGTTCATAAAGAACACTGCTATTTAAATACAAATTAGTAAGCATTGGACACCTGGCTGGCACAGTTGTTTAAGCATCTGACTCTTGGTTTCTGCTCAGGTCTTGATCTCAGGGTCATGAGACTGAGCCCTCAGATGAGCTCTGTGCTCAGAACAGAGTCTGCTTGGGACTCTCTCTCCCTCAATATTCCCCACCTATATCGGTAAATTTAACATGCCATAGGAAAATACATTCTTATTTTTAAAATCCAGCAATATAAAAGTATACTGATTAAAAACAAATGTAGTACTTTATGCTTCTTTCCCCTCTCATCCTGCTTCTTCAACTCAGATACACATTGACTATTCAGAGTTTTAGTTCCAGACTTACACACACACACACACACACACATACACACACAAATCCAGCCCACTGATGAACTAGACTTTGGAAAATATCAAGGACCTGAAAGACCTGAGGGATTTATAACTCCTCTCTTTTTTTTGTATGTATTCTGTCAGCCTCTGATTTATTATATTTCTTATTCTGGATGCTTTAATACAGTAGGCACTGTGTAAAAACTTTCATTAAATGAATTCAGTAAGTCCTACTTACTAACTCCAAAAATAGTACTCTACTTATGAAAACAATCATATATTTTTTTTATTTAAGAGCTCCTGGTTTCATGTAAAAAAAATCTCACATTTGGCTCTCAAATATGCTGCCCACTAAGGGAGCCTAATTGGAATAGCAGAGTTGGTGTCCCCAGAGGAAGGGGTCAGCAACCTGCTATGGAGAAAATGTTTATGTCCCCCCATCCAAATACACATGCTTAAACCCTAATCCCCAATGCACTGGTATTTGGAAATTGAGCCTTTGGGAGGTAATTAGGTTATGAGGGTGCAGCCCTCACGAATGGCATTAGTGCCTTTCCAAGAAGAGATGTAAGAGAAATGGCTTCTCCTCTCTCTCTCTGCCATGTGAGGATACAGCAATGAGGTGTCCTTTCACAAACCAGGAACTGCAATTGATTGATTCCTCTTAGACTTCTCAGTCTCCAGAATTGTGGAAACACAATTTCTGTTGTCTAAGCCACCCAGGCTATGGTGTTTTTGTTACAGCAGCATGAGCTGACTAATTTAAGCCCAAATGACCAAATCTGAAGGAATACTGATCTAAGGTAGCTGATTAAGAGCTTGAGGTAGGGGTAATGGCTAAAGCTGAGCACAGGCACCAGAGGTCAGCAGCTTTCTTGACATACTAAGATAATAGACAGCTTATTAGCATAAACCTGTATCTAAATTTCTGTTAATAAAAAGTTTAGGTTTCATAATTCTAGGGTGACCCAAAGTGTCAAATAATTCTGAGCTCATAAATGTTCTATTTCTCAGCCTATCTGTGACCCAATGAGTCTGACTCATGTCTGGTGTGTTCAGGAAAACATAACTTTGAGATAATCTAATGAGTTACAGGACCTTTTACAAAGAGATCAATCTATACTGAATTTGTTCCTGTTAAGGAGGCTTCAAAATACTTAAGAGTCCTCCACTATAAAATCCAAATTTGGATGAGTTGCATTAGAATAAAGATCTAATAATAAAACTATGAATTTTAATTTACTCTTAAAATGGAATTTATTCTAACACAAAGTAACAAGACACACTTTACAAATTTTTTGATCTTCCATTTACCCATGATAAATGTCAAGTAGCAATTTCCTATAAATTTTTATCTCTAAAGAAAAACATAGTACCTTTACACAACTATAAGATTGAATAGAATGTTTGATTATACTTTATAAGGCCATTCATAAATTTAACATTTCTAAGAGTCAGTGTTTATGAAACCCAGAATAATAGGCTGTACAAGGTAACAAGAGCTCATAAGTTGCTGGTGCTCTATAAGTGACCAGTTCTCCTAACATGTACATTATTTCATACATCTATATGCACACATACATATATATATTCTTAGATATGTATGCATACATAAAGATGTATATATTTGCTTCAGCTCCTTCAACAATTTTTTAAATATTTTATTTATTCATTTTAGAGAGCGATAGTAAAATAATGTGAGTGGGGTGAAGGGGAAGAGAGGGAGAATCTCAAGCAGACTTCCTGCTAAGCACAGAGCCCATAGTGGGGCTTGATCCCAGGACCTTGAGATCACCACCTGAGCGGAAACCAAGAGTTTGACTCTTAGCCAACTGAGCCACGCAGGTGGCCCTTCTTTCACATTTTTAGGAAACGCCTTAGCTCTATACACATATGCACATAGAATACTCATATATGGGCATATGTAGGTATAGATACGTGTATATAGATATATTTGAGATATATATGTATGCAAATACATATACATACACATACATATCACATAATGTGTACTATTATAGATACAAAGATAAATAATCTAAACAGATAAATAATAGGGCGCCTGGGTGGCGCAGTTGGTTGAGCCGCTGCCTTGGGCTCGGGTCGTGGTCCTGGAGTCCCAGGATCGAGTCCCGCATCAGGCTCCCAGCTCCATGGGGAGTCTGCTTCTCACTCTGACCTTCTCCCTTTTCGTGCTCTCTCTCATTCTCTCTCTTTCCTAATAAATAAATGGATAAAATATTTTTAAAAATCAGATAAATAATATATAAATATATAAACATAACAGGAAAATATAATTTATACGTATGCAAACCAAAATACATATTTAAAGATAGGAAGTCCCTGCGTCCTTTATTTTACTAAGCAACCGAGGCCCACGGAAAATAAATGACTTAATCAAGTTTGCAGCGGAGAAAAAAACACAAAAACCCAAGTGTTATTATTCCAGGGAGGTGTTTTTCCCACTTAATATTTTGATTTTATGTCTTGCGTTTTAGAGATGGAACCTGAACTGTGGATCCTCGCTTCCCACCCCAGCTTTCGGCTGACTTGTGTGCTGAGATTTGCCTTCTCTGAGATTTGGATTCTTATCATCAGGCTCTGTTTTGGAAGTACCAATTGCCATTTTAATGCAACTTACTGATCATGCAGACAGCCAGCCTCTCATAAATCATGTAAAGTACCTGGAAATATGATTTATGAGCTAAGTTATGGGAAATGGGGTCCTTTAATATTCTTAACCCTTCAGGATGTTGTTACCTATCAAAGAGTCTCCTTTCTTGACTCAGCTGAAGGTGCATCTGAATGTTTTCCTCCCAAACTTCTCCCAGCCCCTACTCTGCACTAACACGGTTACTGATTCGCCTTCATCCAGAAGGAATCTGCAGCTTCTTTAAGTTCATCAACTGAATAGGAATTCTTGATGCAAACCCATACTCCACTGTGGCTATTAAAGAATATGTTCCTAAGGCATTGCCTCAGATGGTAATTAAAGAACCGCACTGAATAGCATCGTAGTATAAAATTAAAAGAGCAAGAGTATTACAGTTTGTTGCAGAAAACAGTCCATGAAAGATCCCAGAAAACCCAATATGAAACTAATTTAAACCATATGCCTTGTTGAAAAGGAATATGGAAAAAATGTCTGTAATATGCAGCAAATGAGGCCCATAACTCATTGGGGCCTCCAATGAGTTATGTGTTAAATCCATATTTCACAATGTGGTCATGCAGGTTTTTCAATCTCCCTGTCTATTAACCCTTCTCTCTGTGTGGGAGAGTTTATAAGAACAACATGGCTCTGCGTGTATTAATGTATTTACATATGCAAATAGAAATCATATACCAATAGCTTCTTTTTTTTTTTTTTACCCCCTCCCTTATGGCTCAATATATTATCGCTTCACCAAACCAACAAATTAAAAACAATTTCCAATTTCCTCCACAAATACCTACTGGCTAAATGTTATTAATGCATTTGTCTGAAAGGCACAAATTCAAACATTGCTCAGTTAGGGAAGAAGAATATACAGCGCTGATTGCTTGCAATCAGTTTCAGTAATCTATATTTTCTTCACGGAGGTGAAAGTTTATCTCACCATAGAACAACAGTTATAATTTTGCTTCTACCATTCATCAACTCTGATATTTCACAGCCTCAAATCATCACTTTCTGGAGCTACCGAGTAAGCAAGCTGTTGACTCTTTTCTTTTTTGCACACTCCTTTAAAAAAAAAATTGTCTGTACATTATGGGTTTATCTTCTGTCTGTGAGAGACCTTAATAAATCACATTTGCTTTCAGCTATCATAGATTATTAGGCTTTTATAATCATGAAATAAACCCAATAGACTATTGCTATTTTCAGAAAAAGAAAATCACTAGGTATTTTCCTCTTTGTATGAATACGTGATTCCCTCATTTTTCAGGAGGAGAGTGTTACATTTAGACTCTGTCAGCACATTGCTTATACAACAATAATGCTTCCAACAAATTGTGGTCCAGGAAGTAGGAGAGGGAGTGAGCAGAGGACACAGAGTTCCAGAATCACAGGGCTTTAGTTAGACTCTGCCGTCCTCGAGTTAGAAGCCTGACGTTTATTTCACAATGTGAACCTCTCTGATTGTTCTCTTTCACCTTTTCTCTTTTCATATACAATAATTTCTGATCATCTTTTGTAGAACAATGCTTTGAAATCATTTCAGTTTTAAGGGAGTACATGAAGGCCATCAAACAAAATGAAGCCCCTAAAGGAGATTTACGTAAATTCTTTCTCAACGCAATTACTGCAATTACATACACGTATACCTTTGTGTCCTTAATATTGTAATTTTCATGGGGCAATGATTTGAAGGAGTTCCTTACTAGAAATAGATCTAAAACACAGGGTTTTGATGACATTCTCAGCTAAACTAATTGTGTGAGCTGGGAACAAGGTAATGAGGACAGATGTCAAGGTCAATATAATTACTAATTTCTGAATCTGGGTTAATATTTCCAGGGGCTTTGCATGTAAGTTACAACGTATAACTGTCATGAATGGAAAATTCAGCTTTGGTTTTCTGGTATGGAGGTAATGTTTGTCTTTTTCCAATTGTGTCCCAAAGTGAACTTTATTTCAAAGGAATAAAACCAAATCTACTTTCTTGTTGACTCTTCATCATATCGAAAGATGCAGATGTGAACAACAAAAGAAACACTTGGCATGATCGCTAGAAATGTGTGCACTCCAAAACACAGCTCATAAAAATCATATTTATCCCTTTGAGAGGAGACAGGCATAAAAGGGGACAAATTCAAGGAGGAATTGTGGTGTTGGGTTATTTACATTTCTAATAGTCCTGAAATTATTAGATAGCTATTTTCTTGGATCTTTTTTCCCTATCAGCTGCAGACTGTCTGTACATCTTGTGTCATAATTGCTATGAAAGGACCATATTCCAAATGATATTCATTTCCAGGTCTCTATGGCTAAGTTGCTGGATGATCACCATGTTTCACAGTGATATGAGGGTATTCCATAAACAATGTTTTAGAACTCTATTCACTTTTCTTGGCTGGGATAAATCAACAAAGGTAGAGAGATGCTGATTAAAAGGCATGCTTCAATGGAAAATTATTTCAAAGCCAAAATTAATAGAAACCACTCAACTAAACAGATTTGGAGGCCTGGCAGGGAGGGGGGATTGTCATGTAGTAATAACAAGGAAAGGACAACAATAAGATCAATCTCTCTCTATCTTCCTCTCCCCTGCCTTAGACACACACACACACACACACACACACACACACACATAGAATTGCTCAATAATAATGCATATTAACCTTTATAATTCATGTTACTGAGAATTTTTTTTAGTTGTAGTCATTTTTTTTTAATGTGCTTGTGGAACAGAATTCTATTCAATACAATATTTCCGTATTCCACAGAGAGCGCGATGGCAAGCTCTCTGAGTTGTAATTGTCCAACATGTTTCTGGAACTAATTGGCTAATTCAGAAAGTCATCTCCTGCCTTAGGCTTGACTGACTCTTCCCTCTCTACATCATTCCACTGCCAAGCTGCCTTTGTCCATCCTGACTTATTCCACTTGGACACGGAGCCTTGCCTCGTGCCATTTGCCGAGTTCTACTGAGAAATTCTTCCCTTGTGGAACCAAACATTTAAAATCCTGACTCAAAAACACTTCTTAAATGCCACCAAAAAAGAGAAAAGGAAACCCTCCTGTCCCCCTTCTCCTTATACTGACAGCTTGTCTCTCTCTATTTTTCATCCAAATAAGCAGAGCTCTGTAAATCTTGTCCAGAAGACACGGACTGAAAGAATTAATCAAAGTGTTGTTTATGAGCTGCTCGGAGCAGATTAAATGTTGTGTTGACAACACAATTTGCAAATTATCTATCAACATCAACAGACATACAGCAATGAGCCAAGCCAATTGGATACCTTTGGACACAGGAGGACCGTGTGTTTCCTAGTCTTGCTTCCAAAACTAAGTCCTTTTGAAAGAGTTTTATCCAACATTATTTACAGTCTCATTGCTGCAGATGAGTCTCTTTTACAATTTATTTTGGACAATGTCAGTTTTATTTCTGCTACATACAAGTCAAATTTCCTATCGTAATCTGACCGCAACTTTTCTTCCCAGCCCCCCTTGTCCATCCCACTTCAAATACCCTATTTTGCAATTCACCACCAGGTAACCACCAGATAACTAACCACTTTGTCAAAATACCTGTGTCAGCCAATCTCCAAAATAATCCTGAGCTTCTGGTATTCACACTCTGCACCCTTCTCTGTGTAGCTCCTTCACATGTGACGAGGTCAGCCTACGTGGACAATAAAATAAGACAGAGTGGCTATATGTCCCTTCTGAAGTTAGTAGTTTTATCTGTAATTTATTCCTGTGTACTTCTGGGTAGTATTTCACTGTACTGTCACACTACAATTTGTTTATGCATTTACCTGTAGATGAATATTAGAGTCGTTTCCAATTTTGACAACTGTGAATAAAACTACTGTGAACATGTGTGTATAATTCTTTTTGTGGGCATATCCTTTCAATTCTCTTAAATAAATATCTAAGAGTGGAATTGGTCACAGAGTAACTTTATGGTAGGTTTTATAAAAATTGAAAACTTGTTCTCCAATTTTCCAGTACTGTTTTACCATCTCATTAACAAAGTTTGAGAATTCCATTTGCTTTACATCCTTGTCAACGCTTGATATCCTTGTCTTTTGGAAATTTTAGCCATCCTAATGGATGCGAAATACTATCTCATAATGTTAAACCAATTTGCATCTTCTGATACCCAATAATGTTAAGCAACTTTTCATGAGTTCATTGTGTATTTGTATACCTTCTTTTGTGAAGGGTTCATTCAAGTCTTTTATCCATTTTTAATTAATTTGTTAGCCTCTTATTCTTGAATTATCAAAGTTGTTTTTTATATATTCTTTTTTCATTATGTTCAGTTAGCCAACATATAATACATCATTAGTTTTTGATGTAGTGTTCAATAACTCATTAGTTGCATATAATACCTAGTGCTCATCACAACATGTGCCCTCCTTAATGCCCATCATCAAGTTACCTCATCTCCCACTCCCTCTCTTCCATAACCTTCAGTTTGCTTTCCAAAAATACAGAGTTTTTATATATTCTTGATAAAATTCATTTTTCAGAATTATCACAGTGATTATTTTCCCCCAATCTACAGCTTAACTTTTATTATTTTTTTAAAGATTTATTTATTTTATTTTATTTAGAGAGAGGGAAGGAGAGAGAGAGAGCATGAGCAGGGAGAGGAACAGATGGAGAGGGAGAGAGAGAATCTCAAGCGGACTCTACAATGAATGCAGAGCCCAAGGCGGGGCTTGATCTCAGGATTACAAGATCATGACCTGAGCTAAAACGAAGAGTCAGTCACTTAACCAAGTTAGCCACCCAGATGCCCCTTAATTTTTTATCTTAAAACTGTTTTTCAAGGAACAGGTTTTACTATAGGTTAAGCTTCATTTACCATGTTTTATGGTTAGTGCTTTTTAAATAACTATCCAAGAAATCCTTGCCTACTCCAATGTTGAGAAGATTTTCTTCTGTATTTTCTTCTAGAAGTATTATAGTTTAGCTTCTTGATAAAAATTATAGTATTAGCCTAATAATATCTATCAAAAAATTTAAAAGCTCATGGGATTTTGATGAGTCTTATATAATATTTAGAGTTTAATTTAGAAACACCTGACATCTGTAAAATACAGTCTTCCAATCCATGAATATGGTAACCTTCTCCATTCTGTAATGGAAAAGAATTCTGTAATATAATAATGATAATGTAATTCATTGTCAATCTCAGTCTATTACTCTTATGTGTCTTGTTATATTCATTTCTAGGTATTTTGATGTTATTATTATTTTATTTAAAAAATATACTAGATGTGATTGATGTTATTATAAATCATATCTTTTTTTAAAGAATTTATTTATTTATTTGACAGAGAGAGAGAGAGATCACAAGTAGGCAAACAGGCAAGCAGAGAGAGAGGGGGAAGCAGGCTCCCTACTGAGCAGAGAGCCCGATGTGGCACTCGATCCCAGGACCCTAAGATCATGACCTGAGCCGAAGGCAGAGACTTTAGCCTTGTTTTCATTCTTAAGGAGGAAATTATTTTGTTTGTACCATTAAAATATCAATTTAGAATTTCATGAGTGCTTATTATCAAATCCAAGAAATTTTCTTCTATTCTTAATTGGCTCAGGTTTTTTTAATATAAGTAGGATTTGAATTTTATCAATTGTTATTTCTGCATCTGTAGATATGAGTATATGATTTTTCTCCTTTTTTCTGTTTATATGGGGAATGATATTGATTGATTTTCTTTTTAATGTTTAAACCAACCTCGTATTCCTGGGATGAATACTACTTGATTATAACGTATTATCTTTTTTTTAATACATTACTATTTTATTTTTTTTAAGATTATTTATTTATTTATTTGACAGAGAGAAAGATCACAAGTAGGCAGAGAGGCAGGCAGAGAAAGAAAGGGAAGCAAGCTCCCTGCTGAGCAGAGAGCCCGATTCAGGGCTCAATCCCAGGACCCTGGGATCACGACCTGAGCTGAAGGCAGAGGCTTTAACCCACTAAGCCACCCAGGTGCCCCTACATTACTATTTTAAATTGGATAATAATTTATTGGGAACATTTATGTCTATGTCCATGAATGATATTGGCATGAACTTTTCTTTTTAATCAAGTATTTGTCAGTTTGGGTGTTAGGGTTATACTTGCCTCACAGAATTTGTTGGAAAGCATTCTACCCACCTCTATTTTGTGAAAGACTTTTTTGTAAAATTGTTATTATTTATACAAGAAGTGTTTCATAGCATATACCAGAGAAATTACCTGAAATTTTCCTTAAGGTTATATTTCCTATTATGTCTTCAAAATTTTAAATAGATAAAGTGCTATTCAGATTCTTCTACTTCATATTGTGTCATTTTAGGTAAAAAGTATTTTTCAAGGCATGTGTCATTTCATTAAAGTTATTACCAATAATGGCATAAAGGTGTTCATACTATTCCTTAAATTCCTTTTAATGTCTATAGAAAAGGAATCTATAATTACTTTTAATGTCTATAGAATAGTAGTGATATTCCCTTTTAAATTAGGGTTTCGCTAATTTGTATTTTATTCCATCTTGGCTTGATCATTCTAATCAAGTGTTTCTCAATTTCAGTAATCTTTTTAAAGAACAAACTCTTGACTTTGTTCATTTCTCTATTATTTCTCTATTATTTGCTTATTGTAATTCATTGATTTTGGTTATTTTTTCATCTATTTATTATTAGTTGAATTTATTCTTTTTTCCTAACTTTTCCTAACTTTTCAAGGTATAAAATAAGATCATTGATTTATAAATTTCTTCACTTCAAACACAATATTTAATACTTCAAATTTCCTATTTAAGTACTGCTTAGACTCTTCCCACAAATTTTGATGTGTTTTCATTAGCATTCAGTTAAAATATTTTTTGATTTTCCTTCTGATTTCTTCTGTCATCCATGGAATATTTAGAAATATGTCATTTAATTTCCAAATATTTGGAGGTTTTGATATCTTATTTTTATTGGTTTTGAATTTAATTGTTGTGGTCTAACATCAAATGCCAAAAGATTTCAATCTTTTGAAATTTATTGACTTCATTTGTGGCCCAATACATGTTATATTTTGATTAACATTCTATGTTAATTTGAAACAAATGTTTATTCTGTGGTTGTTAAATATAGTGCTCTATAAATGTCAATTAATTTGGTTGATAGTGTTGGTCAGACCTTCTATAGCCTTACTGATATTTTTCCTACTTGTTTCATCTTAATGAGAGAAGGTTGTTAAAATTTCCAACTATTATTATGGATTTGTTTATTTCTCCCTTTGCCTCTGCCAATTTTTGCCTCATGAATTTTAAAGTTCTATTATTAGATGCATACATCTTTAGGATTGTTGTGTTTTCCTGATTCATTGCCCCTTTAATCATTATAAAATGTCCCTCTTTGTCTATAATAATATTTCTTGTCCTTAAGCCTATATACACCTACCATAGCTTTTTTTTGATTAGTATTTCAAATGGTGTATCTTTTTCTATCTTGTCACTTTTAACCTATTTATATCTTTATATTTAAAGTGCATATCTTAGAGACAGTACAAATATAGTCATATTATTTTTCATCCTTTCTGACAACCTTTACTTTTAAATACAACAATTAAACAACTAGTATTTAATGTAGTCATAGATATGATCAGTTTAAATTTATATTCTTGCAATTATTTTTCTATTTGTCTCACTTGTTCTTTGTTTTCCTCTTATGTACCTTCTTTTAGATTAATTGGGTATATATTATTATTCTATTTTATGCCCTCTATTGACTTATTAGCTACCCTTTTTTTATTTGTAATTAGTGCTGTAGCATTCATAATACCCACCTGTAACTTATCAAAGTCTCTTCAAAGTGAATATATCATCACCTTACACTTCATATCTAATAATTCACATTTATCATTTTTCACATCACTACTGACAAACATTTTTTACACATCATAGTTCCTACTTCACAAATGGAATAATCTTTTGCTTTTCCTTGTACCATTGTTGTTATTTCTTTAATTCTACAAATAATTTAACTCTGCTTTCCATATTATTTTTACATTAAATAGCCATTAATTTTGAAGGAACTCATTCAAAAGAAAACAAGATTTAATTTTTTTTTTCCATTTTTATTCTTTCATTCCTACCTGCAGGATCATTTTCCTTTATTTTGAAGCGCATCCTTTGTATTTATCGTAGAGCCAGTCTGCTGGTAACACATAATCTTGCTTACATTTATCCAAAAATGTCATTATTTCATCCTCATTTTTGAAGTTTATTTGCTAATTCAATTCTGTATTGAGAGAGTTTTTCTTTTGTTTGTTTTTAACTTTTTAAATGTATCACTCATGGTCTCTTCAACTTTGTTTCTCATGAGATGGTAGCAATTATTTGTAAAATTGTTCTCCTACATATCATATGTCTTTGCTCCTAGCCGGCTTTAAAAATATTAAAAAATATTTTTTCTTTACCTTTGGATTTTAGCATATCTATTGTGCCTCAGTGTCATTTGCTTTGTATATTCACCATGGGGTTCTAAATCTTTTTGGTCTATAAACTGGGGTTTTCATCATATTTAGGACATTTTAAAGCATAATTTATTTCAATTTTTTTCAGACCACTATCACTGTCTTCTTCTGGGAATCCAATTATATGTAAATTATACCAATTAATATTGTCCATTAGGTCCCTTTACTTTTAATTTTATTCATTTATTCCCTTTCTTTTCCAAATTGCACAATTTCTATTTCTATTTATTTGTCTTTAAGTTTACTGGTTCTGCATTCTGCCATATCCAGTTTGCTATTAAGATCATCAGTTAGTTTTTTACTTCAGTTATTATATTCTTCCTTTCTGAAATTTAATTTTTTTCTATAGCTTCATTTTCTGCTGATATTTCCTATCTATTCATGCATTTAGGCCATATTTTCTATTAGTTATTTGAACATATTTTATTCTTTGAACACATTTATACTTAATGTATATTAATATATTTTACTTTCTTATGAAATATATTCTTTATATTCTTTGAACTCTTTATTGTTAGCAGCATTTTCCAGCTAACTCTCATATATCAGAGCAACTTGGATTTGGTTTCTTTTTTTTTCTTTTTTTTTCTCCCCATATATGTTTATTTTTTCAGTGTTAACAAGATTGATTGTTCATGCAACACACCCAGTGCTCCATGCAATACGTGCCCTTCTCGATACCCACCACCTAATAGTAGTTTGTGTCTTTCTTTGCAATCTGGGTTGCATTTTCCTGTTTCTTTGCATGTCTAGTTATTTTTTATTATATACTGGCCATTATGAATAATGTAGATTCTAGATTCTCCCATTTTCCCCTTAATGTGTTTATTTTTGTTCTAATACACATTTCAGTTATGAGTTGGTCATCTTTAAATAATACAGACTTGATTTTGTGTGTTGTTTGAAGGGTCTTTGAAAAGCCAAACATTTCTTCAGCCTCTCTAATATTGTAGACTCTACCTCTAAGTTTTTCTTTTCCAGCTAAGCCAGAGCATTATTCAAACTCTTGTATCTCTGTCCTGCTATCAAATCCATATCAAACCCATGAAAGCAGCTGCTCTCTGCAAGTGTCATCTTATCATGTATATGGAACTCCTCTCCCACAGAATTCTGGACTTGCCTACCACACAAAGAGCTTCTTTCTCTACAGTGTACTGTCTTGCAGATTCCAGCTCCTTTGGGAGCTCCATACTTAAACTTTAGCTTCTTCAGCTCAGTAGAAACCATTATTCTTTTTTGGAGTCCTTGTAGCACAGTTGGGGGTTTGTACCAGGTAGAGAATCAGGGAAATCACAGGGCTCCCCTCACAAATTTCCCTTTTTGGAAGGATCATTGTTTTGTGCTGTTTGTTGTCTAAAGCTTCAAACCCAATGATTCATATGTTTTGTCCATTTTATAGTTGTTCATGGTTAATTATGATGCAACAGTCTAGTATAATACTCCATTATACTTTTAATAGTTTTTAAGTAAAGAAATTTCAATGCAGATTATTTATGCTTATAAACAAAACTAATTAGCTTCTCTTATAACCCAAACTGGTCTGGGCTTGGAAAGCAATGTAATGAAGCTGCCTATTACATATGATTTAGATTTGCCAAGAAAGCTTATCTCTAAGTTTGTTATCCACCTACCAGGAATCCTTCTGATATTTTCTTTCATGGTCCAAAATTCCCATTAGACTAACTTTTTTCAATGTTAAAATAAATGTAGAGACATAACTGCAATAGACACCAATTAAAATTCAGTTTGGGACATATTTTTGAGAGTGTCCAAATGAGTGTATAAGAAGTATAGGCACATAAGTCCAGGATTCAGGGTAAAGAGGATTACTCAGCTTCTCAAAGGCTCAGTTTCCTAACCTGTAAAGTGTGTCAGAGCTCTTTGTGAATTGTTAAATTCTGTCTAAAAAAAATGTTTATTTCATTATGAGACACTGATTAAAATATGCTTCCTATTTGGTGGGAAGAGGTGGAGAAAGGGAAAAAGTACAGGGAAAGAATTTTCTCTGGCTTTTACCCATTATCACAAATTATTAGAATATTTATTAGCACAGAAAATCTAATTCTGAGGAAATAAATTTTAAGCCCATCCCATTGAAATGAGAATGCCATGAGAAGTGGATTTATAGCATCAGAAATAACAACAGTGTTGGAACGTGTTACAGAATGGAAGGAGAAGTATAATAAACTTAAGGAGCTTGCAGGAGGGGCAATGAAGATAAATTACATTCAAGTAGTCCTGATTTTCAATAGCTCAATCTGGCTAATTAGTCATTTTCACCTTCACCAAATAACCAACTAGTAGATGGTATGAATATATAAGCTACCATCAAGTGCTTTATAATGATTATTGAACATTGTTGGCACTATTTATACCCATTACACAGAAGGAGAAATGAAAGCTTAGAAACTGTAGTGGACAGACTTTAAGGTGGACTCAGGTTCCCTGCTTCCTGGTGTCCATGCCCTATATGCCCTGTAAAATTCCCTCCTCTTCAGGGTGAGCAAGATCTGTGGCTTGCTTTTAACTAGCAAAATATGTCAAAGGTGATGAATCACTCCCATGATTACAATATATTATATAAGACTCCATCTTGCTAACAGACTCATTCTATTTGTGGCTTTGAAGAAGCAAGTTGCCATGAATCCTACACCTGCAGGAAATACTGCAAACAATCTGAAAAAGGTTAGAATTAGATCTCTTCTCAGTTGAGTATCTCATGAGAAACCAATTTCAACTCAAACCTTTGTTGCAGCCTTGTGAAGCACTAAGCAGAGAACCCAGTTAAAACATGTCCAAATTCCTGATCCACAGAAACTGCAAAAAAAAAAAAAAAATAGATGCATGTTGTTTTAAGCCATTAAGTTTGGGGTAATTTGTTAGGCAGAAGTAGATAACTGACACAAGAGGTAGGTTAAGTTACTTGAGGTCATATAGCTAGGAAAGGGTAACAATAGTAATCAAACCAAACCCATTTGAATTCAAAGTACTTACTCTTCGACAGTATTCTATATTAAATCCCACCCCCTGCTCTACAGTAACCCAGTCCCCACGAGTAAAAACTTGGTAATGCTAGGAAGCTTCCCAGTGTAACCCAAAGTTTCAAAAACTTTGAACCTTGACTTGAAATTTGCTTGTCTTTCATGTGAAATGGTACCAAAATCTCATATGCAAATAGCTGACACCACTTGAGCTTACCATGTATGAGGATCCATTCTCAGGAACTGATGTGCATTATCTCACTAACTTTTTGACACTCCTGTGCTGTAGAGGCTTTTTTGGGATTTTTAGAAGGAAGAGAAGGATACTATAAATTGTTGTCATTTTGGGAGAATATGTATATCTGTTTAAATCAATTCAGAGCTGCTAAACATAAATATTTGTCCATGTAGCAGGTATTGTATTCCCTATATTTTTTCCATCTTTTCCTCACCATGTAACAGTCATGCTTTTTGGGTGGGTCTTAAACAACCTATGCTATCAGAATAATCCCTTTCCCTTTTCCACAGTGATGGTCCAATTGGAATACTATTGTACTAACGGACATGGATACAAGTGAAACTTCTAGGAGCATTTGGCAACCATTCTGCTGCTATGAAAGAAGTCTAGTTTAGGATGAAGACATTACAATAGGACTGAAAATAATAGATCCTCCATAACATTGTTGAGTACCTAGATTAAGTCCACCATATTCCTACTCGTTCCTTCTATGTAAACCAACATCCCTTTGGTTAAGTCAACATAGGTTGCATTTTCTCTTACAAATAACAGAATGAATGGCTCAGTGTTGCAATTCCTTAAAATTGTTCTTCCAAAAGAATGATAGTTAGGTAACATAACAGAGGGGTTAGTAACACTGTGATGGTAAATATAGTGCAATATGTAAATGTATCAGTCAACACTCTGCACAACTTAAATTTACACAATACTATATGTTAATTGTACCTCAATAAACACAATAATAGCTTTTTCTGATATCTTCCTCTGAGTTTATGTTTTATGGTAATGGATGTTCAGTAAGAGTTAAGTAAAAATGTTGTCATTGGTCATATAAATCTTTGAGACAACTCAGTCTTTCAGTGTGGTAGCTAGCCCTCAAAGGGGCCCCTAATGATCTTTACTTCTTGGTACTTATACTTTTATGTAGTCTTCTACAATGTTGAATCAGGACTGGCTATGACCAGTCACAGAAATGACAGTGCATACTTTTTTTTTAAGATTTTTTTTTTATTTGAGAGAGAATGAGAGAGAGTGTGAGAGGGGAAGGTCAGAGGGAGAAGCAGACTTCCCACTGAGCAGGGAGCCTGATGTGGGACTCAATCCCAGGACTCCAGGATCATGACCTGAGCCGAACCAACTGTGCCACCCAGGCATCCCGACAGTGTATACTTTTCAAGACCGAATCATAAGACATTAAAGTTTCCAACTTAGTCTCTTAAATCTCAGCCATCATGCCATGAATATATTTAAACAACCTGTGAGTGCCTCACATGGAGAGGAACTGAGACCTACCACAAAGAGCCAATGCCAACTTGCTAGTCATTGGATGTAGATTATTAAGTCCCAGTGAAGCATTCAGATCACTAGAACCCAACATAGTTTTGACTGCAAACTTGTGAGGAATCTGAGCCTGGACCACCAGCCAAGCCATTTCTGAATTCCTGACCTATAGACATAGTACAAAAATATAGCTCTTTTAAATTACCAAATTTTGAAGTAAGTTGCTACACAGCAATAAATAACTAATACAATCATTGTGTATTTAAAAAGCATGTAGTTTTTAGAAGGAAGGCAATAAAAATAATAAATGACATCTTCCTGGTTACAAAAAATTTACAATCTTATTGGAAAGATAATGATAATACATATGAAAAAAAAACACATTCCCTTCATACAGATGACACACAAAAATGTATCACTAATTAACTTAGAGACCAATACATGATAGGCTTTTAACAAAGGCTTTAAATTATGTAGTATAAAACATAGGTATGATGTTAGCTGCCCACCATTTGCTATAACCAAAAGGTTTGTATAATGTTTATAGGAGCAAATAAACATAAATGTTAATTTAAATTGAGTTTAAAAATTAAGGTCTTAAATTCCTACGTCAAAATTTGCAAAATCTCCCATAGTTTGACTAATTTTTGGTTTTTGGTTTATTGAGAAATGATTTATATTTTAGGGTTATAGAAACTATCCAAAGAATGGATTGTGAGATGCTAAAAAGCAAGAGCGCTGACAGAGTGATCAATAATTTTGTATAATTTAACATTTGAAATGGAAGATGATTTGCTCAAGAATTCTCAGGAATAGCTAAATATCAGGAAACAAAAAATATTGTTCCCTCAAGACAGAAGAATGGAAGGAACAGTATGACCATTCTGCCAAAGATTTATATCAATGGAGAGCTTAAAACATGGTGTTTCCCTCACCTATCAGCAGCTATTTACAGCATATGAAATAGGAACTGAGAATTTCCTTAATACAAAACAAAACAAAATGGGCTCTACAGGGTAATTAATATGTGAAAAATAAATTCCTATAATATGGTCAGCAACTTGCTAAAGGACCAGGAACGCCAATGATTTCATTAAGCTATTAGATTCTCTTTGATTAAAACTAACAATCGGTGTTACACCACCTGACAATGGAAGCTTTTCATCAGAGCAGCTAGTTAAACTACAGCAGTGTTGTCTCTCTTATCAGGGCTTCCATATGAAACTCAGAAGAATAGAGCTTCCTCAGTCCAACAAGCTGGAAAACCCCACTTCTGAGATAAGAGAGGTTGTGTTCATCATGACAAAAAGTGCAATATTATGAAGGAATTTGCAGAAATAATAGGATCTACATGGAAATGCTGAGGACAATTGAACAAATGTGTCCAGACACTGACTTATGTTTTAAGCTTCTCTTCAAAACTGGGCATTGCATTCATAGCTGCTATTTAACTTTTCAGCTTCAGATAATCACATGTAGCTATTCTTTCCCTCTCTCTCTCTCCTCTCTTTCCCCCAACAACAGAAATGACATTTCACAATCAAAACTCAGAAAAGAACTTACTACAGCCAGGTTTTTAAATCTAATAATGATCTTTTTTTTTTTTTTTAAGTTTGAAGGTTTCTTTGTTAGCGGAAATGAACTAACCACTCACTAGGCACCAGAGGCAGCTATAAGCAGGTTACTGCCATTGACTCACTTGAGCTTCACAAGAAGCCCAAGAAGTAGTTCACTTTAATTATCCTCATCTTACAGATAAGGAAACTAAACCCTCATGAAGCCAAACAATTCACCAAAGGTCATATAGTTTTTCCATTTGTCTCCAGAAGTCACGCACTTATTGTATAATTTACCAAAAGGCATACCCCCCTTTTTTTTTCCACTTTTAATGTGGTAGCAATCAACGAATCAAACACTAGATATAACTGCCTGACTGGTTTTTTTGTCTGTTGTTTCACCTTTTAAAAATGCCCTCAGTGTACACAATCTACTGGTTAGAGCAAATACATACATTCTTGGAAATGTGCAAACCTAATACTTTGGTACATTAAAGCGTATTTTAGATGAACTAAGAGGGCTACTGTTTAAATTACTTTTTGAAGTACATTTTAGAAATTCAAATTCCCATAACTTGGGCTTGGTTACAACATGTCACCTTGTAAATGATTTTTTTACCCTTCTTGAATAAAAGAGAAAGAAAGAGAACAAAGAAGAATGATAGAAGGAATGCCAAATTCTAAGAAGGAAACATTATTAAATGTATTATTTAATCATTTGATTCTTGAATAAATAATGATAATTACAATAAATTCCTGCTTGTAGAGAACTTTGTGGCTTGTAAAAATGCTTTCAAATCCATTCGTTATTTGATTTTTAAAATGATCCTATGATGAAGAATGTCTAAGTATAATTAAAAACTACATTGCATATGAATGACTTCTTAGCTATCAGCACTTGAAAGATAGGAATAGCCTTATCCTTATTCACTACTGTATCCCAACTTTTAACATAATACCTGGAACATAGCAAGCACTCAATAAGCAGCTGCTAAGTAAATAAATGAATCATTCAGTTAATCAGGTGAGAGGTCAAGATTTTGATCTCTGGCTAGACTGCAAGGGTATGAAGCCCACTTAAATATTTCTCTGTCACTTAAGCATTTTGTAACTCCAGGCAAGTTTTTTAACATCTCTGAGTGTCGGTTTCTTCATATAAAAATGGGAATAACAGTACCTACCTCGTCATGAAAAGATCCAGATGCAAAGAGCTAATACATACAAAGTACACAAAACAGCTGGACACATAGTAGTTGCTCAATATAAATTGGTGATTGAATGAATAATACAACAATTAAGTGAACTAAGACTCAGAACAAGTCTCTGACTCTAAACTCGGATTCCTATCATGCAAGACATCTTCAAGTCCTATGAGATCCACCCACAGGACACGTAGCTTACAAGCCATGTAGCTATCGGCTGACCCAGACACTAGACCAAGTCCTGGATAGATCTTGACGTGATGTGGTCAAGAGCTTGGATCCCACAACTCAAAGTAGCTTTTACTGATGGTTCCTTCAAGGCTTCTCTGGAACTAACCTTATATTTTTAGAGCCATCTAACCTGAAACCCAAAGGTTGGAGTTAAATGTAAATGCCTTCGTTTTATGGTTTTAAATTGTGTTCCTAGTAAACTGCAAGTTCTTTGAAGGAATAGCTACTTCAGTCTAGTTCCCCAGAGCTTAACATAGTACTTGGCACCTAGTGAGTACACTTTAAATATTTGTTCAGTGAATGGATACTCCATACAAACCTAGCAAATGCAGTTCCACAGAGCAACTTCAGGATTTTGAAAATGTTTTATTAAAGAATTAGTTTAACTGTTTACTTAAAATATTTGAATTATATCAAAAGCTGTAATAAAAATTACACACATACTCAAATGCATTGTACTTTAAAATTTCACATATTAGATACCACCCACACAATAAATCATATAGTCAGATGAACCAGGGCAGGTGCTGAGTTGAATGAAGTATTTCCTGCCATTATTTCATTTTATTTTACTTTATTTTATTTTATTTTTATAAACATTGATTAAGCACCTGCTCTGTGCTTAGGTACCATCTAGGTACTTGAGATATATTGGGGAAAAAAATGGACAAAAATTTCTGTCTTTATGGAGCTTACATTCTAATGGAGAGATAGACAACAGTAAATTGTCTGGTTTATCATAAGTAAATAAAGTGCTCTGGACTGGAGTTGTGTTTGTGGGGGTGAAAGGAGGTTGTAATTTATTTAAGGTGGTTGGGGAAGGCCCCATTGAGGAGATTACATTAGAGCAGAGACTTGCAGATAAGGCACTTAACTAGGTGGATATCCAGGTGGAAAGGTAATTGGATGCTCATATAGGAAAAAAATAAAAATTAATTCATGCCTAAATCCATAAACAAAAATAATTTTTTGGTTGGAATAGAGATCTAAGTATAAAATTCAAAGTAAATAATACTTAAAAAATAATGTAGGGCTTCATAGCGTTGGATTGGAGTATTTTAATAGGGCATCAGAGCTCTAATTATAAAGGAAATATTAATAAATCTACCTTATATTTTATTCATCAAAGTCATCATTAAGAAAATAAAAAGACAAAGCTGATTAGAAAAGTATATTTTCATCATGTATGACTGACATAAAACTAATATCCACACTATATAAAGGACTTCCATAAATCAATAAGAAATAACAGCAATAAAAGAAAAAAAAGTACAGGAGCCTTGAAAAGGTACTTCACAGAAGAAGCAATCCAAATAGCCAGTAGTCAAATGAAAAGGTGTTCATCCTTATTTGTCATAATAGAAATGTAAATTAAAAACACATGGTTATAGCCATGGGTCCACTAGAATGACAAAAATTAAAAAGACTAAAATACCAAGCAGTTTCAAGGATGTGGAACAATTGGAACTGTCATGTACAGATGGTGAGAATATAAATTGACACCTTTTGGAAAGTAGTATGATGTTATTTATTAAAGCTGAAAATATGTGTCTCTATGACTCAAAAATTCCACTTCCAGTTATATATCCCTCTGAACTGTGCATACACAAAAATCTAGAGACATATGCAAGAATGTTCAGGACAGCATTATTCAAAGTAGTTCGCATCTTTAAAGCAAACCAGATGCCCATCAGTGATGGAATGGAAAACTAAACTGCAGTACATTCATGTAATGTATAGCAGCAAACATGAACAAACTACCATTACATGACACATATGTAACTTCTCACAAACATAGTATGGAGTGAAAAAAGCCAGACACAAAGAATACAATGGGCACAGAAATGGCATAATTCCACTTATACAAGTTCAGAAACAGACAAAATGAAACTCGAAAATGGTTTAGAGATGCATATCTGGTGTGGTATATATATATATAAAACAAAGAGATTGATATAAAAAATTGGGAAAGTGATTACCTATTAGAAAAGACAGAGTAGTAATGGGAAAGAAGCACATGAAAGGCTTTTGAGATGCTGGCAGTTTCTACTTTCTTAATCTTAGGCGGTTTTGTGAGAGTTTCTTTTATAATAATTTATTAAGCTATCAGTTCACATTTTAGGTAATTTTTGCATGTGTTATATTTCACAATAAAAAATTCTAAAGTCATTAGAAAGATATTAAATTTTAAGCAATTTAAAAAATTTGGACAAGCAAGGGTTATGTAGGAAATCTCTATCACTTCCTCTCAATTTTATTATAAACCTAAAACTACTCTAAAAACAAAAGTAAAGCCTTAATTTAAAAAATAATCAGGTAAGAATAAAAATTTGAAGGAGTAGAATTAGAGATTATTAGTACAGATGATACTTTTAGGGAATTTTGTTTCAGAGGAGAGTAAAAAAATGAAGCTGTAGCTAGTGGGGGAAGTGATTGCACGAGGAAGATTGATGGCAGGAACTGACCCAGTAGAAAGCAAATGTAGGAGAAATAAAGGAGAATTGCTGAAGCAAGGTCTTGGAATAAGCAAGAAGGGATGGAATTCAGGGCACAAGTAGAAGGGTTGGCATTAGATAGGAGCATGGCTACTTTGGCTTGGAAACAGGCAAATTGAATTGATAACAGAGGTTGACAGGTGAGTTGATGTGTTGGTGGTACCCGACAAATATTTACTTCCGATAGCTCCTATTTTCTCAGTGAATTAGGAAACATAGTCATTGACTGAAAGTGAGGATAGGAAAACTGTGTTAGGAATTGAGAGGAGAAAAGAGGTGTGAAATAACCTTCTAGAAAGGTGGAAGAGCAAATGGACTAAGGACGTATGGTATTAACACCATATAGATAGGAATCCTCTTCAAGTTAGTGGAAATGAGAATACAATGAGAAAACTCAGAACACCTAGCACCCTCCTCATTCAGCTACATGGTACTGATTTTTATTTTAGTACAGGCTCACGCAAACATACACATTGAAATATTTATATGTAGATGTATACATATGTGAGTTTATTTTTTGCATCGTCTTATTAAAATGTAGACCCAGGAGCCATTACTTTTTGTTGTTTTTTTTTTTTTTTTTTTAATCTTATACATCTCTGTACCCCCAGCATCTAAAACAGCGCTGGTCATATAGTAGAGTCTCAAGAAATACTTGAACAAATGCATGAGGACGGTTGTTAATTATAATTAATGCTTCGGTTTTTAAACAAACATTTTCTACTATGCTTCTTTCAGACATCTTACTCATTTCACTCTAAAGGTATATTGAGATTATAAGGACAATGGAGTTAAAAATGAACCAATCAACCAACTAACAAAACAATTGCAACTACTTCTGTTTCAATCACAATATTCTTGATACTGTGCAATGAAAACAAAATATTCAAGTCAGTTAGATGATGACATTGATCCAATTTCTTCAGTTGTCATCCATAAACACTGATTTGTAATTTTGTGTTCAACAATAAGCACCTTGTTTAGCTAATATGAAGGTCTTCATAATGAATAAATATTAATAATTTAACTTGCAAAGTAAAATTATACTGACAAATGTCTTTTTTTATATTTTAGGATTGTGTGTCACAGTTCACTCAAAAAGCTTTGTTTATGTAAATTTTAAATCCACTACCTTAAATAATAATTAGAAAGAGACTCATCAAATATGAGAGTGACATGAAACTAGGAGAAAAGAGCAAATTCACCGGAAAATATTTTGACAGACTGAAGCATTGTATGAAATCTAATATGTTAAAATTCAACAGGAAAAATTATTTAGTTATTTTGTGGTAACCACCCCCATAAACAACTATACAAATAAAACACAGGGACCATTTATCTTAGTAGAACTCAGATAAAAATAATTGTTTTAGCTGGCAGTAGGCTCAGTGAGTACCTATGATGACACAGAACTTCCCCTCAAAGAACTAATGTGATTTTAAGCTGTATTAAGAAATATATATCTTGGACAAATGAGACAGCAATATTCTTTTCTCTGTGCTACTCATAATATACCTTGTGTACTCAGCCAATTCTAAGTACCACAATTTAAGGCAAATTAGAACATTTGCAGAGGACATTGTGTAAGGTGAAGAAAATCCAATGTCCTAAGTAAAATTATTTCTTACAAGATGAAGTTATTTATCCAACAGAAGCGAAAACTCAGGGAAGATACATAGGCCTCAAATATTTGAGTATCAATACATAAAAGAAGAATTTTATTCACTATGGCCCCAAGAGGTAGGACTGAGGCAATGGGTAAAATATGGGGAAACATACTAGTTTGATGTAATAGGGTATGAAATGGAATCACCATCACAACATTTCTGAAATCAGAAAACTGCAATTTGGTAGTTTCCCAGGAATTTCTGCATACTAAGTTAGAGAATGGGATTTGTCTTTGGAACAGATCCACCTTTTGTTCAGGGAGCGATCCCTCTGGCAAGCTTTTTTGGTCATACAGGTAACAAGAATCTGCTGATTCTTCCTAAGGGACGCCTAATAGGTTGAAACATCCTAGATTGAACCATTAAATGCTCTTCTTTCAACTAAAAACTATTTGATCATTGGGTTTATGGTTTCTTGTTCATCAACTTGCTACAGGAGGGTTGGAGATTGAGCAAAGATCAAATCTAGAATCTTCACGTCAATCTGTGTCAAGGAAATGGACTCATCACATGCCACTGTCATCTTCATTCATTCAGCAAATGTTTATTGAACTTCTGTGTATCAGGCACTGTTCTAAATAGTGTGCTTACAATAGGGAACACATGTTTTTCCTACAGAAGTCCATTTGTCTATCTATGATATTATGATTTATAATAAGAACTATATATTTGGTCTTCAACCCATTCCCTGCAAAGAGGCTCTAAAACCCTTGGAATTTCCAGAGGAAGGAGAGGTACTAAGGAGTCTTTTCTTATGTTGATTGAGTGACTTTAGGACTGCAACTAAGGGTGGGGTTGGTTGTGGGGAGGGGAATGCAGTGCAAGATTAGAGGGCTGAAACTTTCAGTCCCACCTCCGGACCTCCAGGTAGGGGAAAGAGCCGGGAAGTTAAATCACCAAAGGACACTGATTTAAACAATCATGACTATGTAATGAAGCCTCCATAAAAACCCTAACGGAGGGGGTTTGGAGAGTTTCCAGTTGGGGGAGAGTGACCCTCTAAGAGAGAGCTTGGAAGCTTCCTGCCTTTTCACCATACCTTGCCCTACGTATCTCTTCATCTGGTTGTTGATTCATGTGTTTTAATATCCTTTTGTAATAAACCAGTAATCTAGTGAATAAAGGGTTTCCTGTATTCTGTGAGTCACTCCAGCAAATTAATCAAACCCAAGATGGGGGTCATGGAAATCTCTGATTTAACAGCTAGTCAGTCAGAAATACAGGTAACAACCTGGACTTGTTAGTGGTGTCTGGAATAGAGTCTTGTGGGACTGAGCCTTTAACCTATGGAATTTAATGTTGTCTCCAGGTAAATAGTGTCAGAATTGAGTTGAATTCTGAGACAGCTCCCAAACACACACACATTGGAACTGGGTCCAGGAACCCAAAATACTATTGAACTTTTCAAGTCTTGACTCAGTTCTCACCTTTTCAATAAAACCTACTCAGACCTCACAAGCCAACACTATATCCTGCTTCCATCACATTACAGTCTCACCCTGGAGACTTCGTATCCCGTTTTCTTTTCCTTTTTTTTTTTAATTTTATTTCATTCACAGCATTTGCTACCTTCTAATACATGTTATAATTCTCTTACTTGGAACTTAGATCCTCCAAATAGATTTTTGTCTATTTTGTTTACTGTTAAATCCCCAGCTCATAGAACAGGGCCAAGCAAAAGTAGACATACAGTAAATAACTGTGAATTAATGATAAAAACCCTGGCACTGCCTGAAAAGTGCCTCGGTTGTTGCCAACTCTCCTCTGAGACTTGTTTGGGTTGCTGGTCAGTCTGGTGGTCAGTGTCAGGTTGACGCAGTTGTAACAACATTGCAACCACCAGTATAAGATGTGCCCTAGGTGGGGAGAAGACTCTGCCCTCTCTTAGACAATAGTTACGGAGACATGAACTTACACAGAGGATGAGAGGGAGGACATGGTTAACCATGGTGGGCAGAAGAAAGGCAAATCATTAGAATTTTGGCTGGTGGCTTAGGAAATGAGGGAGTTGGTGTGTGACACTTGATAAAGAAGGATAGTAACAGATGAGCACTAGTACAGTTCATTACCTGATGCGGTTTGCTACACCCTCTAAGATCCATTCGAGATGACAATGAAGTTCTTAGAGCTTTTTGCAGTTGGTCCTGGATGCTCTAAGAAAGCTTTAGCCCTGCCAAGGAGATTCCCAGGAGATAGATAGTCCTGTGAGAAACCAAAAGTGAAACATTAACTAAATCTTTGGGCTTTTATTGGCCAGATTGGGTTTATAGTGCTGATGAAGGGAACCTACTGGAGAAGGAGAAACTCACCCAAAGAAACCTAGATAAATTCTTGCATTCAGAAAATTCCCTTGGACCTTATGTGGAAAATGGGAAAAAACTTAAGAGATGTTATCTTGATAATGGTGCAGCAAATGCCCCAGATTAAGGTGGGCTCCTTAAAAACACTGACACTGTGCAAGTCAAGCCTACATTGGCTCCAAGGTGGGCCCAATTAGAAAGCACTGTGGCTGCTGAGTCAAGGGGTCTTCAAAGCTGAAGTAGGTGAAGGGAGTAATGATGGCGTCCCACCTGAGATAAAGCACTATGTGGGCTGAAAACACTGGACATCTGTTTGGCAGAACCACAAACTGCTACTATGCCACTCAAAGCCAAAAGAAGTGCAAAGGCTCGTTTGCTGGTGTCATACTTCGTCCATGGCCCCTTATTCTTCCATCCTCATCTACTGCTTTAAGGATCTTAACTGCTGTAAGGATAAAGATGATTAAGGATAGGTCAAAGATTTTGCTGTTCCCGAAGAAGACTGAAGACCAATCCCACTCACATAGTACACAGAACTTTGGGGAGGGAGAGACATGAATTTTCATGGCTATTCTGGATAAAGGTGCCCAATTTGCTATCTGACCCAGGGGGAAGGGACACCTGGATTCAACTGATGGAGTTTGGAGTGAGTTAAGAGCAGGGAAAGAAAGTGAACATGAACGTGAAAGAAAGTGAACTCCTCCATACAGATGGAGGCTTTGGGCCAACTTAATGTACTATTGCTGTTGCTTCTACATCTGAATTTCTGAGAAAGTGGTGTGTTACATGCTTATACTTCCCCAATCCCACAAGCACCAGAAGAGAGTCTCTTGATTGAGAAGAACCATGTGTCGGGAAGTGCTAATAACTCTGAGACTCACAATCCCAATTGTCCATTTAAACTAATAGTCACTGTGAGTGAAGATTTTGCCAACTGGAGCCATAGGCAAAAGGTGGTAGCCTCTACTCAGAGAAACCCTTTTGGGCTTGGATTAATTTGGATTAATTAATTGTCTTGAAGGCTCCCATGTACACTCCTTTTGAAGAGCAAATTTTAGCTTACTACTTGGCTCTTTGACATAAACAAACTCCTGACCCATGAAATCCTTGTGACTCTCCAAGCTGATGTTCCCATTTTAGAGTGGGTCAACTCAGATTAAATAGCTAATGAGAGAGAAGAGGTCCAACAAGACTTGCCTGTCAGGTTGAAATGATACATTGAAAAATGCAGCCAATCTAGCTCCAGCAGCATCTCAACTTTATATGGAAAAAAGTGGTAGTTATTCCTTTTGGGGGAAACATACCTCACAAACCTGCTGAGCCTATGGGGACTTGAGCCAAAATTCCTCTAAATTCCTGGGCCTCGTTCATTGATGGGTCAACTAAACTGAAACCAAATGATGTCCACTGGCTACTGCAGTTGTTTACCCTCAGCCCTAGCTATACAGAACAGAAAGTAGAAGTGGCTGCTTGGCTCAGTGGGCAAAACTCAAGGTCATTCTCTGCTCTTACTAACTCTTGAGCTTGGGCCCCTTATTGCCAATATCCTAGATATTCGGTGTGCCACTTGGAAAACCACAGACTTGAAGATGAGAGATGCCCCCCCTTTAGAGCCACAAACAGTGCCTACACATCAAGGCTTCTGAGTCAATCATGTGGATCCCCATGGTAAGAGTCAGTTCTCTGAAGACCAAGTGAAATCAACACACTGATGTATCCTGCAATTCCCCGATTACTAGTGATGCCTGGATTCCATCAGAGTCTGAGGAACAGCAGCACACTCACCATCACAGACTGGGCACAGTACAAAAAATTCCTTATATCTGAGTCCAAGGCTGCAGTGCACACCAGATTTGTGAATCTGGTTGGCCAATTTGTCTTGCAGTGGGGGAGACCATATGGCTCAGGGTGTGTCCTCCATCTCTTCTCTATAGATTATGTCAGACCTTTGACTTCTCTCAAAACTACTGGTGATGCTTCACCACTTTTTCAGATGATGAGTCACTATGTCAGTATAATCAGCCAACTCTGACCGTACTATTGTGACCTATAAAACTAATCTGTGTGTTTTCAGCTTTCTGGACCATTTGCAATCTAACCATTGCACACCTTTTATGATAAAAGTCACTCAACCATGGGCTCGTAGTCAAGGTATCCAATGGATCATTCACAGTCCTACCACCCACAGGCATCTGGTATGGTTGATGGTTGCAACAACTTCCTCAAAAATTTACTCAAAAATCTTTTGACTCTATCTCTGTCAACTCCTTTTGGCCCATATGCTTTAGTCAGTTTTGTCACTAAACATAGCTTTCGACAAAAAAGGTTTATCTCCTCTTATCTGTTCCATGAGTAATTATCAGGAAAAAGGTTGTAGCCATCCTATGGACCTATTTTGAAACTTCAGGATTCTATCCTAACTATCCCTACACGTAATGCTTCTTTCTTCCCCTTAACTCGAAACTCCAGAGTGACCTAGTTGGTACCCCTGCAAGATGCCAGACAAAAAAAAGTTCTAAGGGATTCAAGGTGAGTTGCGGTTCAGTCATCTGGATTCTCCTATTGGATTGATATGGTACTAGAGCATAAGAATAATGAGTACACTGCTCACTACATCCCTCTACAGTAGTCCAACCAAGTCAAAATACTGGAGTACCTAATAGATGTCTGTACATTTTATTAAAATGTCCTTAGGCCTTTTGCAACAGGCTATTCCAAACAAGAGGTCTGGGTGTGAGTGCGGGCTGACTGGGGGAAAAGGTGAGGTTATAGTTGCTGGAATGTGGCACAGTGATTTGGGGGCAATGGAGAGAGATCAACAAATCCAGCACCTGGTAACTTAGACCCTGTGAGGTACATGAGAGGGAGAGCCACCTCTAGAACTTCTTTCATTAAGGAAAACACCCTGGTAGAGCTCTCCTAAAGTATTGCAAGCTGGCACCCTCTGTAAGACAGCTCTGAACACAATTTGATTAGCAATCACCTTAACGTTACCGAGAAATCTACCAGAAACAGCAAGGGATTCCCCAGTCTCTGTGCCTTTCACTCAAAACACCTGTCAGCATCTCCAGACGTGTTCCACACTTCCACTGCCACAGCTTTTACACAGCTCATGGTGGAGACAAACAGGACAAATTGGATTGACTGTTCTCAGGCAGTCCCTCCATGAAAAACAATGAGACTCAATTATTCAATCTTAACTGGGAACCCTAAGGCCCATTAGTCATTCAGGAGGCCAAGGTGGAGGCACTGTCAACCTAAGTCCCCCAACTGATACAGGTCCCCCTTGGTAGTGGAGGGGTACAATTGTAAATGACATTGGGGGGGCACCATGGGTGTCTCCAGTAGTGTACTTCTTGAATGGAAACCTAGCATTAACTTGTCTCCCTCCCCAAAACGTGGTAACTTGCACCATGGCAAGTTGAATCTGTAGGTATGGAAGAAGATTGCAGGGGAGTCATTGTGGGTACATATGAGGCAGTATGGGAGAAAGGGGTGCAAGCACTGAAAAGGAGCTAGTTTCCAGTAACTAGACCATTTTGGGATAGATGTAAAAAGAATGTAACCTCATTCCGCAGTCATATTGGAGGACTAGGGAAATAACACATTATGTAGGGCGGAACAGTTAGAGTACTTCCAAGATGGGAGGACTAAATCTGCTGATTGTGAGTATTCCGTAACTAGAGGCATTCAAGTGTGGAATATATGGTTATTAAGTAAAAGTATTTTAGAAGAAATTTAAATGTGGGCTGCAAGACTGGACTAGATTATATGATACTTCTTTTCTCTTTTTTTATCTAGAGGGGAAAAATACCCCAGCACAGAAATGCACGCAAAAATTTTAGACTATGAAGATTCAAAACTCCTGAGTATGTCATCAGAGTAAATAACCTCTCTGAATGATACTACCCTGCTCATTCACCTGAGATTCTTGGAGTAATAAGCCATCTCAGAAATCACCAGTCCCTCTTAGAAATTTTATACGTAAAGAAAATGATACTCAGTGCAGACAAATGGCTTGCTCAAAATTTCACAAATTTGTGACATAATAAAATTAGGAATTGAGCATCATGACTCAACCAGCCTTTTTCCTTTGGGGTGGTGCGGGGAGGTCCTTATTTAAACCACAGAATTCAAAAACATAATTTGAATGATTGTTTCCTAGGTTTTCCCAAAGTCGGTATGTAGCACATTTTAGATATGTAGGAGAGAAGGCAGGTTCATACATACTAGGATACCTAAAGTAGTGGATGTTTTTCTCTCCTGGAGCCCTAGTGGAGGTGGCTGTCCTCGGCAGCAGGCTGCATCTGTCCTCCGCCCCCCCATCACACATGTTGTCAATATAAACGATTGTTTTCCCCTCCTAATTCGGATGGTCCCCAGAATACAGTGAGCCACAGCTAGGACACACAGTCCTTCTGTAGCCTTTGGGTTCTTTGGTAGAAACTGAATGAAGAAGCATGCCTTGAGAATTTGCTGCAAACTGAGTTGGTGCTCTGGCCTTAGCTGGTGAGCAAACAACCTTACATCACCAGGCCTCACACTACCTCCGAAAAACACCAACATTTCTATCCTCAATATACTGTTTGCTGAGCAAAACGCCCGGTTGAGCCACTATGGAGTTCCGTGCTGATTAAGTCCTTATTCTTTAAAAGGAAGCACATTTCCTGAGCATTTTGGGGGAAGTGGGGAGGCTGGGGGCCAAGGCATATTGTGCTCTGTTCTCTTTGTCTCTAAATTAAAACAGGCTGCTAAGGTGTGCAAGTGTGTGAATTATTATTTTCCTAACATTAAACACTTGATTTAAAGCATATTCCCTTTGAAGGAAGGTATAATTTGGGAATTATTTGAAGTCTCTAAGTGGTTAGAAACTGGGTTTAGCCAGATTTCTAGCTGTAAGCAAAAGTCAGCCTCTGATAAGAAGCTGTTGTACTTTATTGATGCAAAGGAGGTAAGTACCCTCTTGGGGGTTTCTCAGTTCAAGAGCATCCTAGTTGTTATTTGCAAACTGCAGTGTGCAATTCGGAATGTTTTCAGATACATCGGCCCCATATAACTGAGTTCTCATCAGAGGAAGCTTCCAAGTACCTGGGCGAAGTTTTAACGACATTACTGGTTGTAACATGGGTTTTGTGAGGCAGGAAAGCTTCCCTCCATTACCTATTCATATGCGATATTGAATTATAAAATAAAGCACAGAACCGAAATAGATAGACTTTCCAACAGAGAACATGCAGCCACATTACAAAGTCTATTTCATATAGGGGATCCTGAGCTGAATCATTTAGCTATTTAGGAATGCGTTTCGCAGCTAACTCATCCTGGCAGGCCCAATGGGATGCAGTTCCTCTTAAAATAAATATGGAGTCATCAAACAGGCATCACTGTGACAATTAACTGCTAGGCTTGAAGGAACTTTTGCTTGGCTTTTCAAAGCAACCAGAACAAAAAGAGAGACTCCATGAGTCACAAGCCCAATCTACATATGGGAACAATCTTTTCCAAAAATCAATCTTGAATAAATACACTACATGAGTTCTCTTTGTGGCTCAGCACAGTTAAGAAAGAACTGGATTTTCCAGGGAACTTGAAACTGACTCCATAATAACAATAATTTAAAAAAGAAAACAGTGGAATAGAGACATTTCTAAATATATTACATAGACCTCAGTTTCCTTAAATAGAGGTTGGGTGATAATTCAATTTTCTAAGATCTTTAGTTGACTTGAAGTCATTGATTTGGGAAGGTGTTGCAATAGTTACAGAAAAGGATGGTCAAAGTCTGGACCAGGGTGGCAGAGGCAATGGAGGAGAGGGGACAGATGTGAGATATATTTTGCAGGTAGAATTGACAGAACTTAGCGACTAATTGAATGTGGCATGTAGGCCAAGGATGAAGGCAGATATCTTGTTCTGGCACAACTAATTGGAAAGATGGTGTTGGCTATACATGGTGGTGTCATACATGGAAGGAGGAACAGGTTGTAGAGGAAAATATCCAGCATTTAGTAAGATCAACAACCTAGAACTTCTACTAGAACTTAGAAATAAAGGACAAAGACCCCAGAGCCAGAAAATACGGTCTGTAAAACTCAGACGGGAGCTACACATTGACTTTGCCTAGGCTCTCCCTCAGAGCATATTGACTCTTGACTGGACCTCGGTGGTAGAGCATGAGATTACCTGTTGCATGGTTTTGGCGGGTTGGCAACAGCCCAGGAAAGAAGTCTTTATAATGCAGACACACAGCAAAAAGCAGCAGCTTAGAGCCTGCATAGAAAACTGATGTATTATGCCACAAAGCAATAGGTAGTGTTCCTGGACCAGAGGAGGATTAAAGGAGCTACTCTCTACCTATAAGGCTCATGGGTCACTATTTCTTTTAACACTCCATGCAATCCTATATGGTCAGCAGATTATCAGCATTTTACAGATGAGCCAATGGACACATGCAGTTGGTGGCTAAGTTGTGGTTTTGATGAATGTGTGCCTAATCACAAAGACTAGTTCTTTCTTCCTTTAAGCTCCACACTCAGGCCAATGAATGAAATTTAAGGATGAAAGAGCTATCAGCTCTGCTAACAACAAAAACTCTTCTGAACAATGAGAGGTGTACATTTTAAATTCTTGGCATTATGAAGTAGTGAGCTCCCTGTCATCTGAATGGTTCCAGAACAAGTAACTCACATGTCCATCTCTTTCTAAAATGGGATTGCCACCCTGGATGGAAGAGAAGGCAACTAAATTCCTTTCGATAGTAACATTCTATGATTTCAGAATCGAGGTTCAAAGAAAATTGTGGATAGAATAGTGCTTCAGATATTGTAAAGGGATATGCAAAAGTCAGCATTTTTGTTATTTGTGCCTATGTGGGCACATCAACAAACCCTATTCTACAATGGGCTGAATAATACGACATTTAAGTATTATAATTAGACAATCCTATGCTGCCCTGCCCATCCTTATGTGCCTCGTCCTTTCTCTCTGATTCCACCTAGATTGAAATGCATGTCATTGAAGTCATTTCTTTGAATGACTAACAAAATTAGGCATTTCCTCCAGAAGGCCACTATTGAAATAGACACATGCCAGGGATGAGGATTGTAGGAGCTCAAAGGACCTCTCTCACTCTTTTGAATGATCATAGTCACTTAGATAGAACTGTTTAACTGACTAGCTAGTGGTTCCTTTGGGAGTTAGAGACACATGGACAAATCATCTTTGATTGGGAGTGATGGGAAAATGTGGCAGGAAGACTCTTGCATTATTAATTTATGTTTTCTCTCTGTCTTTCCTGTGTCCTTTGCCCCATTCAAGCAGGCAATAGGCTCAAACCAAGAAAGATTTGTGACAAGACTTTCTGGCTTTTATAGTTAAAAGCCTAAGCTCATTAAGAATAGTAGAGCGTGAAGTAAGAGGGATACCCAACAACTAAAAGAGATTTTCCTGGCTGAGAGACAGTTGGTAGAGAAAAAGAAGTCACATAGTTCTGCATGCTGAGGATACCTGCATACTGCTTCCTTGAAATGCCAGATGAGGGAGCAAAAATTCCATGGAAGTTCACATAGCATACCAGGGAAGCTAGATGCTAGGACCCAGGGCTTACAACCTTACCAAACATGTCTTTAATTTACTGTGGACCACAGAGGCTAGGCCCATACACTTCTTCACAGAACCAGGGCATTGGTACTTTATAATGACCCCAGGACCTTAGCACAAACTCAAGGAAGCAGTGAAGGGAAGTCTCCAAACTTGTAGTTCAATTTTCCATAAGTCAAAAAGGTAGGAACTCGAATTTGGAAATTTGGTTGTTCTTAAGTCCAAAGATATGAGAAAAAAATGTTCTTCTGAGTAAGAATGAAGATATAAATGGAGATTCACATCCACTCCAAAATCTAAAGCTATAAAGGACAGGCAGAGAAACTTCAGGGAGATTCAAAATGGAAGAAAGTTCAAACTCTGGCAAGAAAATCCAAGAGGAGCCAAGACCTGAAAAGACATAAAACCATGGGTGACAAGCCCTAGATAATGAATACGTTGGCTTCAAAAGGAAGCTAAGTGCTGCTGTGAAGGGGATAAAACCCCCAAAGGAAGAGGGTATCCTACATCTACTATACCAACCTCACATATTTCCTGAATAGCAGCCTGACCTATAGATTCAAATTCTTACGTGTTTTCATGGCAATTCTAATTTTACCATCTCCCAAAAGGCTAAGTAGAGCCTAATTTAGTGTGACGCTTTCATGTCCAAACTACTTTTACTCCTCAGAGTGAGCTGAGCCTGAACATCAAAATGAAATTTCAACTACATTAGGTTTTTTTTCCCCCTAAGTCCTCAAACTTTTGCTAGAAATGCCATGGCACTATGAAGTATATTCTGTTTTCTAGCAGAAATGCTACAGTTCCCTCTATGGGTAATAGAACTTCGCCAATAAAATAAACTCCAGCCGTTAGCCTCTTCTATGGGCAAGTGAAAGCCTGGGTTTTCTTTTTGCATCTCTGGAATCTGAACACATTTCTTTTCTTCCCCTCACCCTTTTGCAGTGGGTAGTCCCCAGAGAAAGCCATCACCAATTTACCCTCTTCCCTATACATGCAGCGATCCTCTCATAAGGAGGGGGAGTCTATTCCAATCATTCTCTTTGAATCTGGACTGGCCTTGTAATTAATGGAATATGCAGAGGTGACATTATGCCAGTTGTAGGTCTTAACTTTGAAGAGCGTTGGCAGCTTCCACTTCTATGCTTTTCAGGGAAGCCAGCCTCCATGCTAGAAAGAAGCTAGTTAGACTATATTATGAGATGCAATGTGTAGAGAAAGAAAGAGAGAGGGGAGGAAAGAGAAAAAGGTAGGGAGGAGGGGAGACAGAGAAAGACCACATGGAGGTGTCAGACATGTGCATGAATTAATCTCAGACCTTCCAGCCCCAGCTAGATGCATGCTGCCAAATGGGTGACCCAGGTGATGCCATCTGAGCAGAAGAACTAGCCAGCTGAGCCTTGCCTGATTTCTTAGCCATGAAAAACAATGAATTGTTATTATTTTAAGCCATTAAGTTTAGAGGTTCTTTGTTATACAGCAAGAGAGGAATGAAACACAAGTCTAGACTTCATGGCATATTATTTCCATGACAAATATTTCAATATTTGCTACCACTTCAATTCCCATAAAAGGCTTCAATGGTAAAGAGATTAAAAGATTTGTTTTCTCCTTCTGGAGACGGGCAACTGCAAATATATGTTCTCTGTCCTCAGCTAGATGGCAATTCCCCTCAATAGCTCTTCCATTTATCCCTGGATCACTAGTCTGTTCCTCACAGTGGGCATTACAATATTTGTGGTGCTTCCCCAGCCCTCCTGTTTCTTTTTCCACAACCCTCAAACCTAGGAAGACTTCATTTTCCACTTCAAATAATAAAGAGATGGGAATTCCCTCAATCTCACCAGTTTTCCTATTGGAAAGGGGATGCCCTGTATCACTGGATCCAGGTTTCCAGAATTAACTGATTGCTAGTATGGGAGAATGGACTGGACATGCTCACTTAAACCCCTTTAGCTCCTGATCTATCTGCAGAGTGTGTCCATTGGCATCTACTCCACTGCTCTTGGCTCTGCAGTAAGGGGTTATTCTGTGTGGGGAAGCTTGGAGATGTCCAGCTGTCCAGTTTATATGTATGTCTAATTCAGGGCTACAGCATTAGCAAGTCTATGTGCCTATATCTCATTGCAACAGTCTCTAGTCAACCTGTCATTTATGAAGACTCCATGTTGATTTTCATCTCTCTGCTTCATTGCGTTGCTCCATTTGGTTCCAAATTCAGGGAACAAGGATGGAGGGAGTTATATATTGATTCCCCAAACCTCAATGTTTTCTACATATCTATTTGTAAACATCACCTTCCTCTCCTCTCAATTCCAAAGAACAAGCGGTCCTTTTCCTCTTTGGGACTAAAGCCTCTACCAATGATCTCCATCCCAAATCCTATCATTTCCCATGCAGAATGAATCCCTTACGACAAGGCCAAAAACAGCCTGTTCTTTCTCTCCTATATGTTTAAACTCTCCCTCAACACTCATTCTATCTGCCCAACAAGTGACTTTTGTATGAGAATTGCCTTCTCTTCACCTTTCAGCCATATTTAATCTCTGCCTTATTCCTCTGCTTCCTTTCATAACTTGTTTCTTGAAGACTCCTCTGTAATTATAATCTACCCATCAAATCCCTTAGACTTCTCAGTACACTGCAGTTTGGTTTCCATTCCCAGAGCTCCTCTGAAAAGTTTTCTTAGTAATTTGGGCGAATCCCTAAGCTCTCCATTCCTTATCTTCCATGGCCTCTCTACAGTGCCTAATCATGGTGGCCATTCCTTCCTTTCTTGGCTTCCATGGCACCACTACCTTCTCCTTATCTTCCTGAATCTTTGGCCATTTGTGCAATATCCCTTTCACAGGGTAGTGTAGCATTTTTCTCTCTGACAATTAAACAGTAACTTTCCCCAGAGCATGAACCTTGGCACTCTTATCACTCTGCAGATTCTGGCAGGACCATGACACTAATTATCGTGCTTTAACTGTCATTAACTATCACTGCCCAAATCTCTATCACTATCCTCCTAGACTTCTATCCTAAGTTCCACCCACTTAATTTACTTATTGTTAATTACCACCTAACTCCTCTTGGGAGTTCTCTAGCACCACAAACTCCACATTTCTTTAGAAAACATTATTTCCCCAAGCCTGCTCATCTCTTAATTTTCCATTTACAGCTAATAGCTGTAACCAACTGGTTACTCAGACTAAACATGACAGAATTATCTTAGACTCATCCTTGTTCTTTTTACCTCATATGATATCAGTCACTGAATCACTCAAGGTCCTCCTTTTAAATCTTTCACAGACATGGCTTCTCAGCTCTCTGATTCCATTGCCTTAAATAAAACCAGCATTTTGCAAATAGCTTCTTAGCCTCTAGAAGCACCCTTCTCTCATCCATCCTGTTCTATCATTATATTTAAAAATTCAAATCTGACCATTTCTTCTTTCCTTAAAGTCCTTCAATATGTTCCTATTGTCTTCAGGATAAATCTGACCTCTTTTGTTTGCAAATAAGATCCATCATTACCTGGCCCCTCTCTATTCTCCACCTATACAACCACATTTTAAACCTCTCCCCTACAGGTTTCCAGTAATATACGGAGGCAAACTGTTTGTATCCTCCTTCTCAGTATGTATACAAATTGGCTTGTTTTCTCAGACACAAGTAACTTGACATGTGTTGTTCTTTCTATCTGGAATGCCCTCCCTCACCTTTGATATTTCCTCTTGATATCCTGCCCAGTAAACTTTTTAAAATTTTTTTTATACTTTTAAGTAGGCTCCATGTTCTTTGTGGAGTCCAACACAGGGCATGATCTCATGACCTGAGCTGCCATCGAGAGTCTGATGCTTAACCAACTGAGCCACCCAGGCATCCCTGCCTGGTGAACTTCTAATCATGCTTCCAAATCCAACACGGATATTACCATTTCTCTGAACATTCTCTGAAGTTTGTCTCCACCCCCATGCCAACAGAGAAGGGAAACTTCTATTCTTGCTTTTAAAATAACTGTAGACCTCCAGCAGTACTCGTATCAGCTGTACTGTGTTTCATTACATTGCCTGTCTCCCACCTTGAAGATACGTTACTTCCATTTATTCAACAAATATATTTATTTGTTGAACCTACTTTTCGTAGGCACTTCTCTAGGCTAGGGAATAAATCACTGAACAGGAAAGATTCCTCTCTAATAGAGTTTATATTCCAGTCAAAGATGGAAAACAATAAACAATAAACATGATAAATAAGTAAGTTGTATAATATGTTAGAAAGAATGGGGTAAAGGAAATCAACAATTGCCAGAGTTGGGGGAGGGAAGGAAAGCTGATCTTATTTTAAACAGGGTGGTCAGCGATAATTAAGAAGGTAAGGTTTAAACAGAGAGTCAGTCATTCAGATATTGGAGAGGAAGCCAATTAAAACCACTAAGTTGGGAGTAGGCCTGACTGGTGAGGAAGAAAGAAGGAAGATGCACTCAGCAACTAAATGGAAGGCTGGATCATGGAGGACCTTACAGCCTCTCTATGGGCTTTAGTTTGACTTGAAAGAAAGTCAAGGCAGGTTGTTTTACTGGGGGTTGGGGGGAGGGAGGAGGAAGGAGTGGAGAACAGGGTGTGAGCAGACCTATGTCCTAAAAGGATCTCTCTGGCTATGATATTGAGCATAAACTGTAGGAGTAAAGGTAGAATCAGGGAAACCAGTAAGAAGGTCATTGCCACAATCCAAGCAGGAGGAGTGAAAAGAAAGGAAGTTAGGAAGAAAAGAAGGAAGGGAAGGAGGAAGGGAGAAAGGGAGGAAGGAAGGAAGGATGTGTGAAGGAGTATGGCATGGGTAGGCATAAAGAAGAAAGCAGAAAAGAGTTTAAAGAAGAGAAACAATGAAATGCTGAAATGCGGGGGTGATGGGTGGGAAGGTGGTCTCCCTGTGCAGACTCTGAACCATTTGAACCTATGGCGGTCTATCCTTCAAACTCTGCAGTGTAGAGTTTGCTCTTCTGTTTCTAGGGTTACTCTTCTATTTCTTGCTTCCTTTTAATCAATCTCAGGGTATTTTCTGCTAAGATACCTGCCTATTGGCAGGTCTGCTTTTTGAATAATATCAGCTCTTGAGACAAGAGCCTAAAAGAACTTAGGTTAAGTGTAATGGAAATCAGGCAAGTGGCTTCAGTATAGTGCTATGTCCTATTTCTCTCTTCTTTTTCTCTTTGTCTTGTTTTCTTGTGAATCTGTGTTTGGGGGAAAAAAATCTATCTGTATTTGCTTCAAGAAAATATTTGTGTTCTCTTAGCCTGGTAGGATGCTGAGAAATGGAGTGATTCAGCAGGGACTCAAGGTGTGAAGGAAGAACCTGAAAAACAGGAGACTACAAATCTCATTTGAGAAACCAATGGGTGCCCTGCCTCGATAAAACTATCTTAATTGATACTATTTCTTCAAATTATTGGAAATAAATAGTCTTAAAATTATAGATTGTTCTGTATTGATAACATTTCTATTTTCCACCTACGCATTCTTACATGTCACCTTGATTATTAGCTGTGGATTAGTAGTCTCTCTGTGTTCCCAGGGTTCTTTGCCTGATTCCCATTTTCTACCCTATCATCCTTCATTATAATGTTGCTTTGCTCAGACAACTTTGCTAAAATATTTAATAATTGTCCTTCATATGCCGGAAGTTATTATATGGATCACTTTGAGAGATAATATTTACTTTTTGGTCTGCCTCTACTTGTTCAGTGCATTCCTAATTGCAGTCACAGCAATTATCAGAGCTAATTTTTAAAAGTTGAGCAATCCTGGTCCTTGGCTCCTATCTATAGGTTTTCCTTCACTTTTACAAATAATGATTTATGCAAAGTCACCAAGACAGCTATTGCTTCAATGCAAGGTTTATTATCTCCAAGATGAACTGACAAGTCATTAAGCGCTCATGGAAGGATTAGTGTAGAGAAAGATCACCACATTGTGATTTTTCTGGTTACATGGTTCAATACAATGATGGTTTAAGGAAGTAAAAGCCAATTTTAGCACTGACATTATGGAGCTGTGTATATCATCAATAGGCAGTTATAAAAGCTGTGACTGATAGGAATTTCCTTACCATAAAAGTTCCTTCCATCACATACCCACTAAGTGAGTCACGTAGAAGAACTTCTAAAGAGTGTGATTGATTCCTCGGGTTTTAGTTTATGATATATTTCTTATACGAGCCAAGGCTATCAAGTAATAAGATAGATTCCGTGACAGCTTTGTGCAATTAACCTCATTACTTTATAGCCACATTTCATGTGTACCTCTCTTAGTGTACAGAGTATGTTTGTGGGTCTGTGGTTGTAGCTGTTGTCCGCCCAGTACAGGCCATTTTAGTTGTACTCCTAATGTGCCATAAAGTGGGCAAGGCACATGGATAATGATTTGTGAATGAGTGAACAAATGGATGAATGAATGCACCATCATCCTCAAAAATGTTTAACTGACTTCCTTGCTTTCTTCCCTTACCCCTCCACTTTATTTGAAACAGTAAGGCAAATTAGTTATTTTCTTACCCAAAATATTCAAATCCCCCCATTTTCTTCAGAACAAATCCCTGTCTTACTAGTGTGATGCTAGAGATCTGTGGCCTGATGTCAACCTCTTTCACCAAATTGATTTCTTACTTCCTCTCCCCACAGCCCTCCACCTCAGTCAGAGCTCTCTCTCTCAGGCCAGATGGATCTCTACCTTTCTGTCTGTACTCACACTACAACTCACCCCTCTCCATCTTACTTTTGTCAGCTTTCCTAAAGTTCTAATGGCATATTATAGGAATAACAACAACAATAACAACAAAAATAGTAGTAGTTGTGGTAGTAATAGTAGTAGTAGTCATGGTAGCAGCCATAGTTATAGTAGTAGTAGTAGTAGTTGTAGTAGTAGTAGCAGTCATAGCAGCCATCACAATTGTAGTAGCAGTTGTTGCCATCACTGTCATCACAGTAGTAACAACGATCATAGTTGTAGTAGTAGTAGTAGTCATGGTAGAGTAGTCATCATAGTAGTAGTCAAAGCAGCAGTCATAGTCATAGTTTTAATAATAGCACTCATTGTAGTCATAGTAGTAGTCACACAGCAGTCATAGTTGTAGTAGCAGTTGCATAGTACAGTGTTCATAGTAGTTGTAGTAGTAGTCATAACAGTGTTACAGTTATAGTTGCAGTAGTAGTTCCCATCACTGTCATCATAGTAGTAATAACAGCATAGTTGTAATAGTACTCAGAGTTATCGTCATAGTAGTAGTAGTAGTAGTCATAGCAACTATCATAGTCATAGTTGAGTCACAGTTGTAGTAATAGTACTCATATTAGAGTAATCATAGTAGTAGTCATAGTAGCCGTCACAGTCATGGTTGTAGTAGAGGTAGTTGCCATCACTGTCATCATCGTAGCAATAGCAGCAGTCACAGTCATAGTAGTAGCAGTAGTAGTAGTAGTACTCATAGTAGAGTAGTCATCATAGCAGTAGTTGTCATAGCAGCCATCATAGTCATAGTTGTAGTAGCAGTAGTTGTTGTCATGGTAATATTAGTAGTCACAGTAGCAGTCATAGTTGTATTAATAATAGTTCTCATAGTAACCATAGATATCGTATCATGGTTGTAGTAGTAGTAGTAGTACTCATAGTAGTAGCAGAATGGGCATTTGTACAGTTGGCATAATTTAGTAAAGAACACAGTTCTGGGGTTAGATGTCTGAGTTTTAATCACAGTTTTCACAATTCCTAAAATAAGACAAGTCACTTAATCTTTCTGGACCTTGGTAACCTTATCTTTAAAAGTAAATGCTGGAGGCGCCTGAGTGGCTCAGTTGGTTAAGCAGCTGCTTTCAGCTCAGGTCATGATCCTGGAGACCTGGGATCGAGTCCCGCATCGGGCTCCCGGCTCTGTGGGGAGTCTGCTTCTCCCTTTGATGCTCTCTCTCACTTTGTCTCTCTCTCTCAAATAAACAAAAAATCTTAAAAAAAAAACAACAGTAAATGCTGAATAAAATCAGCTCTGACTACAGAGCATTTACCCCATACTAGAAAAGATACTCAGCATTTTGCATGTCTTACTTAATTCTCTCCATGTCCTTTGAGATAAGACCTATTATTTTCTAGACAGTTTACTGATGAGGAAACTAAGCTCAGAGTTACTTCTCAGGGTAATCGACTCAAGTTTTTTAACCAAATTCACACAGCATGGGAGGGGGTGGGCCATAATTCAAATCCAAGCGGCCAGACTTCAGACCCTGGCTTACGACCACTGTAAATTTACTCCATTTTAAGAGCCACTAAAAATCTTGCCTCTAATATTGAATTTTCTTTGACCACTAAACACTTCAACATTCTATCGCATTTATTATTAAAACACTTGTTTCATAGCAACATTATTTAAGTGTTCATTAGGTACTAAGCATCTAACAAAACTGCATTAACTCATTTAATTTTTATAATTTGATATTTCACATCTCCTCTGTTATGTTGTTATTAAAATCATTTGTATAGCTTTGCTTCCCATATTCCTTTGTATGTCTGGTTTGTACACACACGTAATAAGTGCTTATTGGAAGCACTGACATTGCTCGTTGTGGGTGATAATGGTAATGACATGGATCATAGGTAAATATATTAGAAGTATATGTCATAACTTTAGTTTGAACATACATTATGTGAAGAAAGGCAGTGAATCTCTAGACTTTAGAAGGATAAAATGAAAATTATTTTGTTAGATGGTTCTGCCACTAGACTAAGACTGAGGATCCTTGAATTGAGACCCCTGCTTTGTCATAATGCTCTGTGTCACCTTGGGGTTGTCACTCGCCACTATGTTTCTCATTGAATTATCTATAAAAGTATGTTGGCAAAATATTGGACTAATCTGCTTCACTGAGTGACAATACCCAAATAAGATAACGTAGGTAACGCAGCTCCCTATATGTACACAATGAACCACTGACATCGATGAGGGATATATCTCAAGTGATAGCTTCTTAATCCCAAATTGTGAGCATCACTGTAGCATATATTTTCTTCCTAAAATGCATTCAATTACAACTATAAATGTGTAAGTTGCTTCTTTAAAGCCTTAGTTAAAATTACTGGGCATGCAACAATAAAGGGAAAACAACAAAGCTGCCTTGAGCTGTGATTCATGGATTGTCCATCAGATTCACTTGCCAACTTCACCACTTAAAGTGTGTTCTGAAGGCCAGTTTCATCACCACCCCCAAAATAACATGCAGAATCTCATGCCTCTCCCTGGACCTGGGGAGTCAGGATAAGAATTTTTGTAAGGTCCTCTGGTGATACATGTTCACAGAAACTGTAAATCATTTGCCATAAGTGCTTCAATTACCCTACACATTTGCCTTCAATGACAGCTGATTTGAATTCACACTTGAACAAAATAAGCTAATACCACATTCCAGGGGTGTCCAAGATCACCCCAACAGGTCAAAGCCACAGATCTTAAACCCTAGGAATACTAAAGGTTGTAGGTAATGGGCTCCATACCTAAAATATGATGTCACTACCAATAACTGGAGTTATGCAAGTATCCTATCTACCAAGTGATATTGCTTGATAAAGGGGGAAGCACTCTTTTTTTTTTTTTTAAGGGGGAAGCATTCTTAGATAAAAAGAGGCACTCTCCTTGGACTAACTCACCTACTGGTACCCTGGAGGCATGGAAAGGAGGAGAAACAATTAGCTGATAAATGTAGGGTGTATAGAAGGCCAATTTTCCCTTTGAAAAGAGCTGTTTCCTAATTGAATATCGTGGCATGTCTTGGTGAGTTACTGATCTACCATGTCCATAGGGGTTCAGCTCATGCACATTGATGATCTTTGATTCACACCTGTGGAATGTAGGTGAGTTAATGAAGCATATCTTTGGTTCATTAAATAATTCACGAACTTTTAGGGCATAATTATTGTCAACAGTCCCCTAATTCTCATACAGTACTGGGGCATAAAGTCTCATTACCATTTTAACAAAGCAGAAATTTTATTACTTCAATATAGTCCACTGAGAAACAGAACGGGGACCAAAAAAAAATATTTTTTTTAATTTTTTGCTATCTTCCATTCTCAAAATTTAATTGTTTTTCAAAGGAATGTTTATTCGAAGGCCCAATGGGGCTTCTAACATCAAGTTAAGACTGGTCAAGTAAAGAGCAGCAGTGAAACGGAGTAGAGGTGATTATCCACATAATTTGGGATAATTTGCTTCCACCTAAATTATAAACTGAGACAATAACGGGAATGAGAGTTCCATGAGAACATGGATTTTGTCCATATTGTTCATTAATTAGATAATTTATATAATAAGCAATGATTTTGTTCTGTTCTCTTCTGCCCCAAGCTCAAAAAGCTAGCACATAGTAGGTGCTCAGTAAAAATTCTCTGAATACATAAATTCCAAAATTCCTTCAATCTCAATTCTTTTTTGTGGAAAAACCTAGTATCTGGAGATTTACCATAGCACCTCACAGAATTTTCATAAACCAAAATGAAGGCAACTAAATCATGCTTCTGTGTACTGACCATTTACAATTGTATTTTTATTTCACTGGGTTTTCTGATTATTAGACTAATCTATTCCATTTATCAAGACTTGACTATCACGGGAGTTAACATGAAGTAACTGAAAGAATACAGATATCGAAGCTAGATTGGGTGTGAGTTCTAACGTTGATACCAACTACAAAATCTCGAGCAAGTTTTTCACCTTCTAACTTTCTAATCTTTAAAAAATAGGGACAATAACGCTTTCTTCACAAGAATATAGAA